>JAZEWT010000005.1:21764232-21813188 GCA_036362905.1 Mordacia mordax
AGCGCTTTGAGACCCTTGGGTAAAAAGCGCTTTAGAAATGCAAATGTTATTATTGTACTGTTGTTGCTGCACCGGTTGTACGTGTTGTAGTGGTAATGTCAAATAATAAATCACGTGCGGTATATATGTTTAGAATTTAATGTAAACGGCAATTATTTCGATTAAAACGTTCATTTGAAAAAGGCGTGTTAACCAACGCCTCGAAATATATATTTCCGTGAAGTTTTAATTAGTCTTGAGTATTTTACTGTCGGCAATGTTTATTGATTGTTTCGAGAGTTGTCACTTTTCTAATGGTTAGCGCATTACCTTACGCGCCTGGAGGGTTGGCGAAGGTGGTGATCACTACTATCCTGAACCTTTAAACTGGACAGTGTGGGGAAGTATGGGCATGGTGTGCAGCGAGGCCGTCAACAGTTTACAAAGAGCAATAGTACATTAAATAATGCAGTAACTTTTTTTTTTCCCCCCTCGGGCAAAAAGTTGCGACTGGAGTGGAGGCAGTGGCAACCGGGCTAATGAAGCCCCATGTCGACACGGTCAGCTAGGAGGCAGCGAAGGGCCCTGACGGAAACGTTTACTCTCATTATATCTCGGTGAGGGAAAAAAAAAGATTTTAGATCACAGCAACGTGCAGTTATTTTTAACGTGTAAAAATATGGTGAAGTGCTCCCTTTGTTGGAATTGGTTATACTTCACCTTCATGCCATCAACATGCCTTGGGTTTTATTTCGATAGCATAGTCCATCACAGCACATGAACTGCCCTGATCGCTCCATCTGCACTGGGTGCACTTTCAAGCGCGTTACCTTGTCTCCCATTGCTTGTCATTTTATCATCAGTCAGCCACCGGCCATCATCACTTAGGGCATTGTGTCCTTCCTGAGCCCATTAGCAATGATGGTTCGCGTTTGTGCTTGTAATGACTATATATATCATGAGCAATTTATTCTTCACCCACGGATAAAAAAAAAATGAAAACACTTCCCTTCCCACGCTGTCCATGGCTGACGGTCGTTTCCCTTGGCTGGCCGACTTTGCCGACTTCCCTTAGGACACGGGGGACATTAACAAGATTGAGGTGTGTTGCTCCCACAGGCTGAGGTGACATCGAATTCGGCCAAAAATTCAGTGCACACATTGTTTCACGAGCACATATGTCAGCCACACACCCTTCCAAACAAGACCCGGGCTCAGCTCGAATAGAGATCAAATCAACCTTAATACCAAAATCATATTTTATGTAACACTGCATAGAAGGCATGCAGCAACCCTCATCTCATCTCATTATCTGAAACCGCTTAGTCCTATACAGGGTCACGGTGAGCCGGAGCCTATCCCGGCAGACACAGGGCGCAAGGCAGGGATACACCCACGATGGGACGCCAGTACATCGCTGGGCACTGCGGGGCAATTTAGCCTGCGAGCCAATTAACCTATGCAGCAGCATGCTTTTTGGACTGTGGGAGGAAACCGGAGTGCCCGGCGAAAACCCACGCGGACACGGGGAGAGCATGCAAACTCCACATAGAAAGGCACCCGAGCCGAGAGATTCGAACCCGGGACCTTCTTGCTATGAGGCGTCAGAGCTAACCACTGGGCTACCGCGCCGCCCATGCAGCAACTCAATTACATTATAACAACCAGCACCCACAATTTAAAGTTATACAATTTACGTGGCGGCTGCTACAGCCGTACATTGAGATCATGAGCTTTGACTCTAACTCGTGCTGCACTCGAGTTTCGTGAGGTCGACAGCCATGACCGTTGCCTGTTGGTGAGGTACGAGCCATCCATTAACGTCCCTGAAATCGAGGCAGCCCAAATGCCTGGCATACTTTTCTTCGGGGCGGCACGGTGGCCCAGTGGGTAGCGCTGCCGCCTCACAGCAAGAAAATCCCGGGTTCGAATCTCGGCTCGGGTGCCTTTCTATGTGGAGTTTGCGTGTTCTCTCCCTGTGTCCGCGTGGGTTTTCGCCGGGCACTCCGGTTTCCTCCCAGTCCAAAAAACATGCTCCTGCATAGGTGAATTGGCTTGCAGGCTAAATTGCCCGCGGTGCCTGGTGATGGACTGGCGTCCTATCGTGGGTATATCCTTGCCTTGCTTCCTGTGTCTGCCGGGATAGGCTCCGGCTCACCGCGACCCTCCACAGGACTAAGCGGTGTCTGACAATGAGATGAGACTTTTCTTCGAGGCGAGTGGTGCCCGCCGTCGGCACTCGTTGTTTTTATATTGCATGAGCGGAACTGCACATCGGCTCAGAGCAGATGTCCCAAGTGAGACGGATGGTTTTTTTTCCCAAAGGCGTGCTCTCGTGCTCAACAAACTGCACTCGACACGACACTGAAAGGCTCCTCCTCCCTCCTTGACCCACCACTCGTGTTTATCTCCGCCAGGAGATATCGTGCACAAATTTACAGCACAACATGGCACCGACATTGCAGCGCTCCATGGACATTTTACAATATAAAATAAATTGTACTCCAACGCTTACATGGTACCGCATCAATTACAATGCACCTCACCAATGACATTGTGCTATGGCACTGTTATTGCACCTCTTCACGAGTGATGTGTGCCCTGTCAAGGACACCAAACATTTTTTTATGAAATTTACCAACGGGTATCTGAATTCCACTTATCAAGATCTCCCCGACGCCGCCCCCCCCCTCCGCCTTTCACAGTTCGGGAATTTCCTCAGTGGCTCTCTTGAGCATATCAGTGGAGACACACACAGAGTCAACCATACAAAGAGGGGACGGCACGAGCCGTGACATGCACAATGCGACTGTGCGTTTTTGACAGTGTATAGCTCTGCAGTACCTGATGAGGCGCCTGTCACTGTTGAGAGTGGAAAGCTGATAAAACCAACAGGAACATGATGCACCTGGCTATCATGTGGGGGGTCGAGCTGCTTTGGTATATGACACAACCACCATCACCGATGGAACTGCCAGTGTCACCGCAACTCTCCAATGCTGCCCTCACTGCCTCTTCACAACCATTTCCACCACCCGGACTACTTGTGCTTGCGTCCCTTTATTCGCAGACAGAGGTGGTGGGGCAATCCCTGACCCCCAGATTGAGGCAATGGGGGTGCACATGCAGTTCATAGTCACGCAATTCCTGCCGAAGCACACAGGGGAGCTAGCTGTTCAGTGGACTGCTGCACGTGTATCGTGCATGCCCGTGCTGGCGAGGCTCACACTCAGAGCTCTCCCTCCACTCACCACTGTCACAATCCACTTCCCTCTATCACACTGCACAATGGTGCCCTTTCTACATTCGTTTGCCTGTTTAGTGGCATTTCCCTTCTGAGCCCCGAGCCACTCGTGAGCTCCTCGTCCATCACCTTGGCGAGTTGGGGGGTCTGGTCCAGAAGAGGAATTAAAACTGGCATCACGGCCACCACCACCACAACCACCATCATCACAGCCATGCTTGCCGACACTACTGTCACCTATAAAATCACCACCGCTGCTGTCAGCACCACCAGAGTACACAAATTAGGAAATGTCTTAAAACAGCACCCAAAAGTAAAAATGTTAGTAATTTTGAAAATAATGCACGAAAAAAGCAAACGTACATATCACCCGACACTTTTGTGAGACAAATCCACAGCACCAAGACGTCTTAAACGTACCACTACCGCGTGCAGTAAAACACGAAGAAGAGACAGCCTTTCACAGGTCAGCACATTTCGTGGAAGAGAGCAGTTTTCATTCTATTTGCGATTCGATCCACCATTATCCGAGATCGATTTCTGAGATTAACAGTAAAAGAAGGGAATGTGCCAGAGAGGGCATCCACAGCATAGCTGAAGCAATTAAATAAACCCCTGAGCACAGGCGCGAGGTGGATTTTTAAATCGCGGCATCATTCGAGGTGACTCGCTTGGCAGGACCTTTGTCAATGTCGATTTTTCTGGCTAATTTTTCGGCGGGTGCTACGTACACGCAGTGATTTTTAACACTCATGTGCATTGGTGTGTTGGTTTCACTGATTAAATTCACTTTCCTAAAGCACTCTAGTTCGCCTCTTATGTTCATAGCTTCACCCCAATCTGCCTTCACGGGATGCTGCCCTAATCATACTGCACTTGCAATGCAGAGGTTGCCGGTTCATTTTGTCGGGACATCCTTTGAATGGGCATATTTGTTAAAATCTCCCCACCTCTGTCCACGCAGCAGTATTGAGGGGTATACCACAGTTAATGAGTGATGTGTGGTGGAGCAAAATGTGGGCACTCCCACCTCTTCCAAGATATCTTGCAGTATGGAACAGTATGCAAAACACTCGACAGAGCTGCACCTATGCCACGTGCCATTAGCCTGATGTCTTTCAGTTGTCAATCCAAAGATCAGTCTTTAGTTCAATAAAACTTGTGCACAACTTTCGCTCACATTTATTGTGAGCATAATATTCAGCGTTCTTTGTTAGGTTTTCAATCATGTCCGGTAATTGCAGTAATTTTCAAGTGGCTCTAATAATAACAATGTCGTAATTTTTCCAACTAGTAATTATTCGGGGAACATTTGATGTCCGGGTGAATATGAATTTTCAACGGAACTCGGCGTTGCCACAGTGCATGGGGGAGCGGTGTCACATTGTTTCACCCACCCGGCAACTTAAGTTTGATTCTCGTACAGGGCTAACATCAGTCGCGAGCCATCACGCATTCCAGTGCAGTACAACTGCACCTCGCATCACCAATCCACACTGACCAGTGATGCAGTGTGGTCAAACAATCGCCTTGACGTAGCGAGGCCCTTCATCCAACAGAAG
Source organism: Mordacia mordax (assembly GCA_036362905.1). NCBI lineage: Eukaryota > Metazoa > Chordata > Hyperoartia > Petromyzontiformes > Petromyzontidae > Mordacia > Mordacia mordax. The sequence continues at coordinate 21,769,018 of JAZEWT010000005.1, forward strand.
ATTGACAAACGGCTGCATTTGCTGCTTGCAACCAATCAACCAATTGTAAATCCACTGCTGTATAAAAACCCCTGTCACCTGTCAGTCATGGGAGTTGTTTAAACATACTTCACTATCGTGGCCAGCGTAGTAGGGCTATGAAATAATACTATCTTATTAGTAATCTTGATGAATGATTCTGATGCACAGTAACAACTATAATTTTACACTGCAGTGTAGAATAGTATGGAAAACACTCTACAGAGATGCACCGACACCACTTGCCATCAGCATCGCTGTGATGATGTTCTCTTCATAGCTATGGATCGTGCATTGAGTCCTTACATATTCTATGACAGGTTCTGAGTGATCACAGTCGGAATCTTCATTCATTATAAATACCCACTTAATCCTGTACAGGGTCGCGCAAGGCGGGGGAATACCCAGCATGTGACGCCAGTACATCGCAGGGCACCATTTTTGGGGCACTTTACTCCAGAGGCCCATTAATCTATGCAGCAGCATCTCTTTGGATGGTGGGAGGAAACCGGAGTACCCGGCGAAAACCCACGCGAGCACGGGGAGAGAGAACGCGCGAACTCCACACCGAAAGGCACCCGAGCCACAGTCGGAATGCTGTAACAAAAGTTGATGCTGGCTTCTAAAAGCTGCTCTTTCGGGATAGCAGGGTCGATGGCTCTTCCTCTCTCCTTCGCGGCGTTGTGCCTCCCACGTTGGAGGCATCAGGTGTCCTGTGACGCAATCATCATGCATCGAGCCCTGAAACCTACATCAGGACGTCGGTAGAGTAAGAAGAGTTCACCAAACAAAGTCAGTCACAAGCGTTCCTTAATAACCACTCGGACACAGCGGTGAATTCAGCCAAAAAAAAAAGAAAAAACAGTTTAATTGACAACAGCAGAAAGCTCTCTGTGAACGCACAGATACAAATACTGCAACCAGAAAATCACACGTACGAGGACGTTCCTTACGAGTTAAACATCTACAGAAAGACCACGGACCTTATTAATTCGTTTGTATTCACAGAAAAAAAAATGCACCATTTAAAAACTCGTAAAACAAGGGGCAATTAGAAAGTCATCCATTGCCTTTTCATCCTGACAGCCAATTGAGATCATAAACTCGTATAAAGATACAAACTGAGACACATTTATCCTACAACCTATGAATGCAAAATAAACTTTATAATAAACTAAATGCATTGTTATTCTGCTCATTCGCGTTGGCGAATTTACATGTTCTGTAACTTTAGTTTTTGAATAGTTCTACCAGCTTATGGATATTCGTTGCCTGTGACACTTGAAGCATTCAATGGTGTAATATGCATCTACATAACACAGTGATTGACAACTAAAGCACTCTTGCACCACAAATTCGGTTATCTTGCCAGCTGGCCGACAACGGCTTTGCAGGCTCGGAATCGCTATGAGCAGGGAGTGCTGTGACCAAAGTGGCTTGCATTTAAAACCAAACAGCACACTGCTGTATGGAAACTTGCAGGCTGTTAGCTCACGACAGTCGATTATGAACAAAACGAAAATTTAGGTGAAAGTTTGCCTTGCAAAACAGGTACAAATGAAAGTATTTACGTTGAAACTACATATATCGGAATATTTTCATCAGTATGGTTTTGGCACCTGACATTAATTCTTCACATAAATTATATTCCCAGTGGTATTGCTGGTTACTGTGTCGAGTTTTCCCCCCACTGCACTGAAATAGCTCTGCGATGTGTTTTTGGGTTTCTACCACGTGTCGCTAAGCACCTTGTCTTAAATCTCACTCCGCAAACTGGGAGCATCTTCATGAAGAGCGCTTCGGTTTCCAGCACGCGCAGTAAAACGATGGACATAATGCTGAAACAACACGTGGTATAATCTGAAAACACATCGCCGGGTCCAACTTAACAAAAAAAAAACCCAATGTCAATGCGCAACCCGATTTTCTAAGTTTCCATGCAAACACCTTTCGGTTTGTAACTATAAACATCGACAACTGGAACCAATACTGTAGTCACAGAGCAGCGAGTGAGCAAGCTTTAATGAGACGAGCATGCAGCTATACATTTAAGATTGAATCCAACAAAATCTGCTGTATGGTGACCCAAAGGCTGCAAAAAACGCTCACGTTCACCCTGGAGTTTTAAGGTACCTAAAAAAAAAACTTGCTATTGAGTTTAAATGAGTACAGAGAACGGCAACTGGACAGACTGCGAGTTGCGCGAGTCTTGGGGGTTGTTCGTAACTTCACTGCAAGCTTCACCGGTGCGGTGCTTTTGCTGTGTCCTTGGACAACTCACGAAAACACATGCACCTCAGAAGTATAGTACCACAATGGGAACATTGACCCATTACGATAAAGTGGTCCTCACCGAAAACAGATTTGAACCTTAAAAGAAAAACTTAAAGTGACAATGACGTGATGATTACAGGGTAATATTGTTGCCTAAAGTGCCATTTTTATAAGACTGGTGATTTGCTCTGATCAGCCATCAGAGTACATGGATGAGCCTAGCGAGGTATGGGGAGAGAAAATCGTGATGTGTTTGACTGTTATCATAAGTTACTTTGTGACGGGATAACGAAAGTGTATTTTTTGTTGTTGCAAAAATCACCCTGTTGTTGCCCTGCTATAATTGTCACAAGTGTAATGGGCTCAAAATGAACGGACTTAACAAACATAATACTTAACCCAAGGAATACATATCCGAGCTTAATCCCGTACTTAATGTTTATATTCTAGAGGTGGTCAGACGGCCCAGTGGCCTAATGGCAGGCTGGCAGTACTGAACGGAGACAATGCTGAGCGTCTGTTCAAATGTGGACAATCCACCAGTGAGTACACTGGGTTCTCAAGTGTAGTGAGTTTATGGTTTCAGCACGGTCCCTAATGATTAAGAAACAAAGCTCTTAATAATAAATTATTTATCTCACTTGATTATCCTGGTTTTGAATATTAAACACTGAAATGTTATTGGCGTACAACTAACGGCACCCTGCAGAGCATATAGAAGATGATGTTCCTGTTAAGGCTAAAGATCCCTTAAAGTGATTATAGAATCGTATGTGATGTCCTATTTCTGGGAACATTCGCTCACAAACCGGTGCACCGTTTGCAAGTTTTAAATGGAAAATTCCTCATCCATTAGCACGTCAATAGTACCATTTGCATACACTGCAAATGAAGTGAAATAAATAATAAACAGCGAATATAAACTTCAGCTCCAACAAGGTCAAATCTGTACCTTAACCTTTGAAAACTCCACCTATTAAATGACCAACAATGCTAGTTCTTACTCTAACCATTGTTAGTCTCTCCTTTAAACTAACCTGTCTAACAGTAATCTATAACCATTATAAGCTCAGCCCTTTCACCTTTAAACTAAAGCCCAGCCCACGTAAAACAATTTTCACAGAGCAACACAGAATAATTGTCACCTCTTGCTTAGTGGAACCAACGAGACACTCTGTAAACCTAAAACGCATTTTAATAATGGTTGGAAATATGCATGAGTCCATGACGGATGCTCTGCGTTGCATGACCGCGGAGCAAACTTCTGATTGAGCGAGCACGTGCTAGGGGGGGGGAAGGGGAGTCAGGCCAATGATGTCATTCCGTCTCCGACCGATCTTTTGACAAGACCGTGCCCAGTGTCCTGTGTCACGGCAAATAGCGGTTGCTTGAATAACTCGAGCAGCACCCAACGCCAGGCAAAGAAGCAGCAGTGAAGCAAAGTCCCTAATGAGCTCCGGAGAGACAGAAGTGATCTCGGTTTTGCCATTGCGCTATATATATTAAAAAAAACCCGGTTGCACGCAGCCACGACATGCTCGGCGTACGGTGCCACAGTGCTATCCAGTATACATGCAAAAGTGGGGTCAACGCTGTCGTGTGGTGGGCATGTGGTTGGAGAAGTTGGGCCAACATTGACCCAACGTTGTGTGTTCACTACGCATTGATATCCGATGACTGCACAATCATATGTTTTGTCTTCTCTCAGACCATTCGTTTTTCACGTCAGCACATTTAACATTCATCATCACCGTGTCACTGTAATCATTACAGTTGTATAAAAAAGCTTACAGTAAAAATTCTGCAAATTAGATAATCATACTGTACATTAGTCGAATACAAAACCCACCCCCATCAATGTCACTGTTCATTTTACTTTTTTTTTCCCTTATGAACGTATTATACAGCTCTTTATTTAAAAAATAGTTTCGTTTAAATCAAGACAGCTGAGCAATGTTAAAAAATAACATCAATGACTTCTGGGAAGAAAATTGTGACAACTGCAGGGTTTTTCTGTAACAGAACTTACACGGTATATTTGTACTGTATCAGATTTTAAATAGGTGTAACTAAGCATGTGTTATTAGGCCTAACAGGTGTTGTGTAATCCACATTCGCTTTTCACGCACTGGAAGATACATATTGTGATGTAAACTATTCGTCGTCTGAGTACTTTATTACAACACCTTTATATCGTGGTCCCTTCCCAGACCCACACTGGCTAGGGTGGTGAAGTATAGTCGAATAACTTCACACAGCCGATAGAGAAGCCCTCAACTAGCAGTGCGATTGACAAAAGGGCATGTACAGGTGGTCAGACACTCCCTCAGTGGCGCACAATCACGCACAGAATTACACAATTACCGTACATATGTAAGGAGTGGCTACAAAGAAACAGAATTTACTCACAAACCAGTAAATTGTTGATTTTTGATGACAGCAATCCGTTACAGCGCTTGTAAAATGTAAAACACTCGTACGTAACATTGCGAAACACTTCCCTCCCTTGCCATACAATGTTGTGTCTGGCATACGCAGTATTTTCAATTCGAAATTGTGCGTGCGCTGCACATTGTAAATCGTCTGCATTCCGTGGGGCATTTGCATGTACTCATGCCCAAGGTTTGAAAACACCGGTTATTGAAGGATATGGAAAGGTTCAGATGGGGCAATGTTCGGGCAGTGCTCAGTCAGGTGACTCATTCATGGTAAATATATGTTCACGTTCGACCAATAAAAACCCACACAAATTCGTCAACAACCATAACGCATGAGCTCCAGCTCACGAGCGGCCACAGCCCACTGTGTTCACAGCAACACTCATCAGACCACTTCCCTGCCACTGAGTCGGGTACTGCTTGGCGATGCAGTGTACACTACTGCTAATGAGGTATAACAATAATTACAAACCATCAGATGTTAATTACTTGTCGGGTTACTGACATACGTTCTGTTGGTGTGTATATATATATATTTTATCTATGTAAGTATTGCCCGTGTACACTTTCAGAGTGCTCGAGATGGGGGAAGGCATGAGATTGGCTAACGCTCTTGTGACACAGATCTACAAATCACAGCAAGTACATCGAGGCAACACTTGCCTCTTGAACTTCAACGGTCAGTTTTGCCAGCAAGGTGGACAGGAATGTTAGGCATATTAAAGCTCAGGCACATGGGAAAATGGAACTTTTTTAAACGTTTTTTTTGCTTTCGTGTACCGATGTAGGTTTTCTCAGCTCGATGCATCATGATTGATTACCAAAGTTGTCCTTTCCGGATAGCCGTGTCATGCGCTCCTCTCTCATTCACGACGTTTTGCCTTCCAAGTTGGAGGCATCTTCAGGTGTGATGCTACTGAGTCACTCGGTCACGTCACGCTTTTTCGGTGTGATTTTCTGGTCCTGATAATTTGGCAGCTACAGCACGAGAAATGCTTCAAATGCGCGTGTCTCATGTCTGCATACACGAAAAACTAAAAGAGGTCTCACACGTGTGCGTTTGTGTTGTAGCCACGGCCATCACGTTTTCATTTTCTACTCTGGCCAAATCAAAGTCATAAGCCAGATGATGGCTGGGGCAAACTGAATCAAAGCAAAGCTAAGCGAAAATACATACACACACACATAGGTACGCACATACACGAAGATAATAAACACACAAACACTAAATATAGACTTATACAAACACAACATACATTACACAAATTACACATATCCACGCGCATAACACACATACATATAAACACAGAGACACAAACACAAACATTACACCTGACAAACACAGTCACATAACATTAACGTGTATACACAGAGACAAAACACCAACACTTGTGGACGTAACACACAAACACAACACAATTTTACCGCACGCATGAAAGCACACATAACACACGTGTGCGTAACATAAATATGGGCACGCCAACACACACACACATCACTACCCCCCCACCCCCAAAATACATAAAGACACAAAGTGCACACCTACACATTCACACAAACAAGTCACTTGTCCTTCACCATATTCACTAAACACAGGGTTGTAAGAGAAAAAATATTCAGCTCGAGAGGTCTCAGCTGAATATTTAGAGCATCCCTATTGCATATTACAGTACTATACATTTAAACTATTGGACATGTAACGATTTACCACCGCCGGTACATGATTTGAGTGAAAAATTGGTTCTCTTTCATAATAATTCTTTTAGACCACTGCCATAGTTGTAATTTCTTTATGGGGAGGGGGGGGGGTGGGGGATTAATGTGTTCTCAATTTGCAGATAAATACACCTAGGTTCAAATTTCGCATGATGCGGATTACGATCTGAAAATATTAAATACATCATATCTGCGACCAAGATGATTAATTAACATTTGCATCGTTACATGCCTAGAAAGTAGTACTAGTGCATACATTGTTCGAATAGGTGTCGTGTCTTAACACTGTGTACGGTATTGTAATATGTAGGCATGCGGCACAAGTGCTTACGCAATGTACGTGCGGTATATACAGAACTCTAAAACAGTAATGCGGTCTTCCTATTCAGACGTCACCAGGATTCTTCCACTATATTATTCCAGCGGGCGACAATAAAATCAACACGCCCAAGGTGAAAGAGTGACTTGATGTCGTACGTCCCATGTACAGGCGTTATGACGTCAAATGCTATTGTGAACGCATAATGCGTGAACATGACCACGAGTGTGAACCTCATCTCCTGGCCTCTCATCTCACCAAGCTGTCAATTTCAGCCGGCCGTAGGTGGCCACAGCTCGGTAGACCACTTCTCAGGTAACGTCTGGCGAACGGGCCACCAGTTGAAGTATCCTGGAATAGATCCACCACGTGCTTCCTTTTATTAATGGCTCAGGACTGCTATACGATATGAAGACCACAGCAATGCTCCTTTGAGCATGGGGATCTTATTGAGTGGACACAGGCATGTGCCATATAAACACACGTCCAGCTGGTATTGCTTAATTGCGAAATAACGACACGCTGAGAGAATGTATTATAATGTTTGCACGTTGATCAGATGTTATCGCAAAGCTCTGAGGCTTATGAGACCGCAAAACTTCACACTCTTACCACGACAGTGGGTTCCGATTTTCAGGCCCACGTGTCATTTTTTGTCCTTTTGCGTCCGTGTTTCTCTGTGTCTCTACATTCCTCATTAAAATGTTTAGATTTTTTTTGTCTGTCTCAGAGTCTCTATACGCGTCTGTCTTTTCACGTCTCCGTGTTTGCCTGTCAGTCCCTCTGTCGCTTTATGTCTGTTTACTGTATGTCGGACGTTTTGTGTTTTCTGTATTTCTATTCCTGTTCATCTTCCCAACTCAGCATCACTCACTCCTTGTCTGTTTCTATTTGTCATTTATTTCTATAATATCTATTTCCATCTCTACATTTTTACCCAAATACTTCCAGTTCTGCTTCACAATGTCTCTTGAGTCTCTCTTTTTCTATTCTCTTCTTGCCCTCTGTTTGTATCTTTAATGGATACAAGTGACTATTGTATGTAATTATAAATAATCCACTGCCACGTTTCATAACAGTGCAGGCCGTATCCCAAACAAGGGCACCAATCAGAGACGTTTCAATGTAGGCCCGAGGCAATTGGAATAAAATACAACAGAACAGCGCGAGTGACAACGTCTAAATGAAGCGTGTTAAGAAAATGGTGAAGGATAGCTGGTATCGTCCTTTGACAAGCAAAGTCACGAAAATAATCTAAAATCTGTCACAAACGAGCCAAGTTACTTGGGAAGCCTGCGGATCATGGCAGAGAACTGGAGGTGCTGTGCTAAAAACTAAGGCGTAAAACCACAAGCTCCTACCAGAGATTAAGTAAGTTGTCTTTGCACAGTGCACGTCATAGTCTCGTACAACCAACGTGGGTTAGCAAACGTACACAAGTTAAAGACATCGTCACATGAACTGTTAAGAAAGTGACTTGGGCAGAAAACATCGCCTGACGGGACGATGGCCTATACAAAATGACAGTGACAATCAAAGGTTGGAATATGCTGAGGGCATCTGCCATTGAGATGGATGGATGAACTCAGCTCCCAGTGCAGTAGCTCGAGGGATTGTGGCATCGCAACACCACGAGAGATGGTAAAATCCAGGGGAGGCCTTCATCCAGCAGTAGATTGACCATTACTTGACGGTGACAATGACCAGGATGAGGGAAAATTAAGGAACAAAACTCAAGTGTGTAAGTTTGTTCTCCACTTACTACACCGTAATTCAACTTTATGGACTGGTAGAGAAGATGACACAGCACGGATCACTGTTATCTCCACAACTTACGTGCAAGGTAGTTTGGTGGATGTCCATTAGGACATGAAATGCGACTTTTGTATCCGTTCCACTGTGACATTCTTGACTCGCTTTGCGCAAGGGGATGTGAACAGTGACTTTATTACGTCTTGCGAGGCGGCGAACGCCACGTTTTGCAAATAATTAAAACGCATATTTTACAATGGGGACACGAGGAGCGAATAAGATAAACCCAGGAGGAGGGAGTGTGACGATGTCACTGTGGATCTATTCCTAACCAAATTGTTTTGCAGTTTCCATTGATATTGTTATTGTTTGGTACATTGATTTTTAAGACACAAACCCACCCAGTGCTCACACATCACACGCTATCAGTGCAGTAACAACCTCTGATTAAATGTGCTTTCAAATACAATGTAAACATTTCAGTGTGCGTGCTATTAATATTGTACTACATTTGGGCTTACACATACAATTCCAACTAATATCCAGCAAAGGTGTCAATAGCAAATCAAGTTAATTTGTCTATCAGGGTGTAGTGATAAAGTGAAAGGCCCCGAGTATGGATTAAGAGGTTACTTGAGGGGCATCAGAAATAGGAGGAAATAATTATGGGTGAGTAAATATATGACATGTGGGTAAATATTAAACAGAAAAGACGAATTGTAAATAAGATCAATAGATGTGAATGAAATGTACAGAACTGACTGGAGAGGGACATTCTTAGTGGCATTGCCGCGACTGTGAAAAGCGACACTTAATGTGCAGCAGAAGAACATCTGTTCAAAATAAGCTCGTGAAAATTTGCCGAATTGTTCTATCCAGATATGCTTGCTTCAGGATCTAGAGATAAAGTATTACATTGCGTTGAAACTTGTTTACGAGGAAAACATCATGGAGTCTCATTTAATTTTTTTCCAAGTTTTTTTTTCACCCTGTGGGGTTACGTTGCTATGTGTAGTCCCAATTAAGCAATTTGCATGTGTCTGTCAATATTGGGATGTCTGACCAATACAAGATACAACCCAGAAAGGAAAGTCGAGAATTGAACCCAGGTGCTTCTTGCTGTGAGGCACACACATTGTCACTGTGCCACCCTGTCGCCATTAAACGCTGTACCATGTAAAATAAATACAAAAATGAACAACGTGCTGTACTATAAATTTCAACTTAATTTATTAAAACGTAGTCTTATAAACTGGGACAAAGACAATGTGATATGCGTGCTGCAGATCAATGGCCCAGGCAAAGACATAGGAGAGCACACGGAGAGGAAAACCATAATGAACGGTGAAAACACAATGTGAAACACAACACCGCAAACGAAACAACAGGCAGAGAGAACAATCCTAAAAAAATAACGAAACTGCGCGGGTGGCAGTGGCAATTATTGTTGTGGCCCAACTTCACGCGTACAGTGCAGGTCCCATCCAGCGGTGGCTGTTGGCAGCGTCGCGCAAGCGTAAGATTTTAACAACGAACGCCATCGTTACAGCCGCATTAACGCAGCCTTACCATCTGAAGCACTCGTTAAGTGAAAATTTGTACTTCGGAGCAAAAAAACATGGATCAGACTTTGAAGCACTTTCGAAACTTGAGAATCTTGTATTGCATTTGCGTTATTCTTCTTCTCAGATTCCCAGAGAGCGTTCATTAATAACCCTTATTAAAATTTCACAGACCACAATGATGGTTCGTATTCGTGATGTTTGCACTGGACATGTTACAACATCTAATTTTTAAAGCGTATAGGATTCGGCGTGGAAAGGTGGCGTGGTGGTTGGCGCAATATGCCCCAGACCGATTACGGAGTGATAAATGTCACCAATCCGCACGGTCCAGCTACATGTAGTCAAAAACAAGCCCCGATGATTTAAATGCACAGGGAGACCTCCATCAGGAATGGGTCGATAGAGGCCTTTACATTATTTATTATTTAATCATGACTGTCAGGAAGCACCAGGCTGAGATGTTTTAGAGAGTGCGTATTTTTATTTGTGACAGGGAAAAATGGAGTGCCCAGAGAAAACCCACTGCAAATGTAAAGACCCGTAAAGACAACGTACTTGCTGTACCGCCTGTTGCGATGAATATACCAGCTCATGATTGTATCACTCGACCAATCGAGTAACAAGCAAAGAGGGGAAAAAGACTCACCTCTGCTTCTATGTGTGATGGTGGCCAAGAAGTGGTGGGTGAGGGAAGTGTAGGGGGTTTCCTGCTTTCAGGAGGTAGCATGTAAGGATAGCTACCGTTTTTAAAGGTGCACGAGGTAGCCATCACACGAAGAGCAGCTGACCATTTTGAGCGGATAAATTGACGAAATCCGCTATCGTCCCAGCTATAGGTACAGGGAAATATCGTGATGTACCGCGTAGCGGATGCGCCGTTCGCTAACGCAGCATACGCTTTCAAGGTTCAATGACTGCCGGATTGCGCTCGTGTTCGCGGAGGCTTGAAACACGTGGCGAGTGCGCGTGGGGGCCGCACATCACGAGGCAGTCAAGGAGCGAGACGCTCGCTAACGAAGAAGCACGGCGAGCGTTCGAGCGCGCCCAATGCAAGTTGGCAGGGCAAATTTAGACTTTTGAAAGTGTGCCGTTAAAAGCGACCGTCACACCCGCCGGTATAATTTGTGATAAAAGTGTAATGACTTAAGGTGTACGCGTGGCTGAGAATGATGTGGGAGAAAAGTTGAAAATAGTCTTGAGCACATAAAATAAGTATGGACTGCGCAAAACGTTAAGTCTCCACGGGCCCTCACATGCAAGTACTTCAGCAGCGCTATTTAACTTTACAGTTTTTTTTGTGTACGAATTAAATGCAGAAATATCATTTGTTTAAAAAAGTCGACAGCATGTGCAGTTATCCCTTGTAGTTTTAGATGCATAGAAATGGTTTATATTTTTACAATTACTGCTTTTAAAATTTGGGACTGCAGCTACTGCACGGGCACCAATAGATTTTTTTGAATATTATGTCCCAGGGTCTTTCATGTTAATCTCACAGCTGAAGGTACACTTCAGTAATTTCGCTGTAACAATTTCCTTTGGAACCGCGTACATTTTTGCAGTTGTGCTACACGGCTCTCCGTGGTGTAAACGCGTCGCGCCGCGTATTGTTCCGGATGTCCGACAATTCGTTCCAAGCGCTGGAAGCTTCTACAGGAACTGCATAGAGTACTGAGAAATTCTTTAATTCAGTTCGTGAAGAATCTCCTAGCACGTGAAGTGAAACATCAGACGTAATGTCAAATAAACACAGTAATTTTCCACGCGGCTTTTGGCAGTGAACTGATGAAATAGTGTCAAATGGCTTAATAGCGAGTCTTCTCACACTATTTAATACGACCGCTATGATTGGCTCAACTACTTTGTCAGTTTCACGGATCGTACAATTACTGTAAAGTTTAACAATTTTTGAGGTACTATTAATAGGCATATGACCAAATCACCCGGAATGAACCTGACCTTTCCGGATCTTGGAAATGAAGCAGGGTTGGACTTTGATAACGCTCCATTGGGTGATGAATAAAATTGACAGGCATTATAGGCAACTGGGGGGGGAGGGGGGTTAATGTATCGGGAAGCAGAGAAGTGTGGATATCATCCATTGTTGAAATACACTTCTATGCGTCCTATATATGCTCTCTGCCTTCACCAACCCACACTGAACAGCACCGTGACCAATACACCATGGGGGGGGGAGGCCCTCATCTATCAGTGCGTTGACATGTTCCGCGGCTCAGTGTCCTTGTCTTGTCTCCGATCAGGCATGGAATTTGCACGCGTTACAAGTTGTATGATTATTGTTGTTACATTTTGCTTAATGTTATTTTCAGATGTGATTGAACAGCTTTGGTTACCGAAGCAATGTAACAATGAGATTGTCTCCCTGTGTAGCCTCTGTGAGGCCACTCAATTCCAGCACTGGTATCTGAAGATTGGACCTGCCAGAATGACTGAAGCTCTGTCATTTCAGTGCATGCGTACATGTGTGAGTTCATCGCCAAATCACTCTGAACGTGCCTGATCTCGTCAGATCTCAGAAAATCAGCTTAGTGTAAATGTGTAACAAACCCTGTTTTCAATATTACGGTTCAAATTAGGACAGTGGAGAGCGGGATATTCATATTGCCACAAATTGTGCTTATGATTATCATATGAATCAGCCCTCCCATCACGCTGGAGGCCTTCACCAAATTAAAGTGCTATTAATACATGAAATCCACTTTGGATAAAAATGACAAACAACGCACATAGTGTCGCCCTGTATGGCGTACGGAAGTGCGACATTCGCTTTGTTTGCAATAAAGGGGCCAAGATATAATTTGTGAGTAGCGTTAAAGTACACTCGTTAAAATCATACGAACTGGCTGGCTGTTGTTGAAACATGATCAACCCAAATACATATGCACTAAGTTGTCGCATTATAATGCCCATTCAAGCTAATGAGGCGAATGAAAGCAATTTAAGTAGACTAAAGATTAACATTACATATAAAATCATAGCTTTTTGCACTGAGTGGGAGTCGCAATTTTCAAGCCCATTCACAGTGTATTATGCAATTGCCCAATGCAAGTACTGGGGGTGAATCTCATAATGCGTAATCTGCAATAATGATCAGGAAATCCACAATTGTATGTGGTGGTCTGCCAAGAAACCGGATGGTTAGCGTCCGTAGATATCTTAACCCCCCTCCCCCCCCCACTGCTGGTATGGTGAGACATGTCAATCTAGTCGCGGATGCATTGGAGTTTTCCTCACGGTGGTTCTATAATAACAACACGACACACACTGCAAGAGACAATGGCGGAGACAACTGCAGAGACACGGTTTGAGGAGTCGTCAATACGTCGAGAACTCAGCGAAACGGCATTGCACATCTTGACTTGGGCTTTACGTCTGGCTCAAAAGTCACTGCGACCAGAATTTTTCACTGTGGTTGTCGATAACGTTTAGCTTGCAAGGGTGAACTCGCCACACAAGTGTAATGTGCAATATTCACAGCAAGGGCAGGTTTGTAAACATGTCGGAAAAAGTTTGAATTAGTTCCCGATTTCCTCCACTTGAATGATTCCCTCATTTACAGACAGGTCACGTGTCGGTGACATCGCGACATAAAAATGGTGGCCCCCACAAACCTCAATCACCTAAGCGCACTTTTCTCAACAGCAATGCCACCCACCTGCGTTGGACGATAACAAACATGATTTAGATTAAGGTTTTTTTTTAGATGCGTTGTGCGTTTGTTTCTGAGTCATCCATTCCTCCAAAGTGAATCATAAACACTGTGAATGCTAACCCCAGTGGAAAGTGTACTAAGCACTACAGGCGGCCCAATCGGATGTTGAACACTAAAGCAGAATAACTGATCACATTCGTGATCATACGATAGGCGTAAGCCCAATCTGAAAGCCTGACATTTATAGTTTCTCGTGGTGTATAGGCAAGCAAACCAGCACACTTTCATCGCCACCCACAATAAACGCTCAAATATTCTTCTCTGTATTTATATAATTGTATATTAAACAACGTACCTGTTTGTTAAACGCATCTTAAAGCACAGGTATAACAAAAAAAAAACACCTACACACTGCAAACAACTACACACACCTCCAGAAAGAAACTCCCCAATCAAAACGACAAGATGCTGAAAAGTCTCGGAACACTGGAAGCAATTCCATTGAGCAGAGTGTTGCAAAAGGCGCAGCACAGAGCAGCTTCTCCGACCAACCCGCTCGATGCGGCGGATATCGAGCGGGAGTGCAGGGGCTTATTGTGCGCTCCAGTGGCAAAGAGTATTCTCTGGGTTTACGCTCCAGGAAACGACAACGTGGCTCCTTAAGAGAGAGAGGGGAGAGAGAGGGGAAAAAGGTATCCACGTGCTTTCTGCAGTACACGTCACTTGTGGATTTTTAATGATTTTGTATGGATAGTAATATATTAATAACTTATACATGTAAAAAAAAAAGGAATATATAAAACGTATTGAGTATAGGATTAAGGTCAAGGAGAGACTGTGGTGTTGTTTGGTGTTACGGGAATCGTTCCAATCGGAACAATTTCAATCCATGAAACCATGAGCAGCCAAAGGCGAGACGACAGCATTGAATTGCAACAAATGTGTTTTAGACGCCAATTAATTGGGCACCAAACGAAAAATCCCTTCTGCTATCCAGACTTTAATACGGCTGCCAGGATATACAGGAGTGCACGTCGGCAAAGGAGATTTGCTGACAGATTTTCTAACTGCATGCTTCCAAGTGTTCGGAGGCCTTTAAAAGGTCACGGGAACAAGTGTAGTAGCCACTTGGTGGCTTGAAACAGGGTTTCAGGAGACTGGGTTCCTGGCCAGTTTGTAAGCACATGAGAGGCGGCACACGTCTCCATCAGTCAAAGACCAGATATTTAATTATGAACGAGCACTTACATCTCCCTTAGGAAAGCAATTATAGATACAACCCACCGTGTTTAAATTGTACTTTTAAAAGTGCACTGCATTCATGCATATCACATAAATATTGTGTCCCATACTATCATGGATGTATCAATCACTTCTACTCTAAATAAAATGTGTTTGTGGTCTTTTAAATACCCCACAGGAGGCTAAGGTTGTACAGCTGACACTTACTTCGATAATTTTAACAGACTGTTGAGAATTAGAATTTTAATTGTTGTCAAGATTCATTCATTTGTTTACTTGATCTGCAAAACCTCGTCTCTTCCAGCCTCTTGAAACCTCGATTCAAGTCACTGACAACATAATAACACAATCGGTGAAACATATTTTGGCCACACGGCATTATGGAAAATTACCCACGGTGCCATTTATTTAAAAAGTGGCTTCCTCTTCCCAGGACTTCATGAGCAAGACAGGAACCAGAGAGCGACCGCAAAAAAAATAGCAAAGGTTTCAGAACCAAACCAAAAAATAAAAGCTAACAGCAGGCGTTTCTCGATGGCAAAACGGATCTGTTAATTAATTTTGTAAACCCCTTGTTCTCCCCAAAAAGACAACAGAAACGTGACTGACAGGCTAGGTAACGCGCAGGCTGTGGGAGCACCTCGGCTGCATTTGTGCCTTGCCCTATACGCATAAGCACGTTATTGCATGCTTTAAATAACTTAAGAAATAAATAATCTCAATGATAATTTGTAAAAAAATATATAAAAATATTTTAGAACGCCTTTATTTTTTTCCATGACCATCGTCTTCTGTTTCATTTTTTTGAACATTTTTTTTCTTTACGTTTACCAGCCTTTAGCATTATTACTGCTAAGTTGAATATGGCACTCTTGAAAACATGAAGAATCCCGAGACTGAGCCACACATTTACCCAATGAACGACGAGCCGACAGCCCAGTCTCAACTAATGCAGTGGTGGGTGATAACAATGCTTTTCGTACCAATACTATATACAATTTATGCTACAGAATATCAATATTTTTCCAATACCTTTACGGGATAGGCACATGGGATAGAGAATTGTGGGTTGGTGTTCAGTGACAACCGCTAGAGGCTTCAGAAAATGAGGGTACATGGAAGCACATTTCCATGTAATGATGTCGGTTATCACGGCTCGATGCATGATGATTGCTTCGAAAAGCTGCTCTCTCAGGACAACCGCGTCTGAGGATGCCTCCGCTAACGTGTGAGGCGAAACGTCGCCATGGCGGGGAGAGGAAGCAATCGACGCGGCTGTCCCGAGAGAGCAGCTTTTCGAAGCAATCATCACTTTTCCATGCTCCAAGTTGTATTATATTTTGTAGATATTCAGGCCACATTGTCAGCCTGCAGGCTCGTTTACATGGAAGAAGGTTGTGTGTAATGTAAGCTACACACACAGGGAGGCCCAAAAATTAGTTTACGGAGACAAAGTGCAACAATTTGTTTATAGTTTTGATACAATTTTAAAAAATCATGCTGAAGAACAATAATGCAAGTGAACGTTAATAACTGTTACGTAAATAAATAATCGTGGTGTAATTTCATGTGAATGAGACTCAAACGTAAATACTAAGTCGTGTTTATATTGGTAAAATAACCTTTGGCCTGTATGTCCCTTCTTGCACTTGAGCATGTGATCAGATTCATCATATGCCTAAAAAGGGTTAATTTAGTTCGTATTGTACAGCTATTTTCATTGATCAAGGTCCTCTTGTTCAGATGTAGCAATTCTTGCCAATAACATGCTAACCTCCTGACGAGGATGAAACCGATACACAGTTTGTGCCCTTATCCAAATACTGCTGGATAACAATGGTCTGGAAAGTGAATAAGCTGATGGACTACAACAGATTTCATTCACCCGTCGAGGCGCAGAACAGAGGCCTGCTAATAATTTAGACCACAACTGATTTATTGTATGGTTTTAAACAATGAGCTCTCTGATACCTGGTGTATTGGCAGCCCCTGTAATCCTTCCTGCTGTAATCACAGATTCTGTACTACAAGACTCGAGGTCATAGATCTACAGCAAATTTTGGACACAAAGGTCATTGTGTGCATCCTGACATTCAGAAGCCTTTCAGGGGTTTAAAGTTCTCAGCTGTGGGTTGAACTAAATGTTGCAGAAAAGATGAGCGATAGGATTTAGTTTCATGAGTTCACATTATTTTATGACAGTGTGGAGTGTTTGAGATGTGTATTATTAAACGTGGTTTGAATGGCATCCACAATGTACCAATTTCAGTGATGTCATGGGTATTGAAAACAACTGCCAAAGATCGATCCACAGAATGATCTTGTAGTGGTATCAGAATATTGATAATTTGCGTTAATAGACGACCGTAATATGAATCCTAATTTATAAAAGCCCTCGACAGAATGGGCAAAACCACGACCACTCTCTCCCTCACAAATAAATGTTTTGTATATTCTTTTAATTTCTGTAAACGTGTGTTTGCGATTAATGACTATTCCTGCATGAAACCCTGCACACGTGACTTTGCACATGTATATTTATGTTAGCTTTAAAATGTTTGGGTGAAAAAACTTCATACAGCGCCACAACTTTCAATAACTAAGCATTAATATCTTGTCAAAAACAATAATCCAGACTGTAATATATACTCTTTCTCCTCTATATTTTTATGCAAAAACTGTGGGCATATTTTATAATCTAGAGGCTGCGTTTGCCTTACGGAAGATGTGCTATAATGTAGTTCCTCAGAATTATCTTGTGGGAAAATATTTCCCCCAAAGCCATACACTATCACCCAGAGGCAAGAAAAACATCACCAGCCAGAACAATCTTCTAGCAAAGCTCTAAACTTAAGCAGCCCATTCATAATCATCTTCGAAAGTTAGCTCTCTATAATAAACATATCCTCTCGGTTGTTAACAAAAAAAAATCACTTTTTTTTCAAATTGACTATAACGCTTGGGCTGCTCATTACTTTATGCACTGTCTTATAAACCAGCGAATTCGGTAGCTGTAGTCATCTAAGGAAAGAAAGTAAAGTGAAAATTGTGTCGTCAGTATAAGAACGTCTCACCAGTGATGTTTGTTTTTATGCATTATGCTGCACCACAGTCCATATGGCAAATTTAAAGCTATAGCCATCACCAAGGAGGTCTGTTTACCTCCGTTTCAGAATACTTGCAGCGGGTACATTTACAATGTAGGCGCAAGCAGCCGCCTGTGGTTTAGCTACTGTGTGGGTTTCTGCGCGTGTGCGGTGCTGCATTGTGATGGGTTTTCAGGCCGCACTCTGTCTAACGTTTCACTCTGTACGTTGACACCTGCTTCAGGATATCCTGATAACGCAATGGAAAAGTTCCCGAAAAAAACTTCCAGTGTATGCGGCAAACTTGTCAAACATCGTATGGTACCTAGAGATGACCCGGCAAGCCCAGTGCGTGAACTGAGTCAGCACTTGAACCAGTTGCTGTGAAAACTCTGCATGGATCTGTTAGACCAGGGTAAGATTCAATATGATCTTACTCTGGCTTTGAGTGCTCTGTCTCATATACTCCTTACAAAGGCAAGGAAGCCTATTTGCGGAATGATTTATCACATTAAGTTCAGTCGTTCGGGAAGTTCAAGAGATTTTACCCAAATAGTTCAAAGCGAACATACGTATACGAGGGTACAAGTATACAAAGACTACATCATTTCTCTAACTGTTGCTCTTGCTTATGTCGTTTTACCCTGTTGCAAATTTCCCTGCTAAAAAGAAGGGAGGCCCCCACACTGTGGCTCGACAGACAACATAAATTGTAAACCAAACACAATCATGGTTTTTTTTTCCCCCCTCGGGCAAATCGTTTGGTAATGGGAATCGAGTACAGCACTGCGCATAACGCCAAGGCTCACAAAAGCATGAATTTCCGGGACTCAACCGAGAACCCAAGAAGACAAGGGGAGTCGCGAGGCACCGGTACGGAACGAAGGTGCACGCGCCCCGTCCGCCCGCAACAATCGCAGCGCCGAGGGATCCCGCTATTCCCGGGAGAACATTTCGTGATTCCTCCGAGAGAACGTGACAATTTGGAGACGTCCCACAAAGCTGAGAAAATCAAGGAGATATCTCGAGATTCCACCACAATTTTGGGGGAAGTCCTTTGACGAGGATAAATGTTTGTACGTCTTACAACGTTGATAGGGATCCAACAATCACATCGTGTCTTGTAATGCATTGGTGATATCGTGACTATAGCACGATATCAAGTGAAATGCTGGGATGTAAAGATAACGTCATTAGTTTTAAGAGTCTTACAAATTTTCAACAAATCTGATTATTATTGGTCGGGATCTCAAAATCAAGAGGTTGTGCAATTTTAAAGCATCCCATAATTTGGATTTAGCACAATTTCTGTAAATTCCTAGTTGTAAAAAAAAAAAATCCCTGTTTTCATTCAACTTGGCTGATGTAATTTTGATAGTGCGATCAAAACAAAATAAAAATGACATTTTCACATTTCGTTTAATTTACAAAAACACCATGTTTTTGAAATAATTTCAGCTACCCTGTTATTCTAGGGCGACTCGGAATTGTTTTGCGTGATTTTCAATGAAATCAGAAGGAAAGGAATAACGCAGCAACACCGAGGAATCCGCACCGTATCAAGGCGAATCTTCGTGCCCCCGCCGCCGCCGCCGCCGAGGCCCCCCTCCGCGGCCGCGATCCCGCAATCTCGGGACCACTCAGCGACTTTACACTGCCAGGAAGCCCGCGCGCGCTGCCCCGACTGCGCTAAATGTAAACACACGTGGGCATGAGCTCCTTGACAGGGTGAGTACGCACCTCGGAAAAAAAACAAAACAAAAAAAAACCAGCACAGCAAACAAAGAACAAGAAAAAAAACGCACACATCACCGGCTCACAAGGTGGCCAATTACATCACTTAGCAATAAACTGTTAACAATAACCCAAACTAAAAACAACAATATAGCTGTATATAATGCATCTATATATAATTCAACTTTGAGACTGTAACACCTAAACAAAGTTCTCTCAAAAGAAAATGTATACTTTTCGTTGTCATCCTTAAAGGTACGTCGTCGCAAACAGACTTTTTTTTAGATTTAAAAAAAAAGAGCTCTTTTAAAAAAAAAAAATCACACCAAAAAACAAGAATAGATAGCAAAGGTGCGGCCAAGTCAAGTGTTATGCTCGTTAAGTAGTTAGAGCCTCGTTGTGGCTGAAAATTGAGATGTGGAGCTGAAGGAGGAGGGAAGATGTGGATGCGAAACCCATACGGTGGGAACGGCGAGGAGGAGACTCGGGAGGGGAACGGAAACGAGCCGGAGGATGAAGGCGACAGACGCGGTGACGGCGGAGAGAGAGTGGGAAGAACAGTGGGAGATGCCGGCGCGAGGGAAGAGACGTTCAAAGATAGAGAGAGAGAGAGAGAGAGTGACGAAGTAATGAAGAGGGTGGGTATAAATAGAAGAGTTAAGCAAGGAGGGAAGGTAACAGAACAGTGGGAGTGATGAGAGAGTTGAGCTTAGCTATGGGCAGAATGGATTAGGCGGCGGTGAGACAGAGTGAGGGAGGAGGGGTGTTGGCATGAGGGAGACGACCCTTCAATAAGGCTTGCCGTCGCTCTTGTTGCGCTTGAGCTGCACTTTGAGACGCTTCATGCCGATCTGGAAGCCATTCATGGCCTGGATCGCAGCCTGGGCTGACACCGGGTTATCATAGCTCACGAAACCTGGAGGGAGGGAATTGTGAGATGGTGTTATTAATAAACAGGGTAACACTGCAATTGCTCTCTCATGCCGCTGTGGGTAATAGGGCCTCACCAGAGAGAGCTCTTGAGACCTCTTGTGGAGCCCATCTAATTGGCACAGACTCTTCGGGAACACGTTTATGTTATTTCTGGGTGTTCTGCTGTTTGTGCTCGATATAAAGTTTCACGTGATCCCACAGCTGAGCGCAGCAGTGAACAAAGTGGGTGACAAATTACACCGACCCTTGGCTCAAACTACTCTGGGAGCTCTCACTGTAGATAGAGGTGAGCTCCTGCATCGCGTCATACAACTCACTTAGCAGTCGGCTTGTGTTATAACAACCTAGACATCCCCAAAACCATTCTCACCGACTTGAATCATGCTTAAAGTCTACAAAATAAATCCAAAGGTCTTTCCCAAGGTGCGAGACCTTTCCCAATGTTACACCTGGCAGTAAATATTTCCATCTGGTGCAAACCCTCACCGTTTCAAAGCTGGGATGGTTTTCCCTAAAGCATCATTCTTTCCGCGTGTTCAGAGCAATACTCCAATCAACTCCATCTATACATTATACGGTGTACAAAATGCTCTACAGTTATCACACTTATCTTCCTCTAACAGCAGCTTTGTTCAGTCCCCCGCTAACGCTTTCCCTGCAAGATGCAGCTTGATTCCGTTTTGGCAATCCCTCCAGAGTACAACGTTTGCTGCCTATTATCAACACCTCAGTGCACTCTCACTTCTTTCGCCGGTCTTAGCGGTTATACGAACACACTGAGCTCCTCCACGCAGCCTCTCCAGTTCCTTTAGTATTCTCCGCTTGTTGCGAGTTACTCCTCCCGCGCGGCTTGATATCACTCGTCAATGTCCCCACGCCGCGCCGTTTCTCCCCGTTCGAGGGCCGGCTACACCGACAGCTCCGCCAACCCTGCACGACGTCCTCCCGTTTATGAACAATATGTGCTGCCGCTCATTTCCCCCCCAAGCGATGAAGTCCTCCCCCACGCCCGTGTCGGTTACAGCGGCTGCTGTTTGACCGCTCCTCTCCATTCTGGTTAGCACAGGCTGGTGGCTGCTGGCTGGTGCAAGGGGCACCTGGGACAGGCACAGACATCACTCCCTATCAACATTGGCCTTGGTCAGGCATCAAACTCAGTTGGCGGGCTCACAGCGCCGTGCACTAATTACAGCGACATCACTCCCGCACTCCCAGTGGCACTCAATCCTACTCGCACTAATATGCATAAGATGGCCACCATCTCAAAGGACGCTGGGTTTTAGCCACGGTTGGAAACGCCGGATATACGAGTTTTACGAGTTCATCGGAGTGTATTTGAAGCAGTTTTAATTGTTTTATTCTTGTTACTATGGTTTTATATCTATTTTTTTTATTCTTATTTGTTGTTCTTAATCAATGTTTTTCACGTGTCAATTATTGAGGCCTACCCCACTCACATAGAGAATGAAGGCTCCATCGCGCCTCGCAGAAATAGTCGCCAGCAGTTGCCTCACCACCACTTCACTCACAGCGCGCTCATCCTCACCTTCCTCACCGAATTTTCCTCACGTGTACTATAGATATACACATGTGTGCATTATAGATTTACATACATGTGTACTGTAGATATACACACATGTGTACTATAGATATACTACACTATCAAATCTCTTAGTGTTGGCCTGACTGCACCTCCAGTAAGTTTGTTAGTCTGATATCACCTCATCTATTGGTTCTCATGTCCATAATGATCACCTACACACGTGTGGCTCTCCTGAGCCTCTTCCCTGAATCAATTCGTACTATTTCCAACCTTCTTGCCATACACCATCAGCTGGGGATATTCCGCTGCCCTCATTACATCCATTCGGATGCTAGTTCCAAAACACTCATTAACCTAACTCTGGCCGGTGTGTTCCTAACGCCATCCCCGTATTATGCCCTACACATCAGCTGACGAGGAAGTAACAAATTAGGCTATTGCCAGCTCAGCGTTGTTTGTGAACAATTCCACTGGTCACTGCTCCTCCAGCAGGCACATTGTCTGCAACTGAAACCCACTTTGCCCTGCTCAATTTGTGCTCTCTAAATGCATAGAAAGCCCCATTCATTGCTAAGCTGATTTTGGACAACAATTTGGACCTGCTGTGCCTCAGAGACCTGACACAATCAAGATGATTTTCTTACATTGAATGAGGCTCAACCGTGAGGCTTTGCACTCCATCAGAATGCTCGTTTCCACGGCCGCGTTGGTGGCCTTGCAGTTCTCCACCGTGTTACTGCCAACATCTGCCCGATTCCGTCTCCGACCCTCCATTCATTCGAGTACATGTCTCTGGATTAGAGGTCGGCTCAAGCTGTGCAATTGGTGCTGATCTACTGCCCACCTGGAGTCTCCAATTATTTTGTGAATGAACTGTCTGAGCTACTTTCTAAGCTGTGCTCTAGTTCTGAGAGGATTCTGATGTTTGGAGCATTTTAACATTCATATTGACTCTCCAGAGAACTCCCATGCAAGGAATATCAACGCCACTCCAAACTCATTTGGCTTCATTCAACATGTGGCGTCTGTCACTTACAGGTGTGGCTAAACTCTGGACCTAGTTTCCTCAAGGGGCATACCTGTAACCAACCTATCTGATCACTGATCCTGGTCTGTCTGATCACTCTGCTGTATGGTTTGATCTCAAGGTACCACCCATTTCCATCTCTAAGCACCAAATCCGATATCGAAATCGTAACTGCATCACTCTAGACTTATTCTCAGCTGCAATCAACATTTCATCACTCTCTGCCTTGGCTCATTCTACCTCTGCTGCGACAGTGGAAAAGTACAAAAGTTCGCCATCACGCATACTGGAGGCTTGCCAAGTATTCTTGTCCTCCTGGACCTGAGCGCTGCCTTTGATACCGTTGACCACCCGATCTTACTTGAGCGACTGCAGGGTATAGGGGTCTCTGGCTGTGCCCTACATTGGCTGAGCTCCTATTTCTCCAACCTGAAGCAGTTCGTCAGTCTCGGAGGACAACTCAGAGATCCATCCTGTTTTGTCTGGAGTTCCTCAGGGTTCAGTTATCGGACCACTCTTTAGCATCTACATACAACCGCTTGGCCATATCCTGCGCAGCCTCAATATCAGCTGCCATTGCTATGCCGATGACATCCAAATCTATATCCACGCAAAGTCATCCATCAATGTGTCTGGTCTTTGCATGTCATCCTCACTGTCAACTGTGAAAGACTGGCTCAATTAAAATGTCCTTAAACTAAATGGTGGCAAAACAGAAGATTTGCTTGTTGGAACCCCACACCAATTTTCCAAGACTGAACCTATTCAATTAATGCTTGACGACCAGACCACTGAATTTGTAAAGACAGTCCAGAGTCCAGGAGGGACTCTTCATTCCTAACTCAGCTTCGAGACACACATCAACAAGGTGATGAAGGTAGCCTATTTCCATCTCAGAAACACAGCCAGACTACACAACATTGTGTCACCCTCTGATGCCAAGAAGCTAATATACATCTTCATCTCTTCACGAATCGATTACTGCTATGCATTGGTTCCTGGCACCCCTGCCTACCTGATCAATCATCATCCAACGTGTGCATTATGCGGCTACGAGAGTCCTCACTCGCACACCCATCCACGATCACATATCTCTAGTACTGATGTCTCTGCACTGGTTACTGGCTAAATATAGGACTGAATCAAGATCTTCCTTCTCACCTACAAGGCTCTTACTGGCGCTGCTCCGACATACATCTGTGACCTACTCCAGGCACCCTCCTCAACACAACAAGTTCGATCCTCCAATACGGGCTTGCTGCATGTGGTCAGATTGCACCTCCATTCGATGGGTGACAGAGCCTTTTCGTGCACTGCTCCAAGACTCTGGCATGCCCTTCCACTGGAGATCCGTTCAGCTGAGTCCCTGGGCATCTTCAAATCTCGTCTCAAGACTCACTTGTTCCGTAGAGCTTTCAAGTCCTCTGGCTAGGACTGTTGATGCGGCTCACTGCTGTGTGTTTAGATAATGACACGCCGTTGATATATGGCTCCTTAGCAAAACTTCTTCCTTCCTTTACTTGTTTTAATAATTATTTAATCTTTTATTCATTGTCCATTGATTTATCGCCATTTATTACTTAGCTGATCTATATTGATGTTGTTGACATGCCAGTCCCTGCACAGATCTGTGCAGTGCTTTAGAAAAGCAAATATTATTATCATACTTGGTGCCTACTTTCACAGTAAAGTCTCCGAAAAGTCGTTGAGCAAGATGGTTGGATATCAAACACAAGACGTATGGCATTCTAAAATAAAACCAACTGGCTTTCAGAATAATCTTTTCCGGCCTTAGATGGTGTGAAGGCTGCAGGAGCAGCCTTCACACCATCCGCTGTAATAATTAACATCTAAATAAACCCTCTCCCCTTCGTAACGTTTAGCTTCACGCATTGGAGGCATCCACAGGAGCTGTGTGTGAAAACACCTCCAACGTGAGAGGCGAAACATCGCGAAGGAGAGAGGTGGAGCGATCGACACGGCTATCCCGAAAGAGCAGCTTTTCGAAGCAATCATCATGCATCGAGCCGTGAAAACCTGCATCATCACATCTAAGTAAACATCTATATATCTATGCTGCCATAACGCCTAAACCTCACTTTAATAAACATGATTCAGCCAATTGTGGGCGTCCGTGAAAGGATATTTCAGAAGCAGAGGAACGAATGAGTGAGAATGAGGACTCATTCAGAGAACGACGGTGTCTCGTGCGAGGCAGCGAGATGGTGCAGTCCCCTCCTGCTGACCTCGACAGTGCTTTATTTCGCTTGCCTGGGCTCAGCGCAACCGAACGAATTTCACGCAATGAGACACGTGCAGTGAACTTCCCCCATGTCATCGGTTTGTTTGGCTTTCACCGACAACATGACCGATTTTGTCCACAGCCGTAAGCGCACATGCGACGCGACATACGTGCAATCCTAATGGAGATATTTTCAGCGGAGTTTCGTGGCATTATGATGCTTTGGCCAATGTCGGTTACATTGTGCGTGCCTTGTCTTAGCTACTGGAGGACACCAGAGACCCCCAGAAAACATCCCGGCACGACAGGAAAAACACGTCCAAGTCGGGCATTGAATACAGGCGCTCGTCAGTGAGAAGGACAGGTGTCTCCACTGCGTTACACAGACGCCCCACCTCACTGGCCCCATACGCTCTGGTGCAATGGTGAGCGCCAGGGTCGCTCGGCTCACACTCACCGAAGCACTTGCTGAGGTTGGTCTGCTTGTCGATGAACACCTTGGCCGAAATGACTGCGCCGAACGGCACGAACATCTGCATGAGGTCCTGGTCTCCAAACTCCTGGGGGAGGTGGTAGATGAACAGGTTCGCTCCCTCGGGGCCTGGCGCGACACAGAGACATACACGCAGACACACACACACACACACGGACACACACACACAGACAGACAGACGCACATGGACGCACGGACATGGACGCACGCAAACGCACTTCCGCACGGAAACACGTGTGCGCACAATCGATGGGCAAAGACACCTGACACTCAAACTGAAGAGTTGACTGGAGGTGGACTCACTTGGGTGAGCAGAGACACCAGACGAGGCAGTGAGTGGAAACAGGAACACAATATGGTCGCACACACAGAGACGAAACACAAACACGCGGGCAAACAAACACAAATGGCACGGACGTACACACGGAGACAAAGCTATCTGGAAAGAGACGGCTGTGCGCAGCTGCGTACAAAGATGCGGGGAAAACGAATAACGCAGACGTCCGTCGGCTTCCACGATGACAAACGGACACAGCGACACGCGGCCGTGAGAAGAGGCGGCCGGGCGCACGTGCAAATCGACACGTGCAATTGCACACACATGGGACACACATGGGACACACATGGGACACACATGGGACACACATCGGACAAACATGGGACACCCATGGGACACACATGGGACACACATGGGACAAACATGGGACACATCTGTGCCTGTGTGCAGTAGTGTCAGATCACATTTATCAATTCAAAGTCTTCAGTCTTCAGTCATCCCCTATAAGTGCACGTTTGTGTGTGTGTGTGTGTGGTGTGCGGGGGAGGTAGCTGAGTGGTTAGCGCACTCCACTACGAATCCGAGGACGCGAGTTCGATTCCTGCTCACGGCTAACACCCGTGACGATTTTCTGAACTGGTGCTGGACCTCCTCTAGGTCGACTTAGCCTCAAATGAATACCTGGTTAAGGCTCTATGGGGGATCAATGTTCTGGTGTGCGGTCAGTGGTGATTTTCTCACAGCTCCAGAGTAGCCAAGTGACGACGCAGCGCGGCGTAGCATTGCGCGTAACATCAGACGCAGGGCCACTGTTCCAATTTCAAAATAACTGCGTCGGGACACGAGACAGCGGTGAGAACGGCAGCAGAAATGTGTTTAAATTGTAACCGCGCCGTTAATGCAGAGCTGAAGTTTAAATAGAGAGCCGAAACAGTAGCTATGACTCATTTTTTTAAATGACGCTCACCGCGGGCGGCGCGGTGGCGCAGTGGTTAGCGCTGACGCCTCACAGCAAGAAGGTCCCGGGTTCGAGTCTCTCGGCTCCGGTGCCTTTCTGTGTGGAGTTTGCATGCTCTCCCCGTGTCCGCGTGGGTTTTCGCCGGGTATTCCGGTTTCCTCCCACAGTCCAAAAGCATGCTCCTGGATAGGTTGATTGGCTCGCAGACTAAAATTGTCCCGCAGTGCCCGGCGATGGACCGGCGTCCCGTCGTCGGGTGTATTTCTGCCTTACGCCCTATGTTTCCGGGATAGGCTCCGGCTTCACCGTGACCCTATATAGGATTAAGCGGTTTCAGATAATGAGATGAGAGACGCTCACCGCTGTCTCTCTGTTAAGATGGCTGTGAGAGGCACAGGGTTAGGTCACCTGCATGCAGTGGAACTGTCCTGGCAGGTACGGTTCGTGCTCACTGCGTCTAGGCAGGGTAATCCTGACCTTGATAGATGAGCTCGGAAAAACAACAACAAATGTTTCCAGGAATAATATGGTTCCTCAAGGAACTAATTTACATTTACGACTGCTGCAATCCTGGGTTAGAATTTGGGTCTAAGCCACCTGTGCTTTACACCAGGTTCTTGAAGTAATGGTCTCAGACTGCTCGTTAATGTCTGTACACGTACACATGAAGCCTCTTCCAAGTGTTCTTTTTTTTACATAAATTCAGCATTGTGATTGCTTCGAAAGTTGCTCTCTCGGGACAGCCGCGTCGATCACTTCCTATCTCCACCTCGCGGCATTTCACCTCACACGTTCGAGGCATCTTCAGGCGCCTCACACGTTAGAGGCGCCTTATGATGCCACACGTTAGAGGCGCCTTATGATGCCTCTAAGGCATCATAAGGCGCCTCTAACGTGTGAGGCGCCTGAAGATGCCTCACACGTTAGAGGCGCCTTATGATGCCTCTAACGTGTGAGGCGAAATGTCGCGAAGTGGAGAGAGGAAGCGATCGACGCGGCTGTCCCGGCAGAGTAGCTTTTCGAAGCAATCATCATGCATCGAGTTGTGAAAACCTACATCATTACACGAATTCAGCATTATTGAGCTCTGAAGACTAAATCAAATAGGTTTCAATGGCAATGCGATGAACAATCTTTCCAAGGAAAATCATGGTGGCCAATTAATGTGGATAACAGTTCTAATGAATCGACTTCAAAATATATATTTGATGTTACGTTTGTTTTTTATCACAATGTGATGCACTGCTCGCTATGAAAGATCTGAACAAGGTTTTTTTCATTTCATGTCAGGATGTTAATTAAGGATTCAAAAACCTCATAAAACACATTTTGAATAAATGTCCAATAATGGCACAAAGGCAAAGTGCTTTATGCGAGCAACACAAATGCTCGTGTTCTTGTCCAACGCTGTGACTACTTGAGCAAAATCACTGCCACATCATCATTACTGTGTCAACATGTGCACCAATGGCAAAACACGATAATCACAAACATAAAAAAACCACCGTCGCCAAAGATATGATCACTTATTCAAACATAGACAATTACGAAAAGTCCGCTATTGTCCTGAAGCACTAAATGAAATAAAATTATCTCCCTTTGGTTCCCCCTTCTTAATAAACTCAACAGTGGACTGATTGAGTTGTTGCTGGTCATGGAGATTACTTTTAAAAATGCGAAAACACTCCCGAGGGCACAGCGCCGATCTGGCACCTGTACGATCGTACATTCGAATCACAACTGCCACTTGTGATGAAACTGGATTCACAGAAGCAGTGAGTTTATGGTCTCAGCCTAAGCAGAAATAAATGTAACAAAGATTTTTACCCCTACATTATATTTGTGTTTGTGCCAGAATTAGGCAAAAAACCCATCTCTCAGGCTTACATGTATTGGTTTAACATTATGTGATGGATATCACACTGCAGTAGCTCTCGCTGGTCTAAATGGCTAGCATCCAGCTTGGCCCAGGTTGGCCAGCTGCACCCCAATGGTAGAGGTGTTCGACAGAATTTTACAATCGGAAGTCATTTGTGACACCAACCTCCTTTAGTCAGAGGGTCTTCGGGGTGACGGAAAAAGTGCTACCCCCTATCGTGCGGACCAGAGATTAATTAGAAGGTTCTCTGTGATACTCGCTCCCATTGGATGTGACTACTCTGCGAGAGATGTGGCTGGATACATGTCTTCTAAGAACAACGATACAATTGAGGGTTAAAAAAAGAGTTTCTGAATCGTTAAAAAAACAACAACACCAAAACTGTGACAAAATAACGACGCACGTATGAAACAGAAACGAAAAAGACCCTACCCTCCTTTTGGCTGCCTGCCACCCCCTGGCTCTGCAACAGGTTGTGGCTGTAGAGGCCGGGCAACGCAGACGCGGCGTACTGCTGAATGCTGGAGTACGCCTGGTTCAGCGCATCCATACCGCCTCCTCCACCGCCACCGCCGCCTCCTCCCCCTCCGCCGACACCGCTCGTGCCGTTGGAGAGACCCGATCCCCCCAGGCCCCCATTGAGCGAGCCCATACCTAAGGGCATTTGACAAGCAACATCATCGTCGTCGTCGTCGCCGCCGCTTTAATGTGCATGCCGCAAGTTGCGTGCAGTACGTCTTGTGGTGGTGCCCTATGACAAGGGACCCCCGGTGGCAGCTGTCCCTGTGCGGTACCAGGTGAATGCAAACCAGCACTGCAAGTGGCCGTTAGTCTGACAGTTGGGGGGGCTATGGTGCTAGGTGGCTTTTTTCCCAATAATGTAATTACTAAATGATTGATTCAATTTGGCAAAATTGGATTATGATGCCAGCACGTGCGGCCTACTGTCTTATTAATAACGACACGTGATCTTAAATGTGCATCGTGAAACAGACTGCACGTATGTATGGTGAATGGACTTGTGGTATTAGCTGAGGTGGCCACTGGGCTCAACTGAGATCCTCGTTTAAGAACGGCAAGCATGCTACTGCTGGGCCATGTCACCTTAATAACATGTGTAAGGCTTAATAGGTGTGACGTACATTGAAAAACGATTGTGTGTTAGTTGACAGTAATTAATGGCAGCTCACAGAAATTTGGTAGGAAAACCCAACCCCTGTAAATAAATTTAATAGGAACTCATTAAGCCTCTTATTTCGCAGCTTCCAATTATGGGTTTCAATTGCTCCCCCCATGCGCCAGGTTCCTCGCTAACATGCAACAATTCCCACCATGCACCACTCGTCGTGTTATCTGGGGTAATGAGGTTTCTCACCTTGCGAATGGAGGTGAAAGGATTCCAGTGCAGCTGTGGGTTAGTATTGAGGATGTGTGTTAGTATTGAACCTTCACAGACGCCTTGCTCTGTAGCTACGTGTACATGTGTACACGTACAGCCCTATTTGTCAATCCACTGCTGGATGAGGGCCTCCCCGTGCCGCCGTGGGTCACGGGGGTTGCTTTACCACACTTCACAATGGTGAACTGCGCAGGCTGGTAAAGGCCGGAAGCATGGTCAGGGGGGTATAGAAGTACAGTAGAACCATGTTTTTTTCTCTAAACTGCCCTCTGTTGCCCACCACGCAGCACAGCAGTTGCTAATAATTACCAATCAATGGTGGTCACCCATAGAAATAATAATATCCAGGCTCCACCTGACAGACTTTTAGGCTGGACAAGATCAGGCACATTTAAGGCAATTGTATGGTAGGTCGTTAAAGTGGGACACTGATATCCTGGAAATGACTCATGGTGGAGGCACCTATATCCCTGATGTCGCTGTCATCAGCTGCTACGATCAGGCGCTGCAAACGGTGTGCTTAAATGCCCTACTTTTCCCTCCAGAAACGATTTAACGATGTCTTAAGTTCGCCATGAACAATCTGAAACACAAGGCTGTGTGCATATTAGAGGGTGGAATGATGGAGAGATTTTTCAAAAAGCTTATCGATTATTAAAGGCTTGAGATATATACGTAAATATATAATTAGTTTGATGTAGGTTTTGATGGCTCGATGCACGGTGATTGCTTTTCAAAGCTGTTTCTTTCAGAATGGCTGCTTGCCACGGCTATTTCGAAAGAATAGCTTTTAAAAGCAACCATCAACATAATCGGTTCTCTAATCACGACCTTCAATTGCGACGACTGCACTGAATCGCCGGTGGCAGGAATCGTTCTGCCTCCAGTGGACATAATACACGTCACGTGCATGTCTACTTTACGTGACCAAGATCGTTGCAACGTGTATCTCGACTACAAATAATAAATAATTTGTGTGACTTTGATAATGCGTGAAATAATCTGCAAGGCATTACGCACTGACAACAACAATGGCGGTGTATAGCTAGCCACACTCGAGCAACCCTTCGGAGGCCAGTGGCTACGATTTTGATCACAATCGACACGACACTGCAACAAATTTGTACATAAACCGGGTCTGGGCTTCCCATATAGGGACTCGACCTCAAATTATTGCCCAGCGCAGCGTGGCTAATGTCAGCACTGGGGAGACAATGGCAAATGGCATCGCGGACTGAAATAAGTGATCGTTACTGGCACTTGCACCCACATCCTGAGGAGGCTAATTTGTATGGGGGGGGGATGCTTTGTGCCCTAATGCACGATCCAACAAAAGCTGAAGCCCTGTGGCTGCTGCAGGAAAAATTTAATGTGTATTGAACAGAGGGCTTCATTTCCCATTCAGTATTTTTTGGGTCAACGGTAAGACTGGTGTAGGCACATGACTAGAGAGATGCGGTCATTGTGAGAGAGATATAGTGGCCGCGGCATGCCGGGTGCAGAATCATGTTTTATAATCGATGACTGAGATAGATGACAGTTGGATCGCACACACACGTTACAGGCCATGAGCCCAGACGAGGTCTTTCACGTCTTGGCAACAGTTGGGATGGTATAACTTGTGGTTCCAAATTTACTCTGATTAGCATTATGACTAAAGTATTTCTACCCTAGCGAGCACCAACATCTGCCCGGCCGATAGACTATTAATTAAACAGCGTCTGGGCTGGAGTCACGTCAGGGTGGTGCCATGGGGCTGCTGGGAGCAGGAGCTTCGTCACGAGTGGCATCAGTGGTGAGGGGCTCTGGCTTCTGCCGCAGATTTACCTGCCAGGGCGCCCATGGTGCTGAGCGCTGAGTTACCCCCGAGGCCCTGCAGCCCGGCCAGCGAGCCCATGGATCCGACTCCGGAGCTGGAGGAGCTGGAGGAGCTGCCTCCTGGAGCGTGCGACGCCGTCATGGGAACACACGTGTACGCACACAAGACGCAGCGCGTCTCCTGGTGAGACCGGTGAATCGTGAGACGTAAGGCGGGCACGTTGACTGATGATTCAGCACCCATTGATGGTGGTTAATAATAATAACAATTGCACTTATGGAGCGCTTTTCACCCGTTGGTCACAAAGCACTTCACAGAGCTGCGGAGAGGATGGCACGTTAACAACAACGGCACCAGAAAGGAAAATCAACAGCAACAACATTTTTTGGGGGTCCATTTATTTATTTATATACATAGCGCTGCAGAACAACATGCAAAACACAATCAGACTTTCAACTACAATCTCAAAGTCACCTCCTTGTGACCTTTGGGTTAAAGATGCAAAATTAATGTAATTGATTACTATTATGCTTCTATTGCTACTACTGTGGTGACTGCTTCCATGTGCTTCATTCCTTTATTGCTCCACCAATGTCCAGCACTTGGTCTACCAGACCGACTGCTTGGTCTCATCCATCACACTACGTTACCACACTGCAGGTCACTTGACTTCTCTTTCTGCTGAACTCTGCACACCGCTCAGCATTGGAATTCCCATCGTCTCTTTTGCCGAGTTCTTACAACTGTGCTCCATTCAGGAAACACATTTCCTGCTACTCGTCAGAGTTCACCTGGCCTGGCGGCACAGGCGCGGTGGCAACGTCACCGCCGCTGGGTAGCGAACGGGGTCGTTGTTGTTTATGTCCTCTAAATCATAGCCGTTATTTGACTTTCTATTGAACTGCTCAGATGTTGTTGTTGTCGTCGACATGCCGTTCTCTCCACAGCTCAGATTTGAAACTAAAAAAACGTCATTGTTGATGATTTTGCTATTGTTATGAAGTTCTTGTTGCTGACCTGCAATTCTCTCCACAGCTCTGTGTAGCGCTTTGTGACCCTCGGGTGAAAAGTGCTCTTTAAGTGCAATTATTATATGATTATTATACTACACCTACACTACAAACACACAAACACACACGTACCAATGGAAACGCACTACGTGAAATACTTTCAAACAACTTAACAAGGAGAGGTGCAAAGTGCTGTTGGCGAAAGCCTGTAAATGCCAGGTACAGTGATTGTAGTACCCGGCACTGGTGGCCCTGCACGTGGAACACCACAACCAGGCGCTCATTTTAATCTGGCCCGACACGGAATGACCTGCCAGGCTTCTTTCATGCATTCCTCGCCCAAAGTGTCGTACCAATGAGCGGAATTAAATCCCAGGTCAAAGAGCTCATTGTGCGGTCAATGAAATACAGTGAGCCATTGCTCCGCACACAAATTCACAAACGCGCAAACAAGGCTGCAGCAAAGCTCGGCCGTACGGGCTGCCGAGGAAATTTCCGTACAAAGGCCACCGCAGCACACGACCGCACGGTGCTGGCTGATCAGCCGTGGTGAATTATGACATTGCATCAGCTACTCATTGCATGTCTCTATTGGAGGCCGAGGTCAGTTTCGGATACGGATTTTCCAAAGGACTGCAAGTAGCCAATTTCGTAAATTCGGTCTCGGTGAAGACTGTCCACGTCTGAGCCACCGAATCATCTCCCATCATGCTTACAGACATACCCATGACAATTATCCCCCATAATGCTTCAGCAGACTTTTGGGGCAAGTGCTAATAGCGAGCACGTATAACACTACGTGTGGATGAGTGGCCAGTACCACATCCGACCGCCTTTGTCTCCTCAGTGGCAATGTTTACACACTGAATTGACCCAGTGGAGGCTCAGAACTTGTTCAGATGATCGCCACTGCTGTTGGCTTTGAGTGGGAATCGGAGCACGGGTCACCGGGTTCGTTGCGCAGTGCGCCGCGCACTGTGACGCCACTCCCCACTTGCACATATATTCACACGCGTACGCGTATATACGTACAGACACAGAAAAGGACAAACTCATTACCAATCAAACAAAGAAGGCTGGGCACATGTGGGCACACACAGGCACACTGTGTTCACAAGCTTTACACGCAATCAAAAGACTCGCTCACGCAGAATTTAACAATCTGAGCGGATTGCCGGCATGTCTGTGCGTCACTGCTGCCAGTGCATCGTGTGCCAAGCCATGCTGCGCTGTGCCACTCCCCTGGTGTCGCATCAATCTCACCGCTGTCATGCAGCTTCAATGCTGCCACAGGGTTACGCGTAAGCCACCGTCACTGCACTCGTCTAACCTGGGAACGATGGTGCCGAATGGGCGCAGACCCGGGATCAATGATAATGACGACATCTAGGGTTAGCACTGTGAGCTCAAATTACATAAGCAGGCTTTTGTCTCAACCGTGGGAGGTGAAACCTCGTGATGGAGAGAGGAGGCACATTCGACGTGACTATCCCAAAAGAGCAGCTCTCAAGAGCAATATTTATACATCAAGCCAGAAAAAAACGACATCAATACACATTGCTACGGTTGTATTTTTCGGACTTTACGACGGGCCCGCGTTACAGATAACTAACCTCGCACACCAAAACGTAAGGGCCGTTTCTTACCGGCACCGCCAAGAGCGCCCAGGCCGCCCGTAGATGAGCCGAGTCCACTGCCCGAGGACCCCGAGCCAGAAGACTGTGACGCAGCTGCTGCTGCCAAAGCCAAGAGGTTCTGCAGCTGAATGGCGTTTAGACCTTAGCACGCGCGCACGCACGCACAGACACAGATACAGATTCCGCGTGTAATGTTTGACAATGTTATAGCAGGTTTTAATTCGGCACACAATGGCGATGAAGTACGCGCAAGAATCGCGGTTTAATTTTAGACGGCTTTGTTACGATCAGTGTGACCCGGAAAATGTTTCCACAGCTAGTGTACCTCTTGGTCTGGCTGTGTCTATGGGATACACATACAGAAAGACAAGGACACCCCGTGTAACCTTAACAAACAAACTGTGGAGTCAAATGACATTAGCTAGCATAAAGATCAACACGGCAAGCGAGAAGGTGGGTGACTGGCACAGCGCCCAGCCACCTTCGTCTCCCTAGTGGCAACGTTTACACGCTGCACTAGGTACTCATTTGAAGCTGAGTTGATCCAGGGGAGACCCAGGACTGGTTCAGAAAATCGCCACTTGTGTAGACCTTGAGTGGGATTTGAACTCGGTTCGCCAGGCGTGTAGTGTAGCAACGCGTTAAGCACCGAGCCACCACTCCCCACACACACACAGATATACACGCACGCGCACACACACACACAGTCATCATCATTATCAATACCTACTTAATCCTGTAAACGGTCACGGGGTGCCAGAAACTTCTCCGGCAGACAGATGGCGCAAGGCGGAGTTATACCCCAGGATGTGACGCCTGTACACTGCACGGCACTGGGGGCAATTTACTTAGGAGGCCAATTAACCTAGGCAGCCGCGTGTCTTTGGATGGTGGGAGGAAACTGAAAAACCCGACGAAAACCCACGCGGACACGGGGAAAATGCACAAGCTCCACACAGAAAGGAACCCGTGCTGGGAATCGAACCCGGAAACGTCTTGCTGTGAGGCAGCAGTGCTATTCACTACACCGCCCACACAACACACACAGTGCCCCCGAAATTATTCAGTGACAAATGAAGCCATGGCCAGATTCATGCATATGCCTGGCGAGTTTCACTTACTATGACGATGTTTACTGGGTGTTAAATTTAGGCCAAGGTGACGCAGGAGATGCTCAGATCATGTTCCAATAACAACGGCCAATGGTGCTGTGCAAAGCTGTGCATGATCTCAAGGAACAACAAGGCTGGATCATGTCAGGCCATGTCGTGAGATGCGAGCAACACCTGTAGGCACCAGGGTGGAGACTCAGAGGTGGAGCCAGAGAACATTCAAAACGGTAGGTTTACTGTAGATGAGTTTATGGCTTCCTCCTCAAAACTGCTTAGATACAGGTTGGCTGCTGCGGGTGAGACTGGTGATCCCATTGCTGCACCCTCTTTTTGTTGGTAAAACTCCCCGTCGAACTTGAAATATGTTGTTGTCAGGCATACCTTTGCCAGCTCTGCTAACCTCCGGTCAAGCTGTTTTTCAATCATCTTGATGGTTTCTTTGATGGGTATTTGTGTAAATAAGGAGACCACATCAAAACTAATGAGCACTACACACACATACTGCGCCCGAGGATGCCTCTAACGTATGAGGCGAAACGTCGCGAGGAGGGGAGAGAGGCTGTCCCAAGAGAGCAGCTTTTCGAAGCAATCATCATGCACTACATCATTACATCTCATCTCATCTCATTATCTGAAACCGCTTAATCCTATATAGGGTCACGGTGAGCCAGAGCCTATCCCGGAAACACAGGGCGTAAGGCAGGAATACACCCGACGACGGGACGCCAGTCCATCGCCGGGCATTGCGGGCCAATTTTAGTCTGCGAGCCAATCAACCTATCCAGGAGCATGCTTTTTGACTGTGGGAGGAAACCGGAGTACCCGGCGAAAACCCACGCGGACACGGGGAGAGCATGCAAACTCCGCACAGAAAGGCACCCGAGCCGAGAGATTAGAACCCGGGACCTTCTTGCTGTGGGGCGTCAGCACTAACCACTGGGCCACCGCGCCGCCCTACATCATTACATGTGATACATATTGTTTGACAGTTTTGTAATTCAAGAAGCACATTTCAACTGAGCTATTTAGAGGAATTAATATATTTTTGCATGATTTAATGACATAGCACCTTATCCTTTTTGATTGTGTCTTCACTTGAGTACACAAGTTAACTATGGACAAAACAAATATATGTAGGAGTCTGCTGTCTGTAAGTAATTGAATTTATCAGGCATCCCATGGAAAGGAATTCATGCATTTAATGTGCTCACTCTTGATTAAACCTTGGCCTGCACATACCTGAAGCTTAGTTTTCTAAGTAACATCTTGAGGATCCCAATCATAAAGATGTCTTAATTTTTCAAAATACTCATTAAGAAATTGTATAAGGATCTCACTGAAGGGCCCTCTGAAACAGAGCACTGCAACTCAGAAGGCCTTGTTAGTAAATTATCGTTATGTTTGTTGCTTTCTCAGCATCTCATTGAAGCCTGCCACACACACACACACGTTTGTAGACATACCAATTATTAAATATGCAAGTGGCTCTTCTTCAAGTGGACCAAAGGACCTAGATGGGCAACACTCGGGCTACAAAACAGAGTCTTGATTATTTTTTTTACATGAGGCCGTGGATCTGAGGCTCATGCAAGATGCTGTAGGACATCTGCAAGCTGCCACCCTCGTGCCGCGATAGCAGGAGTAAAACAAACATGGGGCGATGAGCAATGACAGAGACTTAAACAATTCGCAGCGTCGAGTTTCGTACAACGCCGCAGATCGCTACGACTGCACGCACGGTCGCTACATCGGCCAGTTAAGCGTGTTTACCGATAAAATGTGGGTCTGTCGCAAAACATGTGCTGCTCATGAACTTCCACCATTCCACGGGGCCTCACACCTAGCCTGCCACCATTGAACTCGTCTGGGTGTGTGCGCGTGAATCCCCACTCACGTGCGCTGGCTCAGTGATTAGTTCGAATCCAGCCCATGTCCAACGCCCGTGACGATTTTCTGAACCGGTCCCGGGACACCCATAGGTAGACTTAGCCTCAAATGAGCACCCAGTGCAATGTGTTAACATTGTCGTTCGGGTGAGAAAGCCGACCGCACGTGATGCTGGTCACCCGCCTCCTCGTGTGCCGCACCGACCATCATAGGTGCTCGCTAATGGCACTCGACCGTACGGTCTGTTGAGGCGATAACGGAGGATCTTTGTCTCTGTCTATCCCCACTCACCGGCCATCTGCTGGAGGCTCCCGTAGGCTCCCAGGTTTCCTGTAGCGGCTGCCTGCAGAAGCTGTAGGTAAAGCTGAGCGCACACAGAGAGGGAACGAAGAGGGCGAGACAGGTGAAGGATAAGATGTGGAAAATGGGTGCTCGCAGGCAAGAGTCTGGGACTGCGTGTGCGCGCGTTGTGCCGCTTGTGAGGTATCGAGACAGGCGGAGTGACCATCAAAGCACGTGTGACCTGGAGCTGTTTAAAAAGCCATCCGTTTTCAAATAACCGCTATTCCTGGCGAGGGCTGCGGTGGCAGCACGCTGAGTACGGCGGATCATAACTCCGACAAATCATTCAAGGAAAATTGCAATTGTCTTTATTTTATGCAAAAATAACCCTACTGAAATATAAGACAGCTTCACTGCAAATTGAAATAAAAAATAAAATATAAACTGGGTTATGCATAATAACACCCATTAAAGGCTAAGAGGCTTCAGGGCAGAGACTGAGGTAATTGTATATCTAGAACTGAATTAAGATTAGTCCTCAATTGGGAAAACACAGCAATATTGCCACACACCATGAAGGGTAACTGCTGTCATGTGAGCCTTGGCGCTGTTAGAATGGCACAAATATGAGACGTCCTAACTGCTACCCAGGCTCAACTCGGTTTAGCTTCTGAGCCAGGAGGAGATTTGGAGAAATTAGGGTGAGATTTGAGCCGTAGTCAACAAAAACAGTGCGCATCCAACCTCATTGCAATCCTGGAGGCTTGCGAGATCATAATGTTACATTTCGATGCTCCAGCCATGCGAAGCTGTGGTTTAAAAATAAAAAATAAAAACCAAAATCTCCCTTGTATGTAAACATAAGGATGATGAGGTGAGGGGCAGTTGTAATATGCCCAGGTGACCTGGTTTTGGCACGGAAGAAACCTCAACGAGTACTGATTTCTGAGTAAATGTGTTGAGTCTAAAGCTCAATGGAAAACAAGAACAAATCGCGTGGCAACGTGAATCGGTGGACTGGGAAAATCTCAACACATTCGTCAAAATCACTGTGACCTTAAAATGAACGGGATACGTTTTGGGCAAAGGGCCTTCTTGCACAGCACAGAGTGAGGCCAGGGATGGAGGTAGAATGGGCTCTCTCTGTGCTGCGAAGAAGGGTCGGGTCATTGCCCGAAAACGTCGTTTATTATATATATATATATACTTTATAGCCGTGTTACTGGCAATTGTTGTATTTTCTGTGAATTTCGCTTGTGCACCAAAGAATCTGTTTACACGAATAGGAGTTCATGGTAATGTTCGCTTCGAGCTGTAGGCAAAGCGTGGCTGTACAATACTCCCCGGGGGTTACAGGATTCACATATTAGACAGCGACAAACGACACGAGTCTCACTTTGTGTTGAAATAAAACCTCAAAATGTCTTAAATCACCAACGGTTTTCAAGTTTTGCGTTACGACGTTCCGGCATATTCGACAGAACGGCTGCTTGACCATCAACCCACCAATACCACGCTCCTCAAAGTCCGCACTGCGCAGAACGAGGCGCGTCTGCACGCACGCAAGCGCGTCCACGCACCCGGGCGTGCGCGCACACGCCCCGCGCGTCCCTGCATGCAAGGCGGCGCGCTAGTGCGCGTACGGATGCCGCGCCCTTGCGCGCCCTGGTGCCTGTATGAAGACTCTTCCTCGTGACGCCTCTGCCCAAAAGTACGTCCTTTGCTCGATATCCTTAGAGCCTGTCTTGAGCGCCCATCTGTGTCGTCTGCTTCCCTGTCAAGGGGTAACTTTCTTTTTGTACCCATTTCTGTCGGAATTTCCGTCGTCGTCACCGAAAATGTGCCGGAGTCGCAACCTTCTGCACTCTGCCGCTTTATTTGTTTCGATGCAACACGAGTTGAATTTGCAGGCAGCGTAAATACGGCCGCATCTCGATACGCCGTGCGCCAGCTGGGCGCATTTATTTTGTAAAGAGGGGCGGCCATTCATAGGCAGAGGAACAGAGGACAGCCTTGAGCGTGGAAATGGAAAAGGGCCCGGGTTGTCAGAAAACACAGACGCCTGCTCCTGTCCGCCTGCGTACGCTTGCGCGGACGCAATTGAGCGGCGCTGGGCACGCGCACCGACGTGCGCGCGCGCACCGGCGCGTGCGCCACTCACCGCCAGGTACTGCGGCGCCAGCGCGCCCATGCCGGCCATGCCACCCCAGGCGTTGAGCTGCTGCATCTGCTGCGAGATCTGCTGCTGCAGCCTCTTGTGCTCCTTGTCCTTCTGGGTGTCGGCGAACTTGACGACGAGCGGCGCTGAGCAGCCCTGCGAGGAGTCGCGACGACGGCGTGGCAGTCACATCGTCATCATCATCGTCATCAACGCCCGCTTAATCCTCGAGACGGTCGCGGTAAAGCCGGAGCCTATCTCGGCAAACGCAGGGCGCAAGGCAAGGCTACACCTTGGATGGAACGCCAGTCCATCGCAGGACACTAAGGGCAAATTTATTCCACATGCCAAATTAGCCGATGCAGCAGTGTGAAGAAGACAAAATTACCAGAAAATAACTTAATTTGGGGAAAAAAACCAACACTAGAATATCCTGCGTTACTAGTGGACTGGACCCAATATCAGGCAGGTGCCGTGTGTGCTCTGCGCCCTGTAGGGGCTGCTGCCTACAGGGGTTCCCCTTGTCGAGATCATGGCAGAGCAGTAGAATGGTCAAAGGCACTTTGAGATGCCAAGGCATTTAAAGCAAGCACCTCATAAATGCATATAATCATCTTTACCCTATAACACAGGCACTCATTACTTACCACGTCTCATACAGTACGGTTTTCAGTTGTATAACAGGTGTTTGGCTAAACTTGAATGAGAAAACTACGGCTTTGAAAATGTGGAAAAACATTGGACGTGTACAGAGGTGACGTCACGTGGGGATGAATCGAGGATGTGGAGAGAATTTTTGGTGTTGTGCCAGATTTTGAGAACGCGCTTAGATTTGAGAGGCGTTTGGGAGGTCTCGTGCGGCGACTGCGCGGAGCGCTTGGTGTTGATTGTGAAGGATTGGAGGAGCTTGCCGACAGGGTCGGAGGGCGAGGCAGATCATTGCGGGGGTTTGATAGGGTCTTAGGAATCTGTCAGCAGGGTTTTCCACGAGTGTTCTTCTCGTGCTACGAGTGCTGGCGAGGATTCTGCGGTGGGGATGGATGGGTTGTAGAGCCGTGCTTCGCTCACCTCCATGGTCTGCGATTGATGCATAGCCTTGATGGCATTCAGGGCCATGGCTCTCGTGGAAAACGTTACAAATGCACAACCTGGGCACACACAATACAAAGACCAATAACAATATGTTATGGATTTATCCAGCGTCTAAACTGCGCCCGCATCTTAACATCGCTATAGAAGTAACGTGGACACATTTTTGCATAAACATTCCATGAAAATAACACGGACGATGCAAGGATAGAGACCCCACCATTACAAACAATACCACGACATACCAATGCTCACACCACACGCTTATTTAACATCAACATGAACCACATCATCATAACCTTGTTACAGGAACTTGGTGTTTAGTCG
The DNA here is from genome assembly GCA_036362905.1 of Mordacia mordax. Classification (NCBI taxonomy): domain Eukaryota; kingdom Metazoa; phylum Chordata; class Hyperoartia; order Petromyzontiformes; family Petromyzontidae; genus Mordacia; species Mordacia mordax. The sequence goes on from JAZEWT010000005.1 coordinate 21,810,907, forward strand.
ATCAAGCGGAGATTAAGCCACCGTGTGTAAAACGCCTAAGTGCAAGACTGAGTTTCCTAATGCACTCCAAGGGTCGTCAATCAGAACCTCCATGTCTGAGAGGCCATAGTCCAGCGGCAAAGCTCATGGATGTCTCTGCTGCACCAGAACGATCTGTAAACCCATCACTTATCTCGAAATCAATGTCCCTCTCCATTAAGTCCCAGACCGAGCACGGCTCTACTAAAACGACCGTCGCACTTTCTCTCCGGAACACGTGTGTTTGCAACAAGGGAAAAATCCTCTCTGCTGTTGTGAGGCATAACCAGTCACCGGCCGCTTTTCGGGGGTCCGATGCGAGAACTTGGCGTGCTCCGCCGAAGCAAACAAGTCACCCTGGTGCCACCTGACATCGGCCTTTAACCCGGCTGGACACCGTCGTCATTCAGAGATCGATCACCCGAGTTCAGTCGCCACCCCCCCCGGCCCCGCATAACCGATCCGGCGACTTGTCGCCTGTTTCGGTTCCGTGACGGGGCCGGCAGATGAACGTTTTTGGCTCTGCGCCCGAGCGAGCGAGCGAGCGAGCGGTACGCCTCGTGCACGAGCAAGGCTTCTCCCAGGGTAGACCGCTGTCCATTTACCGCTGTAACCACTGTGACGATTCCGCTGCAACGTGTCTACACGATGCACCCTTCCTCCACGACACTCGGGAAAACCCTCCGGAGGGGAAAAAAAAAAAAAGCCTTCCGAATTACTCGTAGCTCGAGCAAGTTTGGCACAGACTCTGCGCGGAAACATCGACCCTGTTCTGTCATTCCAAGTAAATGATCCCCCCCCCCAGCCATCCAGCACCACTGCCTGATGTCGGTCTCTATTACACAGCAGTAATAAAGTTTAGATTCCCCCAGCAGCACAAATCCCTCTTGGCTACACTACAGAGAATCGATGTCCGCAGGGGGATCCCCGTCCCATTGAGCCCGCAGCTACAATCAACACCGCTGAATCGCACTCACGTAACCACCGTGGATTTGTGCTGTGGCTAAATGTAACCGTGCGGCGAGGCGCTGGGGAGAGAACGCAGGATTCTTAAACAAAAAAAACCGGTGAAAGGATGTGTGTCTGTGTTTGTGGTTTTCAAAAGAGTTCGTTTTATGAAAAGAAAGAGGTAGGCAGTCATCAGCAGAAAAAAAGAATTACTTGATCAGGGGCAGAGAGTTGAACTATTGTATGTAAGTAGAAGGCCCCTGGATTAGAAGTGAAGAGGGCCCAGGAGTCTGCTGGGTGGATGGAGTTTCAGAGCCCCAAAGGCAAGAGAGGAGAACGAGTGACGTACCACTCAGCTACGTTTGAATACACTGCACCAAATGGGGCCACACGATATCACTGCACCTTGATATTATCGGCGGCTGAGATTCAACAGCAGCCCTCCGGAGCTGTAGTGCGGTGCGCTCGTCGCTACGCAACACAGCGTACCTACAGAAGCACGTGCTCGAACGCTGCATCAGCTGCGTTTGAGAAAAGTCATCTTTTGCGTGAATAGATTTCCATCACTTTTACTGAGGACCAGCAGGAGTCCATATTCCCACCGTTTATGTCTACGCTGCTCATCTGCGGTATAGTATTGAGTTCTCCCCTTTGCGTCTCACTTTACTGATACTAATTGCATCCCAGTTGCTCTCAATTAGATGGCAATTGCCTGGCGAAGTAATCATCCAGCTGTGGAATGATCATGGCTGCTGATGGTTTATTTTTAGCCCATACATTTCTGCTATAGATTATCTAGAATAATGAGACCCTTTGTTTCAGAGCAGTCACACAGTCACTTATAATCAGTTATTTACCATACAAAGAGTATGCAAATGAACTGGATGAAGTTTGTACAAAAAATGTAATCAAATTGTGTGATGTTGACAGTAATTGCCTGAGATTTATTATTCCAGGTGTGTACACAATGTGTCTTAATTAGCGCATAATCTGGATTGAACGCATCACACAAACCACATTTGCCTTCATGTAGCAGATGTTACCAGGCAATGCAACTGATGAAATATGATATATAAAAAATCAAAATAAGTTTTAAACAGAGAAGTGATTAAATATCACAATATTTAAACAAAACACGAATTAACCCTTATAAGCTATGTTGACACATTTAGAGCAAACTACCACTGTGCAAGACAAAACAAGCCCACTTTAACAATAACTAAGCAAAAATATGTAAATTTTGTAATTAAATTCCTATTTCCAGTCGTAGTTTCAACCACTAATGAGCAATGAATGCAAGCACTTTCAAAATATTG
>JAZEWT010000005.1:21840156-21850550 GCA_036362905.1 Mordacia mordax
AATTCTTATTCTTTGTTCGCCTCCCCGTCATCGACTTAAGACCTCCCTGTTTAAGTGCCCTTGTTTATTGTTATTATTGTGGAAGACATAAATTATAATATTTTATTATACTGCCCTATTCCCCCACCCCCCACCCTCCCAAACCCTACATTAACGAGGAACGGCGGGGGTGGCGCAGCAGTGGCATCTGCGCCTCACAGAAATAAAGTCCTGCCTAAGGCAAATCGATTCCCGTCGTGCTGGTGCCTTTCCGTGTGGCGTTTGTGTGTTCTCCCCCCTGTTCTGCGTGGGATTTCTCAGGCTCTTTCCGGTTCCCTTCCTAAACTAAAAAAATTCATGAATTAATTGGCCGGCCGATACCATGACAATATGTCGGAATGCAGTGTCTAGAGGGTTGGCGCCGGCTCACCACGCGTTGTGTGGGGTCTACATCTAACAAGGAGATTAGTGTTAATGTGATTCAGATGTAGACGCCACACAACAAAAGATGACTCGACACATACATCTCATTGTCTGAAACCGCTTAGTCCTATACAGGGTCACGGTGAAGCCGGAGCCTATCCCGGCAGACACAGGGCGCAAGGCAAGGATATACCGACGATGGGACGCCAGTCCATCGCCGGGCACTGCGGGGCAATTTAGCCTGCGAGCCAATTAACCTATGTAGCAGCATGCTTTTTGGACTGTGGGAGGAAACCAGAGTGCCCGGCGAAAACCCACGCGGACACGGGGAGAGCACGCAAACTCCACACAGAAAGGCACCCGAGCCGAGAGATTCGAACCCGGGACCTTCTTGCTGTGAGGCGACAGCGCTAACCACGGAGCAACAGGCACTACACAAACACACTGCGCCTGAGGATGCCTCTAACGTGAGGCGAAACGTCGCGAGGTGGAGAGAGAAAGCGATCGACGCGGCTGTCCCGAGAGAGCAACTTTTCGAAGCAATCATCATGCATCGAGCAGTGAAAACCTACATCATTACAACGTAATACATTATTATTATTAAATCTAATTGTGAAAACCTCCGGCGATGAACTGGCGTCCCGTCGTCGGGTGTATTCCTGCCTTACACCCTGTGTTTCCGGGATAGGCTCCGGCTCACCGTGACCCTATATAGGATTAAGCGGTTTCAGATAATGAGATGAGATGAGAATTGTGAAAACCCCAAAAGGGGCTTCATCTATGTGGGGTTCATAAGCAGTCGGCTAGGCATGCTTAGCAATCGCTGCTGATTAATCAGGTGTTGTTAGTAAGTGCCCTCTCTCTACACTGTTAGCCATCCGTGAAAAAAAGACAGCACATACAATCTCAACAAGCACTCGAGTGAAGTTCTGAGAAGAAATGAATTCTATCCCGTTTGCCGATTCCAAATGGTACAAAAGGATATTTAAATTATTACACAGAATTCACCACTGCAGTGCTATTGTTCATTAATAATAATTGCATTTATAGAGTGCTTTTCACCCGAAGGTCACAAAGCGCTGCACAGACATGTGGAAAGAACGGCACGTCAACAGCAACGGCACTGGAACAGAAAATCATCAGCAATAACATTTTTTGGGGGGCGTTATAAAAAAAAAAGTAAAAGTATCAAGGACGTAAGAAAATAGAGATTTTTAAAATAAAACACATCAACGAATGAACGTCTATCAAGGTGACGGAACGATGATGGAGTCATCACCTGCAGGCTTTGTGCAGGCGCTTGGTGGATTGTCACATCGCAGAAGCACGAGGGATGGCAATGGCTTGGGGAGGCCTTCACCTAACAGTGGATCGATCATGGCTGATGATGATGACACTGTAACGATGTAGTTTTATTTTACGGCTCTACACATCTGAAATGCTTCCGAGAGCTACACTTTTGGGATAGCCACGTCGAGCGTCCCACGAGGGGGGCGAGAGGAGGAACGCTCGACGCGGCTATCCCGAAAGAGCGGCGTTTCACGACGATATTCCCTACGAATGTGTTTACGCGCCAAGGGTGACCACATTCTGCTGCCTATGGTAGACTGAGATATATAATTCACAACATGATTCATAACATTCAGGGGTATTGTGTGGTGCAGTAGTAACATCTGCGCCTCACAGAGAGAGAGCAGCACCCGAGGTGGTTCGGTTCCTGCCTCGGGTGCCTTTCTGTGTGGAATTCATGTGTTCTCCCCACTGTTTTGCGTGGGGTTTCCTCTCGGTTCCTCCCATGGCTAATAGACACTCATTAATACATTTGAAGATAATATAATATATAGGATGCAGTGTCTGACAAGTTTTGTTGCCGGCTAATTGATTGTGTGGCTGCCTTCATCCATCCCCGCCAATCTGCAGTTATCACATGCCTTGAGTCAGTCTCTCTTCGAAATAAATACCTCTGAAATTCAATATGTGCGCATTATAAATTGTAGTTATATTCATATTATATTGCTTAAGAGCCCAATTAAGGCCACGGACTGCGTGTTCTGAGTCAGTGAGCCATCTCAACTCGCCTTGCACAGCTGTCTCCTTTTATGGTACATTTATGGGTGTTTCTCTTACTTTTGATATCATGTAATCATTTTTGATTGGCTAACATGACCTTGGAGCTCACGAGATTTCTCCGGACGGCCTGCGGCGAGCGAGAGAGAGAGAGCCGGCGAGCTGTTGGGATACTTTCAGGAAGATGCACGGAGAAGCTCGTGGCAATGTCGAAAGTGGAAAATAAAATGTGCATCTCCATGAAATGAGGGCTTAAGAGATCTCACATTATTTTTTTTTTAAATGAACAGTGCCGGTGTTGCTGCCTCGTTACGCGAATCCTCTGCGGGTATCATTATCGCTGCCTGGGGCACCACGACAGTTTATTGCTGCATAAATCACGTGCTGGTAAGCGAACCGGCCCGACGTGTGGTCAATGTTTGCCGTCCCTGCAGGCCGCAGTTATTTAAGTTAACTGGGGCTGACAATTTACAACGGCGGCGGCAACGGCGGGAGAACTGCAACTGAACAGTCAACAAAAACTGAATCTGAGTAGTAGAAAAAAGGTAAGGACATGGAAAAAATGTTATATATGCACAGCTTTGAGATGGTGAATACCATGTCATTCGGATGGATGTACAGACTAGTGGACACGACACTCAACACCGGGTCAGTTAGCGAATCAAAGATTGCAAGACTCCCACTATAGCTTCCCTGGTGATTTATAAGAGGCCTTCTGCTTGTGGTAAAGCATTTTGGCAGAGGGCTCAGGGCATTCCTTAGACATCACCATACGCAAAAAAAAACACATGCAAGAGATGCCTACTTTCAGGCCAATGGATTTTGCCTGTGGGAGGCAGTAGAGAAAATAAGTTGCTGACCTACTTGCGTGAAATTTGATTATTTTGTGCGAGTATTTTTGTAGATTTTTTTTTTCAAAGTCCTCTGCTTTCAAAGTACGTAAAAATGTAACCTCCAAATATACCAATTCCTTACCCTGAGAAGGAGCCTTCGGAGAAGGCTTCCTGCATGATGAGAACGAACAAGATATATTCCGCATCGCCTATATTAAAGACAACTAATGAGACAGCCTTAATTAAATTAAAAGCGCTATAGCAACAAATAAAAACATTACGTGAAATGTGCTATATAGCGCGTCGTCCATCTGCAGTAATGTCATGTCCACTGATGGAAGCCGATTTTCCCAGGGGGGTGCCTGCTAAAATGCCTTATAAGGAAATTAGATCGCACGGTAGAAAATTGTCCGAGAGCAAAATCAACATTAACCGAGGAAGAAAAACCAGGCGGTGGCATGGATTCCGCAAAGGCTTATCAACGGACGTATCGTCCTCTCAAGTGTTTAATTAGCGAGCACGCTACGTGACTAGTTACACGAGCAGAGACAGACGCCGCTGGGAAGTGGGGGAAACGTGGCACACGCATGACCTACGATGTCATCGCCTTGTCTGGCAAGGAAAATCTATTTAGCGATAGTTTTTATCACCACGCTTTTGGACAAGCGTTCAATCGATTTGCCCGGTCCTCGTTATGGTAATCCTCTAACAGCAATACGACTTTATACTGACATTTAATTCATATTGTATTATAGTCATCGAGCTATTGTGCCTATCTGCCGGACGGGCTGATGAACGGAGCTAATGCAGCAAGAGGGCTTTCAACTTTTGTTGTTGTAAGGCATTTAAAAAGATAAACATGCATCCTGGCAGTGCAATTACTGCAAAAAAATCCCCTCCAACCAGAACAGCTTTGCAGATAAGCAAATTAGCAGGTATGAAGAATTTTAATTGGATCATGTAAATATTCTGCACATTGTGGTTGATTAAAACCGTGTTTCAATAATACCGCAGTAATTATCGATGATTGGCAAACCAACTCTCCAGAGGCTTACCCAAGCAGCCTGCTTTGACTCCAGTCCAAGAGATAATGTCTCTACATGGAGTGGGATAACGCTGGCCACACTAACTTGCAGCATAAACAAAAGCCAAATCCACGAAAAGCCCATCCTGCAGATATAATTTAAACTATGTTATATACAGTTTTTTTGGTTTTGTTTATTTACCCAGGAAAGCTTCAACGAAACTCTGAGACTCTCATTCTGGGCTGTCCTGCTAACGATGTTTTAAGAATAAAGTGTAGTTCACAATAGGCAAGATATAAAAATACGATATTCAGAACAGAAAACAATGTCTTAAACATTGAAATTCTACAAATTATGCAAGAATCTCGCCTGTAGCTGGTAGGCTCAACATGAGGAGCGATAAATCAGGATTAACAGAAATCAAATGCACGTCTTCTCATTAGCATCATGGTGCCACGGAGCGCAGCGCTGCCACGGAGCGCAGCGCTGCCACGGAGCGCAGCGCTGCCACGGAGCGCAGCGCTGCCACGGAGCGCAGCGCTGCCACGGAGCGCAGCGCTGCCACATCGCAAGGCTCGATTTCCTGCTCGGGTGTCTTTCTGTGTGGAGTTTGCACGTTCTCCCCGAGTCTGCGAGGGTTTTCGCTGGGTACACTGGTTTCCTCCCGCAGACCAAAAAGACCATGCTGCCTAGGTTAATTGCCCTGAACAAATTGCCCCTGGCGCCCTTGACAAGTTGTAACTTGCTTATCCATCCCCGCTGGACAACTGTTAAAACTGAATACACAGTACAACGGTTCCTTCCAGCTTAAATACATAACGGATTGATTCGACGATATGCAGAGGGTTTTAGTGTGGCTGTAAATTGTACAACACACTGCTACCAGTGTTTGAACAATCCAGGACAGCTGTTCTCAACCTGTGGGCCGTGACCCATCCGTGGGCGGCGAGTGCCTCCTAGTGGTCTGTGGAGACCAGACCGGCGTGGGCCCGAAGGTGCAGGAGGTTGGGAACCCCAGTTCGAACACACATGGTCACATGACTCCATTTCAATCACTGTCACGTGTCTCGGGAGTAAATGTAGGCAGTTCCGCAACTTCCAACATGTCCAGTCAGCGTGGAAAAGCAGACCAAATATCCTCGGGAGCTCCCTCCAGTGGAGGCCCCTTCTGACAGCAGGGTGTGAGCAAGCGTTTCGAGAGCTGCACCTCAACATTTACTCCAGCTCTGGCCTCGCCACGCCTCGCTAAACTGGCTCAGAGGTTCATAGATCAAAGACAGCCCTGGAAACACTGCGACCGTGGCGGAATAAACGCAAGAATGAGAACTTTGTTTTTTTTATTGTTGTTGTAATTCCGTTCAGATGTTGTTGTTATTGTTGACATCCCGTTCTTTCGACAGCTCTGTACAGCGCTTTGGGACCCTCGGGTGAAAAGCGCTCTAGAAGTACAACCATTATTATTATCTGCTTCAAGCTTGCAATCAGCCAATGACCATTCACTGATGAATGAAGGAAGGCTTCCTCAATCCGCCCTCATGTCTCGTGGTCTTGCAATGAAACAATCCATCAAGCTACTGCACGTGCGCTCATTTCATTGCTCCATCCTTTCAGTCGAGCTCCCCGCTTTTGGCAGCACTCATCTATATTCGTGGCTCTGGGATGGCAAAGACAATTCCGAATTATTTTTGGCAGGGGCCACTATAATAATGATAACAGTTGTGTTTATAAAGCACCACATGAACTGACCGTTCACGAATGAGCTGCTATGCTCTCCATGCAGGATTTTTAGCCAGTGGTCTGCAAACGGAGTTGAAAACTCTGCGGCGCGGTGGCCCAGTGGGTAGCGCTGTCGCCTCCTCACAGCAAGAAGGTCCCGGGTTCGAATTTCGGCTCGGGTGCCTTTCTGTGTGGAGTTTGCATGTGCTCTCCCCATGTCCACGTGGGTTTTCGCCAGGCACTCCGGTTTCCTCCCACAGTCCAAAAAACATGCTGCTGCATAGGTTAATTGGCTTGCAGACAAAATTGCCCACAGTGCCCAGTGATGGACTGGCGTCCAATCGTGGGTATATCCCTGCCTTGCGCCCTATGTCTGCCGGGATAGGCTCCGGCTCACCGCCACCCTGTACAGGTCTAAGCGGTCTCTGACAATGAGATGAGATAATACTAGCGGGAACCTTCCTAAATGATGGTTAAGGTGCAGCCCTGCATTTACTTTCTCTCACGCCTCTGGTAGTGGAAGGGCCTCCACAAGAGGGCACTTCAAAGAACTTTGGCCATGCTGAGAAGACGATTTTGAAGAAGCGTGGGAGGTGAAAAGTCGCGAAGGAGAGAGGAGGAACGCTCAGCGCAGCTACCCTGAAAGACCATTTCTTGAGAGCAATTCTCATACATGGAGCCGTGAAAAGCCACCGTTTCACTGTGGCCTACCTATTAATGCCACTGTGTGGGACGTGAGATGGATTCGAGCTGGCAGCCTCTGAAGGATGCGTCCAGAGTGCTAACCATTACAACGTGGCCACATGCTGGGAACATAAATACCGCTGTAAAAATCACAGCTCAAGGATATTGTCCCGTGGAAAGACCTGAACCCTGAAACGCCCTCCCTGTGGGAATAAAGAAAACAGTGTTCAAGGTGAATTTAAAGGCACACCTGTTTCAACCTGGCATATTCCTCCGCTCGTTCTGCAGGCTTAGCGGAGGATAAACGGTGACTGGCTGCAAAGGACGGTGTGAATGGCACACTCGAAGGTGTTAGGAGAGGAAGACCACGATATAACTGCACGTCAATCATTAAGACATTGGTCGGAAGGGATGATGGCAATCCTCCGAACTGCACCTGCTCAAGAACGTTTTTATTACTCTATTGTAGAAGCTCAGCAGTTGAGACGCAGGAGTGGAGAGGTCTCATCTCATCTCATTATCTGAAACCTCATCTCATCTCATTATCTGAAACCGCTTAATCCCATATAGGCTCACGGTGAGCCGGAGCCTATCCCGGAAACACAGGGCGTAAGGCAGGAATACACCCGACGACGGGACGCCAGTCCATCGCCGGGTATTGCGGGACAATTTTAGTCTGCGAGCCAATCAACCTATCCAGGAGCATGCTTTTGGACTGTGGGAGGAAAACGGAGTGCCCGGCGAAAACCCACGCGGACACGGGGAGAGCATGCAAACTCCACACAGAAAGGCACCCGAGCCGAGAGATTCGAACCCGGTACCTTCTTGCTGTGAGACGTCAGCGCTAACCACTGGGCCACCGCGCCACCCGAGTGGAGAGTTCGCGGTAAGGAAATAACTACTGGTGAAGGACACGGTCTTGCACCGATGAACCAAGAGCCCAAGAGACTCTAAGAAGAAGAGAAGTAGCTACTGGGATGATATATAATGCAGAAGACAGAAAGGCATTACTTACACTTAAAGGTTTAATTCAATCAGTGAAAGTTACATTATATCGGCAGTCACTCAACAGGCCAAATATATGTTGAAGTCAAACCTAAACTTAAAAATGTATCTTGATATTATTACTAATCATAATAAGGAAAAACTGTAAATGAAGTAATAAATAGCCCAATTTCCAAGTGGAAAATGTTGAAAAACGTTGATACAGGTTTAGCAATCACTGGCGACAAAAGGTGTTACTTTTCGAGAAATGAATGTGAATTGGTTGTTTTAATTTGTGCACAGACAGCACTTATAAAGTCCATACACCAAATACAGTCTCTTTTATTAGGACGAGTAGGGATCTGATTGCCCTGCAATGGAAAATCAGGGAAAGCGATCATGAAACATACTCCACTCACACGCCTGAACTTGGAGCACCAAATATAATCTAAAAGATAATGCACCTTGTGAAGTCTTGTTTCTTAAAGAAAAATCACATTCAAGAAAACACAAACTAAAAAATGTGGAAACAATTTAAAATTAACTGACAGTCTTCCGTATTCATTAATCCCGTCTCTTCGATGTCGCTATTATTACATCTTCAAAACATCTTCCGCCATTTCAATTCAATTAAGCGTTAATTTGTTACATCCCGTGTAGCCAGTTAGCCAGCTAGTGTTGGTGCTAATATAGCAATCCGCCACTAACGAATGTGATGGAGAGGACTCCAGCCAGCAGCCACTCATGAAACGCAGGGCATATATTATCTTTAACAGTTACACGCTAACCCATGCTAGTCTGATTGAAACACTTGACAAGTGCCTTCCATTGGACTGTTGCTGCGGCTCGGTGGTGCCGTGCTGGGATGTTGGCTCTCTTCCGACCTGCACCTGCTCGGGAACATATGTTCCTTCCCGTTTGTTGAAGAATTTATAATTTTTTTTGCTGACTTCATGTCCTATAATTTATCGCTACTGCTTGACTTTCAGTTGAACTGCTCTGATGTTGTTGTTGACAGGGCGTTCTCTCCACAACTCGGATTTGTAAAAAAAACACCCCAAAAAAAACGTTGTTGTTGCTGATTTTCCGTGCGTGCCGTTCTTTCCACAGCTCTGTGCAGCGCTTTGTGACCCTCGGGTGAAAAGCGCTCTATAAATGCAATTATTATTATTATACTCCTGACAGATGGCTGCACAAACAACTAAGCAATATCCTTATTTAACTGACTTAATCTGCCTGTTGTCAACAAAAGCCTAATTGTGAGACAATGCAATAAAGTGGGGTTTCGGTTTATCCAGGAGACACCTTAACTGAGACTAAGATAAGGAGGGATGTTTGTAATTCTACACTAGATCCCCTCTCCTCCATCAAGCCTCGTGTGACATCAAGAAAAATTATGTTGCATAGTACGGATGTGGGTTGACACGGCTGGACGCGTGAAAATAATGTTAACATTCCTAAAGTGCTTTTCACCCGAGGGCCACACAGGCGCTGCACAGAGCTGTGGATAGAACGGCACAACAACAAGAGAGGCGATCAATTAAACGAAACTGACTGCTGAGCAAAGCTGTTCGCTCGGGCAAGCCGTGTCGAGCGCTCCTCGCGACGTTTCACCTCCCAAAATGCGGAAAATCTTCAGCCATGCTGTGACTGAGTCACCGAGTGCTGCGATAGTCATAAGCTGTCAGTCACAGCACGCAGGACAAATGTCGCAAAGGAGAGAGGAAGAGCGCTCGACACCGCTATCCCAAAAGAACAGCTTCAAGCGATCATCATCCCGTTGCAGTGTAAACGATTCCATCTCATTGGTGACCCTCGACCTCATCAAGAGCACTTCAGCCTTTCAGGCATCTTAAAATAATTGCGCTTCTGGAGCGCTTTTCACCCGAGCGCTCTTCACCCGAGGGTCACAAAGCGCTGCACAGAGTGAGGAGAGAACGGCATGTGAACAACAACATCAGAGCAGTTGAATTGAAAGTATAATAATGGCGATAAATTAGAGGAGGACATAAAATAAGCCACGAAAAGAAATGGTAAACAAACGAAGGAAGGAATGAGTGTTCCTGAGCAGGTGCAGGTCGGTGGTAAGCCATCATCCCAGCATGACAACAGTGAGCCGCATCAACAGTCCGAGCCAGAGGACATGAAAGCCTTCCGGAACAAGCGACATACATACATATGTACGTAATAAAATACCACTACGGTATTATGTAAGAATTTTGGCGATTGTTACCTATTCCTCTACATCAGAACACTAGACAGCTGAGCACACACCATGCACAGAACCCTATGTATATTGGAGTCCTGTCTTCAGCGATAACGAGGAGCTAACCGTTATCAACACAGCAAGTAACCTCCCAATTTATTAACTCGAAGGGGCGTTTTTTTTTCTTTTAAACTGGGTCCTTTGAATTCACCTCATAGTCAAAATCCTGCAAAGCAAGAGAACTCGCACATATGCGCGGCGTCTGTAGTATTTTCAAACGCGCTTGCGCGCTCGGCAATATTTCATTATCAATCCTCTTCCCGCATTCGCTTCTCTCGCCGAGCCAAGCGACAGCTGCTTCTCAAGCTGTGCGGGGAGCCCTCGGGCCTCCTCTGAACCCCGTCGGAGGGCAGTCATCGACAATGCGAGACACGGGTCTGCCGTTGGCCGCAGCCGCATGGCCGGTCGCGTAGCGGA
>JAZEWT010000005.1:21861526-21873221 GCA_036362905.1 Mordacia mordax
CACCTATGCGTCTCGGTGGTGTGGTGAGCACGACACACTCGGCCACCTTTGCGTCTCGGTGGTGCGGTGAGCACGACACACCACCTATGCGTCTCGGTGGTGCGGTGAGCATGACACACTCGGCCACCTTTGCGTCTCGGTGGTGCGGTGAGCACGACACACCACCTATGCGTCTCGGTGGTGCGGTGAGCACGACACACTCGGCCACCAATGCGTCTCGGTGCCGGTACAGCCACCGACAAATCACACGGGTTGAAAAACAATCGTTCGAAGCTGCGCCAGTCCGGGCGAAGCCTAAGCCAGATTCAGCAAGCCCTCCGCGTTCAGAGACGTCACGCATGGCGTGACGTCTCTGAACGCACGTCGTCGGGACGGTAACGCGACGTGAGCGGACAGCGAGACCGCGTCTCCGAACCCCACGCGTCTCCAAACCCCACGCGGGGACACTCGGTGGGAACACGAGCGCGCGGCTCGTACGCGCGTACTTCCCTACGTGACGCGGCGCCCACGCGCCACTGACCTCACGGTGCCGATATTAAAAGGAAGCGGAGGGAGTCGCAGAGTACCCGCCCCGTGGGCTCTCTTGTCGGAACGCGTTCTTCTGACGCCACGGTAAAGGAGGAAGAGTGCTTAAAGGGGTTCGTGGCATTGTAGTGCAAAAGCTGAAATAGTATTAATTTTTCAAAAGCGTAGTAAATAAGCGGGATTTATAGCTGAAACAAGACATACAAGCCTTGGTGTTGTCTATGTAAAATTTGCACTTATGAATGATTTGACCGCGGTATCCTTGGCGGATACATAAACACAAAGACTTGCTGTATGATATATAGACGAAGTGTATACTCACACAAAGTGATCTGTAGATTGTATTACTATAGAAAATGTGCAACCCTGTGATTGCTTGTACACGCCACTGCTTGTGGAAAGACCACCACCAGACGGAACTCGAGAGTTGTTGCTCCAGAAGCTAAACAGCCTGTTCCTCCATGCTGGCCAAATACCTCGGAGGAGGTGAAAGCACCCACTCTTTACACCACGAGACGTACCGCTTTACCCCACAAATGTAAGCGGCCAAGCGACTCATCGTGGTGTAACTATTTACACTGCTGTGTGGGCAGGAGCAGCGATGATTTCAACAAATGTTCCCACAGTTTCCCCTATGGGATCGCGTCGATATCTCGATTGCAAGTCTACTATGACAGTTTGTTTACTGTTCGCGCTGATTTATTTACGTTGTGATTATACGCATTGTTGCACTGGTCGGTTCGAACGTTTGCTGTGTTGCAGGAATCCTGCATCCAGAGCTTGCAAAAGTTTTTCAGATATTTTCTGCTGTAATGATAAACATCTAAACATCTTAAAACGACAACCACGACAACGACTGCGGCAGCATCTTATTAGGGGCTTTAAAAAATAAATACATTTACAAAAAAAACGCCGGCTGTGTGAATGTAGCGAGTCAAGCGCAAGGATGACGGGTATTGTCGTATTTTCATTTCGTCCAGAGCTGATCGTACAATGGGAAGTGCTGTCGAGGGTTAATGCACACAAGCACACAACTACACCGTCAGCTTTCATGGGCAGAAACAATTAAATAAAGAGTGATTACCGATGAATGCTTACAAAAGCGGTTCTTTCGGGACGGCCGCGCTGAGCGTTCCTCCTCTCTCCTTCGCGGCATTTCGTCTCCCCATGTTGGAGGCATCTTGCAGGTTGTTCTGAGACTGCAGGCGCCTCCGACGTGAGAAGCGAAACGACGGCACACGGCTATCCCGAAAGAACGGCTCTGGTAAGCAACCATCGTGCGTAGAGCCGCGAAAACCTGAACCGCTACAAATTATTGTTTTAACAGAAAATGGAATTGGTTGTCATTGTGATGCGGACACGGTGGCATAACAGTTCGCACGCCACCCCTGCGATCCCAGAGGGCGCAAGTTAAATTCCATCTCCCAGCAAGTCAGTTGACAACAATTGGGCAAGTTTCATAACCCCTGGCTCCTGCCTGTCCAGCGGTGTGTATGGGTACCACCACAATTAGTCGATCGGTAGGTGACGTCTGGTTGAGTAACGTGTGGGTACTCCGTCTTTTTGGAAGATGTTTGTCCAGCGTGTAAGAGAGTTGGCCAAAATGCCACCTACAAGGCTTCTCAAGAACTTCCTCTAGTGGAGGCCCTTCTTCCAGCAGTTGTGTGAGTGAGCAGGACTGCATCTTTACCTATCCTACGCATCAAGTACCACGATGATACATCAACATATTTACAGCACCAACGTACAGACATTTTGTTCCTCCACTGCTGGATAAATGTCTCTCGACAGTTCGTATTATTCCAACACTCAAGATAATGCATTCAGACGCAGTTTTCCCCTCTTCCAATATTGTGAGATTGAAAATTATTTACCGCTTGTAAAGCGCACAACGTTCATTTACTTGAGAAGTGGGAATGACTGAGAGGTGCGTGGAACCCCATAGAGGCAGGGGACGAGGAAGGCACCCATTCGCGTAAGCCGAAGCCAACATTTGCCAGGCACTGCATCCTCTCTATATTAAAATATTATTCGCCAAATAAGTGGGGATTTCTACTATGGAAGGAAACAACAGTACAGTGCAAAATCCATGCAGACACAGAGATAACACAACTAACACTACACTGAAAGGCGCCCGAGCCAGGAATCGAACCTAGGCAGTTCTTGCCGTGAGATAATAATAATAATAATAATTGCATTTATAGAGTGCTTTTCACCCGAGGGTCACAAAGCGCTGCACAGAGCTGCACAGAGCTGCGGAGAGAATGGCACATCAACAACAACGACACTAGAATGGAAAATCATCAAAAAAAAATTGGGTTTTTTTTTGTTTATAGGCAGCATTACCGTTTGGGCCACAGTACCACCCGGCGCCACGTATAGATCGTCCAGGACACGCTGCGGCGCTGGCGGCCTCCTCGGACTCACCGTCTCTCGGCCGCGACAACGCCGGGGAGGTCGCGGGACGCGCGACGGCGACGAGGCCCTGGTCGCACGGGGATGGCCAGGGAGCGGCGGGCGCGCTGGGAGCCGTCGGCAGGATCGCGGCGGCGCTCGCAGAGCGGTCGATGCTCGCGTCGCCGCCCCTGCGATACCAGGAGGAACACGGACGGGGCATTTCGTGAGCAGAAAGAACATCGCACGAATGCGGCAGAGAGAACGACAGTGGAAATGTGTTTCGTCTCGAGTCGTGCATTACGACGCAAGTGACACAATCCTGGGAAGACTTACATATTTCTTAGGACAGCACCTATCTCAGTAAAAGGCCCATTACAGTAAAACCATGACAGGTAGCAACCCTCATCATTGAGGTTCGAGCTCAGTGCAGATGGCGTAGTTGCCACAACAATACTTTTAATCCGGGGTTTATTCCCCCCTATCTTTGCCAGTCCCGGTGACCCATATCCCTTTATTCCCACGTTCAATAGTTCCACTATTGTCCCGCAGTTCTTCGCTTTGGGATGCTCATTTTGTCGCGGTTCGTGAAGAAAGGGAATTGTTGCTGTAGTTGGTTCTCATCCCTTTACAATAGCCCAACGACGCCTCTGACACGGAAGGCAAGATGTCGAAAGAGAGGGAGGAAGGAGCCTCGACGCGGCTATAATAAAAGAGAAGCTCTTGAGAGCAATTCTCTCACGTCGAGCCATGAAAACCTACATAATTATATAGATAAACTTTATTATCATCCCATCCGTATACAATTACGGTATTTAGGAGAACGAAATTATGTTCCCCGTTGTGCCAAAACAAAACAAGGCTGAATTCACATTTTTGCACGGTAGGGCAAAATTCGTAGACAATATAGACTATAGTCGAGTGGAGTGGTCCGTGCAGCTATGCATAAACATTAGTTAATTAGTTAGTTAGTTAAAATTCCCTTTTTTGCAGGTTAAACCTGTAAAAACAAAAACAGCTAACAGTCCTTATTCTGCTCTAGCCCACAGACCACATCAAATGACCCAATGCCAAAAAAAAATCTCTAATGGAAAATTAATCGGGGCAGAAAAACACGTTGAAAAACGCAAAGAGAAGAAGTCGGATTACAGACTGCAAAGATATATATTTTTTTTGCGGCCGGCAAGAATAAGATGATGAGACACAAACACGCGCTGCACGCAGGCGGACGACAGTATTTTGATGGCGAATGCGCTGTTTTTGAGCCGGCGAGAGAGAGAGCGAGGTATCCACGTTAAAAGCGCGGTTGGGGCACGGGTCACAGGGACGCAGAGGCATGTGGATCACCGAAGGGCAGGCAACTGTCACTTGTAAAGTTCGTGGCCTACAAAATTCCGATTGCTCTTGCTCCCTTTCTTTCTATCTTTATGACCTCATCTGACCCGACTATACTACCACCGCAGGCGTCCGCTGCCTCCCATTCACAACTCAAAATAAGGAAATTAATAATTCAGACTGGTAATGCGCACAAGTATTGACTCACTTTCAAAGGGAGGGAATGACTGGGGAGGCGCGACGGACCACAGATTGGCGAGAAGGCAGTCCAGCGATAAGCCGTGTGCAAACAATTTCCCAAGCTATGTGGCCCTCTATACATTAAACTGGTATCGGTCAATTAATGTGAAACACAAGGGGATAACTCTTACCCCGCCTCCACCGTCACCGCTGCGTGAGGCTCCTTTTCCATTGTAGTGCGGACAAGCATGTCGCTCCTGCTGTTTGGACCAACCTGACGGCACTACCCTGCTCCTTGCAGCAACACAGCAACTCGCTTCCCTTTGTCGGCTCACCGCGAGAGCTGGCCATGCCTTAGCTCTGCGTCACTCCGTCTTTCGGAGCACCATGTGACAATGCACCCCCTTTCCCCCTCCAACTCAAAAGTCAGGAGCGATTGCAACTATTCAGCGCTGTGATTCAACATTGTTGCTGACGGTTTAAAAGGCCAGTATCCAGGTAGAACCAAGTTTGTACGGTTGTCCCCCAATAGTAATGGGCATTGGAGCAGAATTCAACGGCCAAATGCCCCCGATTAATGTCAGCCTCCTTTAGTCGGAATGTTTTCGGATCGTTATTTGTCTGGAACCTTCTGCCAGACCTGTTCACCAAGCGAGACCCTAGCAGCAGTGATAGACTCCAGGTCACACAGCTCTGGGATTCATTGGAGCACGCAAACTGTTCCACCATAATAAGGTCAGGATCCCCGACGCCTGCCATACAACACCAGGATCAATTCTTATTTTCATATTTACGGTTTCGCTTCTATTGCTCCCAATTTCTCTTTGGCGTCATTTATACCTTCTCATTGCCACCATAAATCCAAATGTAACAGCAGAACGCAATCTGCATATAATATAATATGTGCATGAACTGTAATCATCGCATCTCGCACACATGATTTGGCCGCACACGTGATTTGGCTACATGCAGAGCACGAGAATCAAATTCAAATCGTTGAATTGGCACCCAGTCCCGCATGCCATCGTGTCACACTCAACAGCAGATGGCACTCGATGCTCTGTAAATAGCGACTCGCGACATCCGATACACAGCACACAGCGATGCACGAATAAATATACACGGGAGCTGCATTGGTGTGACGGGTGGCACGCTGGGCTTGCAATGCAGAGATCCCGGATTCTGTTCCAAGTTCCGTCACGAACGTTGAAACAATGGGGTTGCCGCCGGTTTAAACGTTCGGAATCCAGTTTGGCTCGTGTTGGCCAGCTGCCCCCCCCCCCCCAATGGTGGGGAGTATTAGAGCAGAAATTTACACAGATTTCCTTTCTGACACCAACCTCCTTTAGTCGGAGTCTTTGAATCACTGTTTATCTGCAACCTCCCGCTCGACCTGTTTACCAAAGATGACCCAAACAGGAGTGCTGGACACCAGCTGATTCCCACGGGAGACCCTACCAGGAGTGCTAAACTCCAGGTCAAATTGCCGTGGGGTTCACTGTAACACGCAAAGCCCCCTTCACCACGATAAGGTTAAGCTCCACGGGAACCATAACAAATGGGTTAAATGTATTAAATTCTCTCCACTGTCATCAGCCCAGCGGTATAAATGGGCAGTAGACCACAGCGAGTCGATCAGTAGGTCATGTGCAGTGGGTAAAGTATGGGTCAACTCACCGTTTGCAACACACCTGATTAACAAAGAGGAGCAGGCCAACTGACCCCTGGAAAGTCCTCTCATAGAGACGTTTTTGCCAGCCGTGGCATAAGCGATCAGTTGCAGGGCTGTACCTTTAACCTTCATGCATATTTTTACAGCACAAACATTTTGGGTCTTGATGTAGAAGCTGGATATATGGAGTAGGAGAAGTGACCAGTATTTTCCAGCATCATGGTCTAAATTCTCCAAATGTGACACCGTACCCGTAAATTAACCAAATCAGAATACACGTCGCTATCAGTGCCCCTCTAAGAATAAAAAAACAGCTTGGCAGGACCCTCCCAAAAAATTCATGAGAAAAAAAAAGATGCGTGAGATTTTCTGGTTATGGTGGAAGCTCAATGCAACACGTAACCATAAGCCCCACGGGACTAGACACAATGTGGGGGGGGGGGGGCTTTTCTGTTCACACGGTCATGGTAGTTTCGACCTATTCGCTTACGCAAAAAGGGGATCCACTTAAGAGAGGTCTGAAGGTCAGTCTCTGGCACAAAGGAGTGGGCGGTGCGTACGTCGTCTCGCATCACAGCCTACCCGCCCCCTCCTCGTTAACATTCAATTTGTTTGCTAATAACACCGTTCTTATAGCGCTAGGTTATCACGAAGGTGTAGATGCAGTCTGCCAGAAGGTGGGTAATGTTGCTGCATGGTTTTGCCCAGTGGAGTAATTAATGAGAAATTTATAAAAAAAAATTTGCAATAAATCATTCCCACATCCGTACTCTGTATGACTGAAAAAGGAACACAGACTCTGTCCAGAATGAACAGCGAGGCTTCGTAGAGAGCAAACTCAACTTTTGTTCAGGTGGTTGGAGGAGAGTGGTGGTGGTGGTGGTGGTGGGGGGGATGGAATTAATTTCGAGGCAATACTTCCAATCTCCGCTTCAAATCCCGCCGGGGCCGGCTAACAACCCGAATGAACGAATCAGCGCGGCGACATCGCGGCATGGATCGGCATCGACGAGACGAACCTGCTCCCACGAGGAGTCTCGGAATATCTTCACAAGGGCTTCACTGCCATTGCCAACGCCAAAACCGAGCAACGAGATACATCTGCCGTCCTGTCATGGCCTGCTCCAAAATATGTTTTGTTTTCCCTCTCTCCAAAATGTGTTCATTGTTGGCGTGAAATATTCTATTGCAATTCCCATGCTTGTTTGCAAAAGTCATTGAAATAATGATCGATGCCAATGATGGGAGACTCCTGGCCATCCCAGGATGGATGGAAACTCCTACCTGCGACCCGCATCAGCTGATCCCTTCATATCTCGGAAGCTAAGCAGGGTTCAGCCCGGTTACTGTTTGGACAGGAAACGACCACCACACATAAATAACAAGTGTCACAAGCTGTTCGGGGGAGGTGTGGGGGTGGGATTGTAAGCCCCCATTAATTGGTGACAATCGTCCTCTTCTTAAAAGAGGATGCCCTGAAAACCTCTACGTTTTTTTCCAGCTCACTGAATGTCCCAGTTATTGCCAGCCATGTAACAGCAAGATGATGGCTCGAACACGTACTTCTCCCCTCGCTCAGCGTTGTGAGATGAGAGTGTATGTATGCACGTGATGATGTAAGTCGCCCTGCATAAAGGCGTCCGCTCAATAATAATTAACGATAATAACAATGTTCTTCCTCTATGTTTGAAAAAAAGCCTTTTGGAGAAATAGCTAATGAATTGCAGAACTATAAATCTCTCATTTCACATTCTGGTGCTTTCTCGAACTAATTTAAGAATCTACTGACTGTGTAAGCTGCTGTTAGAGACAGCAGCTCACAGTTGGAAGGTTGCCCTTCAAATTCTGGTTGTCAGAGCCTTATTTTCTTTCCAGGATCGTTAAAATGAGTGCCACTTTGTGGGGATGTAAACTGGGGTGGGATTCTATGGATAGGCTTTCTCTCGCCATAAGAACGTGTAATTTTTTTACCGCAGGCTCAGGATATTAAACAGGAGATGGATGAGCATCGCCTCAATTCGACCAGCGACTCTGACCGCATAAGGTAGAAAATATTGCAGCACAGTTAGGACATGTAATTGGTTGTAAAACAGCGATTAAAAACAATGTGTACATAAAGCGTAGGAATCCAATTGCTTTATTTGTTTTGACACAATCACCACAGAGATAATTTAATTAAAAACGCTTACCGAAATGCAGGTGTAGCTCATTGCGTGTTTGTAAATTTTTCATCGCAAATTATATTTCTGGGAGAATTATTTTTTTTTCCCGAAGATTAAATATTTGATGGCAAGCACGCATTGATTTGTTTACATGCGCAGAATGCACCTAGTTTCATCAGAGCTCAAATGCTAACCAGAGCTGTGTCTGAATAGCGCTTAGACAGTCAACCACCACGCATACAATAGGTGTTACACGCGGCTTTAAGATTGCATTGCTAGTAGAGGGCACTCTGGAAAAATCAATTTTTACTTTGCCTCCAGGTCTACTCTAACCATCTTCAAGAAACGTGCAGAGACCAGCATAGCGAAGTATGGTCAAATATCCACCACGTGTTACACTGCTCTGGACGCTGCTGTGTTTATGTAGGACGACAGGTGATCCTTGTTCAGGAAATTTAAGATGAGAGATTACCGTACGATGGCCCAGTGAGTAGCGCTGTCGCCTCACAGCAAGAAGGTCCCGGTTTCGAATCTCGGCTCGGGTGCCTTTCTGCGTGGAGTTTGCGAGTTCTCTCCCCGTGTCCGCGTGGGTTTTTGCCGGGCGCTTCAGTTTCCTCCCACAGTCCAAAAAACATGCTGCTGCATAGGTTAATTGGCTTGCAGACTAGATTGCCCGCAGTGCCCAGTGATGGACTGGCGTCCCATCGTGGGTATATCCCTGCCTTGCGCCTTGTGTCTGCCGGGATAGGCTCCGGCTCACCGCAACCCTGTACAGGATTAAAGCGGTTTCTGACAATGAGATGAGAGGTGAGATTACCGTAGGTTGGAGACGCTTTATAGCGGAATGCAAGGGAGGATTCAACACAAAAACAAAATCCACATCTGAGCACGGTACTTGGAATAGCAAGCAAAGGGAGTTGAAGCATGAGGCGAATCGATTACAAAAAAGAACGAATTTCAACAGAAGTGTGAAAAGTGTGACTAAATCAACAAAGCTAGGAGGGGGAACAGAGATTGAGGAGGTAATTTCAGCACTATCGTCACTCTTAAGCTGACGGATCACTTTAGCTGATGGATTTAAATAAGTGCCTCGACGTTTTGTTGAAGTTTTCAAGTGTTCCTACAAGTGCAAGTACTGCACATAACACAATCATTATTTACTTTATTTACTTTTTCTTTCGGGATCTGAGCTCGAGATAAATTCACACAAATGTCTGGACAATTTCATAAGCTCTTCAACACCGCGATCAGGGAAGTCGGCGCAGTTTGGCGATGCCCCGCTACGGGCAGTGCCCAACGAGGCGGTGAGAAAGGGCACTGCCAACTGCACCGTGACCTCGTATCGGTGATCCCTCAGCACTCGCTGGCAGCCTGTGCGAATTATTACAATCACTGCTAAAAGGGCGATCAGCCTTAAAGGTCACATGCATCCACGAATGACGCCGCGAGGTGGGGTAGTATATCACTGTAATCCTGATCGTTGGAGACAGGGTTGGCGGAGCATGCTAGGGCACCCATTTGCAAAAGGTTGTGTGGTGAGATTCGGAGGAGGCGTCAAAGCAAAGTTGATGAAGGGTTACCCACAAGTCACCCTAACCACTGCAGTCGCTCCCAATCCAATGAGAAGATTGCCGACAGTACCTCTCCCCTCCCCTCTCATCTCACTCTACTCCCCTCTATGCACCCTTCTAGCTCTCCCTTATTCTCATCTCACTCTGCCTTCCCTGACCATCCATGGGTTCAACTCCCTGCTCCTGATCAAGTCACTCAAAGACCTTTCCTTCTTTCACTGTGCCCATGAATGCCTCTCTAAAATAAGCTGCTCACTGGTTTCGCACAGAGTCACAAGATGCCGTTGCTTTTAGACGCTACTACGTAATTCCCCGACATA
The DNA here is from genome assembly GCA_036362905.1 of Mordacia mordax. NCBI lineage: Eukaryota > Metazoa > Chordata > Hyperoartia > Petromyzontiformes > Petromyzontidae > Mordacia > Mordacia mordax. The sequence goes on from JAZEWT010000005.1 coordinate 21,871,686, forward strand.
TTGTACTGATGAATCCCTGTACGGTATTTACACCAAGTGGGAATATTCTTCTCTACCATGGGTGGGTATTTTCAGAGCACTCTCTACTCTACCCACATAAGTACACGCTCTTCAATAAATTATTATACATTTTTTTAAAAGTTGTGTAGGTTCAGTGGTCATTTCGTGATTAAATATTACAGTCGATAATAAAAAAAACATGTTTGACTTGGATTTCAAATCCATAAGGCAGTATCCCAAGCGAGTAATACTGAGAAATAAATTGGCTACTGTTTGCAAAATGAAGTTTATAAACCAAATAATCCAGCACCGTGCTACGATAAAATACATCTCCTATCTCAAACAGAAATCATTTAAGGTGTGTTTAGGCTTAGAGGTTGCAGAGAAATAAATTCTAAGCCCATCTATTAAACAATATGGTAGTGAAGCAGTCCATTGATTCAGGATACCGCTCCGTAATATGACGCCATATGATACAAAATTGAATTGCGTGGAATTGCTCTGTGCTTTATTGATGGTGGCAGCATCAGCACAATCCCGCAAGCACGCACACAGGCTTGTTCGTACCTGGACAAAGATCCCCTGTATAGCCTTAAGAGCATGTTTTGACAAGTGCCGGTAGCGAGCACCTATGAAGGACGGCACGATGTTCAACACCACACCCAGCCGCCTTTGCCTCCTTAGCAGCTGTGTTTGGACATCCAGGATATTAATTGAGCCTGAGTCGACGTGTGGAAGCCCACGATCGCTTCAAATATATTGCTAACGGTGCTGGTGGCCATCAGCAAAGGCGAAACGGTGCTGGTGGCCATCAGCAAGAGCGAAACGGTGCTGGTGGCCATAAGCAAGAGCGAAACGGTGCTGGTGGCCATCAGCAAGAGCGAAGCTTGCGTCGCCAGGTTCGTAATGCAGCCTGGTAACCGTTACCCCACCACTTCCCAGGCTTGTACGCACGCACACATAGCGGCACAGTAGCGTATACGCACGCATACAGCAGATAGGCAGGTACATCAACGCTAATCATCACACCAGACCAAAGATCCCCCATATAATAATAATTGCTTTATACAGCCATAATAAGACTGTAGGGTCTAGTGCTGTTTGCGAGCACCTATGAAGTCCAGCACGACACATAAGGGGGTGGTGGCCAGAACCACGTCTGGGAACGCTTGTTTGCTTAGTGGCAATGCTTACGCAGAGGAAAAGTTTCTTATTTGAGGCCGAGTCTACCCAGGGGAGGCCCAGGAGCGCGGTTCATAAAATCGTCTCCGGGTGTTGGCGAGGAGCCGAAATCGGACTCGTGTCATCAGGTTCGTAGCCCAGCGCGCTAACCGCTGAGCCACCGCTCCCCACTTCACACACACACACACGTGCACAATAAAATTGTTGTTGTCGACATGCCGGTCTGGCCACAGCTCTGTGCAGCGCCTTGTGACCCTCGGGTGAATAGCGCTCCTGAAGAGCAAATATCTCATCTCAATATCTGAAACCGCTTAATCCTATATAGGGTCACGGTGAGCCGGAGCCTATCCCGGA
>JAZEWT010000005.1:21890291-21901078 GCA_036362905.1 Mordacia mordax
GTATTCCTGCCTTACGCCCTATGTTTCCGGGATAGGCTCCGGCTTCACCGTGACCCTATATAGGATTAAGCGGTTTCAGATAATGAGATGAGAAGCAGCGGACCACAAGCGGCCCAGTTACACCGCCGTTCGCGTGTCTTATCCCGCGCTGGCCACGCGGCGCCTCCTCGTCAATGCCACGCACGCACGTGTGTACGCGCGTTCCACGTCTCGCAGAAACAGGACGACACGCGTGCGGGCAATTGTACACAAGACGTCCTGCATTGTATGGACGATGAACCACGTCTCGCTGAACGACATGCGACGAAGCGCTCTCTGTGGAGCGACGCATTTGTCACCTCGTGTTGGTTAAGAAACATATTTAGACTCCGGGATTAGTTTTGCATCGTCGCCTTCACTCGTCGAGTTCGTGTTTTGGTGAAAACGTTGTTCGGCCGTCTAAAGAGTCACGTTAATAGGTCTCTCCTTAATGAGACCATGGCTGGAATATCAATGGTGATGGAAATCTAAAATCCGTTCGTCTGAATATTGCAAACTCGCCCTGCCTTGACCTCTCTCCCCACTTCCCTGCAGTTCAAATGCTGAATCCACAACCTGACTAAAATAAACATTAAAGGCACTCCTCCTCACCAACGATCAATATGTCAAACTGATGCACAGAAGTGGTTACCAATCATCGATATAATATTGATGGGGGTCACCACATACCAAGCAACCACGCTGGCATTTAACGGAATTTTAGATGTTACTATTTTGTGATGTTCTTAACGTTTGTATCGTCTTACGCCGGACTCTTGCTGATGAAAAATAACGCAAAACACAAAAGCACGTATTTAAAAATTACATATGCTTTGTTACAAACATTGCACTATGGCTAAAAATAATATTCAGTGTCACGATCTTTCCAGACAGTCTGAGAACCGGCCATTATAATTCATTACCCAACACATGTAGCGACCTGGACATTGCAGGTCGCTACACGCTGTTGCGTCAGTTTCTGGTAATGACCACAGAAATGATGCAGAATTTAGGCCCCACACCATTTTAGACAAGCCTATGAGCCCCCGTACCCTGCTCTAACCCTACCCAGCATTGTAATCATACCCCCCCAGGCCATGGTCTGGCAAGGTACCACACCCTACTGGGATTGGCCAGATCCACGTCCGCATTTTTCTACAAAAACAAAGACGATGACTGGCATCCGTAACAACACCCCACAAAATATTACGGAGCATGTCAATAATCGACCTGATGAGGTCAAGCAGAGCGATTCAGGCACGAGCCTCTAAGCGCCAATCCGCTAATCTTCCGCGGGATGAAAATCGCATAATGCTCGCAAAAACACAAACAGTTTTTGACAATTATCTTGCTTTTGTGTCAGCGCTGCGTAATAATCGTTTTGGTGCAGGTGGGAAATGTCCAGCATATGATTCAGCGCAATGATTATTTCATGTGCCGAGCAAATAAAACATAGCAATAGAAACCTTATTCAAACAGCCGTTGAACATTACTTTCCAAAACAACGCGACTCTGTATATGGTGATTTGAATAGCAATTTTAATATTTAGGTCCAGGCTATTCAGCCATTTGATAGCATTTCCAGTAGCCTAGTGCATTTATGCTATTCCTGCGTTGAAAGACCTCAGCGGGGCACTGATTAAGGACGCGATCCTTTGTTCCAAACGTGTAGACGCAGTCACAGTTAGGGCTGTTTTTCATTTTCCATTTGTGCATGCGGCGGAGGCATCTGCCGTGCGATGTGCTAATGCGATTGATCGGCGACCACGGTTTCCTGATGGTGCAAGGGGCCCGGCGGTTGCACCGTGGGAACTGGTGCGATGCGTTTCGTTGTGAATATGTCTACTTCCGCGCGCTCTGAATGCCAGTTCCTCCGGCACAAATGGTCACCTCTCTCGTGCAACGCCAAATTGGTTTCCGTGGGCTTTCAGATACATTTTCACAAATTTATACGAGTCATTTTCTACGATGCGCTTGCTAAGGATGAGTAGACAATTTTGTTAATTTGATTTTTTATCAAGCGTTGCTCTTACGGGATAGCTCTGTCGAGTGTTCCTCTCCCCCCCCCCTCCTTGACGATGTTTCCTTTGCCATGTTGCAGGCATCAACAGGAGCAGTGCTCGACATGGCTAACCCGAAAGAGCGGCTCATAAGAGCAATTTTCATACATCGAGCCATCAAACCCTACATCAACTTTGTTATTGTTGCATCTTATGGCAGATGTGAGGACTACACAGTGGCCTAATAGAAATCCTCACACATACAGTATGCACCCTGCTTGTTGTACTACCTACCACAAGCAGGTGTTATCCAGCAGATGGGTGTTTCATGCACCCAGGGCTGCATCTCTCAACTCCAGTCATCCGAACACCACTAATACGGTCCAGCTGTGTCTATCATTACCAACCTAGGCCAGCGCACACTGCACGCGCCGGATAGTTGACAATGACGCAAAGCTGTGCCATGAAGGGGTTACGAGGACCGCAGTCGAGAAACGTCAATCTCACGCGATGTCACCATAACCACGCCGCGATGCCGACATCGCGCTGCAGGCCACGCCGCTTACATTGAGGTCACATGTCTGCGCTGGGTGGTAATTAACAGCGCGCTGCGCATTCATTACATTTGTTGCTTTTTTAAAAAAAATTATGACTATTTTTAAATAAGGATGCTACCGTGTTGTGATGGTTCGCACGCTGGACTTGTAATCGAGGCCGCCCGTTCGATTCCATCTCTTGGAGCGGCAGCTGAAACGATGGCAGACTTTATAAAACATTCCCTGCCTCCACCCACTCGACAGTATATAATTATCTTCTTTATTATTCATTCATTCCACTGTGCAATCTTGAATGCTGCTGTTTACTGCATGACTATGGTTGGGGTTGCATCTTTGTACAAGTTGGTGGCGTGCGTATGTTTAATTGTGCAATTATGCGTGTCGATGTTTACTTTTTTGCAGTACTGGTTGGAGTTTAATTCACGCACACATCGTTGCCGTCGGTTTATTTGCCCTTTGGTTTGACGCGTCGTCACATAGGCCAGTTCGGACGTTTGTTGCATCGCAGGAATCCCACATCGAGAGCTTGCAAGCTCACACGTGGAGGGGTAGAGTGTGAGTCTTCCCCTCCTTTTCCAAAAACGTCCGGCCAATTTGGAAGAACAGGCAAACATCTTCGTGGAGCTCCAAAGAGCTCCCTCTTGCAGAGGTCCCTCTGCCAGCAGTAGCGTGAGCAAGCAATAACACGGCAGAATTTTTGCTTGATGACGGAGGGGCAGTGGTTGACAAGCACCTGGTTCGTTGCCGACGTTTGACATTTTGTCAATGTACATGTTGATATATTATTATTATTAAATTGTAGCGTACATTTTGTAAGAATTAACATGCCGCCAGAACCGCAGCCTTTTGAAACTAAAATTACGTTTAAATTTTAAATAAATGTGATTATTCATTCAGCAAATTTCTCATCCAGCTCTAACCAAGTCTCATTGAATTAAAGTCATCAGTAAAGGTTTTTGTTTGTTTACTTTTCTTGAAGCCCGCAGCATCATGTGTCTGCTTGCATCAGATTTCAGACACTGCGCTCACTTGCTTTAAGACATGACGGCTACTTTGTATGGATGAAAGCCACTGGAGAATAAAAAACAACTCTTATCAATCTACTGATGTAGGTTTTCCCAGGTCGAAGCATCAGCATTGTTTTCCGAAGTAGTTCTCTCCAGACAACCCTGTTAAGTGCTCGCCCTCTCTCCTATTGGACACCAAAAAGCATGAATTGCAAACTAGAAATGAGAATAAACCTCAGCCAGATGTGACAAACAGCTTTAAAATTAACAGTAACCAGCTTCAAATATTAACTACATGCAGCAGCTGAAATAAGGACTTTTTACAGACCCTCTAAGAACCTCTAAACACGACCAAAAAACAACCTTGTAACCAACTCAGCAGACATTGCAGACATCACAGCAGATAGGAGAGAAAGTGGCTTTCCTGAGAAGAGACAAACAGCCCAGACAGCCAACAGGTCAGAACCACAATGGACCCTCCGAGCAGGCACTAGCAAAAGACTTATTGAGAAAGACCCGGAAAGAGAGAGAAGAGAAGACAAATGCTCAAAGGAATCTGGCCCAGTGAACTGCCTTTGAAATCAGCCAACATAAAGCACGGCACACTCATCTTCCAGTCGGTCCCAGAACGCACGAGGATCCCTCCAATGTGGAAGGCGAAATGTGGCAAAGGAGAGGGGAGAAGCGCTCGACATGGCTATTCCAAAACAAGAACTTTGGAAAGCACTTCTCAAATGAAGCAATCGATTCATATATTTATAAATTTCTGACAGCGCAATGAGTCAACCTGACATCCTGCAAACTGTTAAGCAAAGCAAGCAGGGCTGGCCAGGACACCGCCGCTAGCAGGGACGGAGGCCACGAGTTAAGAATAGTAACGGAGTGACAGCTAAGTGTTGGTCTGGGAGGACGTCTACCCATGTGAGATGGCAAAGAAACTGGGCTCGTACGCAGGTGTCAGGTGAATTGTTACATTGTATAATCTTCAGAAGGCCTGGAGGTGCCTTCATCTAGCAGTGGATTAATCATTGCTGACGATGAATGACGAAATACATGCAAGGAGAAATTAGGAAAAAAAATGTCAGGGTAGCAAGTGGGACGCGTAAACATGCAAAGTAAAAAACATCAAAGACTCTCACTTGTGTAGAGTCATCCGGTCACAGTTGGGTATTGACATCGGTGAACCAGAGGGGATGTTACTTGCGTTCCTCTGTGCTTATAGTCCTACAGCACTACAGTATCATGGAAATGCCATTTACTCCTGAACGCTCATCACTATTCTAACTCACAACAAGTTTCTCTTTGGATTGATTAGTGTAGGTCTAATGGCACGTCACCGCCTGACCTAACGCATATGATAACCACAACAATAAGAACCCAAAGCCGACTGCTAATTCTGACTTTTACCATCAGTCTAACTCGAATATAAACTGCAAACACTCGTTATTATCATCATCAGTCATGGGCACCCCACTACTGGATGAAATCCTTCCAAAGCCATGGCTATCGCCCATGATCCTGCGATTCAATAATCCACCTGGCACCTGCACGAGACCTGACTGCAAATGTGCAACTTGATAGTGTGCTAAACCATATCATTCTCTGAAAGACTGCTCTAAGGGGAGAATGCAGTATTGCCAATGTTCAGAATAACAAACATGATCGCGTGCCAAAGATGCTCTTTCGGGATAGCCGTGCCGAGCATCCCTCCTCCTTCGCTTTGCGTCGCGCGTTGGGAGGCACCCCCGGGCGTGCAGTCGCGACGCAGCCCTGAAGACGCCTCCGACGGGGGGAGAGTAAAACGTCGCGAAGGATGGAGGCGCAGCGTTCGACACCGCCACCATGAAAAGGGAAGCTTTGGTAAGCAATCGTCACGCATCGAGCCGTGAAAACGTTCAGCAGTATAATAAATAAATAAGCATGTCTACTGACATTGTACTGTATTAATGTAAGGTTGCATGGCTCACTGTGTGAGAAATGCTTTTAAGAGCTGCTCTTTCGAGAGAGCCGAAGGCGGTAGGAACACCTGACACGGCTATCCTGAAAGAGCAGCTCTTAAGAACTACTCTGACACCGGTAATAAAAATAACCCTGAAGCCCGAGGATTCTTCTGGACAGGCGTATCAAGTGCTCCTCCTCCTCCTCCTTCCTTCACGACGTTTCGCTTCCCACATTGGAGGCATCATCAGGCGTTTCGCGACCGAGCGCTTGCGACTCCGTCACAACGCGGGAGGGCGAAACGTCACGAAGGAGAGAGGGGGCAGCGCTCGACGGGGGCTATCCCGAAAGAGCAGCTTTTCGGAAGCAATCGTCGCGCATCGAGCCGTGAAAAATCTACATCGGCAATGGTCGACGTCTAACGACTTGAAGGCCACGTTGCGAGGTTAGTCAAAGACGGGGAGCTGCACGCAGGAGGTGCTGCAGAAAGTACGAATTCCGCTCGGTCTCGCGGCGCTTGCGTTTCGTTCATCCATGCACGGGAATGCATCCGCCCGCGCCAGCTCTGCCGCACGACGCTGTTTAAAGGGACGGGAACAGACAACAATATTTAACAAATGTTAATCTGCAAGAACTTCGCGGCGAGCTGACGCTTCAGCGGGTAGGGGGGGGGGCTGGGGGGCTTCAGCTGTCGCGAGCCCCTTCCCTTCAAACGCTCTCGCTCAGTGCGACCAGTCACAAGCTCCTAACAGAACTTGAGAGCATTATCAAATTGCCATCCCCAGGGGTGATGTTGTTCCAAGCATCTAACATGTTCCCACATTGTAGTAAAGGCGAAAAGCGTGGCTTAAGAGGGTTGACGGTAATGCAAGAGTGGGAATTGAAAGATGAAGGCGTCGCAAGTTTCGGAAGAGCAATCAATAAGTGGGAAGTAAAGCTGAGATAAGACATAAAGTTTATGAAGGATTCCAAACCCAGTGCGAAAATATGTACATACATAAAACACTCGCTACACTATAAATAACTGGGCATATATTCAAACAAGGACAATTCACAATAATTTGTTACTTGATCTCATCTCATTGTCAGAAACCGCTTAGTCCTGTACAGGGTCACGGTGAGCCGGAGCCTATCCCGGCAGACACAAGGTGCAAGGCAGGGATATACCCACGATGGGACGCCAGTCCATCATCGGGCACTGCGAGCAATTTATTCTGCAAGCCAATGAACCTATGCTCAGCATGTTTTTTGGACTATGGTAGGAAACTGGAGAGTCCAGAGGAAACCCACGCAGAACAGGGGGAGAACACGCAAACTCCACACGGTGAGGTGCCCAAGGCGGGGATCGAACCTGCTCGGTCAAGACCATTCTCTCTGTGAAACGCAGATGTTACCACTGCGCCAACCCTGCCACAGAACAGTAATAATAATGGCATTTATACAGCGCTTTTCACCCGAGGGTCACAAAGCGCTGCGGAGAGAACGGCACGTCAACCGGAGCAGGCGCAGGAATGAGAGCCACGCGTGGGTCCTATGGGACAGTGGAGGGCGGTCTGGGCAGCCGGGGGCAGTGGAGGGAAAAGGGGCTGAGAGCCCGAGTCGCTTCCTGGCTGCACACGAGAATGTCTCAATTCTCAGCTGAGTTTGGAGGCGCTGAATGAGAATTGTTCTCAAGAATGGATTTTTTGGGAAAGCCACATCACGCATTCCTCCTGTTCCCTTCCCGATATTTCAAACCCCCCCCCCCACCTGACACGTAATCAGCCTCCAACGTGCAGACAAAACATCACGATACGGTTGCTCGACCATATATAACCAATCTGACCAATGTGGCTTGATGAATACCGCAGTGCAGGAATAGACACCCGAGAATTCTTCAGACATCACACAGCCACTGATGTGATGGTATCTGGTTAAGAATCAAACGCAGGTGACCGGGTTTATTCCGCGGTGCGTAATGCACCGCGGCACGCCTTCGCAAAACGTCACACCACAACACGGAGGCGAACTCGGTGCAATGTCCCGCAGAGGCGTTTGCTCTTTTCGGAAAAAAAAAAAGTTCATCAAACCGCGAGACACCGCTACCTGATCACGCGCCAATTACCGCCGTGTCCACCGCGACACGAAACATTAAGCAACGGGGGCAGGGAAGCGGGGGTGACGGCTTCTCCAATTCATTAGTCGCTCGTTCACTCGCACGCTCCCCTCCATCGTCGCTCCCTCCTGGCTTGGCCCATTAAAGCGAAGAACCTGAGTGTCGGCTGCATCATGTGGAGCAACCCTCAAATTGGTGCCATTAGCGCAATAATGAATTCGGCAGCCATGCTCATTGGGAGCGTGTACAAGCAGGCGCATAAATTAAACACGTCCATTACATATGCTACTCCGCGGTCGAAAAATTGTCAGGATGCATCAGCGCCATATCCTTGCTGCCTTAACCCCCCGCCGTGAGTCTCTTAAGACATCCCTTTGCTTGTCTCACAAATTACTCTCTCTCTCTCTTTCACATTCTCCTGTGGGGAGACCTACCGCTGCCAGTTGCATTTACATACGCGTATCTGGATACAAAACGTCTCTTAACGACACGGGCCGCAATTATACGGCGGCACCCTTCAAACGGCAGAGAGCGACGACACAAGATCGGCGCTAGGATTGACACGCCGTCAGATATCTAAGGACGAAGGATTTGAAAAAAAAACAGGGATTCTTTACATTTCTTCGCGCTTCAAATAACACTGACACAGGAACGCGCGGACGAGGAACCACATGCCAATTCAGAGGCATCATGTAATGGCTTTGGTGTGGGCTTCAGGGCGCTATGTATGAGAACTGCTATTCAGAGCCGTCTTTTTGAGCTGGTAGTCTGGAGCGAAGGAGAGAGGACTGCTCGACAAGGCTATCCCGTAAATAGCGCTTCTTATTTATTTCAAGTGGAAGCCCAGGCGATAAAGATCGCTAAGAGCACCAACACCGACACAGTGTTGGCCATCTTAACCACTTAGCAACTTTGCCAATTGGCCGTCACTCTTAGGAGCTGCTCTTTCGGGATAGCCATGTCGAGCATTCCTTCGCCTTTGCAACGTCTCACTTTACACGGCTACCAATCAAAGGGCGGCTCTTCGGAGCGATCCTCATGCGCTGAGTGAGCGGTGAACAACCTACGTAAATATAAACCGCCATCAATTTTACGAGTCACAAGAAATTGCCATTTATGCACTAGTGATGTAATTCACGGTGTGGCGTCTCCCGACTGGGTTAATTGCGCACGGCTGAAGTCTGAGCCAACACCGCCGTGTTTCCAGGTTCTGAAACGAATGAGACATCTGTGATTAAACCAAACACTCAAGCGCAACGAGCAATGACACTTCTGTCATGGCTGGATATGCTACCACTGCCGGACACTATGTTTTTCATTTTTGTGCCTCTCTCTCTCAAAATGCGCAATCGAGACGTGATGATAAGCGGAGCCATACTATAGAACACAGGCTGGCACGACTAATCCTATATATTTACTGCACAGCGTGAAAGAGTTATGCTCTGAATGGTTCTTGAGGCAGTTCGAACAAATGGCTCACAACCAGAAGGATGCAATTTAAAATCCTGGTTGGCAATCGGTACCAATAACAGGAGTACCACTTTTTGAGGAATCAACGATAAGTGGGTTCAAGTAGGTTTTCACGACTTGACGTATGAAAACTGCTTTCACGAGCTGTTCTTTCGAGATAGCAACGCCGCCTGTCTCCTCCTTCATGACCTTTCACCTCCCACTGCTATCCCCAAATAGCAACTTCTTAAGAAGATTTATAACAAGAACAATAATTGCATTTTTAGAGCGTTTTTCACCCGAGGGTCACAAAGCGCTGCACAGAACTCGGATCAAACTGAGAAGCACGCAGAGCCGCTCAGCCCCCCGCTCATGCGGTCTTCTGGGTCACATTAAGGATAACCTTTCCCTACCATAGTAAAGTGGAATTTCACAGTCACCATATTATATTCACTGAAAAGGTGTGAGCACCGTTGCCTGCTTGTTTGGAATGCAACAGCAAGAGTGGGGTACATACTAAGGATAACATAAAAAACACAGTGGCTTATTTACACTACCCAAAGTACATTCGTAATCATCATTGTTGTTTATGTTTAATTAAACTGACATTAATGTACTAATCAATTGAATGAGGCGTCTGGTTTGTCGGCTGGTATTTAGTAGCTCTGTACACCAATAGTGAAGTTCCTCAGGCAGCTGCAGGGACAAAAGAAATCCTTAACAATGTAAAGCAGAAAGGTTGCACTCTCATGGGACATTGATGGGATAGGAAGCAGTCTCAGCTCTGAGCCCCGACGCTTTGTTTAGACGCCTGCCTCTTCCGCTTCCCAAATAGCAGCGGATATTTCTCACACTCTCTCCAGTCTTTGGTGCGGACGTGGTGAGAATTGCTCTCCGGAGCTGCCCTTTCGGGATCGCCGCGGCGAGCGCTCCTCCTCTCCCCATCGCGACGCTTCGCTCCCCGCATCGGGACGCATCAAGCGTCCGACGGTGCCTCCAGCGCAAGATGCGAAACGTCGCGAGGGAGAGAAAACGCTCGACACAGCTATCGCGAAAGAGGAGCCCTTCAGCGCAATTCTCGATACATTGCATCATTAATTTTCCATGAGATGGGCCGTGGTGCTTGACGTTATTGCATAGATGGGTGCTCCCTTAATATCACTCACCTCGGTCAAATACTCAACCGTATTGGTTTAACGTCCGTGGTTAAAATGTACCCATAATATATAATAAAAATAATGGGCATAAACACAGAATACCAAAAAGACATCCACCGGGAAGTGGGATTATGGAACTAATTCATGTGCAGGGCTCTAGCTGAAATATTGTATTGCAGGATCTTGCTGTGATGGAGGCTTGGGTTGGCTTTTATCCAGCAGTTGAGTGACCATGGCTGATGCTGATGCTAAACTAGTCTGCACGATGCTTGTAATCATGTATATTTTCATAAAGATTGATTGTAACGCTCTCATTACACACGTTATTACGTGTGCTGAAATAGCAATCATTTTACATGTATGCACAATGTAAGTAATAGGACATTCCGACGTTACATTCAGGCAGATTGAGCCAGCAAAACTGTTCAAGTGAAGCAGAAGAAAAATGAAAAACAATAGAATGGAGACGGTAAAAATCAGACGAATATAAATCTGCTTTTATTCCATCCTGGCCTCAAAAAATGACGATTGACAAAATCAACACAACGAATTTTTGACGGCGGGGG
>JAZEWT010000005.1:21901122-21918867 GCA_036362905.1 Mordacia mordax
GGGGGGGAGGCACCCACCACCTATGCAGTCAAGAGTCATCTAAGACAAAGCTGAGAACACGTCACTGCACAAGATAGACACCGAGGTATGCAGAGTGACAGGGTGGAGGGATGTGGAATGTGACTCCAGGGTATTGTGAAACACAGATCCAGGCCTGCTCGCTGCGCGTGAGTGAGTCCGAATACGGCTTGGCGTGTCTGCAATTGATCGCCAGAGTGGGAGATGAGTGACACGCGGTTCGAGGGCTTGAATCTATGACCTCAAGGGCCCTGCTGTGTATCAATGGCCTAACAGTTGCTGGTTCAATCACCCCGACACGGCCATTGGCCACATGAGATTCATGTAAACATCAGAAATTCCAATATTACTTCTTTATATAACACATAAAACGGAGGTTAAAGTCAAACCGATAAATATTTTACATTCATAGACTCCAACGCAGTGGATGAACAGAAAATACATAACGTAACACATTGAAAATGCAGCACATGTATGAATATACCGTGTATATGATTGGAATGTAGTATCAGATTGTAAACATTTCACTGAAAGCTGACACCACACGCTGTGAAGTGCAGTATAGGAAAACGACAACTGTGCCACTGTAACTCATTAGGATAATAGATTCGAGCTGAGGTGATGGCAACGTGTTGATTTAAAAAATGCAGCATCTCTTCAAAACACTTTCCTTGAAGGCCTGTGTGAAATAAAGGCGAGCCAGAATAACACAATGTACCACCAACTTCTCCACTGTCATTTCTACCTTCAACAATTTTTTGTTTATGACCTACATCCCTGTCTGCTTATATATCAGTACTACAATCAACCTACATCTGTTTAATGTTCAGGCGAGCTGCAGTTTAGTTTTGTAATTTGCGCTTTAATCAGTTTAAAGGTAGTCTGTCAGAGCCAACTTGCGCTGCAGGGAACTGGAATATTTAGCTTTGATTTAACACTGATTTATGTTTAAAATAGTCTTGACTCGTGCGACAGAGCATCTTTGTTTTTTTTTGTTTCGATTTGCTCTACGTCATTACTCTGCTTTGTTTTTGCGATTATATGTTTGGTGAGCCAGGGCACCTCATAGTCTCTGGAGTTCTCTCACACAGTTACACAAAAATAACCCTGGCACCTGAAATCTTTGGATACGTTGCCTTCGTGTAACATTTATCACACTGGACTTAAAATCCAGGGCTCACAAGTTCAATCTCATGGTGTGGCAATTAAAACAAAATGGCAACTTTCTTAAATATCTCCCACCTCTGCCAACCCAGCAGCATAAATGAGTAGACCAGCTCGTGGCATAGGGTGGGGTACAATATGGGTATGCCCACGACTGCTAAGGCATCCGATCAGCGTGGAAGAGTATGCTGAACCTTTTCTAAACCAGGGATTCTCAACCTTTTGCACTTTAAGGCCCACTTGGTCCACCTGAGTATGGGCTCCACGGACTGCTACATGGCTCTCGCTGTCCGCTGATGTGTCATAACCCACCTGTTGAGATGGCGGCCTAGACAGGATCTGTGGAGTTCTCTCCAGCAGAGGCCCTTCCAACAGCAGTGACATAAGCGAGCGATTTCAGGGCTGCACCTTTACAACCTTTTTTTCCTTTTCACATTTTTTTCTGCCAAACTGTCCACACTGTCATCCTTGATTTAAGGAGTAGCCGATGCCAATTGACAATAATTATGTGGACATCACTGGGTCCCCAGGAAGTTCATAATGACCATATTCGAGAGCTGAGTCAGGAGCAATGAATGTGTGGATGCAATCCAGCAGCCACTCGTTATTAACAAAGACTGTCGTGTTTGTTGAATTCAGTTTCAGCAGGGTCGCAAATGATTGTACAATAATCGGCATGAAAAAATCTAAATAACTAAGAGGCTATGGTGCAGTGGTGATATACGCATCTCACAAAAATAATGTTCTGCCCGAGGCAGTTTGATTCCCACCTCGGGCGGGTTTCTCATTAATTAATTGGCCTATACCAATTATACTATATAGGAAGCAGTGTCTGGCAGGTTGCCGCCAGATGACTGCCCGGTTGACTCCCCTCCTCTCGCCACAGTTTCTACACGCCTGCATGTCTCACCCATGGCCAGGCGTGGAATTTGTGCAGCAATTTAGAAACCGTATCATTATTCGTAAATATCTCTCTACATCCATCATTAAAGCTGTAATAGCAGAATGTCTGACTCGCTCGTATAGCCGGGCATTGAGAAAACTGAAAATGATTTGGGTTCACAAATAAATACTTTGAATCAATTATAATATTTGCATTTCTAGGGTGCTTTTCACAAAGCACAAAACTTTTCAAATGCAAGACGTTGAGACACAAACCATTAAAACGTCAAACTGAACACCCTAACCTGATTTAAAATTATAAAGCGTAACAAACAAAAAAAACTCCACCATGGGAAAGCCGATAGTGCCACCAAGTGCCAGAGCAGTGCCCATTGTTATGATAAACAAGCCGCTATTTGGGTGAAGTCGTACCTTCTGTCACTCCTCCTCTGCTGAGCATCATTAGCATTCGCCAATGCTCGAACAAAACCCCGTTCTTCTACAGTTGCGCAATCGTTCACAATTAAGATCCGTTGGAAGTTTCATCTTGATTTTTATTGCACAGTATTAAAGAGACATTAAGCAGTGCAAGCGGCTGCATTCCAATTATCAACCGCAATCGGTAACACATGACCTGAAGAGGACTGGTCACCGGCTGCAAAGGACAATGTTGGAGGGAACACAGGAAGGCGCTAAATCAGCACCACCGTGGTTCTCAAATCATGATCTTGTGTCGCCTTGTTGATTTATTGCTATGACGAAACTAAGTCGTTGTCTACTTTAATTCGCAGGCTTCCGTGACCAATCTCATCAATTGGCGCGGGTGCCTGATGATGCTGAACGTTGTTGTCAGCGAAACGTCGTACAATACATCTTTTGTAAAATATTGTGGGGTCGCTTTTCAACACACCGGTGTGCTGAGATAGTAAAGGAATTGGCGCGTTTTCTGTTCAACGTGACAACCCCTTGCTGATTGGCCGTGTCGGGTAGTGAAGGGTTAAACGACACTATTTTATATATTTTTATGTGACCTGACCCAAAAATGGATTTCGTTGATAAGTAGTTGTGGTTGCATGTTGTTGTCGACATGCCATTCTCTCCACAGCTCTGTGCAGCGCATTGTGACCCTCGGATGAAACTTGCTCTAGAAATGCAATTATTATTATTATTGACGCGATTCACCTTCTAAAAATATCGCATGTCTCGCATCCCCGGAGGGGGGGGGGGTGCGTGCCCCCCAAAGGTTGTGGAACCACGGAGAAAGATCGCGACGTCAATCACTGCATGGAATGGACGCTGTCTCAGCTGAAAGACTCGGCAACGGACAGAGCACAAAGAGGTGGAGATAGAGCACTGCGAGGAGATGTCAGTTCGGAGATGGCCATGTACAGACAAAGAAGTGGAGATAGAGTACTACGAGGAGATGTCAGTGAGGAGTTGGCCATGATGACCCCTGCAACCCGAAACGGCCAATGGACTTGAAAAAAACGCACACAACTTGTAACCTTTGTGTTTTTCACAAGAACACAAAGCAGCATTACCCAGACAGCATTACCCAGACAGCATTACCCAGACAGCATTACACAGACAGCATTACACAGACAGCATTACCCAGAGCGCAATAAAACACAGACTCCAGCAGTAGTTGCGTGGCGGCACTTTCCAGGGATCTTCAATAAAATGCCGTGAAGTTACTCTGAGAGCGCAATTTGACGTGGCCGTTCTCTCCGCAGATCTGTGCAGCGCTTTGTGACCCTCGGGTGAAACGCGCTCTATAAGTGCAATTATTATTATTATTATTCAATTATTGTTATTATTAATAGAGCACTTGTCTCACATGACGGACAACACAATAGGAAGTCGCGACACGCATGTTTGCAGATGTTGTGTTGAAGAGACGATAACCTATTTTGCATTGTAAAAAGTCGGGATGTTGCATTAAGGTAGGCTTACCATTATTTTTGTTTGCAAGGAGCTTTCAAATGTGGGATTCTGACGATGACACCAGCACACAATAGCCTGCACGTGGAATCTGCATCGTATGGGGTAGAGGCGTGGGCTGCACCAAAGTCCAGTGAGTAGCGCTCACAGCCAGAAGCTCCCAGGTTCGATTCCCGACTCGGGTGCCTGTGTGGCGTGTGTGTGCTCTCCCCGCACCCGCGTGGGTTATCGCTGGGTACTCCGGTTTCCTCACATCTTTCAAAGACACGCTGCTACCTAGTTTATTGGCCTGCTGAGTAAAGTGCCCCAAAGGTTGTGCCCTGCGATGTACTTGCGTTACATCCTGGGTATTCCCCAGCCTTGGGCCCTCTGTCGGCCGGAATAGGCTCCAGCCCACCCCTATGACCCTGTACATCTTTACGCAGGTATTGACATTGAATGAATGAATGGGGTAGAGCCGTTCCGCATTGGTTAGTAGATTGAACTGTGAGCCGGGTTCGATTCTCGAGTCACGCCTTACATAAGTGACCAGAGATATCTAAACCAGACTTGGGGACACGTACCCCTTTCACTAACGTACACTTGACCAGTATGGTGAAGTATGGTCAAACAACTGCCATAACTTATAGAGGTATGGTGAGGTGGAAGGAGGATGGCACGGTGGCCCAGTGGTTAGCGCTGTCGCCTCACAGCAAGAAGGTCCCGGGTTCGAATCTCTCGGCTCGGGTGCCTTTCTGTATGGAGTTTGCATGCTCTCCCCGTGTCCGCGTGGGTTTTCGCCGGGCACTCCGGTTTCCTGCCACAGTCCAGAAGCATGCTGCTGCATAGGTTAATTGACTCGCAGGCTAAATTGCCCCGCAGTGCCCGGCGATGGACTGGCGTCCCATCGTCGGTATATCCTTGCCTTGCGCCCTGTCTGCCGGGATAGGCTCCGGCTTCACCATGACCCTGTATAGGACTAAGCGGTTTCAGACAATGAGATGCGATGAGGTGGAAGGAACTTCATCCAGCAACTGATTCACAACGTGTTGTAAATTACATACCTGTATATCAGCCATAACATTTTGATTTAGAATACTTGGTAGGAATTACGGCGGGGTGGTCGGAGGCATTGAACGGTCATCTCAGAACAAAAAGTGGCAAGCAGGCTGACCGATGGGCTGTACAGAGGGTCCGCAATTCTGTTGCGAGGCTGCGCTCTCGTAAAGGAGTCCATGTTGTACGCATCCTTAAGCCTCTCAACCGCCTTCCAATTCACAGGCGCATCGACTACAAAATCTCTCTCATCGGTTTCAAAATCCTGCACAGCCTCACTGCTGGTCACCTTTCTGATCTCATTTCTCCCTAATCTCGCTCATGCTCCCTCTTGTTCCAGAAAAAAAAAAAAGCCCGTGCCCTTTTACTAAACCTCCCATCATCAATCTGCACGATAGGACGTCTATATTCCTTGTTCGCTGTTCCCCACTGTCTAGAATGACTTTTCTCTCTGCTGCAAGGCCCCTGTCTCGGTGACACTTCATGACCGCGTGCAATTCATGTCGTTATTTTTCATGACTGCGTGCAATTTACGTCGTGAAAGCCATCCTTCACCCTGAAGCATAATGATAGTAATCTCAACGGCTTCTTAAGCGCCTGAATAAAACACTTGATTTTGGACATGCTATGTTTGTCAGACTTTGTACACTGTGTGTTTTACGTGTGTGTGTGTGTGTGTGCAAGGTTACGTAGCATTCAACGATTATTAAGTTTGATGATTGCTCCGAAAAGTTGCTCTCTTGGGACAGCCGCGTCGTTCGCTGCCTCTCCCCTCGTGTGTAGAGCCGTGAAAACCTACATCATTACGAATGTTAAGTTTGTACGGGGGTGGCATGGTGGCCCACAGCAAGAAGGTCTCGGGTTGGAATCTCGGCTCGGGCGCCTTTCTGTGTGGAGTTTGCATGTTCTCTCCCCGTGTCCGCGTGGGTTTTCGCCGGGCACTGCAGTTTCCTCCCACAGTTCAAAAAACATGCTGCTGCATAGGTTAATTGACTTGCAGACTAAATTGCCCGCAGTGCCCGGCGATGGACTGGCGTACCATCGTGGGTATATCCTTGCCTTGCGCCCTGTGTCTGTCGGGATAGGCTGCGGCTCACCACGACCCTGTACAGGACTAAGCAGTTTCTGACAATGAGATGAGATGAGACGTTTGTACGGTGGCAAGGGTTTGCAAAACGCGCTAAAATCCTACGTTCACAACAGCCACCAACAGCAGAGGAGCATTTATCGCAAGCTATCCACGCTCCTACTCTCTGCTTCATTTCGTGAACTCCACAAACTGGTGAGCTTTCCCCAAGGCACTAAGGTTTCTACCGACACTATCACACAACAAATATCCCAGGCCAGTTAAACTCTCGCTCGGCTCAATAATAAATGATGCGACTTTGTACGAGGAAGGTAAATCCTCAATGCGTGGGTCGGTTAACTCAAACTTTAAGGTTTTTTTTGTGGCCAATACATTAATTCATATTTGCCTTTCCGGTCAAGCTGCATCGTAGTTTTAATATTTTTGTCAATAACCCTCCCTGCCTTAACAAGGCAGCCACGTTTATAAAGATATTATTCATACGTGCCAATATTCTACTAATAAGACCTTTTCTACTCTTTACATACTAATAAGACATTGGCAAGTATACGTTGGTCAGTTCAAACGTTTGTTGTCACAGAAATCCCGCATCTAGAGCTTGCACGCTCACTGGGTACTTTTCGCTGTAACAGTAAACGTCAAACATCCTCATGTATTGATCTGATTGTGGTGACTGAGGCTCGAGTCTCTTCGTAAAGGAATTTACACCAACGCGCGCTGAGTTTTAAAACGCCCGTCGTGACATCACCAACTGCAAAGGAACGGCACATGCTTGGCCTAAACGGGTCATTTCCATTTATTTGCAATCTGGAAAGAAGGGGAGAAAAAAAAATCGCAATCCGGACCTGCTTACTGCGCCCATTTGATGGTTAATGCACCAGCAATAATGACCAGTTCCTCCTACTTGGCTGCAGACCCTCTAGGGTGGCAGGGTTGTAACATCTGCGCATCACAGAGAGGGGGTCCATCCCGAGGCGGTTAGATTCCTGCCTCGGGCACATTTCTTTTTAAAGCGTCGGTGCGTTCTCCCCCCCCCCCCCTGTTCTGCATGGGTTTCCTCCAGGTGCTCCGATTTCCTCCCATAACTAAAAGTAGACTCATCAATTGGCCAATAACATCATCGTATATAATAAGATGCAGAGTCCGGAAAATGTTTGCGCCGGCTAAGCGCACTGCTGCCTTCCTCCCCGTCTCTGCGCGGTTGTCTCGCGCCTCCGAGTAACTCTCTTCGCATACATTCGACACCGAAGACATATTATGCCACCCGTTATATGTTGTGATATTATATTACTTGGCTGGTAAACTCTGGCTACGCACTCCTTGTCTCGGTCCTCTCCCCCATCCGTCCTGCACATGGCCATCCGTCGCAAGTCTCCCCTTCTGAATGACATCCCCAATAATTTCTTGCCGAACCTTAATCCGAACAAAGGCTTTCTCTCTAAAATTCAAATGAAGGAGATCAGCAATGCCGGTTCAGTACTCTGACAGGGGCATTACCGCCTGATCCATTACAGCCTAATGTGTTTGCATACTGATGCCATATACATCCAGCCACGTTTGCGTGCCTGCTGCATCTCGCACTGTAGTCTGAGAATCCACCGGCATCTCACGTTGAGCCAATGCTAGTTGTGAACATTTCACGTTGCTATGGCAGAGATCGCAGATCACCAAATCTCTGAAGCGAAGTAGGATCGAGCTTGGATGGTGCCCGTTGGTGGAGTTACGTTATCGGTAGAGGGCAGCGCGTAAAAATCAATTGTTATACTGTACTATGCCCCGTCTATGCTCGCCACCTTCACGAAGACTAACCAGCATTGGAGAGTACGGTCTGATAACCCCCCATGACCCCCTACATCGTGGGAAAGCCATTATCCAACAGTGTGGTAACCAAAAGCTCCATGCGTATAATTGGCAAGGACCAGTCTGTAGCCATGGCAACCAGCAAGAAACCCTCTAAAAGGTAATGCTCATTTTAGGCAGCGATGACCTAAACTAGCACTGACGCTCACAACCTCATAATTTAAAGATCTGCTTCGAAACCAAATAAGGTAACATTCGCGCAACGGAGCAAAGATAATGACATTTCTAAAAAGATGTATTATGGACCGAATGCAATGTTGCCAATAAGATATTTTTAGAACGGAAAATCAGGCACTAATTTTTGTCCTCGCCAGTACACGGCCCAAAATGAGAAACACGTGATGGAGGATCACATCCCTCCGCATTCAGGCGGCGTCCAGCGGTGACAGCTCAGCACGTCTCAAAAGTTTTAATTAGAAAGTCATCAAAACAACAAATGTTGCACGGCGGCGTGGGGTGGGTCGCGATCGCACGGAGGCGCCGAGCCGTACATTTGGAAAAAAAAACACTCGGTCCTCCGCTGCCGAGGCAAAACGAACGCTCACAACGTTCATCTGACCCCGTTGTCCACTGTACGCGTCTCCCCTCTGTTGAGGCGTTATCGCCGCTCCTCACCCCCCCACGGATCACACAACTGGACGCGGCAAGAGGCGTTCGTGTGTTCCGATAAACCCGAGAGACGTGTGGCCAGGAGTCTATGACACTCCTGGCCAGGGTCTCCTCCCCTTGGTGAAGAGAGCTCTGGAGGGAATGTTTAAGACATAGTCTCACGATCCGAACACCCTCCGCCTACACGAGTTTGGCATCAGGAAGGGCGTACGGCTGTACAATTCTGCTCCAGTACCGCCCGCAATGGAAGGCAACCAGCCAACCCAGGTCAATTCAGCTACCAGCCTTTTAAACACGCAACGACATGGGGGTGTTATTGTTTGATCTGCTTTGTGCGTCACTGCCCACACGGTATTACACATTTGCAAGGTAAACGCGGGCTAATATTTGCAGCTGCTGTATTGCTGAATGGGCTGAGGAGATATATTTTGCCCCATGCCATCCTTGCACTGTTTAGCTACGTTGTCTATTATTCCTTTATTTGTGCTGTGCAACACGGAGTGATACTGTTTATTTCATGATTATGGCTGAGGTTTCATTTTTGTACCAGTTCGTGTTGTACGTTTGCTTATTTTTGCACTGTTAAGTGTTAGTGATAATTTTTTTATAATAACGTTTAGAGTTTAATTTTTACAGAGATTGCTGCTCTAGGCTCATCTGCCCTGTAATTTTATGCGTCGTTACGTCGATCAGTTCAGGCATTTGCAGTGTCTGAGGAATGCCACATCTGGAGCTTGTAAGCTCACTGGGCACTCTATACTGTAATAATAAAACATTTATCTATCATACTGCCCCATGTGACAGTGGCGGTAAATGCATTTAATTTGGTGACCTGAGCGAGGGGTTAACGCGTAATGCTGTAGTGAAAACTCAAGTAATTTGATTACTCGCTAATTGCGTTTTGCGAGAAATTGACATTTTTCACAATTCAATAAGCTAATGACATCCTCGCTGCTATCAATAAAGGTGTTCTCTGGGCGTGCGGTCACGTAACGAAGCAAGGGGGTAGAGCGGCGGTGCTGTGGTTTAACACACTGACCTCAAGAGTCTGGCCACCTGAGTTCGTTTCCCAGGCACAGCAAACGTGAGCGGCAAAGCAATATCCCACGACAGCAACTCCTGTCTGACAGGCCACGTGAAGGCCTTCAATCAGCGGTGGATTGACAAAGGACCGCAAAGTCCCATTTTATTTTTTCACTTTATATAATGAGCCAGGATTCAAAAATTGACGCGCGGCTGATGTGGCACTCGGAGTGAACAATGAGTCTGATGCGGGCAGGCGCTGGCAGCAGAACAAAGGAGCGAATAAGTGAGAGGGCAGCCGGCGGAAGGGATGGGGAGGAGGGCAAGGTAATAGGCATCACAGGGCCCTTGAGCATGCACGGTGGCAGTACGCGTGTAGTTTAGCTGCAACAGTAAAGACCCGAAATAAAGTCTTAAGACTGCTCGCCAGCTCTACCTGGGGGGCAAGCATCAAGACACTCAAATCTACCACGCTTGTCACCCGTGCTACTTTGCTGCTGAATATTGTGCTCCAGTCTGGTGCCGGTGGTCACACACCAAGATGATTAATGTTCAGTGAAACTCATCCATGCGCACAATCACGGGGGACGGCTGCGATCAACGCCACCACCTTGGCTGCCGGTGTTGAGCAACATCGCCCCACCTCACGCTCAACGGAGAGAAGCAACAACCAAACTGGTGAACGGGATTCGTGCAAACACAAATCTGCCACTGCATCGCCACGTGTTCAACCCTCCGCGAGCACGGCTAGCGCCGGGACACATCATTGGACCGGCCTGGCTGATGACCTAGCTGCAGTTTCTGTGTGGAATGAGTGGTCAACCCTGGACGTAGTGAACCGGTCACTCATCATCAACCCCACCGAGCATGCGCCTGGTTCAGATCTGTCAGACGCGTTCCCTGCTGGATTGATTCCGCACCGGTCACGGTCTGTGCGCAGCTAAACAATTTTTTGTATTTATTGTTGTTGTTGATATGCTGTTCACATGTTGTTGTTTAAGTGCCGTTCTCTCCACAGCTCTGTGAAGTACTTTGTGACCCTCTGGTGAAAAGCGCTCTAGAAGTGCAATTTTTATTATTAACCTTCATACCTGGGGGTCTACGAGATAACCAACTATGCGACTGCGGACAACAACAGACCTATATCAGACCTATGTCCAATACGGGCTTGCTGCATGTGCCGAGATCGCACCTCCATTCAATGAGTGACAGCCTTCTCGTGCACTGCTCCCAGACTCTGGAATGCTCTTCCTTTGGAGATTCGATCATCTGAGTCATTGGGAATCTTCAAATTTCGTCTCAATATTCACTTGTTCCGTACGGTTTCACGTCTCTGGCTAGAACTGTTGATGCGGCTCACTGTTGTTGTGCTGGGATGATGGCTTGCTGTTGACCTGCGCCTGCTCTAGAACACTTATTTATTCTTTCATTTCATTAACAATTATTTTGTATCACTTATTTTATGTCCTTCTCTGATTTATAGCCATTGTTTGACTTTCAATTGATCTACTCAGAAGTTGCGGTTGTTATTGCTGACATGCCATTGCTCTGTGCAGCGCTCTGTGACACTCCTCGGGTGAAAAGAGCTCTCGAAGTGCAATTATATACTGTCAATGACTGCCCTCTGACGATGTTCAGAGGATCGCCTCGGCACACAGCCGAACAAGCAGCCATCCCTTGGCTCGGCGAGAGACGCAAACGTTCGAAGAAGATGCTTCTCTTCCCCCAGTCACTTCAGACAACGGTGTTGCCAGAAGCGGACTCTCAAGGACGTGCCCAAATACTTCTCAGTCATTTTAGAAAATAAAGCCGTCTAACTCCTGTTGGTTTGTCGCAGCTTCGTGTGTGATGATAACCGCTCTGGAGAGCTGCTCGTTCGGGGCCGCCAAAGAGCACTCCTCCTCCTTCCTTCACGGTAATTCGACACCCACGTCAGAGGCATCGGCAGGCTCATGAATACTCGACACGGCTCTCCTGAAAGACCAGTCGTCGCGAGCAATTCTCTCATTACAGCAGTCGGTCAATCTACTGTTGTATGAAGGCCTCCCCATTTGGGCACAGGAGCTGTTTGACCATACTTCACCTTGCATGTCAGTATATGTTGGCCAACAGTCGAGGTTTTCAACCCGGGAATGTCAACCTCATACCACTGCTGGTGGATGGATCTCCAAAAAAAGACACTTTAGAGCGAGACGTCTTGAAAGGCGTGAGAATATCCAGACTTTAACCCACCACACAAGCCCTGCCTATAAACTAACCATGCGAAGTGCCCATTTATACCGCTGACTGGACAGAGGTGGGGGGAGGGCGAGAATTAATTATTTCAACCTTTAATCAGCAATGCCAGGAGACAGAACCAGCAAACTCTGAATTGCAAGTCCAGCGTGCTAACCGTTGCAAGCACAGCAGCATACCAGCTCACCTGTTTCCTCCATCATATTGCCGAGCCTTTGGATTCAATTGCGTTCGGAGGCTCTATAAATCCACGTTGTAATATGGTGCAATTTCACGCCGCTCTATCGGTGGATCAGAGAGAGAGAAAGAGAGACGCCGCCACTGGTTAAGTCGCCCGTACCACGCCGGGGAAGCAGCTCCTTGTGAGCAGCAAAGTGCTGCTGGGTGTTTCCGACAAGCTCGCTCGGCGTACAGTAGGGAGTCAAAAAATCCAAACATCAAATATCCCAAGTCGGTCGGAAAATCCGCACATGAATTATCGATGCGCCACGTGCTGTGACGGAAAGCGGCGGCGGCAGCAGCAGCAGCCACCAGGGGTGCGAGACTGCCCCGACAGAGGTGTTGGAGGAGTGGGGTGGACTGCAGGTGGCAATGTGGGTGCCAGAGACAGGGCAGCAGCGATTTGGCAGAATTTAGCACGTGAATAGTAAATTGAAGTTCGCAGTGTATTATACTATTGTTGTGAATCGGTACAGCTAGGCGGTGTCTAAAAGCAAAGAATAATCAAGTTGATATTTTTTTTTTGTACAAACTTTAAGATTATAGTTTAAAGTATGATTGGACTAAATGGAATTATTGCAGATGTTGGCTGTTATTGCAAGATGCGGTTGTTACATCTGCTTTGGGCGATTACTTCCACACCCCTTGTAATTTCCATCGCTTGCCGCTAATATTTTTACACTGTTTAAAGAAAACATTTCAAGGGTTTTTTTGTTTAATACCCACTGATTAACTTCCACGGTTTCCATACCCCTATCGCGGCTCAGTCTAGCAGACTGCCTTGTCTCAGGCACAATCACCACCCACCACATGGCAGGTCACAGCAACGCACACTGGCTTAGTCACTCACCCACTCACCGCACTGTAAGTGACATCAACACACTCACCCGCTCACCCATTCACTCGTCCGCCCGACACTTACGCACGCGCTCCCTCGCTCGCCCACCCACCCATCCACCACACTGCATGTCAAAACACTTCTCACACTGCTCGACTTTGCAATTCCCCTCCCATCATTTATTTTCCAAAGTTCTCACAAAACCTTTGATCAATTCATGAAATGTGTTACCTTCTCGCATTCCTACTTCAATGGTGCTTTTTGCGCCTGCCCGCTTTGGTGTGTCGGTGTGTGCTCAGCAACCATTATCGAAAAAAAGGTACCCACAAATTCATTTTCCCACATTTACCATGTCACGCTTGAGATTCGTTTTTCTAAGCTTCCCCTCCAACCAGGCAGCATGATGAATACTCGTCTGTATTATTACCCTGCCGGTGCACCTACCAATCTACACATCCACCAACTTGCCGGGCTAACGTTGCAGACTTCCACAAACTTGATGACAGATGGTAGATTCGTTTATGATAACACTTTGTAAGGCGGGAATCAAAGAACACAAGGTAGGGCAGTTAGGAAACAGAGCAACCACAAAAGTAGCTGGCAGATGTCTCCTACGAGGCGGATGCGCTGTATTCATTAGCTCAAGGAAACACGAATTAGGGACGTTCATGACGCAATTACGCGAGTGGAAACGCATTTTACTCAACAAGCTGGGGACGGTTTGCGCAGAGCGCTTCTGACCGCTTGTGTCAAAAGCGCTACTCTGATCCGCAATAAGCACTCCTCTCATCCACAAATCTGCTTATATGCCATCAGCACCCGCTGCATCAACACGGAGAAGATACTGCTATTTGTGCAGCAGCTTCACTTACTGACTTGCTGTTCTTGTGTAGCTGTTGCTGCTGACGTGCCGTTCTCTCCGCGGCTATGTGCAGCGCTTTATGACCTTCGGGTGAGAAGTGCTCTAGAAGTGCAATTATTATTATAATCCACAGCCCATTATAAAAGCGTTATGCACGTGCACAGACCTGTCAATGAACTGCTGGATGAGGGTCTCCGTAACGTGGCCCTACATAGATCGTGGGGGTAGACATGACCTAGTTTTGGCATGCAGGTCGGTGATGGGTTGGGGAAGGTTGCGAGCACAGCACTGGGAGCATAGAAGTACAGTAAAATTGACGGTGGTGCCTTGCAGCACGGCCAAGTATAATCATAGTTGATAGGATAGCCATCACCATTTCAATTCCATTATTGGACAGTAACTACGGATAATAGGAAAGTTGTTCTGCTATCTAGTCAAGGAATAGGCAGTCAGCCCATATCATGCACAACAAACAAAACGCTTTCTAAACCAAAAAACACTCATTACTTTGCAGATCGTCTTCTTCTAGGTACCATATCCTAGAGGATATTGGTGACAATAGGTCCTCCACAAACCTCTGCTCTTTGAACGCCTAAGAATATCCATTGTTGATATGTTCATCCATCTCGAGAGACTATTGACACGATCCCTATTTCCTTCCATTTTTACAGTTATAACCAGGTTTTCAATTTCCTTTTTCCTCACAATATGCCCGAGAAACATCGACTGTCTCCTTCTAATGTCATTCAAAACCTTCTTTCCACATCCCATTTATCACAATTTTTTTTCATTTGATGTGCGACTTCTCCAAGATACCTTCAAGATGCGCCTAAAGAACCACATTTCAGTTACTTCAACCCTCTATTCTATGCTTGGCGTTATTGTCCAACATTGTGATGCATACATGAAAACTGGTGTAGCGTAACAATTGAGATTATGAGTTTCGTCGCCGTAGAAATGTTATTATTTATCAGAATTTTTTTCATTTTGAAAGAGCTATCTTTGGCCGTTCCTATCCTCCGTCATATTTTATGGTCACATTCACCATCTGTGGCCCAGTGGGTAGCACTGTCGCCTCACAGAAAGAAGTTCCCGGATTCGAATCTCGGCTCGGGTGCCTTTCTGTGTGTTGTTTGCATGTTCTCCCCGTGTCGGCGTGGGCTTTCGCCGGGCACTCCGGTTTCCTCCCACAGTCCAAAAAAACATGCTGCTGCTGCATGGGTTAATTGGACTGCAGACTAAACTGCCCGCAGTGCACGGGATATATCCACGACGGGACGCCAATCCTGTCGTGGGTATATCCCTGCCTTGCGCCCTGTGTCTGCCGTGATAGGCTCCGGCTCACCGCGACCCTGTACAGGACTAATCGGTTTCTGACAATGAGATGAGATTTACCGTCTGATGTTATCATATAACATGGGACGCAGCATCCGGCGGGTTGGCGCCGGCTGCCGCTGCCTTGGGCAGGACCTCATCTCTGTGGTGCGCGGGCGTTACTGCCGCACCGCTACGTCACCACATTTGATAATCCGTCGCCGCCATCGTCGTGATAATCATAATTATCCACCTTCGTTGCCTGGGTTTACCTTTCAGGCTACGTTCAAGTGAATTATGGCTAAACGGATATTAATACAAGGTACTGATGTTGGTTTTCACGGCTCAATGCGTGACGCTTGCTCCCAAAAGAACAGCTTTGGTAAGCAATCATCATTCATACAACGGTTTTTATTTGTTGAGTCATAAGTGAGTGTGCCAAGATCATCCAAGTGGATAACCCTTCACAGCACGTGAGAACACAAAACTGAAATTAGTAACGAAAAATCAATTTCACAACGTCCTTAGGCAGTGTATATCAGTGTGTACAACCTGCTAGGACATGGATCAGACACATAGACAATGTCCTGGAAATTGTGCAGACCAGCGTAGAGGGGTGCACGTTAGGAATCACATAAGGAACACGTGTATCAGAGGAAATAAGCGATACAAATTAAAAATGATGATGACTGCTAATAAAATTAGGCGGGCTTGTACAGCACAAAGTGCTTGAATAATGAGCGAATTTTTTTTTAACGCCGAGAAACTTCGTGCAGAGAATTACTCACATGGGTCGGGGAATGGGATGGCCGATGACACTTTGTCGGAGCGCGAGATTTGGCGACGGCTCGCGGAAGCCTTCATCCAGCCGTGCATCGAACATTAGCCGTTGAGGACGACGAGGATGACGACGAGGATGACGACAATGATACGGACAACGACCAGCTTTTAAAGTCGACGGGGAGCCTGCGAATCGGGGTGCGAATCGAGCCCGCGACCGCAGTGGCACCGGTTCAGCGCGCTACGCAGGCATTAAACAAGAGCTCCCGGGGCCACGAGGACAACTCTGAAAGAAATCCTCTCATGCACAAAGTGCCCAGTTCTGACTGATGGGCACAACATGTCGGGTCATGTTATCCCCACTGACAAAAAAAGCATTCATGGGGCCCACGTGGAGCTGGCAGAAGGCTACCCGAGCGAGCGGCGCACGCCGACGGTGCACCGACCCCTGGGTGCGAGCACCGTGGTACGATAACAAATCGGGCCTTGCAGTTTACTCGGGGATCCCGCTCATTTCGCACGATCTTAGACAATCACACGCACGAGGCTGGATCAGTCTCAACGCAGCCAACCGCATTCTTGGGGTTGGGGGGTCGCCAGCACTTTACCGCAGTGTTATGAACGTCTGGGACCGATTCACCTGGAATGCACCGGATCTCACCAGATCTTGCCTGTGCGGGAGTACTGGAAAATCAATTGTTACACAGTGGTAAAATACAAATGTATTTTGTTTTTCCGTAGCATGTTTTCAATTGAGGCATCTTTTGACAGATTATATAACTTTATCTCATTAGCAAAGTGCAATGGTTAACACACTGATCCATGGGCAAAGGCTGCTTAGAATGTAGAACGACTCGAAAATAACGAGATACTGTATTTATTTAAGCGGTCACTGAAGGATGAAAGCCTAAGTTGACTCCCAAGTGGGATATGAACTCGCGAAGCTGATTTTTTAAGCAGCTGTAGCATTGCCAACAAAACACTAAAGATGAGTAAAGATTTACTTCGATAAATGTTACATTGCTGAAACTAATTAACATTTACGGGCCTCGTGCGTTATATCCCAGTGGAATTTATTTAAACCGTACAACCTTAGACCAGTCTCAACCTTGGCTAAGCCCATTTCTACTCCAGCTCACCAAAACGGTGGTGCATGCTAAACGTACATCAATGGGTACAGATAAAGCCCCCTTTGCCAATCCACTGCTGGATGATGAATTAGGTTTGCTGCACGGCTCGACGCATTAAAATTGCCCTCCGAAGCTGTCTTATCGGTATTGCCGTGTCGGGTGTTCCCTCTCGCCCCCTTTTACGACGTTTCATCTCCCTCGTTGAAGATGCCTCCAACGTGGGAAGTGAAAAACTTCGCGAAGGAGAGATGAGGAACACTCGACACGGCCAATTCCGCAAAATATTACCGAGAGCAATTCTCAATCACGTGCGAGTAATTTAGAGCACCTCACCGCTCTCGTTAATGTGGCGAAGGTGGGGTGGCCACCGTCGGAGCAGCGGCACGGCACTGTGAAATAATGGCGACTGCTGCGCCGCCCTGTGCTGCTAACAGCCTGCAAGATAATAATAATAATAATTGCACGTATAATACAGCGTTTCTCACCCGAGGGTCACAAAGTGCTTCATAGAGCTGAGGCGAGAACGGCACATCAACGACAACAACATTAGATCTTTGCAAAACAACATGTAAGATATGATCAAAAAGATGGGCGTGATGATCGCTTTGCTTAACTCCTTAGATCGGGCGCTTTCACAAATACTAAATATCTCATCTCATCTCATTGTCTGAAACCGCTTAGTCCTATACAGGGTCACGGTGAAGCCGGAGCCTATCCCGGCAGACACAGGACGTAAGGCAAGGATATA
>JAZEWT010000005.1:21921716-21940143 GCA_036362905.1 Mordacia mordax
TTAGAAAATGTCTCCGAAATTATACCCACACTTTAGTAATGACATCGTAAAGTAACGATGACAATAGACGCATCAATGTCCAGTTAAACCATTGGGTGCATAAAAGATATGCCTGAGGAAATTCGAGAGGGCACGGACAAAATTCAAGCACAGCTTGTTTGTTACAAACGCAGACATTCTATTTCACCTGAACATAAAAGCTCGTAGTGTGCTGTGCATCATTAATTACAGGTGTACGTTAATTATCAGGGTTGCATATGCGCTTTCCATTTGTTAAGCAAAATGCTTCCACAATGATTCCAACGCACGGTTACACTTATTTGTCTCATGATTTTTTTTTAATTAATGGTAATTTTCGTGCCATACAATTTTGTGTGTTACTGTTTCCTTCATGATAGTGGGTAGGGTTTAATCTATGCACAATTTGGTGCTGTGAGCTTGTTTATTTACCTTTTGATTTTATGTGTAGTTGTGCTGTTCAGTTCGAAAATTTCTCTTAAGGTTCATAATCCCGCATTCCGAGCTTGCAAGCTCACTGGGTATTTTCTGCTGTAATAATACATATCTACATCTACATCAGTACCCGCCTCATTCTGTAGAGGGCCGCGTTGAGCCAAAACCTATCCCAGCAAACACGGAGTGCAAGGCAGTGCTATAGCCAGGATGGGCCACCAGTCCATCACAGGATACCGGGGGAAATTTAGTCAGTAGGTCAATTAAACTAAGCAGCACCACGTCTCTGGAGTGTGGTCAGAAACGAGAGTTGGGTGACAAAATCCTACACAGGACACGGGCAGAACATGCAAACACCATACGAAAAGGCACCCGAACCAGGAATTAAACTCGGGATATTGTTGCTATGAGGCGGCAGAGCCACTCACTGAGCCGTCGCGCTGCCCCACAGTTATACACGAAAATCCAATTAACAGCGGCACTCGAAACACGAACAGTCACGCTGATACGAGCTTAATAATGTTGTCTCTATGCCTTACAAGTAAATTCAAATGTTAATGCTTCACGCGAACACAATGTTTTCCCGTGTCAAAGCACATTTGGACAAGTGATATAGGCGGGCAGCTATCAAGAATAAGCACAGCCTTCTGGGTTCACCGCAGACTCCTCCAGTGTTTTTGTACAAATTATTCTATGCTCCTGTACCTTATTTTATGTCTGAGTCTACTGACAGGATATATATAACACACTGCAGTCTCTCGTGATATGTATATATACAGCATAGAAAACTAGGTTAAAGCCTATTGAGTTTCAAAGTGGGACGGTGGCTCAGTGAGTAGCGCCTCTGCCTCACAACAAGAAGGTCCCGGGTTCGATTCCCGGCTCGGGTACCTTTCTGTGTGGAGTCTGCACGTTCGCCCCGTGACTATACGTGGGTTTTTGCTAGGTACTTTGGTTTATTCCCAGAGTCCAAAGACATGCTTGCTAGATTAATTGTCCCGACTAAATTGCCACCGGTGCCCTAAGATGTTGATACGTCATTACCCCTCCCTGCTGGATAACTGTTAAAAAGGGCTACATAGCTCAATGGTGCCTTGCAGCTTGAATCAAAGCTGACTATAAAGCCTCTGTTTCGACACCATATCTGGCTTAGCAGAAAATGCAACTTCATAAATGGTGCCGGCTGAATGCATGGCTGCCTTCCCCTCGCCTCTCTGTGGTTTTCTCTCTACACCTCTATAATGATGTAAGTCGCCCTGAATAAGGGCGTCTGCTAGACAATAATTAATAATAATAACTAACAGTTGTTATTCATCTACAACTCTGTAATGATGTAGGTTTTCACGGCTCAAATGCATGATGATTGCTTCCAAAAGCTGTTCTTCTCGGGACAGTCGCGTCGATCGCTCCCTCTCTCCCCATCGCGACGTTTCGCCTCACACAATAGAGGCATCCTCTGGCGCTTTGTGCGTGTGTGACTCCTATTAATATTATTCATATTATATGCAGGTATAAATGGGCGTCACACATGACACACGCACAAAGCGCCTGAGGATGCCTCTAACGTGTGAGGCGAAACGTCACGATGGGGAGAGAGGGAGCGATCGATGCGGCTATCCCGAGAGAGCAGCTTTTCGAAGCAATCATCATCTACAACTCTGTCATCCACCGCTGGATGCTAGGGCCCCACATGCCGTGTTCATCATGGGCATTAGTTTGACCATACTTCACCTCGCTTGTCAGTGCAGGGTGGTGAAGGGGAGTTACTGAACTGGATATCACACGCCACTGATGTTAGCCATGGCCAGGAACACAACTCTGTGTGAACAGTTTGTGGCATCCTCAGAAAATCCACGACGCCATCGGCACCTCTGAAGTAGTGATGAGCTCACAGAAAGACCCAGAGGATGTCCCATTGGTGGGTTGCTTTAACAAAGCAATATAAAGCATCGGGGCAGACACGAAAAGGTATAGACTCAAACGTTCAACTCAGAAATAAGTATAAAAACTTGGGAATAATTTAGTCTACAAAATAAAAGCATTTTGAAAAGCTTATATGGGATCAAAAACACATTCAAACCGTCCTAAGATGGCTCTAACGTACTGGATACTTATATTCACAGGATAGTTTAACTCAATCACCAGTGTGATACCATACGCTTTAAGCATCAAATATTAAAGTGAGTTTACCCAAATTAGAAATTACTTTGGGGAACACGTCATAAAAATGTCTAAGCGCACCTTAACTTCTGAGGGTTTACTTGAATAGATAACATTAATTCATTATCAAAACCAGTACAGGGTCGCGAGGGAGCCGGAGTCTATCCTGGCCGACAGAGGGCGCATGGCGGGAGAATACCCATGATGACCCTGAGACTAAGATTCCCACGCTCTTAGTCTAATAACTGAGCTAGCCAAGCGATTATAGAGTACCCTGTCTTAGGAACTGCTCTGATGTTGTTAACATGCTGTTCTCTCCATAGCTCAGAATTGTAACAAGCAAAAAACAAACGCCATTGTTGTTTAGTTGCCGTTCTTGTTTTAGTTGCCGACATGGCGTTCGCTCCACAGCTCTGTGCAGCGCTTTGTGACCCTCGGGTGATAAGCACTCTAGAAATGCAAGTATCATTGTTATCTAGTAACTATGAACGCAAATGAACACAACAATGGCAGGAGTTACGGTTGTGTACAGATCTAAGCTGCTGATATACCAATGTCTCTAAAATGATGGCCCTAACACCTATGGTTGGACCATAAATTGTGTAGTTACTACAAGAATGGCTTTTGTTTACATCGCCGCGCCACTGCGCAGTCCTCGGGCACAGAGTTTGAAGCAAGTGAGATCTGAAGTAGTAATAATAGAATTGCTCGGCAGCTTGGCACTAACAAGAAAACGTGGTGGGAAAATGTCAGAAGCGGCTGAGCTGAAAGGAATGCAATAAGGCAAGGGGGTGCTTGAAACCCGATGGTGGCTGAGAGATTTGAAATATGTAGGCACTTGCAGGAATATTTTGGGACAGGTTTAGGCCCCAAAAAGATGCTCGCCGTGCTTGGAACACCGCCCCTCCCCGAAAACAAAGATGCCCCGTATAGCCTCAACAGACTGAGGGGTCAAGTGCTGTCATCAGTGAGTAGCGCCTATGAAGGCCGGCACGGCACAGGAGGGGATAGGTGGCCTGCCTTTGTCTTCCTCGTAGCGATGTTTACACGCCACACTAAGTACTCTCATTTGAGGACGAGTCGCCTCAGGGGAAGCCCATGGACTGGTTCAGAAAATTGTCACCTGGTGTTGGCCGTGAGTGGTAACTGAGCTCGGGTTATCAGGCTCATAGCGGCAGCGTGCTGACCGCTACACCACTGCTCCCCAATCACTCTCAGTGAATGCTTACACATACAGAAGACGTGCATTTTTCAAATGTAGCCTGAGCGATTTGTCAGGAAGGATACACGCTGTGAGTGGGCGCATACTAGTGTCCAAACGATAAAAGAGGAAAAGCAAGTTCACCGCCACACACACCCAACCCTGTTTGTCTCACTCTCTACTGACAGATCCCACATTATACTATGTGCCTCGTTCATTTCGTACCAAGTCCGAAGGTTAGTTGACACGCAAGTAGCACGTGGTGGGGTGAAATGTGGGAACGCCCACCTCTTCCAAGGGGACGGGGTTAGTGTGGAACACCAGGACCAAATACCCTCTTGCAGCTCTCTAGTCGAGGTTCTTCCACCATCACATGAACAAGCAATTGCAGGGTTGTACCTTAAACAGAGGCTTAGGGCAAGCCAAAATATCACACACATTTCACAGTAAGTTAGGTGATGGCACTGATGGCACGCTAGGCTAGGTGCACTTCAAGGTCACGAGGATACAAAGGTTGATCAGCAGGACACAGGACAGACCAAGATTGTATGGGTTATCAGTCTGGAGTGCAAGGTAGATCTATCACGAGCACTCCCTACTGTTTAACTGCCTGACATACTCGACTCCCGGGTTAATGTTATTCGGGTGTGCGAGCAAGACAATGGAACTCTTTCAAATGGACCCCGACCTTCGTCCATTGTTTCTGGAAGAAAGCACCGCCATAGAAGAGACTTAGCATATACATGGCACCTACATATAAGTAGGAGTCACACACGACGCACATACACACAGTGCCTGAGGATGCCTCCAGCGTGCGAGGCAAAACATCGCGAGGTGGAGAGAGGAAGCGATCGACGCGGCTGTCCCGAGAGAACAGCTTTTTGAAGCAATCATCATGCATCGAGCCGTGAAAACCCACATCATTACATACTCTACTCTTCCGCTGGCATTTTCTTACCAGCTTCTTCCACGGGGTTCAATCACGAGAACAATATTACCAGCCTGTCACAAGCCCACGCGCTCCAAATACTCGTACTCCATATTAGTCGGCTCCTCTCAAGTGTGCAATGTTCAATTAGTTCCTTCGATCTGGCCAGATGAGGGCTTATTTGGCAAGCGGTGACTTGGGATGAAAGCTAAATAGTCCAGCTCATGCATTATCTGCCAAAGAAACCCACCAATACGACACTGTTTTTCTGCAGAGTTTCAAACCCTGATTGCTCTTTTCATTCTCAAGCACGGGGTATGGAAGTTGGTGCAAATGGTCCTAAAACTTTATCTCAAACTGTAAGACCTACTATACAATTTAGGGTATCTTGGGCAGCCCGAAACTGTGTGGATGTACTCATAATTGGATCACACATTTAGAATATGCAGCAAGAGCACATACAAGAAAAAAACACACGTTTCTACTGGGATTACAAAGCTGGCCCAGTCCATATTTTCCAAACACAACTTCCCAGATGCTGAAATCGGACCATCTTATGTAATGAAGTCACCTAACTGAACATAATTCCAAAGGGGCTACTTTAGTCAACGAACAGGAAAGGTGATGGAAAGCATTGGATTCTTATGCCTTGCCTGCATCCCTCCAGAGACGTTTTATTTTTAATGGGGACACAGGCAACCACCAGCACCATTCCTCACCACGCAGTGATAAGGAAGGCGACACCAGACCAACCTAACGCAGCCTCCCAGACCTAACAGCCTTCCTCTCTTGCCCGCTTCATTAATTCACAATAGCCACTCTCTGTTGTCAGAGATTATGGTTGCCGCAAAAACGCGCAGCGCCATCCACCCCCTCCCAATAAACAGGAGCCATAACCGGTCCATCAGATCCGGTAGTGCGCAGGAGTTCCCCTGCTCCTGGTGCAGCGTCTCGCAGAACAGTGGCGGCGCCGCTCCTCATCACTCATTGCGTTGTCCTCCCAGTGATCAGATACGGCGACGAAAACTGCCTTGTTCTAATGACTCTCCCCCAGGGGGTCTTGAAACCAATGCGTGTATGTTCCCACGGTTGTTCTGAATGACACCCTGATGTGTTTTCTCATTGTGCTGCGTGTGGTTTGGCACGAATGTCGACGTTCCGCTCTGGGGACCTCTGCGGCAACTGAATTGGGACGCTTGCTCCACTTCCAGATTTTGTATTTTGCAAGGGCCTAGTTTATTTTGTTTAACCCGACGAGTGTCATTTGCAAGTGACCTGAAGCATTAGTGTGCCAGTATTCTCGATTGAGTAACACAAGAGTTGCTGGCTATTTGAAAAGTGGCAAATAAAGCTATTGCATGGCCTAACCCAAACGAGAGCATGGATCGTAGCTGCCTGCTGTATGCGTTTCCAGTTCTTTATGCCGACTGGCTCAGTCCCATCAGTTGCAATAACGTCAGACACTGTGCAGAACAACATGCGGTATAAGGTCCTGGTGCACCACTATATGGGATTATCTTCATTTGCGCCTTCAGAATCTAATCAAATGTACTGTTTACTGTACATAAGGCATCATCAGGCTTCCTGAACATAAGCCATCCTGATGATGCCTCCTGGGCGGGTGAAACGTTGCTTAGGTGGGGATGTGGAACACTGAACACAAAACCCCGAGAGAGCGGCTCTTTAGAGCAATTCTCATCACACATGGAGCCGAAATATCGTACATCCACGCATTCCTCTCCATAGTCACCCATCTACCTGTAGAGCAGTTACGATGCAGGGGTCACTATTCTACACGACGAGAGGCAGATCTCTCAAGCAGTAGCTGTAGTCGCAGTGGCCATACTGCTCCGTGCTGGGACCTACCTGGGTAATTAGCCGGCTGTTGTGAGTCTTTCTTCCAATGGTGTCGCCAACATACTTCTCTATTGTATTACTGTGCAGTGCACAAGCCTGTTTGCCATGCGTCGAAATAAAATCCATCTCTATAATGCAATCCCTTTTTGTATTAACTAGCATTACTTGCGGTGCAAATGCACGTACCGGTCACAAGCACCTATTACGACTGATGGAATGACACATGCTGGTGTATTCAACATTTACCAAACGCGCCACAATATCGCTTGGATTAACGTAATTTTCACAAATCACACGAAAAGGATACGGCTGCTTCCAAGTGTGGCTTCCCACAGAGTTTTCCAGAGCCCACCTTAGCTTGCTGTGTGTTCTGCATCTTGATGATTTCGTTTCGCTGCTGCACAGTGGGGAAACATTTTCTGTCTGCTCCAGTTGCACTCGGTTTAAATTTGCAAGCCGACAATCGTAATTTTTTTTTGCACTCCAAGTGATTTGCGCCCTCACAGCACGGTAATCTTAGCAACTGCACGAACTTCTCCAGTAACAACAGTAAGACGTAACAAAAATGCAATCAACACACTCGAGGCAGCGGAGGAAACAGACAAATGCATCTCTGTCATCCAAATTTGAATGTAAACTCTTTATAAGAGGACAATACAGAACCAAGGCAGAAATCTTTCTCTCATTACTGTGCTGTTTGATGGTGTGACAATTGACTTGTTTCATTTACTACAGAGTATTCTTGCCACTATAAACCTTAACCATAAAATCTAAGTTTTGGGTTCAGTCACGCAAAAAATTATGTCGTAAACCTTCCTCTACCCGTCACAGCCAATTAGCAAGGTTTTCACGTGAACAGACCGTGCCAATTCTTCACTCTCTCAGCACACCGGTGTATTGCAGAGCTCTCCAACGTGACAAAACCATACTAAATGGCTGTGTCAGTTGGAGGAGGGTTAACGACACAATTTTTTTGTGTGACCTCACCAAAAAATGGATTTTATGGATTATATTGGTCTTGAAAGTCTTTGAATTAAAGTAACTATAAACCTTTTATTCATATTAAATAATTCAAAACACATTATCCCATCACAGTAACGTCTACAAAAAGGTAGCACCACTATTTGCACAATTGGTTATGCCTCTGTTTTTCTTGGAACACATGTTACCTTTAGTAATAATAATAATTGTGTTTCTTGAGAGCTTTTCATCCGAGGGTCACAAAGCACTGCACAGAGCTGCGGAGAGAACGGCCACGTTCAATCCTTGCCCCTACACCGCTCATCCTTCTTTGCCTTTTTAAGTCACCTGGTGAAATCAAAGAATTTCTCAGGATTCTGACTTCAACTAAAGACTACCATCCTACCAATTCACGAATTAACATTTTTTACTCATCCAGCTACCTTCGCACTTATATGATTAAACGCACGCAAACTATCTTGGATGTCCAAGTCTAACTTATTAAGTATTTATCTATCGAAATAAAGCCAACCTAGCTACAAGGCGCTTTATAAAAGAAACCTCAAAATCTATTGACAACAATGCCTTGCAACACATATCTGGTTTCGTTTTGGAAAACAGTTCTTCTGCATAAGAATGGGGCCATCTCCCAAAACATCGCAGATTATAAATATATTTTAAAGGGCGTATCATTGACGAGTGTGTTGGGTCTTGTGTTGAATGTGCTTTCCAACACAGCATCACCAAATACGGTGTTACACTTCACCTATGACAGGTGCGATGTTCGTACGCTTTTTGTGCCGCAAGAATCCCGCATTTACAGCTTGCAAGCTCACAAGCTACTTTCTACTGTCATAATAAACATCTATCATCTCTCTATGACAAGTTCAACTGGAAATGCTCCTAATTCTTGTCAGAGCTGGGAAACAGAACGCGGTTTAGCCTCACACTAGCGCCGGGATGGATAATCACCCTGTTTTACAGGGCGCTATAGGCTGCAGGACGAGGTGATGGGGGGGGGNNNNGCTCGGGTGCCTTTCTGTGTGGGAGTTTGCGAGTTCTCTCCCCGTGTCCGCGTGAGTTTTCGCCGGGCACTCCGGTTTCCTCCCACAGTCCAAAAAAATATGCAGCTGCGTAGGTTAATTGGCTTGCAGACCAAATTGCCCGCAGTGCCCGGTGATGGACTGGCGTCCCATCGTGGGCATATCCGTGCCTGGCGCCCTGTGTCTGCCGGAATAGGCTCCGGCTCACCGCGACCCTGTACAGGACCAAGCCGTTTCTGACAACGAGATGAGACGAGAGACCATGTGATCGGCAGCAAACGCAAGTGGAGCAAAATACCTACAGCGGGAAAAAAAAAACCTCCCTCCCCGCAACATGGCATTAGAACCGAGGACGGTCACTCGTTCTATTCGGTTGCTCACAGCGTCTGGCACACACCGCTCGCTCGGCTCCCTTTTCACCAACTGCTCCACCCTTCCTCCCACATTTTAATTAAGTCCCAACTAAAGTGTAGAAGCTCTAAAAGCACACATTCGCTGACCCAAGTCCCGGTGCTGTTCCTGGATTGATTACTCTATAGTTTACTTGTCTGTGTACCAGACATTGATTTGCACAAGCTGCAACTTTCCACAAAATGTGGCGGGGATGCTCTCTTTTATTGCTTCACCTAGCTATTTCGATCACATATATAACATGCGTGACAATCATTTCACATGCACTTTATTTCACCCTTCGACAGCCGAATGAGACTGCTTGGGACAAATGGGACACGTTTCTAGTGCATCCCTTGAGATTTGGTTGCAGGTGATGTGTTAAATTTCGAGAAATAAGTTCGCAATAAACTACAGGACCGCTTTACTCTGAATATAGCCAAGGTAATTTTACCATCTACTTTACCGCAATCGGGCGGCACGGTGGCCCAGTGGTTAGCGCTGTCGCCTCACAGCAAGGAGGTCCCGGGTTCGAATCTCTCGGCTCGGGTGAATTCTGTGTGGAGTTTGCATGCTCTCCCCGAGTCCGCGTGGGTTTTCACCGGGCACTCCGGTTTCCTCCCACAGTCCAAAAAACATGCTGCTACATAGGTTGATTGGCTCGCAGGCTAAATTGCCCCGCAGTGCCCGGCGACGGACTGGCGTCCCATCGTCGGTATATCTTTGCCTTGCACCCTGTGTCTGACGGGATAGGCTCCGGCTTCACCGTGACCCTGTATAGGACTAAGCGGTTTCAGACAATGAGATGAGATGAGACTTTACAGCAATCGTGAGCGTTGAAATGCCCACAAAAATTAGCGCGCAATTCCAGGCACCAAATGGCTGACTACAACCAAACCTACGCGGAATTCCAAACCCATCACGAATTCCCAGCTCGGTCTACAGCATAACCGGTTTTCTCGCTTTTATATTCAGTTTAAACTGTTCTTTGCGCAAGGTTCCACGATGCAATGCTTATCAAACTGAACGTGTAATCCAGAGGTCGCACCTTTAGCTCAGTCTCCCCCAGCACAGCAGTCGAAACAACGGCATGTTATCGAAATCCCGGCGCCCTCGGTGGTGCAATATCAATGGTATTTTTAGGGCTTAAATAAAAAATTATGGTTGAAATACGGTCGAAATTACGCATTAGCGCTACATGTCTAGGCTGACCGCAACAGGGGGCATGATGGCCTGCGCGAAGAAATTCAAATAGAAATCATTCATTAGAGTAAAAACCGGTGAAATGAACAAATGCTTGTACTAAAATTGGAGCCTAATGTCAAAGAATAAAATAAGCAAATGCGTTTTGCCCATGCACCTACCAGTCAGCTCCCCTGCCACTAATTTAATACTGCCGAAGACAAACGCATATTGGAAAGTGGTTACATAATACCATGCCAGTGCAATGATATTTTATAACTTGTTTTAGCACAGTCACCTGCAGAGTTGTGCTGCTTAATTCTTAATCAAGGTTTGAGAACGCGACTGACGTTACGTGTGCCCTATCTCGTTTCCACGGCTGGTGAAAACAGAGCCTAATGAAGACCAATAAGTTCCCAGCACGTGAAGTGCTGCAAACGCCTCTTGAACTGTTCCAGAAGTGCCAGACACGCCGCAGTGAAGCGTCGCTGTTTGGTGTCACGAAGTGCGCGCGTTATATAACGCATCAATGCCGACACCGGCCCAGCAGAAAAAACGAGGATAGGGAGCGAAGCGGTTGATGCAGGTGGTGGGAGTGCACGCGTGTGGGGAGTGTGAGTGATGAGCGAGTTGTTGCTTTCTGCTGCTACGCGCATTTCCAGCCAATGCTAACGCCACCACGTTAAGGCCCCATCACTCTGCGACCGCTTCACGAACACCCGTGGCAGCTCATCCTGTACGCGGCGTTGGGGTGATGCCGCGTCTCGAGCTTTGCTTTCAAAAAAAGTGGACGTGGTTTGTAAAAACAAAACTCTGTTTCATAGTATGGCTAATGTTTGGTTGAGGTTTCTTTCGTCAATTTCCAAATCGAATCTGGAGTGAATGAATTCAATTAGCATTGACATGTGGGTCGCTTGATCCAACCACCTCAATGAGATGGTTATTTCGGCATCTCATTGGCCAATGTAAACCACTCTGAAAGAGTGCTGAACTGAAGCAAAAGGGGCCAAAATAATTATGTCCCTCAACAATAACAAGCCTGCCATGAAGTCATTTTGCATAAGGGCATTTATACGCACATTTTTAAACGCACTCATATGTCCTTTTAACCCACGCCTGCTGGCCGCTGGAGCACCATTCATTCATTTTCAAT
Source organism: Mordacia mordax (assembly GCA_036362905.1). Taxonomy (NCBI): domain Eukaryota; kingdom Metazoa; phylum Chordata; class Hyperoartia; order Petromyzontiformes; family Petromyzontidae; genus Mordacia; species Mordacia mordax. Next base: position 21,933,044 of record JAZEWT010000005.1, read on the forward strand.
TCCCGCTTAATACTGTAAAGGGTCACGGGGATTGCCGGTGCCTATCCTGGCCAACAGAGGGCGCAAGGCGGGGGAATACCCAGGATGTGGTGCCCGTACATCGCAAGGCACACTTTTTGGGGCAATTTACTCAGCAGGCCAATTAACCTAGACAGAAGAGCCTCTTTGAACGGTGGAGGAAACCGGAGTACCCGGCGAAACCCCACGCGGACACGGGGAGAACACGCAAACTCCACACAGAAAGGCGCCCGAGCCGGGAATCGAACCCGGGATATTCTTGCTGTGAGGCGACAGCGCCACCCACTGCGCCACCATGCTGTCCGCTGGAACACCAACACGACAGAAAATGTAATCCACCAACCGCCACCCTTGTAAACATGAAATGCTGATTCAACACTGACATTTACTGAGAATCGCTTTCCAAAGAATGCGCGGTGCAGAGAGCCATGTCGAGCGCTCCCTCTCTGTGTTTTATGACATTTCGCTTCCCCACTAATCAGGTATTCTGAGAACTCAGAAGGAGAGGAGGAGCACTCGACATGGCAATGCCGAAAGAACAGTTTTTGAAAACAATTCTCAAACATCGAGCCGTGAAAAACTACATCAGGACACGGACACAAAATGACGTTGGAACCACTCGCCCCACAATGATCCAACGGTGGCCCAACATTCCATGTTTACTGGACCTGCACTACACCACGTGCTTTCTGCATCCTTATGTGATCCACGACTTTTCAGACAGAAGTCAATTGCCAAGACAGGCATCTCAGACCTGTGGGTAACCACGTGGGATTTGAACAGTGTACTGTATACTTTAATTCGAAGGCTTTCGTGACCAACATTATCGATGAAATTCGTTTCAGTCAGGTCACATAGAAAATTATAAAATAGTGTCGTTTAACCCTCCTACAGCTGACACGGCCAATCAGTAAGGGGTTGTCACGTGAACAGAAAACGCGCCAATTCCTTTAGGTTTGGCGCATGTGTCTGATGATGCTGAATGTGATCATCAGCAAAATGTATGCATATTTTTTGTAAAATATTATGGGGTCTCTTTTCAACACCACGGTGTGCTGAGATAGTAAAGGAATTGGCACGTTTTCTGTTCACGTGACAACCCCTTACTCATTGGCCGTGTCAGGTGGTGGAGGGTTAAACGACACTATTTTATAATTTTCTACGTGACCTGACCCAAAAATGAATTTCATCGAGTGTACTGTATGGTATAAGAAAGCCTCAATGGATAAAGGCTGACTGCAATTGCTGTGGGGCAGTGAAGATGGCAATGGTGATTATGAAGACAACAATGGATGAAGACGATGTAGGCAACATGACAACACGTGATTATGATGTTTCACAATGCTGCAGATGTCATCATGTTTGCTGCCTTCTCGACGCGTCACTGCCGATGGCGTTAGATTATGCAGGGTACAGCATATGGCACTGTCTGTGCGTTGCGACAATTTCAATAAAATTATCTGCAAAATGGCAATTAAAGAAGCCAATAACAGGATGAAAATCCCTCTTATCTGCAAAGTAGGTCCTCCCCAAGAGTCATGGATAAGATGTCAACAGTATTTAGGATGATTACACTTTATAACTGGGACAACACACACTAAGGAAGTGAGTAAATCAATGCATACAATTAGCTCTTTTAAATTTTAGACTCATTAGCAAGCAAACTAGTCAGGTCATGCTTGCAATAGATAAGAACCTACAGTAGTTTGCGGGTTGGCTATTTGGATGCTAAAAGAGGCTTTCAAGCAGATCTGGCTCAGTGCTCTGACCAAAAGAATCAGACCCTGAGTCACCCAGCCACCACCACCACCTCTCTTACAACTAACTTTCAAGCCACCAAGAGGCTGTGTGTGGCCATGGATTAAGTGCGCAAGCGAAAGCTTGTGCATCCAGTTGCAGCCAATGGAACGCCTGGAGCATGCTAAACATGTATGGGTACTTTTTTGCCAAATGCACCCAACATGTATGTTGGGTGCACCCAACATGTATGTTGGGTGCATTTCCTAACCAACTGCACGACACGTGACTTGACATCCTTCCAAAAACTTTTCGTGAAAAATATCTTCGAAATCCATCGCATGGGAATTTATCATGGGAATTTATCGCATTATTGAGACAGCAGCATGACAGCAGGTGACTAATTGGCTTGCACACGTTTATGTAGTTCTGTTGCGGTGTTAATCATGTTCATGTTTCCGTAAAGCATACCTCGCCAAATCTACCACATTTTATATTTACAGTTTCCGTAAGTGACAAATTGATCGTGGAACCATCAGCTCCACGTCCCTGGTTTACACGCAGTCAGTGGTCCAGTTCTTTCAGCTGCCCACGGATTTATGTAGAGCTGTTATACAAAAGTGGAATTTAAAAATCCTTTGTGACATCAATCATTCACAACAGCAGGCCACTGCACCGCATGGTAATGTCAGAGAGCAGATCCTAAATAAAACTCAAAAAATGCCAAATGTGCTTTAATGAGAATGGATACCACTTTGTAAAAATGTGAAAAATGTATATAACCTCTCGTGATAAAAGGGACTCAAACGAAATCCAAAAGTATGATTCCATGGTGTCCACTTCATAATCCATTCAAAAAAGGTTCAGAAGTATAATTGGAATTACTGTATACAATGTATCTCTAACAGGTAATCTCAACCATTATCTAAGAGGTTTACTGCATTGACATATCCTGCCAGAATGTACTTATATAAACAGATGTTGTTGCTTTATGTAAGTCTAGAAAACTACAGCCCGATGGACAATATGTAATTGAGTGGAAATTCATGTCTGTTCATTTATAATAGCGGTACCTCAATAATAATTCATCTGAACGATTTGATGACTTATCACGATTCAAGAACTTGTTGCTTTATCTCGTTTTTATTGTTGCATTTCTATTACCCTTTGAATCCTATGTCTCGTTTGGACAAATGTTTAAGAATACATCTCAATTCTACAGAGACAACTAGATGCACGTGCTGCGATTAATCAATGCATCACCACCACACCTTGGGAGATCTACTCGCTTACGTAAATATTCCTCACAAAACAAAACGCACACGGAGGGAATTGTTGCCATGAGAAAGGGCACTTCATCATCGGATGCAACCCCACGACCAACATGATGTGGGGAGGTTTCCCATAAAGCAGTAGCTGTGTAAAGATGAGATATTTTCATAGACCAACTGGCAAACGCTAGACGAGGCCCCCGCCTGCCACACTGCGCAGGTCGTGGAGGTAATTTGACCATTCTTCACAACGCGATTCAGCGCGGGGTGGTGTTGGTGAGGAGCAGAGATGTGGGGGGAGGCGGGGGCGATAGAAGTACTGTGGCAACATAGCAATGGATATTGTCTCATCTCATTGTCAGAAACCGTTTAGTCCTGCACAGGGTCGCGGTGAGCCGGAGCCTATCCTGGCAGACACAGGGCGCAAGACGGGGCTATACCAATGATGTGACGCCAGTACATCGCAGGGCACTGAGAGCAATTTAAGCAACAGGCCAATTAACATAGGCAGCAGCGTGTCTTTGGACGGTGGGAGAAAACCGGAGTGCCCGGAGAAAACCCACGCGGACACGGGGACAGAACACGCAAACTCCACACAAAGGCACCTGAGCCAGGATCCGAACCAAGGCCCTTCTTGCTGTGAGGCAGCGGCGCTACTCACTTGCGCTTGGCGCAGCCCGTTTCCTATTTGAAGTCCACAATATAGATTAATTGCGTGGTTTTATTCTTTTGTCATGAGAACCATAATCATCATCATCAATAACAACGATTACTTAGCCAGGGAAGAAGCCACGAGCACATCACGCCTTTCTGACAAGGGATGACCCTGGGGCCAACTGAGTGGCATCAGTCACAGTGAAATTGCCTACGGTGCGGGACAGGCCTAATGCACAAAGTCAGGTGGACAATTATAATAACAATTGCAGTTATAGAGCGCCTTTCACCCGAGGGTCACAAAGCGCTGCACAGGGCTGCGGACAGAACGGCACGCCAACAACGACAGAGAGAAGGGAAAATCAGCAACATTATTTTCGGGTTTTTTTTTATGATGAATCAAACTGCCCCATCATCAACGGCACCATTGAAAGCATTCATTCATTCATTTTCAATACTCGCTTAATTCGGTACAGGGACGAGGGTGGTGCCTACCCCTCGTCGTTAACAATTGTTTTAGATTTTTTAATTTAAGGTCCTTTATTGACTTTACTTATGTGACTTATTCTAATGTTGTTGTTGACGTGCCGTTCTCTCATTAGCTCTGTGCAACGCTTTGTGACCCTTGGATTAAAGGCGCTTTAGAAATGCAAATATTATTAGTGCCCGCGTGGGTTTTCGACGGGTACTACGGTTTCCTCCCACCGTCCAAAGACACGCTGCTGCCCAGGTTGATTGGCCCGCTGAGTAAATTGCCCCAAAACGTCTGCCCTGCGATGTACTGGCGTCACATCCTGGGTATTCCCTAGCCTTGCGCCCTACTATCGGCCGGGATAGGCTCTGCTCGCCTACCCCACCCCCCCACAGATTAAACGGGTTTTGCTAATGAATGAATAACAACGAAAATTAATTACCACGCAAACTTTGTGCATCCTTGCCTTTAACCGATGCAACCAGGGGCTCCATTCCGCCCTGCAACTGCAGAAACTAGAACAGGCAGCAATTACAGCTTGCTATAAAATACACGTAGCCTAATCCTGTCAATCAAATCATGAACACCGGGCACGCGAATTCAGTCACAGCAACTGCAATTAACTCAATTGCAAACGAATGCTCTATTGCCGTACAAAATGATGGTGCTGTTACATTTTAACAATAAGCACATTAATAATTGCAGAATTATCTGTACGTCACTATAACGAAACAAAAGTACATAACGAAGACGGTCACACAACAACACATTATGTCATCTTTAATAAACAGCTCTCAGACACGATATTTACCAGCGACACTTGAGAATGTATATGTTCATATAAACCTGTTAGTTTCGTACTATCGTTATTTCTAAATGCGTTGTTACTGAGTAGCTAAAAGGTGATTTAATTTTCACCAGGCACCACATTCTCCAGCTCACGTCATCGACCCGTTCTCTACTGACAGCTCTACCGAGGTGCCATAAGAAAGAGCCCTTGGCCAAAACGTCGCGTTTAATAATTATCTCATCTCATTGTCAGAAACCGCTTAGTGATGTACAGGGTCCCGGTGAGCCGGAGCCTATCCCGGCAGACACAGGGCGCAAGGCAGGGATATACCCACGATGGGACGCCAGTCCATCATCGGGTATTGCGGGCCAGTTAGTCTGCAAGCCAATTAACCTATGCAGCAGCAAGTTTTTTGAGCAGTGGGAGGCAACCGGAGTGCCCGGCGAAAACCCACGCGGACACGGGGAGAGCATGCAAACTCCACACAGAAAGGAACCCGAGCCGAGATTCGAACCCGGGACCTTCTTGCTGTACGGCGACAGCGCTACCCACTGGGCCCACCGTGCCGCTCCGTTAAATAATTATTTTAAGATTATTGTCGTTATTAAGGCACGTGTTGAGGGAGCTTATTGTAGCGTATGTACACCAAAAACTACAGTCGTTTCAACATCTGTCAGACTGTATTTAAGCTGGTAGGAACCGTTGAGCTACGTGGCTGGTTTTTTTTTAGCAGTTGGCCAGCGGGGAGGTGCAAGCAAGTTACAACATACCAGGGGCACCCAGGGCAACTCAATCTCAAATCTACCACGCCAAGTTGACCTCTATTGCCGCTCAACATCAACTAATCAACCGCAACTACCCCTTACGTAGGCGCTAACAACTATAATGTCAACTTCTAACGGCGAGATAATGGCATGCATTCCCGTCACCACACGGCAAAGCGTCCGAAGGCATCACCACTCAGACTGGAAGAGGCACACGCTCACAATGCGAATCCGGCTTAACCATTCTTCTGTGATTGCGGGCTAGAGTTCTACCTCGTGTATTAGTTATGCCAGCAGTAGAATAATCACGTTGTGTATGGTAAGCCTGCGCATCTACGAATTGTTCAACTTTTAAACGCTTGACCAAATTCCGCACAATTTTACAGTGTGGTCCACATGTCCTGTGACCCCCCCTAACATTATTTCCTCCCTTTGCCCATTCGCGTAAAAAACCCCTCTTATTTATGATGTATAAAGTTTGTCGTTTATCATATCGTTTACATTACACACGAACACTGCTAAGCACAATACGTTTCAGGGAATTAAATTAAATCACACGACATCCGAGGTACCCTGTAGACTAGAGCGACAGACGTTTGGATGAAATAACCCGGCGAGCTTACAAGCTCTGGATGTGGGATTGCTGCGACACTCCAAACGTTCGAACTAATCAACGCAAACAATTATGCATATAGATGGCCAAAGGTAAGCCACCTACAAAACAGTACACTTTCGCAAAGTTGTTACTCGTACACCGGTACAAGAGGCACCGGCAGGCATTGCAGGGCTGCACCTTTACATTTATCAAGCGGCCTACACGGTGTAACCACTGAATCACAACCATATAACTATATTCATTAGAGAGGCACAAACTTCAACAACTACACCTTCCACTGGTTTTGTAAAAAAAACCACACACACGCGGGTGACGGCTAATGTTTCACATGAGTTCAGTTCGACGGCAACTTTCCAAATATCGCTTACGTGAGTACCGCTTTTATCGCTCATGTTTAAACTCTATCGCCAAACGAAGTTGCGAAGTGCTGGGGGGGGGAAGGAAGTGGGAATGAATGATGATTGCTAACGCCTGTCACCGCCACCGCCTTGTCTCGCTGCCCCGTGCGTTAAAATAGCGCCACAAAGTCAACACAAAAACACCACTGTACTAATTCACATCGTGAACCAACACCCGACATTCCCACCACCATCCCCAAGGCCCCCCTCTCTCTCTCACTCACCCCCACACACAACACATCGGAGCCTAATAACGATTACACACAGACGCACAATGTCCATTAAAGCACCGCTCCTCGCCGTAGAACATTACAGTGGAGCTCTCTCACAAAACTGCCCGTGCCCTGAGTTAGCCTCACAAACCGTGCCTCCTCCTCCTC
>JAZEWT010000005.1:21999762-22012142 GCA_036362905.1 Mordacia mordax
GTCAGCCTTACTGTACAGCCATTACGGTTGCTCTATAATATATGTACAGTAAACAAACATGACGTCAGTGATATCTTCATATGGGAAAAAAAAACGAATACATTATTACAGTACACAACCGCAATGACCTCAGGACTACGCGTTAAGATGGATAAGTAATGTAAACGTTATGACCTAACTCCCTTTGTTAGCAGTTCCTACTCGTACGGATAGTCAATCGAAAAGGGCTGCTACTTAGTTAATGAAGAACAATGATGGAAGGGTTGAACTTATTTCAGTTAATGGGCAACGTTCAATCCCCATTGGAAAATACTATCTAAATTAGCCACTGTAATTTGTTTTCCAAGATTTGACAAATTTACGCCGTAAAAATGGCACACACTGTCTAACAATAGTAAATGCTGTCATGGGGAGATTGATGATGGGACGCTTGGCTGGTAGCAAACTGCAAAAGGAAGGGGAGGCTTGACCAAAACAGTGATAGAGTGGTGAAGGATTTTAAGTAACCAGTGAAAGGTTGGATGGATGGTATCAGTGACTTGTGACCAAGAACAATAAATGTCCCAGATCTCATCAAACTTGTCACTCTTCAAGATTAAGCGGGTGCTGATAATGAATGGTTTACCTAAATTTCTGCTTTGTACAATCAGTTTGATGGACATGGGAAATTACATGCTTTTCAGGACACATATAAGCCACGCCTCCAGTGTGGAGAGAGAGGCCTTCGAAAGTGACTTCTGAAGTGTCATCTCTTGGGACATCTAACACCAGGTGGTAATGGTGCGGACCGATTGCTGCATGTTCCAAACGGATATTTATTAACGTCATGACGTCATGCTCATAGCACAAGCTGAATAGAATTTCGTAAAAATAATCTCATCTCATCTCATTATCTGAAACCGCTTAATCCTATATAGGGTCACGGTGAAGCCGGAGCCTATCCCGGAAACACAGGGCGTAAGGCAGGAATACACCCGACGACGGGACGCCGGTCCATCGCCGGGCATTGCGGGACAATTTTTAGTCTCCGAGCCAATCAACCTATCCAGGAGCATGCTTTTGGACTGTGGGAGGAAACCGGAGTACCCGGCGAAAACCCACGCGGACACGGGGAGAGCATGCAAACTCCACACAGAAAGGCACCGGAGCCGAGAGACTCGAACCCGGGACCTTCTTGCTGTGAGGCGTCAGCGCTAACCACTGCGCCACCACGCCGCCCGTAAAAATAATAATGAAACAAAATTAAAATTTGCAGTATGGAGCCAATGAACAATATTCTATGCCGAAGGCATTGGATATTAAGCAAAATATTCACATTGGCATTGCTGGACCGATGACCTTCGAATCTATATCCAGGTAAAGCCATCCATCAATGTGGCTGGTCTTCACATGTCGTCCTGAGTCAACTGTGAAGGCTGGTTCCACTTAAATTTATTAAAACTAAATGGTGACAAAACAGAAGTTTTGCTTGTTGGGACCTCGCACCAATTGTCCAAAGCTGAAAACATCGACTCGATGCTTGACGACCAGGCCATCTAAGTTGCTAAAACAGCCTGGAATCGAGCAGCGATTCTTGATTCCTCACTCACCTTCATTGTTGACCCGTGTGTTCTCAGGGAAACCTCCCTCGATTTGTTCTCATAATTATTTAATTAAAAATTGTTGTCCTTCATTGATTCATAGTTATTGTTTATTATTTTATTATATTAATTATATTTTAGATGTTATTTTATTATATTATTATTGCTATGGGTACTTTTTTGCCAGTAAGCATATTGTTTGCAGTATTTACCACCAACGTGTGTGGCTTTTGCAAACTTGACACCTTATGAAAAGTGTCTATTTGGTGTTTTTAAGAACCTAACACTCTTATTGCCAGAAAAATGGGTAAAGACTCTTCTTTTTTATATTATTATTATTAATTATTTTGTCCAGAGTATGGGCTCATGAAAGATTACAAACCAGAAAATAATGAAAAGGGGGTCACAAGATATGTAGACTACACTGTGCAGTGGAATATACGTACAAGCGACTTAAGAATCACGAAGTGGCAATGCTACACTGGTCGTGCTGCGATGAGGCTCGCCTGCAACTAGAACACAGGCCCTGCATACAATGGAATTGAGAACTGCTCTATTGCTCAAACATCCTTTGAGTTAATAATATAAGTATACTCTAGAAATATGCTAATTGTGTATTTATTATTTGATTTTGTAATGTTGGAATGTAGGGCGGCGCGGTGGCCCAGTGGTTAGCGTCGGTATATCCCTGCCTTGCGCCCTGTGTCTGCCGGGATAGGCTCCGGCTTCACCGTGACCCTGTATAGGACTAAGCGGTTTCAGACAATGAGATGAGATGAGATGTTGGAATGTTTACCTAAACCTATTTTTGTATTCCACTCCCATACAGGTGTGGATGAGTTTTCTACAAAACGATTTGACTCATTGATTGTTTTTGCCCGGCGATGGACCGGCGTCCCGTCGTCGGGTGTATTCCTGCCTTACGCCCTGTGTTTCCGGGATAGGCTCCGGCTCACCGTGACCCTATATAGGATTAAGCGGTTTCAGATAATGAGATGAGAGATGAGATTGTTTTTTTTACATACAATGTACACGTATTTAGCATATTGACCATGTCACTCATACCTGCACAGGAACACTCATTTGTTTTAACAATTATTTTCGTTTATTTGATGTCCTAATTGATTTATAATCATTATTTACCATGTCGTTCTCTCCATAGCTATGTGCAGCGCTTTGTGACCCTCGGGTGAAAGGCGCTTTAGAAATGCACATATTATTATAATCACCATCAGAGCTTTGTGACTCTCGGGTGAAAAGCGCTCTATTATTTTACTTATTCTATTCTGATGTTGTCGTTGTTGTTAACATGCCGTTCTCTCCATAGCTATGTGCAGCGCTGTGTGACCCTCGGGTGAAATGTGCTTTCGAAATGCAATCATTATGATTACGTGCACGTACCATAAGCTGTTCCAGTGTAGCCCCACCTAAAAGAAAAGAAACGATACAAACAAAACATGTTAAAGTTGGTTGTGAGGTTTGCACAGAAGGGGACTTAGTGTGCGCATGCATGTGCTTCAATGTGCTATGTCCGCGTGTATTGAATAATATGTTTATATTTTCAAATGCTGTATATATTTGAACCGGTCTGGGTCGTCCTCAAGTGCATACCTGGTGCGGCGTGTGAATATCTGCACTGCTGAAGAAAAGTGCCCCGGCGTGTTGCTCACCTTGCATGACGCACTCATGTTGAATGCCAGCCTTGATGGGGTGCTGGCCAACAGCACTTACCCCAGCCATATATACAGGCTGTTGTGTGATGCCCGTATGTTTGTGTGTGTGTTTGTAGGACGGGGGGCGGTGGCCCAGCGGTTAGCGCGTTGGGCTACAAACCTGGTAACCCGAGTTCGAAGCCCGCTCACGGCCAACACCAGTGACGATTTTCTGAACCGGTCCTGGGCCTCCTCTAGGTCGACTCAGCCTCAAATGAGTACCTCGTGCAATGTGAAAATATTGCCACTACGGAGACAAAGGCGGCCGGGAGTGGTGTTGGTTACCCACCCCCTTTAGTGCTGGGTCGACCTTCATAAGTGCTTGCTAATGGCACTTGACCCTACAGTCTGTTAAAGCTATACGGAGGATCTTTGTCTTTTTGTGCATGTATGAACCCACCAGTCCCAGCATCCCATGGGGTTGGAGATTGTGGATATCGCTTGTGGGTACAAGATGATGATGTTGTTGAGGTCTGCCACCTCGTTGTAGCCCAACACTCGTGCATATCGATCTCCCAGCTCCTTCCTGATCACACGCGCACACACGAAGCACGCACACACACATACACACGCACGCACGCGAAGCTGATGCCAACAGCACAGTTATATTGGCAGGAAATTTCTCCACGTGGAGTAAAGTCGGAGGCAAAAAGTAAGCCCGTGCTCTCCGGTACGGCGTACCAGCAGGAAAGTGGGCGCGGAATTCGGCACAGCACAGGTGGGAAGGAGGTTGTGATATGACCGCACCGGTAGGAAACGTAAGTTATTGTTCACCCCTGAGTAAAGCGGAGCACCATCTGGTGGCTGTGTTAAACACATCAATGGCCCAGTGTGGTGCAGAGATCGATAGCACAGCGTAGCGGTGATGTGCGTCTGTAATCCCTCTGGAAAACAGTGTGATTGTGGAACTTGTACGAAAGGCACGTGAGACTGCTGCAGAAGGAAGGAAAACAAGCATTTTTTTGGCTTTTTGGTTTGGCCTGTGTAGAATTTGAATGATGTCCTCCATACACGTGGACTTTTTTTCCTGGCAGTCATGATGCATCTAAATTGCAAACACACCCAAAGAGAGCTTATGGGGAAAACACAACAAAGAAAATCCCCCTCCTCCTAAAAACATATGGAAAGGCTTTGAGATTATGTTAAGGTTAATCATCTCAAGGCTGTGAAACTGAACTGAGGATAGTTGATGCATCCCCATCATTGACATCATACTTCTGGGGGTTGGTAAAATGAGCACCATAAATGGAAGCGGTGCCACTTGGGATGTGAACATTTGGCTGTTGTATCAAGGAGACTGAGCTGAGTTAAATCTATTGCGGAATTCTGGGGTGGAGCAGCGACCACACGGCCCCATGTGCCCTGCCACGTGAGTTCTATTCACGATGAGTGATACTTGAACTGGTACTTCTTGTCCTCTACCGACTTACACGAACCAGTGTGGTGAAGTATGGTCGAAAAACCCCCGATGACCAACACGGTATGCGAAGGCCTTCATTGAGCAGCATAGACAAATGGTTGTAACCACTGACGGTTCTAAGAAAAAATCCCATCCCACGTTGCCGTTATGTTTATTTTGTGTACACACAATCGCATTGGATGAGAACACGTTAAACGTTTGCTGGGATTACAGCTGGGCGGCACGGTGGCTCAGTGGGTAGCGCTGTCGCCTCACAGCAAGAAGGTTCCCGGGTTCAAATCTCGGCTCGGGTGCCTTTCTGTGTGGAGTTTGCATATTCTCCCCGTGTCCGCGTGGGTTTTCGCCGGGCACTCCGGTTTCCTCCCACAGTCCAAAAAACATGCTGCTGCATAGGTTAATTGGCTTGCAGACTAAATTGCCCTCAATGCCCGGTGATGGACTGGCGTCCCATCGTGGGTATATCCCTGCCTTGCGCCCTGTGTCTGCCGGGATAGGCTCCGGCTTACCCCGAGCCCTGTACAGGGCTAAGCGGTTTATGACAATGAGATGAGATGAGATTGCGGCTCAGTTGACGCAGCGACGAGAGGCAAGCGGACAGATCCCCGCAAGGAGATGTCGGTGAGAGAAAGGGGTGAAGCGCAGCCGGACCACGACACCCAGTGTTGACACTCACCGGCCCTGCTTGCAGCCGTGGAAAGCGATGTGAAGCTTGCAGACTGCCGAGTTGGAAATGGGATTGGAAAGGGAAAACACGTGATGCAGAGTTACCGCTATGGACAGTGTGAATTGCATACAGATAGGGGTGAAAGTAGCTTTACTTTCTTAAACTTCTTACCGGTACGGTCGTATCGCAAACCCCTGCTTCCTACCTGAATACTGAATACTGTTGCCACTTTCTTGTGCCGTACTAGACCGCACACATATCTGATCTTTTCAGCCCACGCTTAGGGTCCCCATCGAATCAGATCTACCACACTGCACCGCACACATGGCAAATTTTGTTCGTGAAGCCTTGTTATGATGGATGGGTGGATGGATGACTTTCCACAAAAAAGGGAACACCGCAACTCGTAGAGGTGCAGCAGGGGATTGACTTTATTCGATGAGGCTCTCCTCAATTTGTGGCAAACATACGCAGGTTTGAGTCTCTAAAACGCTTGGAGCACAGACGTATAGACTAACAACTAATTTAGCTACATTACCCTCTGCTGGCTCACAATGTAGCCCAGCTGCCTGTTACACCTGTTATGCATAGCAGTCACCAAGTGCTCTCCACTCTCATCCCTGCGTAGAACTGACGAGCAACGGGTGCATTCTGGGTGATTTTGTCAACGGCAAACTTAGTTCTAGGAAACCGAAATGCAGGCCAAGATGAATCCTGTGTGGGCGGCGCGGTGGCCCAGTGAGTAGCGCTGTCGCTTCACAGCAAGAAGGTCCCGGGTTCGAGTCTTGGCTCGGGTGCCTTTCTGTGTGGCGTTTGCATGTTCTCCCCGTGTCTGCGTGGGTTTTCGCCGGGCGCTCCAGTTTCCTCCCACAGTCCAAAAACATGCCGCTGCACAGGTTAATAATTGGCTTGCAGGCGAAATTGCCCTCAGTGCCCAGTGATGGACTGGCGTCCCATCGTGGGCATATCCCTGCCTTGCGCCCTGTGTCTGCCGGGATAGGCTCCGGCTCACCACGAGCCTGTACAGGAATCAGCGGTTTCTGACAATGAGATGCGATGAATCCCGTGTGCTGTAGTGTTCTTCAGTGTTGAGTGTGGCTGTGGGGCGCACTCACCGGCTCCATTGGCACACGCGCGCGGCACGTACACATAGCCACTGTTATCCATGCCATACGTAGAGGGCAGGGCGAGATTGAAATATTCCTTTTGGTCGTAGTGAATAAGCTGGTGGGCACAGAGAGAACGTAAATGTAGGTACTTTCCACAGGTGCGATTTGAAACATAAGAGGTACGTAATTACTTTGTCTTTGCTCATTTATATTTACAAACGCGGTGCTGCATCGGTTGCCCAGAAAAGTGTCACTGAGGCTGACGTTTTCAGGAAGGCCTGGTTTTCAAATGTTTTTCACAATCCTTTGGTCTGCGATTTTTGCATGTAAGAGAAAACTGGAGTGAAATGGAGATTAGCCGCCCATGCTTGTAACGTAAACTAAAACTCCAGATGCACACAAACTTTTCAAAAAATATATTTGCTATGCAGCTCCTTACAGACAAAACCTTGCCTTTGAGGTAGGCATCACACGGAAATGTGCATCGGTACAGAGTCCGTTGTCTCAGTGTGAATGCCTCAGCTGGGTGAGATTTTGACTATGAGTATTGAGAAGGGGCGGCACGGTGGCCCAGTGGGTAGCGCTGTCGCCTCACAGCAAGAAGATCCCGGGTTCGAATCTCGGCTTGGGTGCCTTTCTGTGTGGAGTTTGCATGCTCTCCCCGTGTCCGCTTGGGTTTTTACCGGGCACTCCGGTTTCCTCCAAAAAACATACTGTTGCATAGGTTAATTGGCTTGCAGACTAAATTGCCCGCATTGCCCTGTGTCTGCCGGGATAGGCTCCGGCTCACTGCAACCCTGCGCAGGGTCTAAGCGGTTTCTGACAATGAGATGAGATGAGTATTGAGAAGACATGACTTACCTCCCCGTCCTGTTGGTGAGACTCACTGGGCCTCTGTGGAGAGATCGTATGGATGGGAATGAGGTTAGGTTCTTGGCGCTTACATTAAGATTTGCAAATCTAACTGCAGCATAGAGGACAATAGAGGCAAGAGACGAAATACAGGTATGTGGTTCAAAAATAAGATGATGGGATGAGATTAGAAAATATGAAAGAGTAACTGGTAGAATTGGCAAGACGTTAGAGGAAGTCATTTACCCTTCGGTGGGATGTTAAAGACTAAGAAAGAAAGAACCCTATAAGAAGTAACTGTGATACAGCAGTTCCAATGTGGTTATGCATAAGTGACCAACATTTACTGAAAAGACGTTGATGGAAGGTGGCCAACGGATCCCACAGAAAAGTGTAAGATCGTCAAATCTCTATGGATTAGGGAACGTATCACTTTACACGTTGTGTTAACAAATAAGTAAAATATATTACCAATTAATTTCACCATCGATGATGATGATGTGCCAGAGTGGTGCCCAGGCGCTCACCTGAAGTCCTCCTCCATAGATATGGTTGAGGAGTTCGAAGGCAGCGTTGTAGCCACAGCTGTTGATGAAATGTGCATCCTGGGAGCCACACGGTCCTCCAGTGCTCACTGTGGGCTGTGTGGGAGTGAGTGGAGACAAAGCAAGAATTGAGAGGTTTAGTAGCCTTGGTATTTATATGTAACTCACCACTTATAAAGCCTGACTTTGTTCAATACAAAAAAAAACCCAAAAATTTTTATTGTTGCTGATTTTCGGTTCTAGTGCCGTTGTTGTCGACGTGCCGTTCTCGCCGCAGCTCTGTGCAGCGCTTTGTGACCCTCGGGTGAAAAGCCCTCTATAAATGCAATTATTATTATTATTATTAATTCTGTATTGTGCGAGGGTACCGATACTATACAAGACATCCTTATGCAGTCGATCTCCTCTTATCTATCGTAATTTTTGGAATAAACATCACGAAGTCTGATGTAGTGTTTCACGGCACAATGCGTGAGAATTGCTTTCCAAAGCTGTTCTTTCAGGAAATCTGTGTCGAGCGCTTCCTCTCTCGTTCTGACTTCTCAGAATGCCTGAGGATGCCTCCAACGTGGGAGACGAAACGTATCGAAGGCGAGAGGGGGAGCACTCGATAAGGCTATCCTGAAAGAACAGCTTTGGCCAGCAATTTTCATCACGGATTCTATTCTCCGTGAAATTCTGAATTTACTTTACTTTTCTTTTTAGGAAAAACGCCCATGAATAATCAAAGAAAACATGAATATGCACACAGATAAGATAATATAATTTGTTTATGCAGAGTGATAAGAGTCGCAGATAAGAAGTGCTCTATTATATAAATGTAACTTATTGTAGATGAGGTTTCACCTTTATTCGTAAAGTTGAGAGTTCAAGTCTTTACTCCTCATCTCTCATTGTCAGAAACCGCTTAGTCCTGTACTGGGTCGTGGTAAGCCGGAGCCTATCCCGGCAGACACAGGGCGCAAGGCAGGGATACACCCACGATGGGACGCCAGTCCATCCCGGACACTGCGGGCAATTTAGTCTATAAGCTAATTAACCTATGCAGCAGTATGTTTTTGGACTGTGGGAGGAAACTGGAGTGCCTGGTGAAAACCCACGAGGACACGGGGAGAGAACTCGCAAACTCCACACAGAAAGGCACCCGAGCCGAGATTCGAACCCGGGTCCTTCTTGCTGTGAGGAGGCGACAGCGCTACCCACTGGGCCACCGTGCCACCTGCGGTCTATAAAATAAGTGTCGCTTTTTGGATAATCAAACGTGGTCACATTTCTAAGATGCGACCCAATCATCCGTGCATCTTAGAAATGTGACAACTGTACCACAAGCTTCGCGCCACGAATAAGACTAAGCATTATACCATTCGTATGTCTCATCTCATTATCTGAAACCGCTTAATCCTATATAGGGTCACGGTGAAGCCGGAGCCTATCCCGGAAACACAGGGCGCAAGGCAGGAATACACCCGACGACGGGACGCCGGTCCATCGCCAACCATTCGTATGTGTGAGTAGTCAAACAATTTGAATACAATGTAGTCTAACGACCAGTGCCGTAGCCTAATTGGCATCGGCCTGAGTGCAGAGAATGAAATGGGCCCTTTGCCCAAATTCCAATATTCCAATATCTGCCCACGAGACCACGGTGCAAGCGCACTTCCTGCACACTCGACAGCTACCGCACTGCCGAGAGCTCCGTCAGCAAGCGGTGGGAATCGCGAGGTTCAACCTACGAAGCCGTGCTCAGCTGGGACGTCCAGAACGATGCGCAATGCGCCGGCCGCGGTCACAAATGTCTCATAATACTCCTGCACCTTGCTCAGGATCCCTGCACAGACAAGGACGAGACGAAGATCCCCCACATAGCCTGAACAGACGGTACGGTCAAGTGCCATTAGCGAGCACCTATGAAGGTCGACACGGCACAAGAGGGGGTGGGTGACCAGCACCGCACCCGGCCGTCTTTAGTCTCCCTAGTGGCAATATTTTCAAATTGCACCAGGTACTCATTTGAGGCTGAGTCGACCTAGGGGAGACCCAGGACCGGTTCAGAAAATCGTCACCGGTGTTGGCCGTGAGAGCGTGATTCGAACTCGGGTCGCACGGATTTGTAGCCCAGCGCGCTAGCCGTTGGGCCACCGCCCCCCTCCCACCCGACACGTACACACACATAAACACGCAACGGACACACGCACACTTTTGTGTCTCGGTGCACGCACGTGGTCGCAGCGTTCGTTGTCATCATATAGTGGCATAGCATGGGTGCCATGCATGGGATTTCCTGAACAATCCCCCCCCACCACCTCCTCTTCGTAGGCTGGTGTATCTCTACTGTTATTGCACCACTGCCTGCAGAGTACCCAATAGCAAGTCCTTGGTTTAAGCCCTTGGTTAAACAAGGGGCAGATCTCGTTGTTTGGAGGAGATGGGGTTAAAAAAAACAAAGCATTAAAAAATAATCTCAATTATGTAATGATGTAGGTTTCGCGGCTCGATGCATGATGATTGCTTCGAAAAACTGCTCTCTCGGGACAGCCGCGTCGATCGCTTCCTCTCTCCACCTCGCGACGTTTCGCCTCACGCGTGAGGGTGCGCAGTGAGGATGCCTCGAACGTGTGAGATGAAACGTCGCGATGGAGGCAGAGAGGGAGAGCGATCGACGCGGCTGTCCCGAGAGAGCAGCTTTGCGAAGCAATCATCGATCTCAATTGTGAATTAAAAGAAAATCGGCGTGATGGGGCAACGCTCGATTACAGCACTCCCGCCTCCGCCGAACTGTCGTCCGCTTACCCTGGTTTACAACGCTGTCCTTGGTGCCCCCGAAGAGGAAGACACGCGCCGAGCGCATGTTCGACGTGTGGTCGATGGACAGGATGTTCTGGGCGTTGTACGTCACCTGCTGCAGGTAGGAGACAGGCACCCCCTCCGGGTTTTTCATACACGTCCCCGTGGCCAACAATGGGTTGTTCTGTGCGCAGTAGTAGGGAGCTGGTGAGGAAGGACAGCGTGACAGAGGGACAGACAGCAGGAGATGACAAAAGCTCGAAACTATTTCTTCGATTACTTTTAATATTTGTCACGGATGTGTTCCAAAAAAAAAAGAAATTACGCGCGCACACTTCTACATACATAAACACATATGTACGCCCAAGGTGGACTCGGCGTACACACACGCCGCATATGCATTCCACAAAAAGGACTGAATAAAATAATCAAATAGATGAAAAGATAGTATATTTGGTGTAAAGATGCCGCGACTGATCGCCAAAGATGCCTTAATATTACCTCCAACTTTGTCTTTACAAACTCTTTATCTCAATGCGTCCCCCCCCCCCCTAAAGAAACAAAGCTTATTGACAATTGACTGATTTATCCAGCCAAGGCCTTTACGGGCCTCTAGCCATGACTCCTTACCCCCTGCGAGGACTGCGACACCCATGATGCTCTTGGAGTGAGACACGTGGAACTGAGTGGCCATGCAGGCGCCCGAGGACAGCCCTGACACCGACACTGCCGCGGCGTCCACCTTGTACGTCCCTGCGCAACGCGCGCAGACACCAAGATCCCACGGTGTGACACAACGCCTCATCTCCTCATTGCCAGAAACCGCTTAGTCCTGTAGAGGGTCGCGGTGAGCCGGAGCCTATCCCGGCAGACACAGGGCGCAAGGCAGTGATATACCCACCACGGGACGCCAGTCCATCACTGGCCGCTGAGGAAAATTTCGTCTGCAAGCCAATTCACCTGTGCAGCAGCATGTTTTTTGGACTGTGGGAGGAAACTGGAGCGCCCGGCGAAAACCCACGTGGATACGGGGAGAGCATGCAAACTCCACACAGAAATGCACCCGAGCCGAGATTCGAACCCGGGACCTTCTTGCTGTGAGGCGACAGCGCTACCAACTGGGCCACCGTGCCGCCCGTGACACAACGCGTTCCGGATAAAGCATTCGGAAGCCTGACTCCCAATGTGGGAGGTGCAACGTCACGGAGCAGGAGACACGGATATCCCAAAAGATTGGCTGTGGAGTGAAATTCGCATGCATCGAGTCGCGAAACGCTTACATCATTACACTGGATATTGCTGTGGGAACAAGAAGGTCCGGGGTTCAAATCTCGGCCCGGGCGCCTTTCTGTGTGGAGTTTGCATGTTCTCTCCCCGTGTCCGCGTGGGCTTTTGCCGGGCACTCCGGTTTCATCCCACAGTCTAAAAACATGCTTTTGCATAGGTTAATTGTCTTGCAGACTAAATTGCCCGCATCGCCCGGTGATGGACTGGCGTCCTGTTGTGGGTATATCCCTGCCTTGCGCCCTGTGTCTGCCGGGATAGGCTCCGGCTCACCGCGACCCTGTACAGGACTAAGCGGTTTCTGTGACGGACTTAAACGTTGTTTCGTAACGTGGAAACACCCATAATCCGCCACAGTCATGCATAATCAGTGTGTGTACTTAATATTACGGTCAACAGAGGTGGATGGTGATGAGCAGGATGCAGGAAG
>JAZEWT010000005.1:22057287-22073523 GCA_036362905.1 Mordacia mordax
GTGGCCGTGAGCGAGACTCGAACTTCGGTTTGCCTGGTTCGTAGGGTAGAGCGCTAACCACTGTCCCACCGCTCCCCACAAACCACTGTCCCACCGCTCCCCACAAATCGATGTAAACATAGATCAAGATACTCTAAGAGTACACAAATATAACTCACAGCCCTTCACGTGTTGTATGGTCATACTTCACCACGCTGGTCAGTACGAGTGACTGCAGGTCGATGAATCTCAGAACCTGTTCGTTTGTGACATGATGAGTGTAACCTTGACCGGGAATCGAACGTAGGTCCCAGGTGAGCTTAATGGTGCTAATCACTGCGCCACCGCTCCAATTCACTACCCCCACTGCCCCCGTATCACAGTAGAAGTATTGCTGGGCGCACGTTGTAAAGTAAGAGGGTAACACTTATGGACATAATCTTTAAATGGGGGGTGGGAGATGTCACCTTATTATTTATTAAATCCCAGCGGCCGGCATAACGAGGAGCCGGTCGTGAGCGTGAAGTCTGTGTTGCGCTACCACCACCAACCCCTATTAGTTGACACTATTGCCGTGGCGACCGCTTAACTAAGCAACGTGTAGTAGCTAACTTCACTCGCCTGCTATAACAGCCTCGACTGCAATAAACCACTCGATTGTTAGGTTACTTGTACTGATCAGTGGTTGTATTGTTAACGAGACACGGGGTAATCGATTACAGAGCCCTTTCCTACCTAACGGTTTAAAGTACATTATGAATATATCTGTGGTCTCTACGATAAACTTTTATAACACTCTTCGGGAAATTGCCTACCTCCCAACTCAGCTATTTTGTTAGCGTACCTATTTTGTTCACGATGCTAAGGATTACTTTCAGTTTTGTAATATGTACGATATATAAGTTCGTATCAATCTGTCAATCATCTGGGGCCCACATCGTAAATCAAAGCGGGCACTTGACTTTAACTGTACCATCTGCAAGTTTAAGCACGGTTGTGGCCCTGCAAATAATAATAATTGCAATTATAGAGCGCTTGAGGCACTCTCATCTCATTGTCAGAAACCGCTTATGCCTGTACAGGGTCGCGGTGGCCCAGAGCCTATCCCGGCAGACACAGGGTGCAAGGCAGGAATACACCCACGATGGGACGCCAGTTCATCACCGGGCAATGCGGGCAATTTAGTCTGCAAGCCAATTAACCTATGCAGCAGCATGTTTTTTTTTTTGGACTGTGGAAGGAAACCGGAGTGCCCGGCAAAAAAACCCACGTGGACACGGAGAGAGAACATGCAATCTCCACACAGAAAGGCATCCGAGCCGACATTCGAATCCGGGACCTTCTTGCTGTGAGGCGACAGCGCTACCAACTGGGCCACCGTGCCGCCCGCGCTTGAAACCTTATAAGTCAAAAACCGGTCCAGAGTCTTACTTGTACTGAATCCAATGCTGCTGAAATGATTCGCTCCCAAAGGGCCACAAAGCCGATAGGTTCTACAACACACACTATGTTAAGCATGTATCTTAACTTGCAGGAACACATATACAGGATATAACGCTATCTGGTTAAATTAATAATTTGCATTCTCCCCAATGACGCACAGTGGGTTCATCATATAGCAAAACTGTTTTAACACACGTGTTGTGTTTGTAGAACTGGGCTGTTCACATTGACACGATGTGAGTGAACCTGTTGAACATCACATCCGCGATTACAACCGTTTGCAAAACGTGTCAGAAAGAAACGCGAACCACAATCTTGTGTCCCGGTTGTTTGAATATCTTGGCACACACACACATCCAGCCGATTATGAAGTCTCAGCCCGAATGTTTACTTTAAATACAGGGGTGAAGTGTGTAAGAGCCTGGAGAATAATGTAGTAATGTATTTACATATTCCTGGAGACTGTTTCTAGATTATTCTGTTGAGCGGAGATTGTTTAATCACACGCTTTGACGCTATTTTCTCCAAACAATTAACACAGGAAGTCGCGCTTGTAACACAAGTTGTGCCAATGACAGACTATTTTCTAATCGCCGAATTGTTTTACTATCGAACACAGCATCATATGTTCGCACACGCTCACAGACATGCGTTCACACACACGCATACACAAAAACAAAGAAGATCCCAACGTAACTCAGAATAGCTGTTAGCGTCAGGGCTGTTAGTGACCACTTATTTAAAATCAATTGACACACACACTAATTTCTTGTACTACTTTATTCTTCACTTTAAGTACTTCTCTCAATTTAAGACTAAACCATAGGGGTCATGTGTTCGGTTGAACGTGTACGTTTTAATGTTATACTGTACTGCTGTAAAATTTTAAAATATATATTTATTTTTAAATCGACGTTTCGATGGAGCACCCATCCTCAGCAACACAGCGTTTTCTTAATCATGTGTACGTATGTTAACCGGCGTCCCCACACACTCACCTTCGGGGCAGTGACAGCCAGACCTGGAAGAAATTACGCAGACGTGAGCGTTTCCAATCAGTGGCTCTTCTCGGCTGTGAGCTCACGAATAAAAGGGGGGAGGGGGTGAGTTAGGAGCAGCTCTGCGCAAGCATGGGGCGGTGAGATGGCTACAAATGTAATGGGGGGGGGGGTAACTATGACTTAGCGGGGGTACAGGAGGCGTGTTTCAGGATGAAGAGTGGTGAAGGTGGGCGGAGAGCCGTGCAGGTTAGTGTTGTGTCAACGCGTCGCTCTGTGACACCCACTGACTCATCTAGCTGCCAGATTACGCCACAGTGATCGCAAGTAAATATATGAATAAGCCGTGACTGCCGACGTTAATGACACGCCAGACCACTCACGGTAAACAGTATTACCAAGGCTCTGAAAACCGAGAACAAGATGCTTGTAAGGTTATTTATTTTCATTGTTAACGTATGTGGCTTACACTGCCACACCAGTGGCTGACACCTATAGGATTCATATGGGGTTTTTTTGTCAGACTAAAACACCTTTAGTCAGACTGAGACACGTTTAGGATTCGTGAGTTTTGTCAGTGTCTGAAAATCTGCTTATCCTCGAGCTAAATTCGAGTGATATGCGGCCAGAATATCGCCATTTGCTTTTCCTTCGAATTGGCAAGAGACAGGAGAAAACTTCCGTCCTTCGAGGACCCCACCATAGCAGTTACATCACTCTGTGTGCAGGAGGCAACTACATCACTCCTTGTACATCGCTCTGTACACACAAGCTCTGTGCAGCGCTTTGTGACCCTCGGGTGAAAGCGCGCTAGAAGTGCACCTAGTATTATTATTTTCTCAGCTCAGACGTGCCATTGGAAAATGGCTTTACATTATCTAATATTTGGTTCGGGCGGCACGGTGACCCAGTGGGTAGCGCTGTCGCCTCACAGCAAGAAGTCCTGGGTTCCAATCTCGGCTCGGGTGCCTTTTTGTGTGGAGTTTGCATGCTCTCCCCGTGTCCGCATGGGTTTTTGCCGGGCACTCCGGTTTCCTCCCACAGTCCAAAAAACATGCTGCTGCATAGATTAATTGACTTACAGACTAAATTGCCCTCAGTGCCCGGTGATGGACTGGCATCCCATCGTGGGTATATCCCTGCCATGCGCCCTGTGTCTGCCGGGATAGACTCCGGCTCACCACGACCCTGTACAGAAATAAGCGTTCTGACAATTGGAGGAGGGCGGCGCGGTGGCGCAGTGGTTAGCGCTGACGCCTCACAGCAAGAAGGTCCCGGGTTCGAGTCTCTCGGCTCCGGTGCCTTTCTGTGTGGAGTTTGCATGCTCTCCCCGTGTCCGCGTGGGTTTTCGCCGGGTACTCCGGTTTCCTCCCACAGTCCAAAAGCATGCTCCTGGATAGGTTGATTGGCTCGCAGACTAAAATTGTCCCGCAATGCCCGGCGATGGACTGGCGTCCCGTCGTCGGGTGTATTCCTGCCTTGCGCCCTGTGTTTCCGGGATAGGCTCCGGCTCACCGTGACCCTATATAGGATTAAGCGGTTTCAGATAATGATATGAGACAATTAGATGAGATGAGATTATTTGGTTCACTCTGATATTCATGAACAATGTGTTTAAAATCTGGATCTGTAACTTTTCAAATCAGTTTTTATAATTTTTAAACTAATAATTGACATCAACTGAACGACTGAAATTCCTAAAATGTGTTTCATATTTGTTGATTAAATACATCCTTTCTTCTTTATTCCACATTTGACTTCAACCAGAAAATCCCCAATGTGTCAGAGCTATATTTTTCATGAGCGGGCGACTTAGGTTGTTTGGCAAATTGATTTGAGTGAACGTGTACTGATGTAGGGAGGATGCCTTCAACGTGGGAGGTGAACCGTGACAAATGAGAGGAGGAACACTCGACATGACTATCCCGAATGAGCAGTTTTTGGAAGCAGACATCTTCCGTAAATGTGTTTTTTTTATTCCCGAGTGCACAAAATACACAGAATTGGGGAAGGATGTGGTATTGTTTGATTGTTTACCTAGCCAAGCTTCATTGAATCCCTTCTCTTTTTTGCAGTAGGGGGCAAAGCTTTGCTATGTGGGCTCCAATTACTGTAAATAATTAGCAACGTTCTAGAATTTCAATCACGACAAAGGCACACAATTGCTTACTCTTGTGATTATAGCTTGAAATAGCTGACATCTACTCCGAATCGGGTGGCACGTACGATTATGGTTATTACACCCAGAGTATTAACCAGGGCAACCGTTGATTTGAACCGAGAAGCTCTGCAAGAACCGTAAATCCGTATTACCGCTAGGCCAACAAGCACTTGGTCAAACTGCACCACCAGACTTCCATCATTCACGGAAACACCGGGCAGCACTCATAACCGGATCCAGATAACCCGCTGAAGATGTGCACACCTGATGCACAAGCGACACATTAAAGACTCTCTCATGTAGGGGCGGCACGGTGGCCCAGTGGGTAGCGCTGTCGCCTCACAGCAAGAAGCGCCAGGGTTCGAATCTCAGCTCAGGTGCCTTTCTGTGTGGAGTTTGCATGTTCTCCCCGTGTTCGCGTGGGTTTTCACCGGGCACTCCGGTTTCCGCCCACAGTCCAACAAACATACTGCTGCATAGGTTAATTGGCTTGCAGACTAAATTGCCCTCAGTGCCCGGGATGAAACGGCTTCCCACCGTGGGTATATCCCTGCCTTGCGCCCTGTGTCTACCGGAATAGGCTCCGGCCCACAGCGACCCTCTACAGGATAAAGCGGTTTCTGACAATAAGATGAGAAATACACGACTGTAAGAGCACGACACCAGCAGCATTCAACTTCGAAATGTATATCCCTAAAGGCGGCATGTGTGTGAGTGGCTGAGTGGGTGGTGAGCTGAGTGGGTGGTGACTGAGAGGGTGATAATACATGCAAATTCACCGACATCCAAAGTAATTGAACGTCTAAATCGCTTAGATCTGGATCTGTATTTCGTTGCTCCACATTGGCGGTACTGTCTCCGTCACCGCTAGGGGCCGTCAGGCTCTTCTCTGAGAGGCTCATCTCATCTCATTGTCTGAAACCGCTTAGTCCTATACAGGGTCACGGTGAAGCCGGAGCCTATCCCGGCAGACACAGAGCGCAAGGCAAGGATATACCGACGATGGGACGCCAGTCCATCGCCGGGTACTGCGGGGCAATTTAGCCTGCGAGCCAATTAACCTATGTAGCAGCATGCTTTTTGGACTGTGGGAGGAAACCGGAGTGCCCGGCGAAAACCCACGCGGACACGGGGAGAGCATGCAAACTCCACACAGAAAGGCACCCGAGCCGAGAGATTCGAACCCGGGACCTTCTTGCTGTGAGGCGACAGCGCTAACCACTGGGCCACCGCGCCGCCCTCTCTGAGAGGCTGTGCGCCCCATTGAGCAGGAGTTACTATGGCAATGCACGGGCGCTCTAAGGGGGCTTTAAGCGTGCAGTCACACGACGAACTTTCATGCGGCTACTGTATCGGAAAGGATAATTACCGTATTAATGTTCCTGTTATTAAATTAACTCACGTTATTAAATGGCTTAACGCCAGTAGCAACGTTAATGCTAGTAAATATTATTTTCATATGCTCTACATGATTGTTCACGTTAACGCTTTGTATGGTCGAGTCAGTTTAGTTATCTTACCTTGAATAGTACAAATAAAATGTCAATGTTTTTCTTTCATTCAAAACATATTCATCAACACCATATTATCCCACTCGTGTATGGGATTTCTTCATCCACTTATTTGACCATATGGTACAGGCCCTGTGTTTCCGGGATAGGCTCCGGCTCACCGTGACCCTATATAGGATTAAGCGGTTTCAGATAATGAGATGAGAGGTACAGTACCTTAAAAAAGACACTGGCCAGTCAACCATGAGTACGTTAATAATTTAACAACTTTTGTTTAAGACACTGCTGGGTGGTTGCCTACTCACATTTTGTCAGTTGCGTTTTTAAAACTACATTTGACCAGAGCCATAGCTTCTGCACTCTCTGAGTGACGTGATGTTATGATGTTAAGGAGTAACGGTGGCCAAAACACACTACACGTTTGATAAGTGTAACACTTTATTTCTAAACATGCCATCTTGTACAACTCAATTTTATATTACATACATGGGCTGCACGGTGGTCCAGTGGGTAGCGTTGTCGCCTCACAGCAAGAAGGTCCCGGGTTCGAATCTCGGCTCAGGTGCCTTTCTGTGTGGAGTTTGCATGTTCTCCCCGTGTCCGCGTGGGTTTTCGCTGGGCACTCCGGTTTCCTTCCATAGTCCAAAAAACATGCTGCTGCATAGGTTAATTGGCTTGCAGACTAAATTGCCATCAGTGCCAAGTGATGGACTGGCGTCCTATCGTGGGTATATCCCTGCCTTGCGCCGTGTCTGCCGGGATAGGCTCCGGCTCGTTGCGACCCTGTACAGGATTAAGCGGTTTCTGAGAACGAGATGAGATGTTTGTACACACACAAGACAAAATTCACCTGTTTAGCCATAGTCTAATGGGAAAAGTGCTTTGAGTACCTACGTAGACCTGAAAGGACATATTGATCGTGTAGTGGGAATGTCCAGCCGGCTATTCTGAAGGAGCTCCACCTTGTTTGGGTATCTCGTTGAGGCTTCTCGTCAGTACTTTATCCAGCATGTTTCTGCTCTAGCTGTAGTCAGCCTATCCTCTCACGGAACGCTGCCTGTTATGAAAGTCTCATCTCATCTCATTGTCTGAAACCGCTTAGTCCTATACAGGATCACGGTGACGCCGGAGCCTATCCCGGCAGACACAGGGCGCAAGGCAAGGATATGCCGACGATGGGACGCCAGTCCATCGCCGGGCTGTTATGAAGGTACCCCAGTAAAACAATTCTCCACATAGGTATATAATTCTGAGTCACCTGTTTCAACTAATATGCAAGTGTATACACATATACATGCATTAAATTACATCAATCATTGTGCTGGACCCTTATGGTGTCATTTTCAATTTCCATGATGGCCAGATGTTAAATCTTTTTCACGTCAATTAAGAGATACGAAGACACACCATTCGGCCGTACCGGATGTGAAGCACGATGTTTACTCTTGGACCGTGCCCACATATTCATACATATAATTTATAAACAATTACACGTAACAATAATGGGAACTGGTTTTACATATTGAGACTATATCTCAACTTAATTATGTATTCCAATTCATATACACGGGTTTGCTTGAGAGCTATAATGGACAATCATTTGTCTATCCACTTATGAATAAAGGCCTCTGAATAATCTCAGTCACAAGAGGTTGATAATTGTACTTATCACGCTGGGGGTTGGTAAGGGGGTGCGAGACCGAATCAGACATCATTTAGCTTTTTGTTATTATAACTGATTATCCAGGCACGCCTGAGTCTCTTTTTCAGCAGAGTCCGATCAAGTTGTTGAAGGTAGGGGCGATGATTACTATGAACAGGCATCCCCCCCCCCCCCCATTGAAGAAACTCTTTACATGGAAATTCGCTATAACGGCAACAAGTAATTAAGGACGATTTTCCGATATCAGATTCGTTATAATGGAAATTTTACATCGAAAAATATTGCTATACTGTGCAGTACCGTACTGCACCAACGTTATTCAATATAAGAAAATTCACTTTCATATATTTGAAGGAATGTAACCTCTCCGTATAATGAGATGGTCGTATCATACTGTATATTCCAAACGGAGTAATTTGCGGGCATTTTTTTACAAATAAAAGAAAAATCACTGTACAATGACGCCAGAACACAATGGCCTTCACTTGTTATGAGAACAGTCGTCTCCACTGTGTAGCAGACGGAACATATTGCTTATGGATGATATACCCACAGTATTAAACAAGACAGCCGCTGGATGTGAACTGGGAAGTTCTACAACAAGCGATCAACATACTACCGCTTGGCCATGTCACCTCCCCATGTTAGCTATGATTGCATAAACCTTTGTTGCTATTTTCACAGCATCTCAGTTACTGCCCGTGACGGTGTGCAAAAAGAACGGGTGATTAAACCGTGACTTTGTCATACACACGTGTTTTTATGAGATGAATATAGAGTACTGCATATTACTTCCATTGTCTGTTTTATTGTATGTATATCTCTACTGTACAGTATTAGAACAGCAACACATACTGTTTAGATAACAACGTAAATATTGATACACACCTCTTGCAAACGAAACCTAGAAAGATATCAGAAAAGACATCAAAAAGTACAAAAGAAACATATTAGGAAATCAAAACAATAAAGCATACATACACCAAAACAATAGCCCCTTTAATTATAACAAAATCACACCAGCCTCATA
Source organism: Mordacia mordax (assembly GCA_036362905.1). NCBI lineage: Eukaryota > Metazoa > Chordata > Hyperoartia > Petromyzontiformes > Petromyzontidae > Mordacia > Mordacia mordax. Next base: position 22,066,073 of record JAZEWT010000005.1, read on the forward strand.
CACTGCTTTGACCTTCATAGCAATCTGCGAACTGGCTAATAACACTTGATCGGTCTATATGACAGGGTTAGTATTGACTGCACAGGCAAGATCCTTCTCTGGTGGGATTTACTTATACCACCGTTCACCGACTCCTTTTTCTGGGAACAAACAGGCTGCAATAAGTGTATGGGCGTCAAAATAATTTGAATCTATCATGAACCACGTGGTGTGGAGAGGTGATGTGGTGAGCATACCCCGTGCATATTTCTGCCATTGTCGTGCCTACTCCACTACGTGTACTGAGGTGGGGGGCGACATGCCATCTGTCGGTTGATTTTTAATAACGATTTCGGAATATTTATTGATACTCGAGGTACAGCAAAGCGACTGCATGCTCAGCACCGACTGCGTGCGCACTCTACACTGGATACTACAGCAAACCATTTACAAACACCACACTACTCGGCTACCAAGATATATACACCCAGGACAACCCCCATTACCTTGCCAACCTTCTCACGCACTGAGCGCGGCTCCTCATAACACGTACCATCACTCGCTCCTAAACAAAACACGCAGAAGAGCGCTTATTCGCACCCACAACCTGGAACAGCCTTCCTCGGCACCTTCGACAGATCACCACATATCCTCGACATAAAGAAAACGGCTTAAACACCACCCACCTCTGTCATCAAGCTCTCACACTGAGCTCGGGAATGCGCCTGTTTTCAGATTTCGTCCCGGACCAGGCCAACATTGGCGCAGCGCGTTACAAATTGTATCATCATTATTATTAAAACACAAATACAATGAGATAAAATGCGAAACACAGTAACAACATTGACTAGCAGAGTCTGACAAATATCATTGACAATCTGCCACTAAAGATAAAAATATCTGGTGGAATTTGCCCACATACATGAGTCCGGATTACATCATCTCATCTCATTGTCAGAAACGGCTTAGTCGTGTACAGGGTCACGGTGGGTCGGACCCTATCCCAACACAGGGCGCAAGGCAGGGATACACCCACGATGGGACGCCAGTCCATCATCGGGCATTACGGGCAATTGTCTGCAAGCCAATGAACCTATGCAGCAGCATGTTTTTTGGACTGTGGGAGGAAACCGGAGCGCCCAGCGAAAACCCGGACACGGGGAGAACATGCAAACTCCACACAGAGAGGCACCCGAGCCGAGATTCGAACCCGGGACCTTCTTGCTGTGAGGCGACAGCGCTACCCACTTGGCGACCGTGCCGCCCGTACGGATTCTATCTCATCTTTTATTGAATAGTTTTTGCGATGTAACAACAGCCTGTGTCACGACGACAGCATCACTTTTGGTCAATGGTGGCTGATGTGTGTCGCACAAATTGTACTAAAGCACATCACTTTAAATCAGGTCCAGGTGGACTTATACCGAGCATAATGTGCTTATATCCGAAGTTGCCCTTTGCATTCCACACTCCGCCAGTCTAATGTGAAAGCACATCAGATCTTCTCCAATTTAAGCAGGGTCTATATCCAGTTTGCATTGTGCAAGTGCTGTATATGTATATGTACACGTAGGCATATGGTGTTCATATGCATACACTACTATTCAAATCTAACATCCCCAGAGCAATTGCTCTTTACGGTTACATGAACTCAAGAGGACAATCGTGGAGAGCATGCTGGCATTGCCACGATACGGTAAATAAGTCTTGATAATAAAAAACCAAAGTTAGTCGTGTCTTCCATTTTTCTCGCGATTATTGCCCATTTCAATTGTCGAAAACGTTTACTTTCCTCATTATTTAGCATTGTGAATATCTTTTAACCATTAAAATAGCGCTTTGTAAAATAATGCTATTGCAAATGTTATATTGTTTGTGTTACCGACTGAATGTGCTTCATAAGCGCTAGAGTGTAAAGTCGTAACGATTACAAAATTTGTACGGTAGGCTGTCCTATGAACTGCAGTTGAATGCATTTCAAGTACTCAATTCGTACGACAGGCATGGAATATTACAAATATACAAAGTGTGAAACGGTTACAAAGTTATAGGAATCTTGTGTAGTGATGATGTCACATTAGAATGAAATTTGGTATGGGATCAAGAAAACTGTATCTAGGCAAATCTACTGCACCTCTATTATACACAGTAGACAATGGCCTGCATCGGGAAAGTTCATGAACCAATCTGTTCAGATCTGTGTATTTTTCTTCCTTGTAAACTCACGTGCATAAAATACATATAGGCTTTAAAATTACATCTCATTCATTAGAATAGGTATTGGTCCTGGAGCTGTCCAGGCAGACATAAACATGAGCTGATTTATATAGTTCATCATTCAAAAATAAATCTAAAATGTAATTGAGCCTATAAAAAAACTAAATATATCTAGAAAGGCTTTTAAAATTATGCAATGTATTTTGGGTGTTACGACTAAGGCACCTTGTGTTCCACTGTGGAGGAGCAGGTGTTTGGCCAGTGTGACGAAGTTTTACTCGTTTAGGAATCGCATTGTGCCACGTCGTGAAATGAAAACAGTGGTTTTCGAGTTTGTTTTGGAGAACGTGAGAACAGCTGTACAAGTAGGGGAATCATATCAACTATTGATTCTATGATAAATGTCCTAACTCCCTCATTCCTGTTTCAAAACTGCTTTTGCTTAACATTTTAAGTGTTATCGCTAGACGTAACATTTTCCATTGTACAACAAAGTTTCACCAAACAAACAGCAAGGAAACACACCAACCACCACCGATAGGTCAAAAACTGTACGAATATAAACTTTTAAAGTTCGGTTTAGTTTTACAACAGTAACACCTTTACACGTGTCATACACACTACACCTAATGTACTTGAGGAGTGTCAATGCATGCCATTAAAACATACCAAAACATTAGTCTGTAAATGAAATGGAAATGTGCTAACGTCCATATTTCTTACTGATTTGCACCATCAGTATATCTTCAAGTGTCTCGTTGTTTAAATAGCATCGATGGGGAGAGAAAATGACACTGAGCGCAGAGGCTGCCCTCTCGAAACTTATTTGTGTTGCAGGGACTGAGAGAGCAAGCTGAGCAAGTTGAAAGAGCTCGGGCCTGGAATGTTTCCAACTCTCCCAATACATGAGGACGTTTGCATCCTTTTTAAGGCGAGGCTCATTTGCAAACACTTGCAGCACCGTGCCTATGTGCATGCCAAGCGCGGGTGTGGCAGACATATTTCCCGTTTTGCGACGAGCGTCCTTCTCTTTCGCACGAAGGAACCTCTCGAGCTCATCGCAGTCTCGGTCGGTCCCATCGTCGTCGGACTGATCAGTACGCAAATCGCCTGCATGCCTGCTGCACAGCTCCATAGATGTCCATGTCTGACACAGGTGCTGCTTCGCCCTTTCTGCTTCCCTGTCCGTTAAGAGGACACTATACCTCGGGTCCATGTAGATGGCAGCGAGAATGACGTCGCTGTCCAAAAATTGTTTCTCGCGCTTTTTCATTGCAATCGCCAGAGCGTCCGAAAACGCTGACTTGACATTGGCAGTTTCCAAATGGCATTTTATCCACGCTCCATACACATCGCCGACAGTCAAATGCTCGGTCTGGAAATTCTTTGTAGCCATCTTCGCAGGTTTCAAAGCTGTTAGCAGACATTCGATGCGATCCCAAACATCATCAGAAAGGATCAGATCAGGGTTTGACATGGCCATGTACTGGCAAAAATCCTTCAGTTCGAGAAGACATTCTAACATATCAAAGGTTGAGTGCCACCTGGTATAGCAGGTCACAACAGGCATCTTTATGTTCAACTTTTTGCAGACCCGCCTGGCATTAGCGACAAGGAGAGCGATGGACGGCTGCTGTAGAACGTCATCTATTGCCTGCTGCAATGTGTCAGCTGCACTGCGTACGCCTCTCATTACCGTATGTGCGCCCGATGTCTCAATCAAGCACAGTTTCGACTGCTCCAGAATCTCCATGATGTCCTCCGTTTCTGAAATAGCTTCCTCTGTTTGTTCATCACAGTCATCCCTGTAAGTTTGTTCCAACTGCCCCTGGAAAACCGATTTAACTATATTGGCACCGTTGTCTGTTGTGATGGAATATATCTTCCCCACATCAATGTTGTACTCGCGCAGCACGTCTACGATGATGGCCGCAAGGTTTTCCCCACCGTGGCTTATTTTAACCTCCTTCATCGCGAGCGTATGCATTGCGATTTCTCCATCACGAACATACTGCGCGTTGATACCCAAGACACAGCGACCGAGGTACGAAGCGCTGTCCACTTTCAGCGAGATTAGTTTGTCCTTCAACTCCACATTAATGTGAGCGCGCACAGCGGCAGCAGCGACGCTCACGTTCTCGCGAATGCTTTCGGCATTGATGACCAAGGAGCCTCCCAATCCCTTGAGCACAGGGTCGATGAGCTTCCGAAAACCAGAGTCCTCCATCAGGGAAAAAGGGTGACCATTCATAGTTATGAGCTCTGTACAGGCATCAAGGATTTGGTCAGCAGTCATTTTTACAGGGATACACTTCGGCTTCTTAAACACCATAGAATCGATAGGTATCTGTAGTGCTCCTGGTGTGAGACACGGCTTCTTGCTTGAAGGCTCCCCGTAGCCATACGGAGTTCCGTCTTCCTTTTCACATTTCACATTGGTGATCGCCAAATTCAACTCTTCAGGATGGAAGCGACGAACATGTCGCTCAAGGTTGGCTCCGTGGTTTCCTGACATAACCCTCTGGCAGCTGCCAATGGTACACGTTGACGCATCTTTAGTCGGGTCGTATTTAAAAAATCTGCGGAAGGGGTTTGTCCGCTCACGGCCCATCATGGGGAGAGTACGTAGGAGCAACCTGCAACAACAAAATGTCTTGAGAAATTTCCCACGGCATACTCCTGAAACACCACACTGCAAGCTATGGTTACTGCAGCAATTATCATGCAATTACAGTGGAGGTGGCATCCTGTGTGGCCTTAATCAACTGTTTTAGCCGACACCAACACCACACGCAAATTAGTTTTATATCGAGCACTGTAGTTAACTAAGTTAATGGTTTACAGCACTGTATATCCTATGGTGCGTAGGTAGTATTGTAATTATATCTGACAAAATAGAAAATATATTCAGAATAAATGTAATCTAAACAGAGTTCATTTACAATAAGTTTGCCAACAACCGGTTATATCTGTCAAAGGGAGAATATATGTACCTGCAACAGCTATTGAAGGTGGCCCGGACACAAAGCGGAGAAACTAAGAGGGTGACGAGCGCAGGTTGGAGAGCTTTCAAAAAGCCGAGCTTGATAATGCAACGAAAACATACCACGCTGCCTGCAAAAAAAGTCAGCTCATGAACAAGTTTAACAACGCTGTATGGACCTTAAGCGCACATCGATATAGACCAGTAGTACGTAGAGACTGCGCTCTACATCTGATAGCGGAATCACATAGATCGCAATGTTATCGTGGTGGCTCGGTTTCTGTGTTCCAATGAACCCCAAAGATATGTCGCCTGGAGTGCAGCACTGCTGGTAGGGTCTCTCTGAGTGAGCACCCTCCGATGAAAGGCAGTTGAGGTCAGAGGAAGGGCATCTTGGCCGTACTCCAATACCCCTACCACTTTGGGGCAGGGGTACCAGCTGTTTAACGCAGGAGGTACGATGGCGTAGCGGTGAGCGCTGCGCCTCAAAGCAAGAAGGACGCGAGATCGATTCCCGGCTCGGGTGTCTTTCTGTGCGGAGTTTTCGTGTTCTCCCCGTGTCCGCGTGGATTGTTGCCGGGTACTCTGATTTTCTCCCACTGTCCAGAGACATGCTGCCTAGGATAATTGTCCTGAATACATCTCCCCCCCCCGTGCCCTGAGATGGTAAAACTTACTTTCTCCTCCACGCTGCGCAAGTGTTAAATTGGGTTACATAGCTCAAATTTCCTTCTAGCTTCAGTAAAAACTGACTACATTTTAATTATTTTCCTGATTGACAGATTTTAAACTAACATATGTACGCTTAAACTATTATTAGCCACCGAGTAGCAACAATAAAATCAAATGTATTACCAAATTCATCTCATTTGTATTAAAAGTATAAACTATTGCTGGCCCTGCTGCAATTAGCTCAACAGCCATAATTAGCATAACCCACTTAAGTGGGTTATTTCTATATAAACCAGACTCTTAAAGACAAATATTAATCGAAGGCATTTAACTGTATACTCTTGCATTGTTTGGAAGCCTTACAAAGCTCAAGCTGTATATACTGAAGTGCGTGCTGTACCACTTTAAGACACGTTTGGGCTTGCGGCGTTAAGTTCTAGAACTACTCCCCATATTTGCTCTTTCGAGACAGCCGTGTCGAGTGTCCCCTTCCCTCTCCACCGCGACGTTTCGTCTCCCACATTTGCAGGCATCCGTCACCGATCCTCGTCGCGCAGGAGACAGAGGAGGTGGGCCAAAGGAGGACCCACTCGCCACGGCCATCCAGACTCCACAGCTACGGGGAGCAACTGTCATGCGCCGCGCAAACCCACGGGAACGTCGACGTTTTAAGTTGATCCTGGTTTTGACCCCGAGCGAGATCTCGGGCCACCGCGACGACGCTCATCTGTCTGAGTGGCGTCAGTGGGCGAGGAGGGACCGCGATGGGCGCCATGCAGTCTAGAATATCAATACAGTCGTTCGTATCGCGAGGATTAACGAGGGGTCGGGGCACCGGCAAGCGACGCGGACAACTCTTACAAATGACGCCACCGGATCGTTTATCGTCCACGGTGAAGTAGAATCCACGGAGGATCGTTGACCGTCCGCGAACCAAACCCCCTCTAGCCCCTAGAGCCTAGAGAGAGAAAAAAAACCCCGCAACTTGGTCGAGGGAGTGCTGTTGTTACTGGAAGGCCCGACTCCATGCCATCGCCTCGATCGCTCTGGTCTCCCGGTAAAGCCTCGAGGTCTCCACCGTTCCCGTGCCGTGTCTCTGTCTCTGCGTGTCGCTCTGCGTGTCTCTGTCTCTGCGTGTCTCTGTCTCTGCGTGTCTCTCTGCGTGTCTCTCTCTCTGTCTCTGCGTGTCTCTGCGTGTCTCTGTCTCTCTCTGTGTGTCTCTGTCTCTGCGTGTCTCTGTGCGTGTCTCTGCGTGTCTCTCTCTCTGCGTGTCTCTGTGTCTCTGCGTGTCTCTGCGCTTGTCTCTCTCTCTCTCTCTGCGTGTCTCTGTCTGCGTGTCTCTCTGTCTCTGCGTGTCTCTGTCTGCGTGTCTCTGTGTGTCTCTGCGTGTCGCTGTCTGCGTGTCTCTGCGTGTCTCTGCGCGTGTCTCTGCGTGTCTGTGAGTCTCTGTCTCAGCGTGTCTCTCTGCGTGTCTCTCTGTCTCTGCGCGTGTCTCTGTCTGTCTGCGTGTCTGTCTCGGCGTGTCTCTGCGTGTCTCTGCGCGTGTCTCTCTGTCTCTGCGCGTGTCTCTGTGTGTCTGCGTGTCTCTGTCTCGGCGTGT
>JAZEWT010000005.1:22107853-22127300 GCA_036362905.1 Mordacia mordax
GATAGGCTCCGGCTCACCAATTCCCTGTACAGGACTAAGCAGTTGCTGACAACGAATGAATGAATTTCTAATGCTAACGTTTAATGTCGAACGTATTCGTTCAAAGAGAGAATGACTTATACGTGAGGAAACTGCAAAGAGGTGGGGGAAGAAAGCCACATAGATAGCTGATGCCAACAGTCCTATGTAATTCGATGTTATTGACCAATTCTTTTTTTGTTTTGGGAAGAAGTCAGAAAACTCGGAGGAAACCCATGCAGTAAAGGGGGAGAACACACAAACTCCACACAGAATGGTGCCCAAGGCAGAAATCAAACTGCTCTGGGCAGGACATTGTGAGACAGATGCTACCACTGTGCCATCCTGTCGTCTCAAATGTAACCCTTTCTTAAATATATAATCTGAGCGGTGTTTAAACGGCTGAAAACGCCCATTGTGTGCCCAATCTAATTAGGACTCACGGGTGTACAAGGTTGAGCTGGATGGTGCAGGGATGCTTGACCACTATGTGTGAGAGGTGACACGTGCTGCAGGGCTGCATGGGTAGCACCAGATGGCAGGGCGGAAAGACCAGCCGTATGCACTATGTGCTAATGGCTATGCTCACTGCCATCACCAAGCCACACTAACGAGTCGAGTGAAGTATGCTAAAAATAACCCGCATAACCCGCACGGCATAGGGAGGCCCTCATCCAGCAGTGGATTGAATAAAAGAGCAGCACATCTGCGTATAACCACAATGCACACATGTGAAAACAAACACGGGAGACTGTTGCACATACTGTACAAAAAGTGCTAAATAAGATGAAGATTCCTTTTGCTATAATACTACTAGAATAAGTCCTGTTAGCAAAGTGCTCTTCGAAATAAGTCCTGTTAGCCATTAAAATCCCCGTGGTTATTGGGAAGAATTGCATTGTGGATGACATGAGTTTTCACCCACTGATTCTGGGCTGTAATTAAAAGGATGCAGCGTAAGAGGTATTTTTGCAGAACAGGACTATAGACAACAATCAATACACTCACTGTGTGATACAAAATACATGACACGTTACGTAATGCAGCTTGTTTTTTTTTGTAGCAGTCCTGTAAACATTTAATCTGTACGCAAGTTTACATGCACATCTGTTCCCACTTGTATTCGTAACATACAAGCACATATAAACATGCATTACATAGTTGGTTCAACATATAAGTCTATATATAACATATGTAAGCATGTATTTTGGATGAAGCATGTGTTTCTTTCTGACGCCATTTTGGTGGAATGTGTTCAGTTTGAGATAATTAAAAAAATATTCTCTTTCACCATAAAAATATAAAGTAACGTTTTTTTTTTCAACGCTCATAAGACCTTGTGCAGCATTGTTTGCGAGCGGCATTTGTTCAGAGTTCATGTTTGGAATCCAATCCCGGGCTTGCCAGCTTAAACAATGCTGGATGAGGATTATGCCTTGGCATCGTAATTCTCAGGCTAAATGCCATGTCCTGCTGTGGAGCAAGCTTGGTCTCTGCGTGTTTTTCTGGGCACAGCGACACGAGAGTCTTGGTCGTTTAATGACCGGAATCACTTTTACAGAGATTTCATTATTGGAATATTACCGCAAGGCACATACCCCGTTACCCAACTCGTAAAGAGCCACCATGCATCGCATTGTTTAATAATGTGCCGGATTTTTTTTAATGGCTGTTTTTTCAGAACCTTTTTGTGCTAAAACTTTTGATTTTATATAACTGAAATGGAATGGTTCGTAGCTGCCGTTAGGTGTCACATATTTTATTAATAGGTGTTATTCTTTGAAAACCCGATCAATGTGTATTCGTGGATGGGAGGTGAAAGTTTGCCAACGGGATTTTTTGCATAGCTTGCACGCCCAGTACACGCATACACACCGCACGTGAACGGTTGATACACAGACGAAGGTTGAACTCGACCTCTTCCCACCCTCTTCCCTACATACTCCCCGTTCGCACCTGCATCCTTCCTCTGTCCCTTGTGGCCGATATCTTTATAGTGTTTTATTTAACCCAAAAAATTGTGCTTATTCGAAAAAAATCACATCACTATATGCGTGATGGATGGTGAAAGCATTCCCTTGTGGAATGCAACCATCATTCGTCTTGCTTATATGGGGGGCAGTGGCATCACCCCGTGTGAGAAACTAATAAAATAGGATAAAAATTTAGTTTTTAAATGACCCGCTTTGACCGCATTCGAAAGTAGAAAATAATTTTTTTGAACACAAAATCAATCTATCTAGAGATTCTGACTAAAAGCGGGTGGTCAAACACAATGTGACTTACGATTGGCTGATATTACAGTGAGATTTACATTTTAATTATACTTGTCATAAATACGTGTTGTTTCTAATGTTTTGTAAAAGGAACAATCAGTTATCACTTGATATCACTATGGTTGAAAGGTTTTCGTTAAAGGAAAATAATATTGTGGTTTTATACGCAGTGTTTGGTCAACCGCTTTTAGTCTGTATCTCTGGATAGATTGATTTTGTGTAAAAAAAATATTTTATGCTTTGGAGTGCGATTAAAGCGTGTCATTTAAAAATGTAATTCTTATCCTATATTATTTTCTACTTTTAGTCTTAGCCACGTAATAATGTCAAATCAGCTCCGTGCTTGTCTGGCATCGGGAAAATATCGCCCCCATCAGACGGAAAAAAGGATAGTAATCTCAAAGGATCGTTTCTATGGCGGGCCCAGGATCGGCTTGTCACCGGTCTTCAAACTTTTCACTAGATTGCATTGTCATCCGATTGATGCCTGCGTGCAACATTTCAGCTCTCCAGCTGTATCGTAAATGCTTTAGTTTTGTGCTCAAAGATTTTAACCATTACATCCCCCAATGTAAGTTAAGTAAAAGCGGGTAATAATTAAAGCGCACATATCGCCGGCTGCCTTCGCTGTTGCTGCCCGCTTTTAAACTTCTCCACGCACACTGGTTTTGCGCCCAGGTGGCCATGGAGATGCTGCTGACGGGCGAGCCTATCTCGGCGTCCGAGGCGCTGGCGCACGGGCTGCTGAGCCGCGTGGTGCCCGTGGAGCAACTGGACGGCGAAGTGGAGCGTGTGGCGCGCTCGGTTTGCCGCCTGAGCCGGAGCGTGCTGGCGCTGGGCAAGCGTGCCTTCCTGAGCCAAATGAGCCGCGACTGGGACGCCGCGTACGCGTTAGCACAGGCCGCCATGCTCGATAATCTGCAGCTACCCGACGGACAGGAGGGCATCAGGGCTTTCGTGGAGAAGCGGCCACCCCAGTGGGAACAGCTTCCCGGGTCGGCTCACGATGGCAATGGTGATGGGGACAGCACCAAAAAATAAGAACAACACTTTTGAGGTGGAAGGCGACGGTGGCTCATGTCATTGGCATCTTTGTAGTCCTGCTTTAAAGCATTCTGGTTGCCCCTATAGGCATACCTGAAGACTTAGTTTCTCCTGTGCTAATGTTCTGAGGATGGGTCTTTTTAGTGGCTCATTGGCATAATGGGGTTGAATAGAGGTGTATTGGCTACACACCAGTAACATAAGGTCAATTCTGGGCCATGATTAACATCGGTAGCAAATGACATTTGAACTGGTTCTGGGACTTCCTCCCCACCCGCACTGGCCAGGTATTAGTGTGCTCAATAAGGCCTTTATCCAGTGCTGGATGGAGGTGCTGAAACATATTCAGAGCTTTGTTATCTGATTATTTAAGTAACTTATCGTTTTGCCGATTTTCAGTTAATGTTTATCGGATAGCACCAATATAATTAGAATAAAAGACCTCTCTTCCCATTTGTGTCGCTAGCTGGGAGGTGATCGGTAAGACTTTGCGATTTCATCGGCATTGTCGGGAACTTCATACTGGGTGTAGCTTTGTATGGGTTTATTGCCTGCAGGATGCAGGATATGGATGTGACACTATCTTTAATGGTGTCCAAATAACTCACAACAAAAAAGTCGTTGATTATAATATTATGCCAATTTATAAACTTATTCTGATACACTTCTTAAAATTAATAAAATTCAATGTAATGGCATGGTAGCCAACTGAAATGTTATAGGTACTCGAGCCTTTATTAGCATTGAAACCACGCTGTTTCAAACCTCTGGATGTCTTTTAAATTGTAATGTCTAGGTACTGAATCACCACCACCTCTGAAACCGTGGCTTTAACCTCTGAGGAATGCGTCTGTATAGGTTCATAACAGCCATGTTTGGGTACTAAGCCAATGCCTCTTAATATCCTAGTTTATAATATTTTCATCACAGCCATTTAACATTGATCAAGGCTGACTGAGAACGCTTAGTGTTTGACAGGCACACTTTAGGACAAATGGTCCATCAGCACAGATGATTTTTAGTGCTGATTAGAATGTAGGTGGACTCTTGCAGGAGGCAAGTCAGTGCAGTCTTCTCTCGAGTTCAACAATGGGCAGTGCCTCTGCTCTATTTGCAGCAAAACTGAAATTAAGAATTGTTTAATTTGCTTCACACTGCCCAAACTTGTAACAGTACAATTTGAACTGAGACGTTTATTGAAATCGCTTTCATGTTTACTTTTGATGCACATACCCTATGCACCTTTGACTCATGTGTAGCTTTTGGGATGTAATTCACTACTAGTTAGCAGTTTGAATTATAGCCCAGCTGTCCAGCATCACATTCACGTACAGTTTTCACTCGAGTGGTTATTATCCAAATCTCAGATCATGCTCAGAAGCTCTTTAAAACTGCCTTTCCTTTAAACTGATGCTGTGTTTTGTCTCGGTTATGATTGTTAAATGAGAACTTGCCTTCAGAGAGACTTTAAGTCTTATGCGCAATAAAAACCAAGAGGGCTGCACACATGCACACATCCTATCTGCACGTTTAGCCATTTAAAACCAATTCATGATTACATCAAATTAACGTACACTAATTGATTATTGTACCTATAAATGTATGAACTATACCTACATGTATTTTAAGAATACGATATTTCAACTTCAGCAGAATCATTTATTCTAAATTTTGGGAATGATTACAAATGGTAAATATATAAAATATCGGGTTAGCCCTTGTAAAAAGCATATACGTGCTATACATATTGCATGGAATAAGCTAAAGTGATAGTGTATTTCTGGTGCACTGTCCTTTTTAATTGATGAGGTCAATCTACATGAGTTTTTTTTTTTATATCAAAGCTTGATATTGATACATCTCTATACCCACATATCATTGCCCACTGGCAACTGTGACTGTGTGTTGTGTTCTCACGGTGCCCTGATTTGGTTTACGAAATACAATTATATTGTCAATTGTACAGCAGTTAGGTTATCAATGCACACCTGCACAATGTTTTGTCAATGTATCAAGCAATGTGGCCTTATTTTAACTACATGTCCGTTTACTGATTTACGTCTAAATCTAAAAGAGACGTTTATATTCTAAGTTCAGTGTTAATAAAACTGTAGTTTAAAAATGAAAAAAGGTGCTGGAATTGTTCATTGTTTACTTTTCATTCAATAGAGCAAAGGCCCTAACACTTGTGCCAATTCTACTGCTGCTGGTCATAACCTTATTAACTTCAAGTTAACCCTCACAATACTGAAGGTCATCATGGGCAATGCCACTGGACACTACCACTGGTCTCTTTAACTTGTCAGATGCACACAATGTACAGTCAAGACAATATTCTCCCAGGATGGCTCTTACAGCATCACTAACTGGCTTCAGGGCCTCGTAATTTTGAAGTCTCTCCTGATTGATGATTGCTTCGAAAAGCTGCTCTCGCGAGACAGCCGCGTCGTTCGCTTCCTCTCCCCTCCTCGCGACGTTTCGTCTCACACGTTAGAGAATTGTTTTAGTACAATTGCCATCACGTAACACCATGTGCATCAGGAAGTAGGCATGTTATGGTTGGGTCACCTTCCCCTGATGTTTTAGAAATGGTCACAATTTGCGGTGTGCAGCAGATATTTGCTCATCTTACACCCTGTAGGCACCTTGCTCTAGAATTGGAAATTAAAGTCATCAGTAGGTCATATCATTCAGATCCTGGCCCACGTGGTGCGATCTCAAGTAATTGCAATTACCTTCATTATCAAGACATTATTGGACATTGGCCGATCCCTAAAAAATCCTTCAGCAGTCATAGTCCATGAGCTCAGAATAGAGCTTTGATTTGTTTCCACCTGAGGCGGCACCACTTTTTATGTAGACATCAATGAATTACGCGAATGATTTGAAATGAGCGATGTTATCAACTCGCGTGTAGCCAAAAAAATATAAAATGATGCTATTAAAGATTTTGGACCTCAGGTGATACTGATTTCTGCTCTGGCCCAAGGACACCAGGTATAAGATGGGACGATACTGAAATCTTTAGGCAGATTAAATCCACAGACCCAAGGGATTCAATAACGAGTGATCCACGCTAATAGTAACGTCTTTTGGTGATGTCGCAAGACTTCCACCAGCAACACACGAAAAATACTTGCGGTTACCTATCCAACCACTTGGCAGATTTCAGTCCCTTTTTAAAAAATCCTACAAAGTGAGCGTTTTAAAGGTTATTTGGTTGAAAACTAAGCTGATGCCCCTAAATGTAGCAAAGCGTCAGCAAAAAAAACATCATTTGCAATCTGTTCGAAAAACTAAGCATTGCAATGCCAGATTACCACTCATTTGTAAAGAAAAAATATCTACATCATTTGCTAACCAAACCATTTAGGAACGGGCAAAAGTTCTGAAATAAAAAAAACATTTTTATTTTATTTTAGACATTACAGCACACCATTTTTTTTATTATATCAAACAGTGCTTAAAATAATATTTTAAAATACTGTACATGGCTTTTTATTTACTCTCGTACAAGGGCCACCTATATTCCTGCCCAGTGAAACCACACTTCTTGCTGGGATGGTTAGGAAGCAACTGCGGTAGGGGCAAGGAATGGGATTAGAGGGGGGATAGAGAGAAATCACGTTGCAGGCAAACAGGAGGTGGTGTTTCAAAGGAGGCCCAACCTACCAACAAGACTCCACAGAAATGTTATTGGTCATGGAATTCCAGCTCTTGAAGACATCTCAAATGCCAATCTGATCACACCCCACACCGCATCTCTGCGTGTTTACCAGCCTTTTGGAGGTCAATGGGGGTAATCGTACATTGCACACGTGTTGACTGGTAAACAACAAGAGGGACTGTGGGCAAATGTGACTACTGCACATTCATTATTAGAAGTTTTAACGCGATAAATTTACACTTAATAAAAAAAGTTGTCCTTATTTACAACAATGGTAAAATAAAGTAATTCGTTACTTTGCTGGCTACTACCGTGAAATATCCATAAGCTGGTGTTTATTGGTGGGCCAATGCTTTCGTCAGATCCAGAACCTATCCATACTTACAACACCTTTTAACCCACTTTTACTTAACTTACATTGGGCTTTGTGTGTAATCGTTAAAATCTTTGAGCACAAAATTTAAGCATTCCGATAAAGCTGGAGAGCTGAAATTTTGCACGCAGACATAACTCGGATGACAATGCAATCTCGTGAAAAAAAGTTTGAAGACCGGTGACAAGGTGATCCTGGGCCTGCCATAGAAACGATCCTTTCAAATTATTATTTTTTCGGTCTGATGGGGGCGATATGTTCCCGATGTCAGACACGCACTGAGCTGACTTGACATTTTTACGTGGCTAAGACTAAAATTTTTAAAAATTGAAAATAAAATAAGATAAAATTTTAAATGACCCGCTTTTACCGCACTCCAAAGTATAAATTCATTTTTTGAAGACAAAATCTATCTCGGGATACAGACTAAAAGCGGGTGGCCAAACACTGACTACAATAATCTTTTCCTTTAATGAAAAGCTTTAAACCATACTGATATTAAGTGAGAACTGATAGTTCATTTTACAAAACATTTGAAAAACACGTATTTACGACTAAAAACCATTAAAATGTAAATCTCACTGTATTATCAGTCATTCGTAAGTCACATATTGTCAGTGTTTGGCCACCCGCTTTTAGTCTGTATCCATAGACCGATAAGTGTTAAAAAAATATATTTTCTAATGTGGAGTGCGGTAAAAGCGGCTCATTTAAAAAATAATTTTTAACCTATTTTTTAAAACTCTACAACTGAACCGTAGTGAGCCAACCCGGCCCTGGTTAGGAAGCACCACGTTGTTTTTCCACTGCGAAGCAGAGCCGTACTGCCAACGTCACGTGCAGTGAACGTGTCATTACCTCTGCCGTTGACCTTACCAGGCCCTAAGTTAGATTCGTGTTTCTAGAGAGGCCACTGTGCAACAGTTTGGTGCTGGCTCTGCACGGCAAGCAGCCAGCTGAAAATGACCCGTACGGTGAGGACATCTCTCTGGCTTGGCTTGGATGTGCCAGTGGAAAACGTGTAGAAAAATGAGGTCCTGGGTTCAAACCTTGTGGCTGGCTGACTCAAGAGGGCCAATGTTACTGATGTAGATTTTCACGGCTCGTTGAAGGATAATAACTTCCAAAAGTTTCTCTTTTCGGAAAGCCGTGTAGAACGCTCCTTTCTCGTTCGTAATGTTTCGCCTCCCACTGGGGAGGCAAAACGTCGCCAAGGAGAAAGCGATCGACACGGATGTATAGAAAGAGCAGTTTTTGGAAGCAATCATCATATCAATTTTAGTGTACTGGACAAATTAGGTTACTGAAAAAACGAATTCCCAAGTAAGGGTATTCAGCCAGCATTTCTTGACGGCTCGGTACGGTGGTTATCAATCGACTGCACAGAAACATTCATCATATACAGGAGTAATTGCACTTTATATTGTCAGGCCTAGCAATAAAGTCTTCAAATAGCTGGTGGATCCACATAAAACCACTCATCTGTACAACGTGGAGCACCATATTGCAAGCCTCAGCGAGACAGGAGACACACCACTTAAGGATGTCAGATCAAAGTCCGATGTTAATGCTGGGGCTGTTTTCCCCAATATTAACATTTCTCTGCTTTTTTTGGCAATTCTGAATGAAGTTAAAAGCGTTGCTCAGTACCGTAATGGATGTAACAAAAAAATTCATATAATCTTTAAAAAAAACAATGCAACTCGGAAAAATAGCAATGACATTTGTACGAGGGGCAGTGAAATGTTTTAAGGATTTGATGTTAAAAGAAAGTTCATAAACTGACATTTAATTTACCAACCTCATCTCATCTCATTGTCAGAAACCGCTTAGTCCTGTACAGGGTCGCGGTGCGCCGGAGCCTATCCCGGCAGACACAGGGCGCAAGGCAGGCACCTACCCACGATAGGACGCCAGTCCATCACCGGGCACTGTGGGCAATTTAGTCTGCAAGCCAATTAACCTATGCAGCATAATTTGCCAACCTCTTACAAGCAAATGTTTTCAAGTAATAATCGCTGAGAAATCAATGCACCGATTCTACAATTATCGCTTTGTAGTCTTTGACGTGGCGACAATGCTTAGATTAAAAATCCTATCGTCGGAGCACATTCATCACCACTGAAGATCTGCTGGTAAGACCATGATTGAACCACGACCTTCCACTACAGCAGACAGGCATGGGACACAGATGACAGTGAAAACACTCGACTATGCTTTTTCAAGTTGAATAAACGCAATGGATCAGGGCACCATGGCATAAGATGGAGTTTCCAACTAATATTCCTCTCTTGCCTCTATATGAAAGGCCATTAGCCAGAAATGAGTGCCTATTATATACATACGCTGTATATATTTTCCTCACAGTCAATAATAACCATGAATATGTTGAGATCTTTTTTGGAAGCCGGTGGAAAATTACTGTGTTGCATCCGGTAAGAGTGTAGGCAGACAAAAGTGTTGACTTCTAATATGGTTGAAACTGGACCATGCTTGTCTATTACTTAAGTTTGTCACATTCGCTCATTCATTTTCAAGGTGAACTAAGACACGGGGACCACAATGAACTTCTTTAGGAAACGCTAATATTTTTTTTTTGCATACGGGCGCAGCTATATGCTTTGTACACATTGGGCCTTGCCTTGCGCCCTGTGTCTGCCGGGATAGGCTCCGGCTCACCGTGATCCTGTATAGGACTAAGCGGTTTCAGACAATGAGATGAGATGAGACATTGGGCCTTGTGAAACTTATTATTAAAATTGAACGGCGGAAGTTCACGGCTGAGCTCACGAACTCGGCGGTGCTGGCTCTGCGCTGCACGAGGCACTTCCTTGTGCGTGCTCTAGTCGTCGTGCATTTATTACAAATCACACTCAAAACCTTTCAACTGCCCCTCATCTTTCAGTTTCATCGTCTACTTGTTTAATTAGCTGCCTCGTTAATTGTACTTAATGGCTGCACGCTATGAATTGTCCACATAGCAGGCTGTCAACATTAGCTGGCCATTCAGCAAGCTCTGCACAACGATCCATCAAGTTCCAGTCCGTACAGCACTCTTTTAAACGTTAACTGAAACGTGCATCTTTTTATTTCTCCCAATTCTTCAGTACTCCGACAACGAGCGTAATTCAAACTAACAATTCACTTGGTCGATCACATGCTGTGGGGGTAAATTGTGACGACACACACCTCTTCCATGACATCTGGCTGGCAAGGAAAAGTCGGCCACAGACCCTCCGGCTGGGCTTCTTCTGGAGGCCCTTCCATCACCAGTGGTGTTGGCAATCGTAGGGCAGCACCACGACCTTTTCATTCAACCATCCACCTAACAATGTTCATCTGTTCGCTCGGTGAACCTGGAAGGGCTGTCCACGGAGTCGTAGCGCGCACACGTTGTGTCAACAATACTGTCCATCCCACGACAAGTACGGTTAGTTTTCACAATGCAGACTCTCAATACATTTCAGCCATGGATAGATCGTGTGTGAAGCAAGTCGCTCATCCACAGCTGATGACCATCAGCTGTGATCAATACTGGATGAAGTCCCCCAAGCTGTTGCCATGTCTCACGATTCCAGAGACGTAAAAATCCACTTGGCAGTTGCGCACGAGCCGAGACGAGCTCGCGTGCAGGTGGCCACGCTCCCGGGCCCCATCCCCTCGCCCCTCGCGCAGTCCGCTCCAAAATAAATATCCACCGGTTGCTCACTTGCGTCCATACTGCTGCTGCTGCTGCTGCTGCATCCGTGCAGCAAGGGTAGCGTGCAGAGCGGCGAGCACACCTCCGCCTCCTCCCCCAGCTCCACCCCCCACACTGCTGGACCCCACTCGCCCTGCTCTCCCAACCCGGCCTGCTCGACCTCCGCGGCCCAGCATCAGCGCTCGGAAGGCATCCTCGCTGGAGAGCATCGATGGCATGTGCTTGAGGAAGTATCCCTCGCAGAATACAGCCAGATGGCTGGCGCCTACCTTCTGCACCCCGGACAGCATCGACAGCAGAAGCAACGGCAGCAGCAGCAACAGCAGCGTTATTAATAACAGTATGGCTCTCTGGCTTTATACTATTGCAAGGGGTTCCGCGGTTATGCTACCTACGCAGCTCTCCGAAGCGTTTTCAGGTTGTACCGAGCATCGTTGTGCACGTTGGCCGACGTTTCACAACACGCGCCGGGAACTTCTTCAGGAACTATCCAGACATTGGATTGACTGGACACAAACGAACGAAACGTGCGGCGGCGTGGAGCGAAACGTAAAAACCTCGCGCTCAACGCCTCGTGGGAGGAATTCATCGAACTCGGGGATCAATCCGTAGCAGATGGTTGGCGATGTTTGGGCGCTGTCGCGCGTATTGCTGTAACGACGCGGGTGGCCGAGCGGCCGCTCGTGCCTTGGCGTGGCGGTAGAGGCCTGCGGCGTTGCTGTAGGAGATGGCGCGAGAGCAGAGCTTCTCGCAGTGCAGCTGCAGGGCGTCGAGCTGGAAAAAGCTGGCGGCCGACATGAGCTGCAGGCGGGCACGTAAACAATATACGCGCAGAGGTCAGGGGGGTCGTCGTGATCAATGCCGACGATGCCGTCAGCAACAGTCGCCCTCACATCCCAAAACGCTTCCCTCTCATGGCTTCCATTGTTTGTCGCTACAATCAATGTACATTCATACAAAATACAAAATACCCTATATAGCCTTGAGCAGACTATTGATAAAGTGCTGCTTGCGAGTACCTCTGTGGTTTGCTCGCTACGCCACTGTAATGATGCCAGTCGCCCTGGATAAGGACGCCTGCTAAGTAATAAATAAATACTAATTTACCGCAATAATTACCGCACGATACGTCCCGGTGTCTCTGTGCCTCCAAGGTGGCAACCAGAATGGCATGGCACCGTCACTCGCTGAACATCACCGCCGTATTCGCGAGCACACCGAGAGCCGCACTCAACACCACAACAACATCATTGGACGTGCTCAATCCACTGCTCGATGAAGGCCTCGCTAAACAGTCACAATCTTTCAACAGTCTATGCTCAGTACTAATCTACCTCGCCCCCTGCTGATTTAGCTCTCCATGTCCTTGATGAAGGACCCTCAGCGTATCTCTGGCTCGGACTGTTGATGCTGCTCACTGTTGTGCGCTTGGAGGATGGCTCGCTGTTGCTATAAGGCATTGATCAGTCTCAGCTATAAGGCATTGATATTGTGTTGTCCTGAGACTCATTGCCTTTTGGCAACATCTGGCCGGCATTGAGACAAGGCTAAAAAGAAAACCGTCTCTGATGCAGGCCAATCAGTTTCAAGGACAATGCATATATTATCAAAGCATGTTCTTTGCAGTATTTACCACCAACGTGTGTAGTTTTTGCAAACTTGACACTTCATGAAAAGTGTCTATTTGGTGTTTTTAGGAACTTAACACTATTATTGCCAGAAATATGTGTAAAGACTCTTCTTTTCTACAATTGTTTCGTTATTTTATTTCCTTCATTGAGTTAAAGCCATTGATTTACCATAATTAATCTACTCTGATATTGTTGTTGCTGACATGCCGTTCTCTCCACAGCTCTGTGCAGCGCTTTGTGCCCCTAGGGTGAAAAGCTCTCTAGAAGTACAAATATCATGATTGAAACTGGCACAGGCTACGAGGGGACGGATTGACTTGCAGCATGCCCAGCTGCGCTTGTCTCCCAAGTGCTGGTGTTTACTGCTCCACACACTCATTTAAGCGCAAATCAATCAAAGGCAGTGTCAGGACTGGCTCAGATATTTGTCACCGATGCTGGCCGTGAGCAGGAGTCGAGCCAACGAAATTCAAAATGTCTCATCTCATTATCTGAAACCGCTTAATCCTATATAGGGTCACGGTGAAGCCGGAGCCTATCCCGGAAACATAGGGCGTAAGGCAGGAATACACCCGACGACGGGACGCCGGTCCATCGCCGGGCATTAAATTCAAAATGTACTCGATGTATATCTTCCCAAGTCTACACTTCCCTGCTTTACAAACCTGCACTGACCATCAGACCAGTGTGGAGAAGTATGATCGAACAATCCACCATGACCGGTATGGCATGAAGAGGCTCTCATCCTTCGGCAGCGTAACAAAAGGTGAATCTCCATTGTTTTTTACTTTATTTTGGCATCGCTTTCTAACCTTTATTCAAGCCCCCTTTCTGTGGTATAGTTGGCGTAATACTCATAAGTGAGCGTCTACATTTTAAATTAAATATTATACGATCTAAATGGGTGGCCCAGTGGGTAGTGCTGTCGCCTCACAGTAAGAAGACCCTGGTTCGAGTCTTGGCTCGGGTGTCTTTCTGCGTGGAGTTTGCATGTTCTCTCCCCGTGTCCGCGTGGGTTTTCGCCGGGCACTCCGGTTTCCTCCCACAGTCCAAAAAACATGCTGCTGCATAGGTTAATTGGCTTGCAAACTAAATTGCCCGTAGTGCCCGGTGATGGACTGCGTCCAATCGTAGGTATATCCCTGCCTTGCGTCCTGTGTCTGCCGGGATATGCTCCGGCTCACCGCGACCCCGTACAGTACCAAGCGATTTCTGACAATGAGATGAGATGAGACAATCTGAATGTAATTTGCTAAATTCAACCATTGTTCTCTACCGTATTACGTTTTAACTTCTGTGCCTATTTTTTTTTAATATCAACGTTTCTAATTTTTATTATTTGGACAGTAAGAGTATCAAAAAAAAAACAGCCCACGCACGCAATGACGTTTACACACGATAGGTGGCAGGAGACAGCCGTGCCGTGACTTTGGGAAATAAATACACAACGCACGATCCAGTTCCCCCGTCTTCTTACCTCCAAGATGTCTTCGTCTGGTATTTTGACCTCCTCCACGCCCCCGTAATACACGTATCGCATTAACAGCTGCGAGAGAAAATGCGCAGAAATGCATTGGGGTTGCATTCATGCGTCCTGTGTCCGTGCTTCTCAGCGAAGATCAAAATATTTGCTGCAAATAACATCAGGCTAGCGTGAAAATAATTGGGTCACGCAGCCTAACGGGAAATCAGAAATGTACTCAGGTTACTGAGCAAACACATCCATTATACATTTACCTATCCCCCCCCCAATTATAATTCAAGCAGGGGGTTATGCATAACAGCAAGCATCTTAGCTGAATGTATAACTTGAAGTCCAATTTCGAGTGAAGCAGTTAAAGCAATGGCCCAAGTTTCTCAAATCGCCCCCCCTCCGCCTCTGCTCACCCAGCAGCCTGTGTGCACATGCAGTCGATCGACACGTGTGTCGTGGGGCAAAGTGTGGGTATGACCACCTTGACCAATACATCTGGTCAACCCGACAAAGTAGACCCAATACCATCTATAGTTTGCTCTAGTGGGGGGCCCTTCTGCCAGTAGTGGCACAAGCAATTGTAGTCACACTTTAACGTTGTGACTATTTGTATTTCGATTGTTCTATCGTAATTGGGCAACTTACGTATTTAATTGGACCTTCCGGTGCCTGCCTGTACATAGGGCAGTCGAAACTTGGCTATAATAGTATCAGAGATTTCGCTGATACTCTTCCTGTCCAAATAATAAAAATTTCGTGAAATCGATGGTGAAATCTCTCGCATTTTGTCTCAGTAGCTTAGTGCCAAGTTCAGAAACAACACTGCCGCTCAATGACCTGGGTTAGCGGCAGCGTAGGTATGGCTCTGTGAAAGTGGGCAGGACTGAAATATTGAAGGGCAGCCAGCTCGCCATATGTCCCAGTTGAACCTCCCAGAAATGTCGTAGCCTTAACGTACACATACGTGTACATATACGCACCCACGTAGTAACAACACATTACCAGTGACCCACCTCGAGGATGTGGTATTTGATTTCCCCGATCTCAATACTCCGACACTGATCCACACACGAGCCCCCTCCGGTCAACAGAGCCTTGAATCTGTATGGCAGAGGTGGTATCGGGTTTGGGGTGGGAAGCATTTGGATGGTAAATGTTTACAACACAATTTCTTTTACCTTTTTTTCATAATGTAAGTTTGAAAAAAGTCACGTGTCCTCGTCTGCAAACATTAATTGTTTGGGTCTCGACTCAATCTGTAAGTGCTTAAATATTTTGGAAATTTATAATTGCTGTTCTATGGTTGTAATGTAATCTGCTCCACAACTTTTCCTGTTGGAGCAGGGTATTATGGAGATTATTAACAGATCGCTATTGCCAACACAAACCCCACTCAGCCTTAAGCTGTTATCCTACCTCACTCTGCTCGAACACGTCCCACTCATTATCGTTGGCACGGACTCGTGCGCCGATGTTTCCTGAAATCCTGGCCACAATCTCCATGGCACAATGCGGTTTATCATAAAACTGCTCTTGGCATAATTTTCCACGGCCTCCAGCGGTGCAGGCATCGCCCATCATCGAATTACAATGCCTAGAGCTCAACATTGAGCGGTCCATCCGCTCATCCACTCCAAGAACTGTGGGTGCACACGTCTCAATCCGACCGACGGGATTCCCTCTCTGTCTGATGGTGCTCATCATTTCACTCACGATACCACGAATCTGTCCACCGTGCCACGCTGACCCGACACAACATGACGTTATCCCATAGAAACAGCTCCTGCACAGCACGGCCACCTTGTTCTGCCCAGTGAAGGACGTTACACACTGTGAACCATATGCTTATCCTTACTTTTCCTTTTACAATCTCACTGATTTGTTTAAATAACATCACTGCCTCCAAAACCTTGAATCTGCATCTGTGAAGAAGGCTAGGGTATGCATACAGGATGACTGCAATCGGTTTGGATCACCGCCTGGGTGTCATCTGTTGTTGTAATAACAATAAATAATAATAGCATTTACAGAATGCTTTTCACCCGAGGGTCACAAAGCGCTGCACAGAGCTGTGGAGAGAACAGCACGTCAATAACAACGGTACAAGAACTGAAAATCAGCAACAATTTATAGATTTTTAATATACACATCGTTGCAGAACAATACGAAATAATAAGATCAGACCTTCAACTATTATTTAAAAATGCAAAAATTATGAGTGTGAATAGAGGTGCAGGGTGACACCGCAGCACATTCAAATTGAATATTGTTTTAACGCAACAATTCCAAAGAAGCTCAGGTGACGGGTTTATAGCCGTCGGAAATCTCGCAGGTGGCGCAAATTGCGGGTGCGTGGGCCTTCCAGGCGGAAGGAATGAGCGGGTCTGTGATTCTGAACGTGTGCGACCTCGCGCAGTGCGGGCGTCGTACCGTGGCGAGGCGGTTACAAGCAGCACCTTGTGCGCGTAGAGAGGGCGGCCCTCAGCTACGAACGTCACGTCCGACATCTCGCGATTGTTGACGAAGCTGGGGTCTATGAGGGCCCACGGGTCACGAGGGGAGGGTGCCGGTTAGAGAGCTTCACCCACACCACGAAGACGAGAATTGCTTTCAAGAGCTGCTCTTTCGGAATGGCCGTGTTGGGGATTCCACCTCTCTCCTTCGTGACATTTCGCCTGCCACGTAAAGAGGCATCATCAGGCCAACGAATTCAATGCGTTGGCGAATCGTCGCCAAGCGGAGAGGAGAAACGCTCGACACAGTTAACCCGAAAGAATAATGTTTGAGAGCGAATCTCATTCATCGAGCCACAAAAACCCACATCAATGCAGAGGCATTCACACGGAGTTCACGGGGTTTATCTTGGAACCCTTCGACTTGAGAACGTACCGAGACGAGCCCCCAACGGGCTGTGGTCATCAGGGATCGGCGGCACGGGGTGCGGTCCGTAGCACTGGCTCAGGATGTCGGCGATTCTCTGCGCGATCGGCTCGTTCTGGTTGTTTACGTACGCGCACGAGCAAAGACACGCGCGCACAGCACGCAAGCACACGCAAAGGCACGTAAAGTAAGCACACGTGTCCGCTCACAGGAATCGGCATAATTACGCTCGGGGAGGGGAGTCTACGGCCCATCAGCTGTGCACACCTGGCGACCCCGCGTCACATGGCCATGGCCACATGAGGCCTACCACTCTGAAACGACGTGCAAATGATAACTGTCCCTCGCACCAAGCATCTCAGCTGGATGATCTGGGTGCCGAGAGAGGAATCGTTTCGACCTGTCGATGATGTGTTTCTAATTTCAGAATCATGCTCAGTCACTTGTGTTACTGCAAGAACTTCCTGTAACTGAGCTGTGTGTGTAAGTCAATGGGTACTTTTTTGCCAGTATACATATATATGCAGGTGTTAAGATCTTACACCTGCATAATCGCCAGATACAGTAAAACCTGTTGTAATCTTATATGTGTGTGTAAGTGTTCGTCTATGGTTTTTGCAGAGGTATCTGACATTTTTATTCAGCCCCAAGTTGGGGACTCGTTCCCCAAGCCTGTTAAATATATCATTTCAATTATCATCACAACCTGCACTGGTGTGAAACTGGGCCACACAATTACACGTGGTCACTTTAATGTTCCGGAAGCAAGTATCTTCAATATAATGGTTACCTCTCAATTGGTACACAACGTGTGGAGAATTCTCATTACAAGCACAATTACAACAGCCTTCACAACTGAATGTGCCAAAATTAACAGACTCTAGTTAACAGATCCAGGATAAAAACAGCAATATAGACAACTCCCATGCACCAAAATGCTAAGGTGACATCACCACTGTGCTTGTACTTGGCAACATTCACTTTGAGCCCTCTGTGAAATGGAAGGCTCACTGGCAGACTACAGCATGGATCCATGTGGTATACGTTAACTAATATAGATGAATGGCAGATGTACCACCTATGTTCTCCACTGCGCCAACTTGCCGTGTTTTAAGTTGCCCGACGCACCGCTCGTTGTTGCGACCATCAATCCTTCACCCTCCTTTAATGCTGGAGAACTGCTCCCTCAAACTGTATAATGGTGTTTTTTTTCACAAACATCCTCTATGGAGGCCAAATTAGCTTCAGTCGTCACCAAAGTCCAATCACATCCACATCTTCCCCAGCAGATCAGCCCTGTCTCTTCTCCATCCATTACCATGCCCGTTAAAGCCCCCCCCCGCTCTGGCTTACAGCTAGCTACACAGCCTCCTGCCGCATCACACTGGGTCAATCATGCCAATGAGCCTCTATCCTGTTCTCTGTAGTTGTCACCTGGCTGAACAAAATAAACTTTTCCAGAGTCCATACTTTGAGCATACATTGTGCGCTCGCAGGGTGGCGCGGTGGCTCAGTGGTTAGCGCTGTCGCCTCACAGCAAGGAGGTCCCGGGTTCGAATCTCTCGGCTCGGGTGCATTTCTGTGTGGAGTTTGCATGCTCTCCTCGTGTCTGCGTGGGTTTTCGCCGGGCACTTCGGTTTCCTCCCACAGTCCAAAAAGCATGCTGCTGCATAGGTTGATTGGCTCGCAGGCTAAATTGCCCCGCGGTGCCCGGTGATGGACTGGCGTCCCATCGTCGGTATATCCTTGCCTTGCGCCCTGTGTCTGCCGGGATAGGCTCCGGCTTCACCGTGACCCTGTATAGGACTAAGCGGTTTCAGACAATGAGATGAGATGAGATTTTGCGCTCGCAACAATCCCCTTGTCACGTCCGCTCGGCGATGTGCTCTCAACGTTGGTTGTGCTTGTGGAAATACTTCCGCGACAAAAAAACCCCGCTCACCGCGGCCCGCCACGCATCACCGCACGGCCGCTTTAGACGCAAGCGCGTCGACAGGACGAGGCTTCCAACCGACTCGGCCCGGCGCCCAAGCGGTCCGCTCACCTGCTGCCCTCGCAGCATGTCGAAGAGCAGGGGCAGCCCGCGCGCCAGCATGAGCTCCGCGAAGTGGACGCCGGTGGCGCGCACGCTCGCGAACTCGTCGAGCAGCGCCAGCGTGACCGATGCGCGCGACTGCACGCACGACGTGTGCAGCGACTCGAGCCACACGTGCAGCGTCCACGGCACGTCTGCACGCGCGCACGTAGCACGGAGAAAGTATGTGTGTTTGCGGCCGTGCCTACAGTAGGTGCGCAGCACACCTGCTCTGTCACAGGAACTTCTAGTGCATTGCACCTGCATAATCGCCAGATACAGTAAAACCTGTTGTAATCTTATATGTGTG
>JAZEWT010000005.1:22132828-22147760 GCA_036362905.1 Mordacia mordax
TCTGTCCCGTTTTCAGACCGGGTGCGCAGCTCGCTGTGAGTGACGTTGAACATCAACAACATCACGTTTATGTCACGCACGGCAACGTCACACGCGACCGAGGGCGCGGGTTTTCTCAAATGCAGACGGGTCGGGTTGAGAGCGCAGCGCGCCAACTGCTGCGCCACCACTCCTCACCCCTCAAAAATATCACTTAGTGGCTCGCTACACAGAGCCTAGTAGTACAGTCAACGTGTTTACCGCTAAGCCACGTTGTAGGTGGGTGGCGGTTTCATTCCTGTAGCAGGCGTTCGTTATTTCCACAGTGGCGTTGCGTGTTTGAGCTCGGGAACAACTCAGCTGGGCACAACTCAGCTGGGCACAACTCAGCTGGGCACAACTCAGCTGGGCACAACTCAGCTGGGCACAACTCAGTTGCTCCCACACTCAGGGTTCTCAATCACGGGATCGAGTGATCAACCATCCCAGCCCCCCACCGACCCAGTTGCAACGCGGTTCCATCATCTTACACGGAGGACTCCCATATAAGTCATTATCGCTTGGTTCAAGGAACGTCCGGGTGTCCGTTGTCTCTTTAGAAGAGCTGATACTGTATTTACAACTCCGGGCTGTAATGTTGGGCTATTTTACTGTAAACACGACTATGATTTTAGTCTCAAGACATCGATTGCTTTAAGTCCATCAATTGATTATGTAAGTGCTGCAACTATCCACTCTCCATATATACGTCTTATGGGAAAGACTTTTAAATAAATGGAAGCAGTGCTAAAAAGGATACTTAACCGGATGGCCTAATACATTTGGGGAACTGTAAAAGGTCAATTTAGTTGCCATTACGGATGTCACGTGGATGTGCTGATCACAACATTGATGCAATGGCCATAAGGTGTGGCGTCACACGCCAGTGGTATTGAGTTTTTGGAGGCAGAGCTGGTAAACCAATTAGCCAGACGTGAAGATGTGCGTGAGACATCCACTGGCCTGACAATGAGGCGTTGCATCTGGAAGGCAGTACAGCAAGTATATTTAGACTGGATAATCCGTGTAAGTGGAGTTCGAATGTAATCTACCCCTTGGCTTGTGTGGGGTTTTTCAGAGCAGCTATATTTTCTCGCACGTGAACGCTAACTCAAGATAAACGTCAACATGCGCAGCAGAATAGTTCTCAGTGGCACAAAGGCGCAGTGAGTGTTTGTTATTATTGAACACGAACGAATGGTGAACCAATGTGAAGCAAACTGTGATGATGAACCCTACAACCAGCTGAGTTGAACTCCTGGTCACGGCCAAATCATCAGCATCCAGCGATACTGGAACCGGTCCTGGGTCCCCATCTTCACCAATCGCCACCGAATAAACATCTTATTCTGACAAGAGTATGTTCCATACGCTCTTTTAAGTTCAAGTGTTTATAGATACTCCTCCATCCGAAAATAAAACAAACCTGATTGGAATAAACACGCACAGATTCTAAATGTTTCTGTATTAAATGTTCCTCTACGGATGTTTTAAGTAAAGAGAAAAACAGAGGGTTTGGCTCGATTTGCGTTTGAATTTAACTGATTGAGCTAAGGACAAACAAAACACAACTATTACTGGGCATGCCATGACATTGCGTTGACTTAAAATCAACAACCACTGCCCTTTTCAGAAACGCATCAGAACATTTGGATGCATTTGGAAGCCGGAAATGTGTTTCCCTGCCTTCCTGTTGCTGTGTTTGCGAGTCTTAATTTGCAACAACTTGTCTACATAACTCGACGACGTTAAATCTCATTACAGGGAGCTGAAGCAGCAGGGTTTCATTCTGGGTTTAAATCCAAATTGAAGCCACCCTCCACCAAACTATATTTTTTACTTTAAAACTTAATGGATCTGAGCTATCAATGACTGCGCAAAAACACAGTTGTTAAATAAGCGGTGGCAAATCTAAACTACGTCACTATGACGTGTCACTGACAATGACGTCGAAACTTCCAAAAATAATCGACCTTTGGCTCAATAATTGTCAGGGCTGCTCGTCGCCGGTGCTTTTTGCGGTGGATAACCCTGAGGTCCGGCATCACCTCGGTGACCGGCTCGCGGTCTGCTCGGCTATGACCGAACTGGGGAAAAGAAAACACACGGTGTGACTAAATCACCCAGAATGCATCTGTAACTCCCAGCACAGAAGCCAAGCCTTGCCGAGCCCGGGTAAGTGCTTGGATGGAAGACAAGCACACCGTGCGTGCGCAAACAAGTTCTCATCTCATTTTCAGAAACCGCTTAGTCCTGTACTGGGTCGCGGTGAGCCAGAGCCTATCCCGACAGACACAGGGCACAAGGCAGGGATATACCCACGATGGGACGCCAGTCCATCACCAGGCACTGGCGGCCAATTTAGTCTGCAAGCCAATTAACCTATGCAGCAGCAGGTTTTTTTCACTGTGGGAGGAAACCGGAGTGCCCGGCGAAAACCCACGCGGACATGGGGAGAACACGCAAACTCCACACAGAAAGGCACCGGAGCCGAGATTCGAACCCGGGGACCTTCTTGCCATGAGGCGACAGCGCTACCCACTGGGCCACCGTGACAAACAAGTTGTCATTGGGATTGTGGGGCTACATGATGGGCTGCTGAGGAGAGCGCAGAACAATCCACGATTGTGCTTTACTTTTACGCTCTTGCATTTTACGCCCGCTGCGTTCGCTAACATGGCACTGGTAGGCTAGTGAAGGCGTAGTGCGTGGGAAGGGCCTCGTCCAGCAGTGGATTGACACGAGAGCCATACGTGATGTACGGATAGAGGTGCAGAATAACTTGGGGAGATTTGTAATTAATGAGTTGCTTTAATGTGGCTTGTGTGTTTCCACTAAATCTCGAACAATACAAATACTTCTCAGTTTGGCTCCGTTAACGTAGTGACCCACGGCCCTTGTGAAAATATTTTCTCTTCTACTCATTTTTTTTTACATTTTAAAATAATTACTGTTATTCATTCGCTCACAAGCATTCCAACGCACACGGCACTCTCCATGTGATCCAAGGCCCAGCATGGTATCAAGTATAATTAAACCCCCCCCAGGCAAGTAACTAACCACTGTTGCAGTGACTGCACCCCATTCCATCCATCATTTGCCATCAGTCATCATTCTCGAGAATGTCTCTCTTTCGCTGTTCTTTCGAGATAGCCGTGTATCCTGAAAGCACTGCTACGGAGAGAATTTCTCACATCGAGCCAATGAAACCTCCATTATGGCAGACGTAATTTTCATCATTCTCTTTCTCAACAATGATGATCAAATACTTATTATTACTACAACAGCTAGACAATCTTATATGCTTGGTTTATAAACACTTCGTATATATACTTTTTACAAAACTCAAAAACCCTTGATCCAATCATCACGAAACTTAGCAGGCAGCTTACTGAGACCGTTGCCAAAAATGCCATCATTTGTGGGTAAGATTGGCCACTAAATAACTTTAAAAAAACCCCAACATATTTCCCCCACTACATCACCATGCTCACAAAAATTCCAAAGATCGACTTGTCTCAGCCAACTACCAACCCCATCATAATAATTACACTAAGCAAGCGTGGCTGTGACGTCTGTACAAAACCAGGAGCTTACATCAACATTAATTGGCCGATAACATCATAATATATAGGATGCAGTGTCTGGAAAATGTTGGCGCCGGATAACCACATGACTGCCTCCTCCCTACCTCTCCGTGGATTCCTCGCTATGCCTCCACATCCAGTGTCTCGTCCATGACCAGGTGTCGATTTTAGACGCGTTGCAAACCGTGTTATTATTACGAAAGAAAACAATAACTGTTAATGTCAAGGATAAAAGGACCGTTATACAGACAACGGTGTGATGGGAGGGTTGGGGGGGGGTGCGTGTGGGTCCGAGAATGTGAGCAGGGGAATTGAACTCATGTTGTCGGGTTCGTAGCACAGCATGCTAATGCACACACACACACACACACGTGTAGACAGAATGATCCCCTGTAGAGCCTTAACGGACTGTAGGGCCAAGTGCTCTTAGTGAGCACCTGCAGAGGCCTGTATAGCACCGGAAGGGGTGGGTGGCCAGCACCATGTCATGCCACCTTTGTCATCGTAGTGGCGGTGTTAACACCAGGTACTCATTTGAGGCTGAGCCGACCTAGGGGAAGCCCAGGACCAGTACAAAAAATCGTCACTGGTTTTGTCCCTGAACGGGATTCGAACTCCGGTCGCGGGGGTTTTGTTGCCCAGCGCACTTACGGTTGAGCCACCGCTCCCCAAAAATAAAGACAAAGATTCCCCGTAGAGCCTTAACAGACTGCAGGGTCAAGTGCAGTTAGCAAGCACCTATGAAGGTCGACACGGCACACAAGGGGGTGGGTGATCAGCATCACGCTCGGCCGCCTTTGTCTCTCTCGTGGCAATGTTTACAGAATGCACTAGGTATGCATTTGAGGCTGAATCGACCTAGGGGAGGCCCAGGACCGGTTCGGGAAAATCGTCACTGGTGTTCACCGTGAGCGGGGTTCGAACTCGGGTCGCCGGGGTTTTGTAGCCCAGCGCGCGCTAACCGCTGGGCCACCGCACACACAGACACACACAAACACACTGTCCCGCCCCCTCCCAAATGCGCTCACCTCTCGTAGGTGAGGCTCAGCTTGGGCGGCTCCAGGTTAGGATCCTCGATGCACTCCATCCGTGGGCAGCGCATGAAGTAGTAGAGCGCGTGCAGCGAGTCCCAGCCCCAGGCCGCCTGCGCGGGGGGCTGCGCGTGGGCCGCACGCGAAGGGCTGGCGCCTACGCTCGAGCCGCCGCCGCCGCCGCCGCCACCGCCACCGCCGCCACCCAGCCTCGCCAGATGATGCATGGCGCGAGACACCAGGTCCCCTGGTGGGGCGGGGGACGGGCAGAGGGGAAAGTGAGCCGGTACGGTCCGATAGGGCCCGTAGAGAAAGTGGACACACAGGTGGGTTGCGTACGGCAGTACTGGTTAAGACATTCAATGGAGTTTCACACCTGGGGACAGGTGAAGCATGCGTGTCACTGGCGTTAACAAAATCGGGTGAAAAAGCGAGAATTGTGATTTCATAATTCTGTGCCCGTAAAAAAAGATCATCTCGACAGAATCTCGAAGGCTGCTGTTGCTGATGCGTGCATAATGCATTTCCTTGAGTGCATTGCTCGCAGAGCCAGATTAAATGAGAGTTCCCGGAGTAAAAGTGCATCCGTGTTGGAAGAAACTCGCAAATCCTGTTCAGATGGGTTGCAAACTTATTTCCTGTACTGCCTATTACAGGCACTCTCGCTGCCCTGAACATACAAATAGACGCTTGCACACATTCTCAGGCAGAGCCTTCAGCGCTTTGTGACCCTCGGGTGAAAGGCACGTTCAAATGCAAGTATTATTATTATTAACTCTGTGTAGTGGCTGCACAGTGTTAACGGTGCGATCAGAGTAGCAAGAGAAGAGGGAGATAAAAGGCAGACGGGCATGGTGCTGGCCACCCAACCCTTCGTGTGCCATCCTGGCCTTCATAGGTGCTCACTAACAGCGCTTGGTTCAATGGTTTGTTAAAGCTAGACAGGGAATCTGTGCTCTTCCTCTGTACGTGTGGTGAATGACGACGTAACAGTCAGCAAGCTACGTTGCAATTTCATCGACTTTGCTAATACAACCGACCTCAATACGCTGCGCCTTGGTGTGAGTGCTGGCCATTTCCAGCCAACCTTGCGAATCCAAAATAATTGCTTTCACGAAGGCAGCTCTCGGCATAATAATTAATGTCTTACAACGTCCAGTGCTGTTATGTACGGGCACGCATTACAGGTTTAACAATAAACGTGCTGTGCGATCATAAGTGCTGTGAAATAACGTTTGCCTTATCGCGTAACTCTACCATGTACTCTGAGTTACGCAAGGTGCTTCACGGGGGCCAATTTGAAATGACCGAGTGTTAACGGTTCTAAGAGGCATGAACGGATGTCTCGAGACACCGCAGACCTGAAATGTTGCCAATGTGTAATGGGCACCACACTGGACTTGCAATCCAGGGGTCGTAGATTCAACTTCATGCAGTGGTCTCGAACACGTTTAAGCACCTCCGAAGACTTTTAGACTCTAAATGCAACACAAGAACGACCCTTAAAATGCCACTTCACTAAAACCCCCCATAAATGTACGCTACACATAACGTTCATCGATTCTTATTTGGAAACCAGTGGTTGCTGCAAACTCTCTCCAGTGACTTGCATTTGCAACACACGGCCACCACGGTTAAAAAAAAAAACAACCACCGTACAGCAACGTTCCGTTTTCGACTCTATATGTTTCCAATGTAAAAATCGACTGTTCAATCAATACTCAGGGATCGATCTGTTGATCGGAATCGACCGGTTGGAGACCAATGATTTCATGTCACGGCTCAGCGGCTGAACCAATGGAGCATGGTTTTTGATATCCTAGCAGAGTGCCCGCCATATGGGCCATCTTGTTTTAAGCGTGTAACGTGCTCTTATAACGTCTCTTGTCGATTACTTTTTCTACCGATAGGACTACTCGGGGGCGGCACGGTGGCCCAGTGGGTAGCGCTGTCGCCTCACAGCAAGAAGGTCCCGGGTTCCAATCTCGGCTCGGGTGCCTTGCTGTGTGGAGTTTGCATCTTCTCCCCGTGTCCGCGTGGGTTTTCACCGGGCGCTCCGGTTTCATCCCACAGTCCAAAAAACATGCTGCTGCATAGGTGAATCGGCTCCCAGACTAAATTGCCCTCAGTGCCCGGTGATTGACTGGCGTCCCATCGTGGATATATCCCTTCCTTGCGTCCTGTGTCTGCCGGGATTGGCTCCGGCTCACCGTGACCCTGTACAGGATTAAGCGGTTTCTGACAATGAGATGAGACGACTGCTCGGACTGAATAAAGGTGGAAGAGAGCTTGAAAGGGTTGATGTCAGTGCCAAATGGGAATTTAAAACTGAAATCATGTTTACGTTTCAGATGAGTAATCAGGAATACAACACGTACCAGCAGGTATTTTACACGTGAAGTCTCACCATCACCCAGAACAGAAACGGGGGATACTGCACACCTTAGCCCACTGGTCTGAAGAAATATCAGATAAATAACATCTAAAAGATCAGCTACAACATCTAAAACAAGCACTACGCAGCAATGGATACACAAAAACAGAGATCCAACGTGGATATAGTCACGACAGCAAAAACCACGAAAATGAGAAAGACACACATTGTGCCTGGAATGGAGTGACACGGTATAAGAGAGTGACTTGACATTAATAGCAGTCACACATACGACTCGACCACAGAACGCCTGAATATGCCTCCAACGTGGGAGGCGAAACGTCGAAGGAGAGAGGAGGAGTGATCGACGCGGCTATCCCGAAAGAGCAGCTTTCAGAAGCAATCATCATGCATCGCGCTGTAAAAGCTTACGTCAGTATAAGAAGGGAAAAGTCAAGCTGAAATAAGACAATGCTACTGCGCTAAGCCTGAGACAGACACTCAAAGCTGTGCTGCGTGAACGGACAAGGCTTTTGCATAAGCGACTGCACTTGAGACATTCAGTGCCATGTATAAAAATATACAGTAAAAGGAGAAGAAGAGCTGCTGTGAGTGGGACACGTGTGCAGGATGGACGTGGGCAGGATGCCAAGTTGGAGGTCAATGGCCGAGAGCAACACCAGGAAGAGGGATATTCAAATAGAGGACCTTGGAGGTCAGGTTGAGACCTCACAACAACCGCTGAAACCAGCATAAGGATGGAAACAATGACAGGGTCATGGTGGCATCGATGAGATTGGCTGCAATTATTTTTTGACCTTCAATGGCTCTTGTAAGCAGTACCTCGGCATCTCTTTAGGTGGCCCTAAGCCAGCCGTGGAAGCTAGACATTCCTACGAAGGAGGAAAGTATCTCCGTAGATAATTGTTGATGCCTTACAATGTGGAATTCTCATGCCGTTGACCATGGATAACAGATGATGGACTGAGTGGAAATTCGACACAGATTGGAACTCACATCTGCCAAATTGTGAGTCGAGAGTTCTGCTGAAGTCCCACTCGAGTAGATCACGGTGTATTGACTAATTTTAAGGTTGAAACGAACACTGATCAATGATTACTTACGTGTTAACCGAAATCACTTTATTTCAACGCGGCATCTAAGCAGGCGCTTACCCATATCATCACCCCCCTCCACAATTCTGTGAATCGTCACGATTCTGCATCGCGAATCAATTCGAAAACAGCATCTCATTTAAAATTTGTCATGGGATGACATGCGATTCTAAAGATTACGGAGTCAGCAGAGCCTGACTCCACATCACAAAAAACTCCAGAAGAACTACATCTGCTGACAAGCCAAAAGCCATCTTTCACTCAACAGAAGATTATTGGATTTTAAACTAGAAATGCCTCCTCGAGTCACAGCTTGAGTCACGAGAACTCCTACTGTGAATAAACCACACACACGACTGAAAAATGATCGATTTTCTCCCCCACATTCACACGCATCATTATGTCTCCAAAGGCGATTGCCCTGTGCAGAATCAAGGCAATACCCGATGGGTATCGCAACGTGGAACGGGGCATCGCGCGTGTTGCTGATCGCTAAACGCGGTGCCCAGTTTACGACTGCTCGTGGAAGGGTTGGGTTTACGGGAAGACGTCGCCCGCCCCGGCGCGGTGGCCCAGTGATTAGCGCTGTCGCCTCACAGCAAGAAGGTCCCGGGTTCGAATCTCTCGGCTCGGGTGCCTTTCTGTGTGGAGTTTGCATGCTCTCCCCGTGTCCGTGTGGGTTTTCGCCGGGCACTCCGGTTTCCTCCCACAGTCCAAAAAGCATGCTGCTACATAGGTTGATTGGCTCGCAGGCTAAATTGCCCCGCAGTGCCCGGCGATGGACTGGCGTCCCATCGTCGGTATATCCTTGCCTTGCGCTCTGTGTCTGCCGGGATAGGCTCCGGCTTCACCGTGACCCTGTATAGGACTAAGTGGTTTCAGACAATGAGATGAGACGTCGCCCGCCCGCCCGCCCGCCCGCCCTTCTCCTCCCTGTCTCACTCACCAAGCTCGGCGACGCTGCCCACGTAGGTGGCGAGCAGCGACTGCTCCAGCGTGCGCAGCTCCGCAGGGCCGTACGGCTCCATCGTCGCGCCGTCGCCGACGCCCCCCGCCATCGACGCCGCCCGCTCTTGGAACCCGCCGAAGTGCGGCGGCAGCGACAGCACCCCTGCGCGCGGGCACCGGGCGGGACGGGGGAGGTCACGGTTAGGGCCTGCGCTGGTACGCGTGGCCAAGCGGGCGCTGGAGCGCTCGCTACGGCGGGGAGAGAGAGCAGCTCTGCCTCGCGGAAGGTCACGAGAGGGACAGACGTTTAATCATCACAGCAGACTGCACCCAGTGAGCTTGCAAGCTATGGATGTGGGATTCCTGCGACACAACAAACATCCAAAATGACGAACGTAACAAAGCATAAAACCAAAAGGCAAATAAAATTACGGTAACAATATGTGCATTCTTGACTCTAATCGTAGTCACAAAAGTAAAACAATAGTATGCACGATTGCACAATGAAACAAACTGACAACACGGACTTACGCAAAGAATATTAGCCCATAATACCTCCGGGGTCAATAAAATTAGAACTACTTTCTGTGGAAGTCATTCGAGGTAATGCCATTGAGACGTGTCCCTATCATGGGAATGTGGACAATTCACCACTGGCCCAGTGGCTATGAACGAGAGATGAGCACACACGGACGCCACCGTATACACAACGCACTGAATAAATCATTATCACCATCCACTTAAGTCTGTACAAGGTCGTGGGGGGCTGGAGCTTATCCCGGTACACAGAGGGCGCAAGGCAGGGCTGTACCTAGGATGTGATGCTAGTACATGGTAGGGCAGACTTTTTGGGGCAATATTCTCAGCAGGCCAATTAACCTAGTCAGCAGCGTGTCTGTGGACAGTTGGAGGAAACCGGAATACCCCGGCGAAAACCCACGTGGACACGGCGAGAGAACATGCAAACGCCACACAGATCGTATCGGTAAGATTTGGTTAAAATACAAATATCTGGGGTAACCTGGCAACACGAGTCATTGCAGGTCAACTCCAAACACTTGAGAAAAACAAAACAAACACGTTTAATGTAATTAAAAATGCTAATTTCCTCAAATAGACGAATTTAGAAAACAGAATTAATGACTGCAATACAAAACTCGCAAAATGTAATGTAACTTTTCTTTTGTTAAAACATGTGCGTGTGAGCTCCCCATGTGACCACGCCACATGATTATTCCTGCTTATCGCACCGAATCAGTCATAAGGTTCCAGCTCATGACGCTATCGCTCGGAGCAGTCAGAGAGATGATATCTTAAAAGTTACTCCGGGCTTTATTTTGTGTCTTTGTTTTTCAGGCTTACTGCCCGCTGGCTCGGGGGAGTTCGTTTAGTTTTGATCCCAACGCTGCTAGCCAGGTCCCGTGTTTTGAGACGAATTTGTCCTCATTTTCGTGACATCAAAGCCGAAATAATACGCCAGAGACTAGTGTACACACACACGCACGCCACGTACACAACACGCAGCACTCCCACCACCACCCACCATTCACCCATGCACCACGCATACGCGCCACACACACACCCTCACCAGGATATATCTCAAAATCACTGCTGCTGGCCATGACCAGGTTCTCGTTTAAAACCTAAGCAGATCCAGGATCATCCTCAGACAGGTTCAGACACGAAATGACATTCGTTTTGAAAAGCACAGGAAAACCCAAGGAAATGGACAAGCAGTGGCCTATAGAGGCTAAACACAGGCCGATCCATTTACAGGTACCCGACTTAACTTCAAAGCCTCTAAATGTGTTCTCAGATATGGAGCAACCATCGTACCACATGTTGAGACAAAGGTGAGGGGGGGGGTCATTGGAAATCAGTGGGGTATCTATAGATGGATCATCCTGCACAGTACGCATAAAACACGCCAATGCTTTGAACCAGAGGCACTTCAATCATCCGTTAAAACAAGAGACGACTATGCGTGTGAATTTGCCAACCATTTCGCTACCTATCAGTCAGTCAGTATTAGTACCCACTTAATCATGTACAGGGTTGCAGGAGGTACTGACACTATCCTGGCAGACTGGGTGCAATGCAGGCTATACCCAGGATGTGATGCCAGTACATCGCAGGTCCCTTTTTGTTGGGGGGGGGGGGCAATTTACGCAGCAGTCGAATTAACCTAGACAGCAGCGTGTCTTTGGATGGTGGGAGGAAACCAGAGTACCCGGTGAATGCCTGGATATAAACGCGTATCTGCCACAGTACAACACCATAGCACACAATTATACTCCACTCACATCTGGACAGAATGTGCACATGGTTATGCAATAAACAAGAACACATGGACTGACGCGCGCGCGCACACACACACACACACCTTGAAACCCGAAACGATGCATGTGGTGTGTGGCAGCAAGCGCTTTCACAGGTGTGCACGGGCACACCGACACGTGCCACCTTTGCACAACCACAGCCACAGTTGGAGGCACGCACAACCTCAGAGACAACGATCCCCCCATGTGGCCTTGACAGGCTGTAGAGTTGAGTGCTGTTAGCGACCACCTATAAAGGCCAGCGCGCACAAGCTCATTTACTCACAAAGCACGCAAGCCCCCCCCTCCCCACGGTGCCACACATCCAATACGCAGACACGCCTGTGACCGAGTGAATGTGATTACACTGAGTTGGTCCAGGACCTCTGCTGCGTCGACTCAGCCTCATAGGAGTACCTGGCGTGGTGTGTAAACATCACTGCTGAGGAGACAAAGGTGGTCGGGCATGGTGGTGGCCGCCCACCATCTCAGATTCCGTGCTGGCTTTCATAAGCGCTCACAAGCGCTTGCGCCAAAAAGTCTGTTAGGGCTATATGGCTGGTGGCAATGTTTGCACGTTGGACCAGGTGCTCATTTGAGGTCCAGTCGACCTAGGGGAGGCCCAGGACCAGTTCAAGCAATGTTCACTGCTGTTGACCGTGCACGGGATTCAAACTCGGGTGGCCAGGTCTGTAGGCTCAGCGCGCTAACCACTGCGCTATCATTCCCCCCCATACAGCATTAAGACCGCAGGGTCCAATTCTGTTTGTGAGTACCTATGACTGTCGACACGACACATGAGGGGGGGGTGTGACCAGCACCACGACCGGCCGTCTTTGTCTCCTTAGTGGCAATGTCCACACACCGCAATAGGTACTCTTTTTAGGCTGAGTCGCCCGACGTGAGGGCCCAGGATTGTTTAAGAATATCGTCACTTCCGTTGGCTGTGGGCAGGAGTCAAACTAGGGCTGCCAGGTCTGAAGGCTCAGCACGCGAACCGCTACCCCACCGCTCTCCACACACACATACGCGTCTGCACGCACGCGCACAATGGAGAAAGCAGGAAATAGCAGAAAGTAATCAGAGTAGGCAGTGCGAGTGTGGTACACGTGTGTGTGAATGTACACACACGCACGTGTATATGCGTGTAATACGGTATGCGAGCCGTGTGTGTTGAGACGCGCAGGTGTGTGCGTGTGTGTGTGGTCATGTTTGTGTGTGCGTGTGTTAACCAGGTTGGATTGTGTAAGAAGCTCACAAATTCTCGGAAGGTCTGGACAAAGCCCCATTGGTGAGCTCCTCCTGCAGGCGAGGCTGGGTCATGTAGCCCGCATGCCCAACCACGAAACACCGCATGCCCAAGCAGTTGCTGTCAAGCCGGATAGAGGGGGCTAAACGGGCGCGGCACGGGCTAGAGAAGAGATGGACTGATGTGGCACTGGAGGACCTGGAGCTGAGTGGACTTGCTGAAGACTTGTACAAGCGGTGTCAAGATCGACCTCTGTGGAGGGGGATCGTGAAGGATGCTACGGGGCAGTTGGAGGCAGTCGCCCTCCATCAACAACGGAGGGCGGAGGAGCGCCGCTCACAACCACAAGCGGAGCGCCGGGCGGCTAAAACACAGCAAGTTGGCACAGTAGGGAGCATAGGTGGTGCATCTGCCAGTCATCTCAGTCAGGCAACTCATAACACCCGGATCTGTCCCGTGACCTCTTGTCGGCGAGCCTTCAACACTTCAAGTGACTTAAAGGTGAACCTGGCCTGGCACAGGTGTCGTGGTGACGTCACCGCCACACAGTGGCGAATGGCGGTTGTTGTTGTTGGAGAGCGGTCGTATAGCGGTTTGCGCGCTGCTGGGCCACGAAGCTGGCGACCCGATTTCGATTAGCGCTCACGACCAACACGAGTGACGATTTTCTGAATCAGTCTTGGGCGTCCCCTAGGTCGACTCAGCCTCAAATGCGTACCTCGTGCGGTGTGTAAACATCACCACGAGGGATACAAAGGCGGTTGGGCGTGGTGCTGGCC
This sequence comes from Mordacia mordax, assembly GCA_036362905.1. Lineage (NCBI taxonomy): Eukaryota > Metazoa > Chordata > Hyperoartia > Petromyzontiformes > Petromyzontidae > Mordacia > Mordacia mordax. The sequence goes on from JAZEWT010000005.1 coordinate 22,146,248, forward strand.
ACTCGCCCCTTCGTGTGCCGTGCTGGCCTTCATATGTGCTACTCACTAAAAACAACTGACTCTACAGTCTCTTATGTGTAAAACAGAAATCTATCTTTGATTCTGTACTTTGCTGCAAAGTAATTCAAAAACAACGGGAATAAATTCTTAGTGCGTGTGGGGGGGGTTCATGTACAGATATAAAAAAAACACAATAACTTTACTGTCATTAACAACACACGAATTACAAACTTGATGAGAGTAATGTATAACTAACTTAGTAAACGAGACTTTGAGTAAGACAGGTAACTTAAAAGGAAACGATGGAGTGACAGTAGGAGGTTACAAATCCACAGTACATCAGAACACCTACGGTATGCATTGTATATGCACCAAAAATAAAAACCATTTGGTCTGAGAGCTTACCCCGTGAAATGGGCGACACATCTTGTTCCCACACCTATGCACTCCTGTACGTGTGCATGAATACTGTTAACAATTACAACCTGGCTAGAAAAGGTTCTTTGTCTCTCCGTCAGAGTCCGTGCTCGCGCAGCTGTCTGCAGACTCTTGTTTATAAACCCGTGCCAAGTCAGCCAAGATTTCCTAGGTCGGTCCCGTTTGGAAACATTTTCTGGTGTTGGGGAGGTGGGGGAGGTGGGGGGGAGGTGTGAATGTCAATCAAACGGGGTATGACCCCGGTGCCGGGTAATGCGGGTCGACAGCAGAGGCTGGGATGAAATGCAGACTGCGCGCTCCACTGCTGGACGTTTTCGCGGCTCAATGTGCGAGAGTTGCTCTGCAGAGCTGCTCTTTCGAGATACGCGGCTCTCCCGAAAGAGGAGCTCGAGGATAGCGATACTCGAAACTGATTATTGATAAGGGTGGATCGTGACGGATGGTAACGGTGAGTGGTTGTTGCAGGAGCCGTTACATGTCTGCGGGTTTGATTGGAATCGACATCACGCTGGGCCTGCAATGACAGACGTCTTATGAAGCCTCCAACGTAGGAGGCGAAACATCGTGAAGGAAGGAGGAACGCTCGACACGGCGATCCGGAAAGAGCAACTTTTTAAGAGCACTTATTTACGTATTGGTAAAAGGTTTTCGCGGCTCCATGCGTGAGAAATTGTTTCCAGAGCCATCATTTTTTTTTGGGATCGCCGCGTCGAGCGCTCCCGCTCCCCCTCCTTCGCGACGTTCCGCCTCTCGCGTTGAAGGCATCCTCAGGCGTGCTGAGACAGTCTCGAAAGAACCGCTTTGGGAAAGCACTTCTGATGTTCACAGCGTGTCGGGATGTCTACACGAGAGCCTGAGCGCGTTTGTGGACGTGGCCATGCGTGCGTACAGACAACCAAGTGTTAACAATCGGCAGCGTGTGTTAATATCCGGGCTGCGAATATTCGTGTTTATTTTATTAAACTTGGGCAAATAATTAATGTCAGGCAACGCGTGTGGCGAGACTGTTGCCCCGCAACGAATGGCATGAGGCGGCCAAGGCTTTTAACTCTGCTCACACTCCTGTGCGGGCGGC
>JAZEWT010000005.1:22159231-22176885 GCA_036362905.1 Mordacia mordax
TCGCGGTGAGCCGGAGCCTATCCCGGCAGACACAGGGCGCAAGGCAGGGATATACCCGCGATGGGACGCCAGTCCATCACCGGGCACTGCGGGCAATTTCGTCTGCAAGCCTGACGATGTGTATTACGCAAACGGATGACTAGAATGTAGTACAACAAATGTAGCTAGTGTATTGTGAAAGTAAGGGTGTTAACGGGCAAATGTGTATTTGCTTCATTTATTTACGGAAAATATGGAGCCAATGTGCGCAGTGAAGCGTTAGTTTCGGAAGGCTGGAGTTTCAGGCGACGTCACCGGCGCACAAGGAAGGAATTGTGACTCCAGCGCAATCACACACCCGAGGAAAACGACTTAGCTTGGCAAGGCAACGAGCGGAACAACAGCTCTGACAAACGAAGTGTTTGTCTAACACCTAAACAAATAAACACATCACACAAACACATTGCACACACGCGGCACCTGTTTGTTGTTTGTTTAAAATCCCATCCGCGAGCTGCATTTTGATGCTGCACTGCAAGCGCCAGGCACACGATTGCACCTGCTACAAAACGGACACATTACATCTGTAAGATTACAACAGGTGTTACCGTATCTGGCGATTATGCAGGTGTTAAGATCTTAACACCTGCAGGCGTTGTAATCTTATATATGTATACTGGCAAAAAAGTACCCATAACAATTACATCTGATTTCTATTGCGGTCACGAATCTAATGCTGATGAATCGTGGAGTCGGAACCCCCACGCCTGACTGATATACACGGGCCTACAAGGCATCTCCGGTTGCACTGCTTAAGAGCAATGAAAACGGTTGAAATGAGACGCAATGCAGGGTGTTATGAGTTGTGGAGACATTTACGCACCCTATATATGTAAATCCGCAGGCTTATCCTCACGGGCCGCTCACGACCTCGCAGGTCTGTTTTGACGATATCCCACCATCTGCCTTCATCGTTACCCCGTAGTTAGTAACCTCAGCGCGTCAACGCCAGTGTGACTGCCGAGGTGAGCTGCCCTCCCTTCAACCTCATACAATTACGCCATTTGTCATAGTACAGTATTTAACAACACATGTTCAAACGCTTCGAGCCTTCCACATGATGCAAAACCAGAAAAAAAGTGCATCGTGGTGATCTTAACTGTATGTTTTCTGCCTGGCAAAACAATTTCTGTGGCGATGGGTTTCCTCCTACTGTACAAATATGAATCATCATTATGTCTGCAATGTTTTCTTGCAACTTAGTAAATGCCAAGCAAGCCGGTGGTTTACAAGATTGCAAACCTCCAATCGTCCTGCATCACCTTATCGTGAATTTCCTGACGAAAGTCACACACGCTACTTTCAAAAAGGCCAGAAAGAGGCTTCGTTTTTGTAGTTTAGCTGTTAAAGTTAACTGTACTTCATTACCTCGTCTCATTGTCATAAACCGCTTAGTCCGATACAAGATCATGGTGAGCCGGAGCCTATCCCGGCAGACACAGGTCGCAAGGCAGGGATATACCCACGATGGCATGCCAGTCAATCACAAGGCACTGCGGACAATTTAGTCTGCAAGCCAATTAACCTATGCAGCAGCATGTTTTTTGGACAGTGGGAGGAAACCGGAGTGCCCGGCGAAAACCCACAGGGACACGGGGAGAGAACATGCAAACTCCACACAGAAAGGCACCCGAGCCGAGATTTGAACCCGCGACCTTCTTGCTGTGAGGCGACAGCGCTACCCACTGGGCCACTGTACTTCATCACTGACGTAGTTAATCTGGCCATTTTATAAAACGTAATGATGACTCACCCTTACAGAGCAGTCATGATCATGAGCTCTTCTTTTATTAGCTCATCAGTAACGATGGGGCTCCGAATAGATTTAGTGAAATGTATCCGAAACTTTGGCCAGCATTCCCACTTAAAATCTCAATCCTTCTTTATCTTTTATACAAAGTGGGGATTGTCATCTTGCACTGTTAATCTAAAATTATCTGCCGCTTAAATTAGTCACTATTTCTTTAAGTTGACCTTAACAGCCAAGAGTGTGGGTCGGAGTGGCTCCGGTTATAAAGAAATAGAACCCGAACACACAACCACAGGTGCAGAGGGTGGTCAGTCTGTTTGTATTTAAGCTGAAAGGGAACGTTGAGTTACGTCGTGCTTCTTAACAGTTGTCCAGCTGGGAGAGATACGCAAGTTAGAACATATCAGTGCGCCGGGCACAATTTGGTCTGGGCAATAAACCGAGGCAGCGTGTCTTTGGAGCCGTGGAGGAAACCGGAGTACTCGGCAAAAAACCCACGCGGACACGGGGAGAGAGAACAGGCAAACTCCACACAGAGAGACACCCGAGCAGGGAATCGAACCCAAGTGCCCTGTTGCTGTGAGGCAGCAGCCCTACTCACTCGTGCTGTAAAGTGGCGTGATTACGGGAAACGCGTCGCCACACCCATCTTATTATGGCGACCAAACCCCCACGCGCCTGTCATTCCACGCGTGACGCCACCAAGCAGCCCAGGAATTGTTGGGGGCATTCCTTAATGTTTTATATCCCGTCTAGAGCTGCTCTTATATCCGGCATAGATCTATCTTAGACCTGTTCCGCTTTTAAATATTCCACCATTTCAAGTCCCCCCCCACCCCCAATTCTAGAACGACTTTACTCAAGTCATCTTGCTCTGGACTCCCTGCTACCTCTTCATGTCGAGGCTCAAGATTTATTTTAGTCATCCTCTGTCTATGAATGCAGCGCTTTGAAAGCAGATATTTAAATGAATGTCTATAGAAGGGCGATGCAAGTGCGACAATTAGTGACTCTGGGCCATCGGGAAAGCCATCTTGAAATGTGGAAAATGTACACAAAGACCATGGACCCGTTTTATATTTTTGACCACGAATATTAGTTATTCATCATCACCTTTTTATGGTCATAGTCTCGAAAAAATTGCCCTTTTAAGCAACTTTTGCAGCTGAATGTTCAGTTCCCCTCGCAAGGCGAGCGTTCACACATTGAATTTTTACTGACAACCGCTTTCAGAGCGAACTCGGAGTCTGCCCCGTTTGTCCCCGACCCGGACGCTCAGTGGCTCAGAGCCCGGCAAGGCGCACGCAAACGCGTGTTGAGCTGGCGATGGAGAAAGCAAACCAGAGAGCGAAAGAGAGAGAGAGAGAGTGAGGTGAGAGCACGGCGCCGCCCTTGCCGCTCACATCTGGAGTTGCACGCAGCACGGGCGAACAAAGCCATGTCTTTGTGCGCACGTGGCATGGCCGCTACCCACCACGAACCCCCTCCACCACCACCACCACCACCGCGTCACCCTCCCCTCTTTCCATCCACCCCATCGGTAACAGCACCACCACACGGGGCCCCGAAATCCTCCTCCCCTGCAGCCTACCTTAATAATCTACACATACGCCCTCACCCCTACCACCCAAGTCTGAAACAGCCACAGCAATTGCATAGGAGCACTTTGAGGTGCAACAGTTAAAATTGCCCATTGCCAGCCCACATACGCAAATGATTCTGTGGCTGTGATGGATACAGCTGTATGTAGATGTAATTATACATCCTGTGTGTGTATATAATATACACATTTGTACATGCTTGTGCACGTGTGTGCAGACATTTATACACACGCACTGAAGTGAGTATCGGGTAGAGTTCTATGAGCATGGCGTGGTGGCACAGCAGTTCGAATGTTGCTCTGCTATGAACCGAGCAACGTAAGTTTTACTTTCAGCAAAGAGTAAGACGAATGGCAATTATCTGAACCAATCCTGGTGTTGGACGACACGGTGGCCCAGTGGGTAGCGCTGTCGCCTCACAGCAAGAAGGTCCCGGGTTCGAATCTCGGCTCGGGTGCCTTTCTGTGTGGAGTTTGCATGCTCTCCCCGTGTCACCTGCATAATTGCCAGGCAATTATGCAGGTGATCTTAACACCTGCATAATCGCCAGATACGGTAAAACCTATTGTAATCTTAATAAAATGTAGGAGGCAGCAGCTATGAGTCAGCTCGTCAACCGAAGTCCGGTCTCATGGTTATGATACACGCATGAAATGGTGGGTGGAAATCCACGTGACCTTCAATCCACACAGATTTTCGTTTCAATTTCCCTCTTTAAGCTGGCGATCAGAATGAACAAGGCAGTTGAAAGGAGACGGTGAAAAGGAGTGCCCCTACAAATACAAGGCAGAGGAAAGGATTGACTTATCAACTTGCTAGTTAACCCCCAGGTCATGTATATTGGTTGCCTCGTGTGCGGGTTTAAGCGACGAAATGTTAAAAGAAGTTAAGGATCGGTGCCGTAGTGCTGTGCTCAACATCGGCACTTAGATGTCCGGAATGTGCACACTGTGTGGAACAGACCACATGAAATTAAATTAACAATGTATAATGCACACAGAATTCGCTTCGTGTCGAAGGTATGTGTTCAGAAAAAAAATAATTCAGAGGAGAGAGGAAACTGCAGAGAGGTGGGAGTAAGTGAGCCACGTGGTTATTTAGCACCAACATTTCCCAACACTGCATCCTATTTATTCAGCTATCGGTCAGTTAATGTGTGTTTTTTTTGTTATGAGAGGAATACCGGGCGGCACGGTGGCCCAGTGGTTAGCGCTGTCGCCTCACAGCAAGAAGGTCCCGGGTTCGAATCTCTCGGCTCGGGTGCCTTTCTGTGTGGAGTTTGCATGCTATCCCCGTGTCCGCCTGGGTTTTCGCCGGGCACTCCGGTTTCCTCCCACAGTCCAAAAGCATGCTGCTGCATAGGTTAATTGGCTCGCAGGCTAAATTGCCCCACAGAGCCCGGCGATGGACTGGCGTCCCATCGTCGGTATATCCCTGCCTTGCGCCCTGTGTCTGCCGGGATAGGCTCCGGCTTCACCGTGACCCTGTATAGGATTAAGCGGTTTCAGACAATGAGATGAGATGAATATGGAGAACCCGGAAGACACACACGTAGAACAGGGGAAGCACACACATGCTGCACAGAAATGTGCCCTGGAGGGGACTCGAACCACCCCGGGGAGGTCATTCTTTTTGAGATGCGAGGACATTACCGTCGCACTACTCTATGCTACCGTGCGACTGTATCCACCGTCAAGTACATATCCATCACATTCGAAATTGCAACGAATTTTGAGAAAAGTGATCTGGGCGAGAACGTTGCATGCACACGTCTGTGTGTGTGTGTGTGCGTGTGTCAGCTTTCTCACGATGTGCTCAATGTGGTCATCAACAGGTGCTGCCTGACCCTTGGGTCAGAGTAGCGCACGGAGCGGTAGCTGGCTGTACGCACGCACGCACACGCACACGGATTAGCACCAGGCAAGATGCTTCAAGTAACAGGGGCTTGCGAAAGTCCAGACACTTACATTCATGTATTTAGTTTAATCATTTAAAGGTTTTCAAAAACTGAAAAATTTAATTTGAAGATCTTGCGGATTTGTTTCTCCAATAATGTATTTTTTTCCATTGTTGTCTGATGCCTAAATTATTTTCGTGACATTCTGTGGCTTCTTTTGTACTTCGTGAACTTTGAGTTGCGTCACTTAAAAGTGAAACTGGCGTAAACCCACTCTACTTGTTCCAATATCAAAATCTGGCAGAGCCTTCATACCAACAGAAATTTCTTTTCGGAACTATTTGCGCAGCATAGTTGAACCGGTTGTCACAATGTACCCTATTAACCCAGGTCGCCCCCGTAAAAGAGGCAATGCTGTATCTCTCGTTTGTCGCGATGGGTTTTTTTTTCATCTACTAGTTGAATGTGGGATACATCAACGACTATTCATCCCGGCCTATAAATCTCATCTCATTGTCAGAAACCGCTTAATCCTGTACAGGGTTGCGGTGAGCCAGAGCCTATCCCGGCAGACACAGGGCACAAGGCAGGGATATACCCACAATTGGACGCCAGTCCATCACAGGGCACTGCGGGAAATTTAGTCTGCAAGTCAATTGACCTATGTGGCAGCATGTTTTTTTGGACAGTGGGAGGAAACCGGAGCGCCCGGCAAAAACCCACGCAAAAACGGAGCGAACATACAAACTCCACACAGATAAATTTACTCCTCCAGTTTCAGTAAATAATTGTTCCACTCCCGAGTCACTTTCGCTCCAATCTCTTACCTTGTCTCCACATAATTTGCCAACACATCAAATGATAGCACTTCCCCTTTAGTAATGCATTAACGTGTTGCTTCCTAAACGAGTTGAACGCATGTCAGACGCCTCCTACACTAATTACATTCTTAGTTCTCTCACCAATATATAGGTGGAACTTTGTTACACTGGGGCCGCGGGGCGGTGGGGGCGGTGGGCGAAGAACCAAAGCCATATGGTGCGATAATGAAAGAGCTGACATTGGAAGTCATTTGTCAACTCTGCAACAGCTGAGAGATTCTGGCACGAGGAAGTGATGGAGAAAAATGGTGACACCATCGGACGTGATGGCGATACGATCGTGAGCAACCGGGAAACAATCAATGCTATTTTCTGAATTATGACGTTGAGCAAATCGTCGCGGAAGTTTTTGCATCGGGTCACCGCGCAGCTGCCTTTCTCGCTCGTCCCTGGTTCCCCTTCGCACCTCGAGTCATTCTCTCACTTCGAGAACAAGCGGATTCTGTGTGGCGCCGAGCAAGGTGATGTTATTATTAGTATTATTTGGTCACAGGCCACTGACCGCTGATGAAACTCAGGAATCTGAAACCGATGCAGAATTTGCTTAAGAAAAATCGTTCCAATTTTACATAAACATCTGCTTAAAGAAATGCTTCTGGAAAAAACAAACAAACACTGATTTGGAAATCCTAAATATAGATTTTTGTTATCAGTTTATTTCAGTATCCAAATGTCCCTTCATGAACCCTATCCCCACTTCCTTTGCCTAACCCTAAACCTAACTCATGACCTTTCAACCAGTCTGTACCCACAAAAACATCCCTACACCCTTCCTGCCATCCATCCCGTCATTATTAAGCGAATGTGGCTTTATGGAGACATCTCGAGTGTGCGTTGAGGGCAGATCATTTGGCTCGACACTGAAGGATGAGGCAGCAAAAGGGAATTATTGTTCGTCCCATGGTCACAGCCATTGACTGACCAACACCAGGGTCCTGAGTTGTAGTTGTTTGCAACGGATAGCCTGTTAGGGCATTATACATATAAAAAAAACCGTGGTCTTTAAAAAAAAAAAGCCTTGTTGATGGGGCCATTACAAAAAAAACACTTTTAAAGAAAACAACCACTCCCAATATCCTGCTACAGTCTCATCTAAATTCCTGCCCAGGAGCGTGCCCCTTACTGAGAGGTCAGTGTCTCCCTTCGGGGTCACTCAGTCACCCTCAGGGGAGGAGGGAGAGGGATCAATAGCTCCCATTCAAGTGACACACGCGCACGTGAAAGGGACTTGTTAACGCCGGCGCTGAGACACTCATTTGGCTGTAGTGCAAAAAGAAAAACGCAAGAGCCGACAAATCTCGCTGAATGTCAGCCGTTAAGCGGACACAATAAGCGATGAGAAAATAAATGTATTTGTTAACTTAATTGTGGGGCTAGCTGCGAGAAGATGATACGATTGCAAAAAATGTCCAGCGAAAGTGGATTCGCAAGAAGCACGTTGACGTTTGCATGTGTTTTCTGTAAAAATAAAATGTGGTGTTACTATGTACTGTTGAATGTAAGGCATCCCCCCTCTCCAAACCTGCTGCCAGTGGGAACGGTGGCATGGTGAGTAGCGCTGCCACCTCACAGCAAGGATGCGATTCCCGGCTCTAGTACCTATCTGTGTGGAGTTGGCAAGTTCTCCCCGAGCCCGCGTTGATTTTCGCTGGGTACTCCAGTTTCCTCCCAGAGTCCAAAGACATGCTGTCTAGCCTAATTGTCCGACTAAAATGCCTCCGGTGCCCTGAGATGTTTCTAATTTGCTGACTCCTCCCCGCTGGACAACTATTATAAAGAAGTACATAGCTCAAATGTTTCATCCAGCTTTTATAAAAAAAAACTGACTGTTCCTAGTGTCGGTGAAATTATATAAAGTCTGGCCACCTGATTACAAGGTGAACTTCCAACTTGTCTTTTTAAATATACCGCAAAAAAACATGCGTTTCATAAAATGGAGAACGTGGTGCAGACACTTGGGTTTTGCAATTTTTGCAGGACACACTGTTAAGTTCGGAATAAAGGTCTGGGCATCGTGCCGTACTTTAAACGGGGTCTAAATAAGGTTGATGAGACAAACAGCGAAGTGTTTTCATAAGAAGGTTGACCTTAACTCATTAAATAAGGGTATGAAGTTGATGTTGGGCGGCGCGGTGGCCCAGTAGTTAGCGCTGTCGCCTCACAGCAAGAAGGTCCCGGGTTCGAATCTCTCGGCTCGGGTGCCTTTCTGTGTGGAGTTTGCATGCTCTCCCCGTGTCTGCGTGGGTTTTCGCCGGGCACTCCGGTTTCCTCCCACAGTCCAAAAGCATGCTGCTACATAGGTTGATTGGCTCGCAGGCTAAATTGCCCCGCAGTGCCCGGCGATGGACTGGCGTCCCATCGTCGGTATATCCTTGCCTTGCGCCCTGTGTCTGCCGGGATAGGCTCCGGCTTCACCGTGACCCTGTATAGGACTAAGCGGTTTCAGACAATGAGATGAGATGAAGTTGATGTGTGCGTGTATGGGAATCGATGGTGAACTGGTTGTGGGGAGCGGTGGCTCAGCGGTTAGCGCACTGGGCTACAAACCCGGCATCCCGAGTTCAAATCTTGCTCATGGCGAACACCGGTGACGATTTTCTGAACCGGTCCCGAGCCTCCCTTAGGTCGACTCAGCCTCAAAAGAGTATCTGGTGCAATGTGTAAATATTGATACTCAGGAGACAAAGGCGGCCGGGCGTGTTGTTAGTCACCCACCCCCTCTTGTGCCGTGTCGACCTTCATAGGTGCTCGCAAACGGCACTTGACCCTGCAGTCTGTTAAGGCTATACTGCAGGATCTTTGTCTATGAATTTGGTACACTGATTAGCATGCTGCTTTACAAACCCAGTGACTTGAGTTTGATTCACGCTCACAGCCAACACCAGTGACGAAAATCTAAACCATCGTGCACCTCCCCTAGGTCGACTCAACCTTAAACGAGTACTTGGTACATAAAACACACAGCAGTGGGGATGCAAACGCAGCCAAGCGTGGTTGCTGACTATCCCAGCACGGGGGCCAAATGTTCACCAAACATCGCATGTTCTCTGTGTTGGAACTGCATTAGCTGGCTCGGTCACAAGCGAAGCGATCACGAGTTTGATAAGTCCTTCAACTGAGAACCGAACATTGCTTTGTTTCTCAACCCACTGGCGGAGCGAGCAATGCTCCGTGCGCGACTCCACGAGTCAAGAGGTGCTGAAGCGCTGCTCGCCTCCCGGCAGCGTCACGAACGTGGAGCGATCTCTGATCCCACTCCCGGCTCCGGCCCATTCCCGAATACGCCGGTGATTTTGCTTCTCGAGCGCGCGCGCGCAATTCATTCCGCCGCGTCCAGAAGAAAACCAGGTGCTTCCTCGAAGCCGGTTCGAGTTAAAACAAATTCCAGGTGCTCCTTTTACAGGCAGCTGCGCATGCCATGGCACGTCCAGCGTGTTTGTTTGTACGCCTGTGTTTGTCTGTGTGAGACAGGCGTTCGCTAACTATGGCATTCAATGACGAAGCCCTCTAATACATCGTTCGTGCCAATACTATCAGAAGGATCTCCACCAGAGAGAGCACTCTATAATAGTAATTGCATTTAAAGAGCGCTTTTCACCAGAGGGTCACAAAGTGCTGCACAGAGCTGCGGAGATAATGCAGGCCAATAACAACGACATAAGAAGGGAAAATCAGCTATATATATATACCCCATTTAAAAGGTGTATTTGGGTCTATTTAAAGATATTCTTCCACAATGGCTGAACATTAAGGTGGAAGGAACCGGTGGACTTTGTAGCTTTTTTTTTACAGTTGTCCAACGGGGAGTGGTAAGCAAATTACAACACCTCAGATTAACGGGGGCAATTTAATGAGGACAATTAATCCAGGCAGCGTGCCTTTGGACTGTGGGAGGAAACCGGAGCACCCAGCGAAAACTCACGCGACACGGGAAGCACATGCAAAAGTGAGACAGAAATGCACCCGAACCGAGACTCGAACCCAGAACCTTCTTGCTGTGAGGCAGCAGCGCTATTGACCACGCTACGGTGTCTGCCAATAAACTGTGGTGTGCACAGTTATACTGCTCTGTGGGACAGAGGTGGGAGGGGGGCCACATGAATCTTTCACCATTGTCATCTTAACTGCTGCACTGGGAAATCAAACGGGCGGCCCCTAAATTACAAGTTCAGTGTGGTCGCCACTGCACCATAGCAGCCATCACCTTTAAAAAAGTAATGAACCTCTCTCCTGTACCGGTTACACTGGCGCTTTGCCAAAAACACACACGTCTCCTCAATTCGACTCACGGCACGGCTGTCAACACGCGAAGCTACAAACGCACGACGTTCTGTGCGTGATGAATGTTTCTTCTGTCCAATAGCGATTGCAATATTTGCAAAACTGCGATACCTGTCAGGACATATGAAAGCACTGTGACAGCAGTTGGTCTGCTGGCAAGTGTGAGTGAACTCTTAATCGAAACGCGGCAAGAGAATATAAACTCAGATTCTGCATCGGCAAAGTACGGAGGTACAAAAAAAAACTTGGCAATGCCATGAACTTTGTAAAAACACTCACGACGACTCGGCAATGGCACTCGGACAACCGCTGGAGTTTTTGCACAGGTGCTTCGTTTTGGCAAGAGGACACCAATATAATAGCTTTGTCTTCCTTCTTTGACCAAAACAGTAATTCTCTACACTCGTCCGTTTCGAGAATCATTGGGACACCTGCAATCATCGAAGGCTTCCCTCATTTTTTCCAACATTGGGAGTAACTAGATTTTAATCAAACCACTGAACCACTTGTCTGAAACAGGAGGCCCAGGGATTGGGGTGTTGTCTCATAGTTTGAAACTGGTTTTGGACTATTTTGGACTCAGAATTAATATTTATTAGCACATCATTTTTCATGTCACTTTCATTTCCACATTTGTTTCCTACTCTAAAGGGGAGAAACGTCATTAAATGCAAGCCATACTTTTATGCTGCTATTTTGAACATTTAATTAAATTAACCAAATTTATAATAAAAAAAAACATTGCATAATTGTTCCCATACTACTATTTTAAAATAAGCATAATAATAATACGAAAGAATAATGTGAAACCCTTTCTCCTTTCTTTTTTGGATCAAGGCCCCTCCACGGAAGAGAATTTGGCCATGCTTCAGTAAACCGGGTAGCGCTGGTTGGTGGCGCGATGACCCTGGAAGGTCCGTTAACTTCTAACTCATCACGTTTGCTGGCCACGGCTGAGTAGGGAACCGAGGTTACCAGGTTCGCCACACAGTGCGCCATCCGCTGCACCATCACTCCACCTCGATCCAATATCAAAACGGAGGAGCGTTTGTGGCGGATGTATTTTTATTTATGAGTACAAAAACAGCTGTTCTCTCGGGACAGCCGTAGCGGTCCCGAGAGAACAGCTTTTCGAAGCAATCATCACGCATCGAGGCGTGAAAACCTACATCATTACAGTACAAGAACAGTCGTTTGCAATGTATCAATATAGGTTTCCCCGGCTCATTTCAAAATCACAAACAAACATATATTGCAGATGTAAAACCATTTTTTTTAAAACGGATAATCCATTCAGACGCCTGAAATGCCTCCAACGTGGGCAACTAAGCGTTGTGAGCGCCAGCGGAGGAACGCTCGACACGGATATCCCAAAAGAGTAACTGCCCACCCACAGTCAAATGATAGGAATGTGTGCCTGGTTCACGTGAAGCTTTCCACACAATGCGATTGGCCGCCAATAGCTCTGTAGAAGTTGTCACACTCTGGCGATGGACTGGCGTCCCGTCGTCGGGTGTATTCCTGCCTTACGCCCTGTGTTTCCGGGATAGGCTCCGGCTCACCGTGACCCTATATAGGATTAAGCGGTTTCAGATAATGAGATGAGAGAAGTTGTCACACTGCCATAGGCCAGGCCCTAAAAAGCCACTGACGAACACCGCACATGCTGTGTGCGCTGCAGCAAGGCAGTGGGATCGCGCGGAGAGAGAGAAATAAAAAAAACGCTTTTGCTGTGAGGAGGGCGCCGTCTGTTTCAGGTTGCGCTGAGCAGCAGAATTTTAATGCGACTTTAAACTCGCATCGGAACCTGTTTTCATCTCGTCCGTGTGTCCGTGTGTGCGGAATGCACGTGTCGATGCACGCAAGCGCCATTCGTTATGGGGTGAACCTCATGTCATCTCATTGTCTGAAACCGCTTAGTCCTATACAGGGTCACGGTGAGCCGGAGCCCATCCCGGCAGACACAGGGCGCAAGGCAAGGATATATCGACGACGGGACGCCAGTCCATCGCCGGGCACTGTGGGGCAATTTAGCCTGCGAGCCAATCAATCTATGCAGCGGCATGCTTTTTGGACTGTGGGAGGAAACCAGAGTACCCGGCGAAAACCCACGCGGACACGGGGAGAGAACATGCAAACTCCACACAGAAAGGCACCCGAGCCGAGAGATTCGAACCCGGGACCTTCTTGCTGTGAGGCGACAGCGCTAACCACTGGGCCACCGTGCCGCCCATTATGGGGTGCACCGCTGCATCAAATCATCCATTTTGATCGATGCACTCATAAGACCGCACGTTGGCAAGTCGACGTTTCTGCTTCGGCTGTGAGCTGCACGCAGTGAGGTTCACATCACCCCTGCAGCCACTGGACACCGCCACATGAAGACAAATAGTGGGAAACTGGAGCGCCCCCCCCGCCTTCCACCAGGGTCCATGCAACCACGGTACACTCCACTGGTAGGGGTGAGGGGTGACTCATTAGGCTTAATGTTCATGTACTTTGCGTCGACTAGCAGAGTACCCGCCCTAAGGGAGAGCTTGATACAAGCGCGCAGCACGTTCGTCAGGGTAAAAGTCAAACCACCCCCCGAAGTGCACCACGTCGGTCCTTCAAAAGGTGCACGCACACAACACTCACCCAAACAGTCTGTTGGAGGCTACCCGGGGGATCCTTAGTCTATGATTGCACATCTGCTCGGGTGCCTGTGCACGCATGCGTTCCCACGTGCATCGCGGTTCTTTTTTTTTATGGTAAAAATTTCCTTTCTTTTTTTCAGATATTATTGCCGTAAGTTTATCCGCCCTTTGATTTTCCGCGCCGTCGCGTTGGTCATTTTCGGGAGTTCGCTGTGTCGCAGGAATCCCGTGCCCACAGCTTGGAATCCCACTGGGTACTTTCCCCCCTGTAATAGTAACAGAAATATTAAACGCCTATCTGCACACACGTGCGTCAGCGTGGTGCCAGCGCGCACGTGTGCGTGGACGCGTGGGTTGTACACAGCCCTGTGCGGAGGGACGCGAGTGTGCGGTGTGAAGGATGATACTTGTTAAAACGCACGGGCAGGAGGGCAGCTTTCGGAGAAACTTCAAACGCTCCGTGGGACAGAGGTGGAGGAAGGGTGGCGGTGGTGTCAGACATTTGCGTTTGAATCGGGTGAGGAGAAGGAGTTGGTTTGAAGGAAGCGAGGATCCGTTAGTCTGTGTGCCAGAGGGTAATGCGTGTTGGGTATGCACGTGTGCGTATTGGTTGATTAACACAGCACCTACATTGCCAGAGATCTGAATCCATTACTTATTTTACAAGAGACGTGTTTTGAACGCGAGTCGGCACCATTCTCTCTGGGACCCTGCCCCGGGGCGCCAGCGCACGGCGTTTAAACTGGACAAGAGATCGGAGCGAGACAGTGTTCGTAAAAGCAATCGCCTGTCTCCGTTTCATTTCGAGCCACGAGGCAACACCGTGAGCCCCGAGTTCGATTCATGACCGTAAATCATGTCACGAGCGAGTGATTCCCAAACCGGTTCTGGGCTCTGTCAGTTTCACCGACCTGCAGTCACCGGTGTGGTGAAGTACGCACCAATACCCCGCAATAATACTCCAACAATGAATAATAATGTTGTCACTTAAAGATATGTGATTAAGACGTGGCCTCCACTGGCATTAACATTCAACACATTGCTCACATGTCTATCACCCCTCCCCCCTCTCACCCACCGCCCTTCCGAGGCAAAAGGCTTTATAACCATTACAGATGAAAGCATTACTTAACAATCGCGACAAGGTGTTCTTTTCATCTCTTCATCAGTTTGCGGTGTCACTGACATCCCTTGACTTTTCTTCCGGTTGAATTGTAACGGCTTTGAGATGTACGGGGGGACAGGGACGGCGATGGACTGGCGTCCCATCGTCGGTATATCCTTGCCTTGCGCCCTGTGTCTGCCGGGATAGGCTCCGGCTTCACCGTGACCCTGTATAGGACTAAGCGGTTTCAGACAATGAGATGAGATGCGATGGGGGGACAGGGAGACGGGCGGGCAACGGAGCGCGGAAGAGAGAGCGAGCGAGAGAGAGAGAAGGCCACACACAGAGATAAGTGGCTCGACGAAGGAAGAGGCAGCCGTACGGACACGTGTAGAGACAGCTGGCCAGAGAAAGCGTAGCAGGGATGGACATGTGGCAGAGCTGCAAAGAGACACATGGCCCAGTGACAATGTGAATAGGGACAGGACATCATTGAGATATTGCCAGATACACACAGCCAGAGAGATAGAGGCCAGGCACCTCGTCGGACAGACTGGCAAAAGGAGATCAACAGCTAGGAAGGTATACAGCATTGTTGTTGCTGGTTTGAACGGCCATTTATCCAGGTTGTCCTGGATTGGCAGGTTGCCCCCTAATGCTGGAGGTAATGGAGCAAAACTTACGGGCGAATGCTCTCCCCGGCACCAACCTCCTTTGGTCGGATGGAGTTCAGATCGGCATCTGTCTAGAAGTTCCCCCCCCAGACCTGTTCACTAAAGGAGACAGTGCCAGAGTCCACGTGACACAGCTCTGGGATTCGTTCAGCAAGGGCGATATATATTTATAGAGGAAAAATAACCACATTTATACCAAAAAACTGTTTCAAAATAATGCACGTAACCAGATAATGGGCAGGGACATGTATAGGCAGAGAGATATGGATTGAGGTAATGGAGGGATGGTGGGCAGGCACAGAGAAAAGTCAGAAAGGCAGATAAACGGACAAAACTCTACACAAAAGCACACAGATGGGAAGGAAATTCGAACAGGAAGATATGTGCTGATGTACACAGAGCAACATGGACACATATATGAAATTGAGAAAGAGACACAAGCAGAAAAAGATCAGAACGTAGATGAATTACGAAACATATTTAAAAACAGAGAGAGATCGTGGCACGCGTAATCATCATAATTGCATTTATACCCGACGGTCACAAAGCCTTTCACCCGAGGGTCACAAAGCGCTGCACAGAGATGCGGAGAGAATGGCACGTCAACAACAACGACAAAAGAACAGAAAATCAGCACCAATAACGTTACATCATTACAATAATAACGTTCTTAAAAAAAAATTTATACAGCTGAGCTGTGGAGCGGCATGTCAACAACAACATCAGAGCAGTTCAAATAAAAGTCAAATAGTGGCAATAAATTATAGCACATAAAGTAAGTGGGGCGGCACGGTGGCCCAGTGGGTAGCGCTGTCGCCTCACAGCAAGAAGGTCCCGGGTTCGAATCTCGGCTCGGGTGCTTTTCTGTGTGGAGTTTGCATGTTCTCTCCCCGTGTCCGCGTGGGTTTTCGCCAGGCACTTCAGTTTCCTCCCACAGTCCAAAAACATGCTGCTGCATAGGTTAATTGGCTTGCAGACTAAATTGCCCGCAGTGCCCGGTGATGGACCGGCGCCCCATCGGGGGTATATCCCTGCCTTGCACCCTGTGTCTGCCGGGATAGGCTCCGGCTCACCACGACCCTGTACAGGACTAAGCGGTTTCTGACAATGAGATGAGATAAAGTGGAAGAAAAAAAAAATTCTTCAACAAAAAAGGAAGGAAAAAATGTTCCCACGCGGGCCAGGTCGGCATCACGCCATCATCCCAGCACGACAGCATTGAGCCGCATCAACAATCCTAGCTAGAGGGCTTGAAAGCCTCAAGTAGGTCACGGATTTATGTTGGAGCTGTGCCAGTGAGAGACGTGAAGGTGAGTAAGAGGATCTTGAATTCAATCCTGTATTTAACTGGTAACCAGTGGAGACATCAGTACCGGGGGATACGTGATCGTGGATGGGTGTGCGAGTGAGGACTCAGCCTTGGACAATAGGTGTGGGGCTTCGACAAGCAAAACTTCTGTTTTGATGCCATTTAGTTTTAGGAAATTCGAATTGAGCCAGGTCTGCATAGTTGACAATGAGTACTACATGCAGAGACCAGACACATTGATGGATATAGATTTGGATGTGCATATAGATTTGGATGTCATTGGCAAGCAACAGTAGCTGATATTGAGGCTGCGCAGGATATGGCCAAGTGGTTGTATGTAGATACTGAAGAGTGGTCCGATAACTGAACCCTGAGGAACTCCAAGACAAAACAGGATGGATCTCCGAGTTGTCCTCCGAGACTGACAAACGGCTTCCGGTCGGAGAGGTAAGAGCTCAGCCAATGTATGGCATAGCTAGAGACCCCTATACCCTGCAGTCGCTCAAGTAAGATCGGGTGGTCAACGGTATCAAAGGCAGCGCTCAGGTCCATGAGGAGAAGAATACTTGGCAAGCCTTCATCAGCAGCGACGAGTAGGTCATCAACTACTTTTTCCAGAGCAGTTTTAGTACTATGGCTGAATCTGAACCCAGATTGGAAGGGATTAAGGTCATTACTGAGAGCGTGTTTCTGCAGTTGCGTGGTTACGGCACGTTCAAGGACCTTAGAGATGAATGGTAGATTTGAGATGGGGCGATAATTATCAGGGATGTTGCAACTGAGGCCAGGTTTTTTAAGGGGTGGGAGGGGGAGTAACTACGGCACATTTTAATAGTGGGAGAACGATACCAGAGCGAAGTGAGCTATGAAAAATATAAGTGCCGAGTGTGGCAAGGAATTTGAAATTTGCCTGGGTCTACATGGACAAAGACAGTGGGCAGGGTTTATAGTCAGCAGTAACACCTGCGCCTCCTCATAAGAGGTTCCTGCCCGAGGCGGTTCAATCCCCACCTGTGTGGAGTTTGCGTGTCTTCCCCATGTCTGCATGGGTTTTCGTCGGGTACTCCGGTTTCCTCCAACCGTCCAAAGACAAGCTGCTGCCTCGGTTAATTGGCCTGCTAAGTAAATTGTCCCGAGCACCCTGCGATGTACTGACGTCACATCCTGGGTATATCCCCGCCTTGTGCCTTCTGTCTGCCCGGGACAGGCTCCGGCCCCTCGTGACCCTGTACAGGATTTATCATGTATTGATGATGATCATAACATTAAGGATGCAGTGTCTAGCGAGTTGGCACCGGCTGACCACGTGGCTTGACTCCCCCTCCCCCTGATGTTTTCCTGAGAGCCGTTCTCTCTTCCAATTAATTTCTTCGAAGCTGAATATGTGCACGTTGCGAATAGTACGTATTATTATTATTATCAGAGACAAAAATTCCCTGAATAGTCTTTAACGGACTGTTTGGACAATGTTATAATAAGCA
>JAZEWT010000005.1:22183473-22199398 GCA_036362905.1 Mordacia mordax
AACGCAGCCATTTAAGGGGGGGGGGGGGCTCTGTCCTGTTCAGCGATTCCTAGGCGATTCCTAGGCGATATATCAGGGAACCTTCAGAGAAGCTCTTTTGTCAATCCACTGTGAATGACAGCTTTCCCACGCTGTGCAATCTACGATGGTTGTTTGACCATACTTCACCACGCTGGTCTGTATGGGTTGTGACGGAGCCCGGTACCGGCTCGGACATCACCCACCATGGATATTGGCCATGGCCGGCATTGAAACGCATGTCGATGGGTTCATAGGCCAGTGCACCAAGCTCGACGTGATCTGCTCGCGACAACAAGAGCGGTCAGTGTTACGTCTCTAAGCGGTCGGTAATAAATTAAGAACGCTCACTACAACAGCTCCGTATACGAAACTCTATAGCTGCTGTAACTGTAGCTTCACCGCGTAATGCCACGCTGCCGCATGCTCACAGGAATACGTGAAATGGTCTGCGTTAAGATATTCCTAAAATAGTAAAATAGCCAAACCACCGCGAGCCCCTCAAAGAAAGAATAACAGAGAGAAAACGAGAACACAGGGGTGCCAGAGCAAAAAAGGTGATGAAACGCGAGGCAGGAAATCGGAAAAGGGGCATTGGGAGAGGCGGCGTGCGCGCAGCGATAAGCGACAAAAGCGGAGGAAGGAGAGGGCTTAGCGATTTGCTTAGAGAGCGCGGGGCCGACAAGGAAAACATAGAGAGGGAAAGCGAAATGTGTGGCGAGTGTTTGAGAGACAGAAATAGACGCAGCGAGTGCAGCGGTGGCACAGAGGTTGTCGCACCGCGCTGCGAACCCGGCAAATTGAGTTCGATTCCGGGCCACCGCTGAGATCGGTGGTGAGGGGTATCTGGAATCCGGTTCGAACCCACCCTCCCCACCACCCTCACAAGCCAGCGACCCACACTCACTATACCGGTATAGTTTGGTCAAACAATTCCCACAACGGCTGACAAGCTGCGAGGAGGTCTTCATCCAACAGTGGATTGAGAGCGTGGCGAATTATCAGATGGGACTCGGAAGAAAACAAGATTATAATGGCCGTACCAACAGCCTCCACGTAAAAAAAAAAATCCCCACACATGCACACAACAACCCTGTGACCATGGCCATGTGATCTGCAAATGTTACGAATTAAATACGAGCCTGGCCCGATACCGACCCTGACTTTATGAAATAAGCCTTCCCCCCAGCATGCCCCACATCACTCCGTAGCACTTTGCCATGGTTCGCCGACCTAATTGGTAGTTAAATTAATTATGTTATAATACAGATTTTACGAAGCAGCACCAGTGCCCAATGTCACCCTTCATAATAGTCTCCTTTTTAAGGCCACATTATTATTAATAATAAGTGTTTAGTTTGTGCTATCAAACACTGAGTTGGAGTCATAATTAACCTGCGCACACACAGTCTGAGCAGGTTCAAGGAAGCAACAACGTAATAACCTGTGTTTATCATGATCATAAGCAGCCACGTTCAATCAGCTGCTAGATGCACAGCGTTCCAAAGTTGGTGTCTCAGTAGTGTGGGAGGGACTGCGGGCTGACCATACTAAAGATTAGTCAAGCCCGTTTCCATTCTGGAAGGCATTGTTTAAGAGTGTAGCTCTTTTTAACAGTTGTCCACGGGGGAGGGGTAAGCAAGTTACAACATTTTAGAGTATCGGGGACAATTTAGTCAGGGCAACTCACCTATATAGCGTGTCTTTAGCTGTGGGAGGAAACTGGAGTACCCAGCGAACACCCACGCGGATACGGGAGGAACTTGCAAACTCCACACAGAAAGGTGCCTGAGCCGGGAATCGATCCCGAGACCTTCTTGCTATGAGGCAGCAGCACTACTACCCACTACGTCACCGTGGCACCCGTGTATTCAGAGAGAGATTATGAGATGTACTGTTAACGCTATGGGTACTTTTTTGCCAGTATACATATATAAATAGGACAGGTTTTACCGTTAACACCTTACGATCTTAACACCTGCATAATTGCCAGAAACGGTAAAACCTGTCCTATTTAGAGATGTACTGTGTTCATAAGGAGATGACTATATGTAGGCGAGATACATTGCATTCAGCGACAACGGGAAATGGGAGGTGGGACGGATGCATTCAGGAGGTTGACAAGACAATAGGAGATGTCATGTCTTCATAAACAATAGAAATAAGAGTCGACAGCAGAAACATGCACTGACAAAGAGATGGACAAAAAAGAAAAACTGCATAGGAGATGTTTGCAAAAGGCACACAGAAGAACTGCAGCAGAGGGATTCAGTTGTAAGACACAAACAAACAATTTGGAAAAGAGAGAGAGAGAGAGAGGTGATTTCTGGCAAGGGTGAGGCAAGCAAGTCATCGTCGTCCACACAAGACATTGATCGTGCATTGCACCAACCCCGTCTGGAAAGAGCCTCGGTCTATAACGACGACACTCCATCACACCCGTGCGGATGCAATCGCACGACAAAACGCCCTCCCATAACTCCCCGAAGGCAGCAGGGCAACACATCATGTCGCGAAACGGTCCCGATGACACGAGACATTTATTCCTGGCGTCCGCAATAGGTCTTAACCCCAGCACAGCAATCGTGCTTCCCACTGCATTGGCTATGAGAATGGGTGAGGGACTATTTGATATGGAGCAGCGAATTAAAAGGGTGAGGAGGCACGGTAGCCCAGTGGGTCGCGCTGTCACCTCACAGCAAGAAGGTCCCGGGTTCGAATCTCGGCTCGGGTGCCTTTCTGTGTGGAGTTTGCATGTTCTCCACGTGTCTGCGTGAGTTTTCGCCGGGCACTCCGGTTTCCTCCCACAGTCCAAATAAAACATGCTGCTGCATAGGTTAACTGGCTTACAGACTAAATTGCCCGCAGTGCCCGGGTGATGGACTGGCGTGCTATCGTGGGTATATCCCTGCTTTGTGCCCTTTGTCTGCCGGGATAGGCTCAGACTCACTGCGACCCTGTACAGGATTAAGCAGTTTCTGACAAATGAGATGAGCTGAATTAAAACGGCAGCTCGGCAACAAGGAGCTTCAGAATCTGCATTTAGTATCCATGCAGGTTTTCAAGGTTCGGTGCATGAAAATGCTCACAAGAGCTGTTCTTTTGGGGCAGCAGTGTCGAGCGTTCCTCCTCTCCTTCGCGACGTTTCGCCGTCCCCGTCGCAGGCATCGTCAATTTCTCTCCCGCAGCCGCATTTATTGCTTCTCTTCTTCGCCAGTGGGAGACGGCGGCGCTCGTTGGAGCGGACGAGGCCACGAGGTTTTGTTCGGGCATTTAACCAACAATGACTAGTTCATACGTAATGACGCATTGTAACCCTGGGAGGACGCTCCAGGGGTTAACCTTGGGCACACGACGCTGCAAATTTGTAAGCCTGGCATTTAGCGTTCGACCCCCCGAGTAGTGCGTGCCGCCATAAATTATTCGTGATCCATCCGGCACAGGCATTCAACCCTTTTAGCCGTTAATCCTGGCAGCATTGCACTGGTTAAGGAAGTAGGCCAAAGTGTTCACGGTGACAATCCTTGGATGCCCCTCCGTTCCCTTTCAAAATAATAATAATAAATTATGTTATCGTACCCACTGCAGGCCCGGTTATTCTCGTTATTGGGGGGAGGGGGGGGAGCAAATTTGGATCATCTCGCACAACGCTTTTTTAAATTCGCGCAGCAGCGGTGCAAAACGTACGGAGGAGCGTGCAGCAAGCGAGGGGGGGCGGCGGAAGATAAATACATTCGCTCGGAGTGGTGGCAACATATTTCCTGCACTGCCGCCTAGATGCCTGCCTGACTTGTAGGTTGGTGACTCACGTGGTTATCGGCAAAATCTACCAAGACTCCATCCGAAACGTGTGCCACTGCATCTGATATACCGTACACTCTGGATTGTAGGACACAATTTTAACTCCCGAAATGTTTCAGTAAAGTTAAGGGTGTATCTACTAATCTCGAATGGTTGTGGTGTTTATTGACACTGGGCATGAATTTGGGCTGTATCTTACGAATCGGTATATTCTGATCCAGAGAATATGGTAATGCACGTATTTCTAGCTTGGATACTGGAAATTAATATTTATGGCATTTTGACTTGGTCTAAGGCTCTGTAATACACCCACATAAACACAGTTTACAAGTCTCTAGTTTGTCCTTAACATCGGGTACAGGCATTGTCTGGTTCTAACAACTGCAGGAATCTGGAACAACTATGCGTTGTGTTTTCACACACTGGATCTTTACTGCACTTTAAGCCTCTCAATCGTGAGTCGTTTAAATAACTAAAAACAAATAAACTGCTTTTGTTTTAAGCATTATTGCGAGTCAAAGGAACCCTGCTAATGCGATTAAAATGGTTTCACATAATGTCTTCGTATTTATATACATAATCGTACACCCCCATGGATTGTAAACTTATCATGGTAGAGGTGTCTGTGTGTTCCAGTGAACCCCAGCTCTATCTCACCTTGACTCTCACACTCCTGCTAGGGTGTCCCTTGGTGAATACTGTAGGTCTCGGGAGTGGTTCCAGACAAATAATAATCTGAAAAGCTTCTGACTAAAGTAGGCTGACGTCAGGACGGGCTTCCAGCCATAAAAATTCGCTTCATTACCCCCCATTAGGGGGCAACTGGCCAACCTGGACCAGTCCGTGGTGGCAGCGAGCAGCACTACTGCCTCACAGCAGGAAGCATCCAGGTTTGAGTCCCGGCTCAGGTGAATTTCCGTGTGGAGTTTGCGCGTTCTTTCCCTGTCCGTGTGGATTTCCGTGCGGGTACTTCTGTTTCCTCCCACAGTCCAAAAACGTGCTCCCGAGGTTAATTATACCGACTAAATTGCCTCCGGTGACCCTTAAATAGTGTAACTTGCATACCCCTCCCAGCTGAAGAACTCTTAAAAAGAGCTATATAGCTTCTACGGTTATTTCCAGCTTAAATAATAATAATAATTGTATTTATAGAGCGCTTTTCACCCGAAAGTCACAAAGCGCTGCACACAGCTGCGGAGAGAACGGCACACCAACAAAGACGACGATGACATCAGAACAGTAAATCAGCAGCAATAACTTTTTTTTGGACTGACTGAACCTGGGCACCGGCCGCTTAAACCGGCAACAACACCACATAGAACAACAACCATACATCACAGCAGTACGCCACAGTGGGCACGGCCCATGAGAGGGTTAAACGCTACCAGCAGCACTCTGTTAGCGGTAAATGAGGCACAATACGGCAGCATACTGTTTGAGAACAGCGATAAACTCGTATCTTTACGTGAAATGCAGGGCCCAAGGCTATTTGGCGAGGTTAATCTTGAGCTATTCTTTTTTGTCAACATGGTCTCGCTCAAAAAGCCACCACCGAGTGTTCGGTAGAGAAATTCAGACGTGAAAGTCTCCGAGCCGCCACTGTGATTCACATCCTCGTCGTCATCGGTCACGATCGCATCGCTACTGCTGGATTGAAAGCCTCGCCAAAAAGCCGCAATTCGTCACTGTCATGCGTGGCCGTGAATCAAACGTGGATTCACCGGGATTTGGAAATCCCGGCGTGCTCGCCGTTACGTCACCAACTTCTCGCGGTGCACCACACTTACGCAACGCGCGGGCGCAGGCAAAACACGCCGCTTCCTCACCGACCAACTTCTGCGGGACTTGACGCGCGTGCGTAAATACACGCGCACGCACGACGGTCACACACACCGCGACCCCGCCAATTCTCTGAACCGAATGCAATCAGACAAGACAATGATCCCCCCCCCGTGCAACCTTGAGAGACTGTTGGGCCAATTACTGTTAGCGAGCATTTGTGAAGACCACCAATGCTCACGAGGGGGTGGGTGGCCAGCACCACACCCGGCCGGCTTTATCTCTCCAGTGGGGATGATTACAATGGCACCAAACACTCATTTGAAACTGAATCGACCCACGGGAGGTGCAGGACTGGTTCATAAAATTACAACTGTTGTTGGTCATGATCGCGGAATCGAACTCGGGTCTCCTGATATTTAGCGCAATGTGCTAACCGCTACGCTACCATTTTCTATCAGGCAGAGTGACAAATCCACAAGCAGACACACAGAAAAACACGCAAGCACCCCCATTTGCTTTCTAGGTCAATTCGGTTGACATCTCCGTTGTGCCCCCCTCCCACCACTGCCCTCTCAATAACAGCTGCTTCCCAGAACCATTTCCACTTATTCCCTTAGAGATACAGTGAGACTCGCAGACATGCCTTGAGAGAGAATTTTAGGGATGAGTGAAGGAAAAAATTTCAACAGTCGGCACCGTTTTCCGCTCAAGCAGCGTTCACCATGTTCACCGAGTTTATGGTCACGTTGTTGGTAAATGACACCTCGTGATTACTATAAAGGTGTTTTTAAACATCGTGGATCCATCCCTGTTATCGGGCGACACGGTGGCCCAGTGGGTAGCGCTGTCGCCTCACAGCAAGCAGGTCCCGGGTTCGAATCTCGGCTCAGGTGCCTTTCTGTGTGGAGTTTGCATGTTCTCTCCCTGTGTCCGCGTGGGTTTTCGCCGGACACTCCGGTATCCTCCCACAGTCCAAAAAATATGCTGCTGCATAGGTTAATCGACTTGCAGACTAAATTGCCCGCAGTGCCCTGTGATGGACTGGCGTCCCATTGTGGGTTTATCCCTGCCTTGCGCTGTATCTGCCGGGATGGGCTCCGGCTCACCGCGACCCTGTACAGGACTAAGCGGTTTCAGACAATGAGATGAGATAAGATCCCTGTTATCAACCAGAGTATGTCGCCTGAAAGCATGTACAGACACTGATGTCAAAGTATTGCAGGGGTTGAGATTAGTACTTGTAAGAGATACCGTGAGCGTAAAGGCCTAATTTAGCAACGCAGTTCCTTGTCAAGGGCTACCGGAGATGGGAGCAAATCAATGAACGTGAATGAACGTTCTGAAGTCAAACACTGACAGAGACAGTGACGAGAGGGTTTATGTGACGGGGGAGTAACCAATCGTAAATATATTAAATGGGAGACAGCCAAGTACTCGGCACGCAAGACAAAGAGAGAGAGAGAGACAAGGCGTAAGACTTAAACCAACGGAATAAGCAAACGAAAGTGATTTGCCTTGGGCGAGAGGAACGAGGACAGAGCGAGAGGTGGGCGGTGAAGGAGTTCGCGACGGTGACCGCGAGTGCACGAGTAAAGGAAGGATGCAGCGGCGGAGGTCGGCGAAGATAAAAGGGGGGCAAAACACAGCACCCGGGAGAGTCGGATTTCGCCGAGGAAAACCAACGGCGTCCTTGCTCGCTCAGCGTCGACACCCACGCGTGACATCTGCACCTGGCAAACACATCGTCCTCGGGGGGGGGGGGACGAGGTTCCCCGCAGGTCGAACCAGGGCGGGCGTGCGAGCTTCATCCAAGCGACCTGTGCGCGACCTACGTGCCGGGCCGCGTGTAACGTTACCGCACGAGTGTGCGCGTCTGGTGGCAGCAGCGGTTGGCGCTGCGCCGCACCGTAATTGCGGCGAGGATGCAATCGGCACCACCGTGCGTTCCGTTTTCTCGCTCTCAAAATGGAAACGTTCTGCCCTATGGCCGATTTGCCGAATTTAATTCCATTATAAATCAATATACAAGAATTTCCAAGAAACCTTCTGTAATGCTATTGGAGCACCGCAAAGCAACCGGAGTGTTCTAAAACATTCCATCAGTGAGGGTTTATTGACAAATACCTCAGGCTCAGAGGGTGTGTGAAAAAAAAATCAGGAAACTCCCGAGAGCCATAGCTCGGTTGCCAGAGTCATAGCTCGGTTGTTTGTTCAGGTTCAGTGTTCAATGGATATAACTCACAGAGCCAGACTTAGGCACCCTTACGATTCTCAATACCTGGTAACAATGTCCTCTTGATTCTCAATAACTAGTAAAAATGTCCCTACGATTTTAAATAACTGGTAACAATGTCAAAGGTTAACAAACCATATTAAGGCAGCCATGTGATCCTTGAGGTCAGGTATAAATTAACCTGTGCAGTGCTTTGTGACCCTCGGGTGAAAAGCGCTCTATAAATGCAATTATTATTAAAGTGTTACTGCATGATCCTGCGGCCAGGCTTGTGTGGTGCCACACTAAACAACTCGTGTGCCAAACCGGCTCTGCCACGTGCTTTGGAATGAACATCGCTTGACTGAACAGATGACAAGGAATTGGGGGGGAGGGGAGGGGATTTTTGGGTTTGTGACTACGCTGGAAAAGCTGGAAAACCTGGTGCCGTGACGGACGGCTGGAACCATTCGTTCAGAGCGAGGCCCACATCCTGCCAGCTCGCCGAGCTAATCGTTACGACACGTTAATAACGGCAGGTTTTTGACATTACGTTATTACAATCCGTCAGATTAACGTGACGAGTGGTTTTATAATAACCTTATTTCAGGATATATTTTTTTCTCAAGCCGGGGAGAAAGAAAAAAAACAGCCATAAATAGCGACGACTGCCTCAGATCTCACACGGGCAACACCACCCATCCGTTGACACCACGATCAAAAAGCAGCTGGGTATTCGGGCCACGAGAAACCGGAATCCTCAAATCCCTCCCAGCAAAGTGAACTCCAACCACAGGCCCAGCCGCAGCCAACCCCACCCAAGCGTTCTGCGGAGGATGTGGGCGAGGGGGCCATCGGTTGTCGTCGCAGAGAGAAGCATCTGGCAAGATCGTTGCGTAGAACAAGTGGTCACAACGTTAGGCATTACAGTAATTTCATAATCGCAGTGTTTACATTTTATTTATGCCTCTAAAAGCCAGCACGTGGCATCGTAGAGAACGGCTGTCAGGTTTAGGGAGAACAAATGTGTTTGGAGTGAGTGTGTATTTTAAACTGGAGCACAAATATATTTTGGAGATAAATGGCCACTTAGAATCCGATCTTCGTTCTTAATTCATGTCACCATAACTACAACATTTGGTAATAACAACAATACATGGTAATTTTAAAAATAAACCAAGGAAGAAGCACAAGCTCAGAATAACAATCTCATCTCATTATCTGAAACCGCGTAATCCTATATAGAGTCACGGTGAGCCGGAGCCTATCCCGGAAACACAGGGCGTAAGGCAGGAATACACCCGACGACGGGACGCCAGTCCATCGCCGGGCATTGCGGGACAATTTTAGTCTGCGAGCCAATCAACCTATCCAGGAGCATGCTTTCGGACTGTGGGAGGAAACCGGAGTACCCGGCAAAAACCCACGCGGACACGGGGAGAGCATGCAAACTCCACACAGAAAGGCACCCGAGCCGAGAGATTCGAACCCGGGACCTTCTTGCTGTGAGGCGTCAGCGCTAACCACTGGGCCACCGCGCCGCCCAAGAATAACAATGAGGGACAATAAAAAAGAGGGCGCACGTGGATTAGAGAACACACGCAAGTAGTGTCGTCACATTGACTATGAACACAAGTAACTGCACTTGGGCAGAACGTGCCGATAGAGGAGGTGCTGGTCGGCAAACGGCACGAACAAGGAAAACCACCTGAGAGGATGTCCATCAGAGAGACAAACCAATGAGATCGGCTCGTGTGCAGGAGCCAGATGGACTGCTGTTGCTTTGCGAGGCCATGACATGGAAATGACTTGGGGGAGAGGCCTTCATCCAGAAGGGGATAGATCATGGTTAATGATGACGGTGACGACCACCCAGGACAGGACATATTTGAGCTCAATGGGTCTCAATACGATTTCAGGAGGGGGTGTCGTGTACATAATTGAGCACTTTCTGTCCGAGTCGCTGTGTTTGCACATAGGAGAAAACAGGCATTGCCAGAAGAAACCTCACGTGGACAATAAAACTCAAGACAATGTATTAATAGACTCCATTTTTTGGGTTAGGTAACGTAAAAAATGGAATTCATTGATAACATTGGTCACAAAAGCCTTCGAATTGAAGACATTTTGTTACAATCGTACTTGCTCAACTGCTTCCTCGGAGGCATCTCTTTAGCACTTTGTGACCCTTGGATGGAAGGTATTTAAGAATTGTAAATTATTATCATAATCATCATCACAAGCGCTAGACTACAACCCCGCCAGTTCTGCCAATTGGTGCCAGTGCCCAAGTGCCACATGTGCCCTCAACGGTGAGCGCAGAGAAACAAAATTTTACGCAATCGCTGTTTTTTTCTCCAAACGAGTTTCCAATCACGCACGACCGACCTGAGATCAAACACATGATAGCTTAGTTTTAACGATCCTTCG
Source organism: Mordacia mordax (assembly GCA_036362905.1). Taxonomy (NCBI): domain Eukaryota; kingdom Metazoa; phylum Chordata; class Hyperoartia; order Petromyzontiformes; family Petromyzontidae; genus Mordacia; species Mordacia mordax. The sequence goes on from JAZEWT010000005.1 coordinate 22,193,717, forward strand.
GAGGTCGGCACGCAGGCAAGCGCAACAGTTCCTCCAAGTGGGCCCCAATTTAACAGACTTGAAAAGAAAGAGGCGGCGAGGCAAACCCCCACCCCCAAATTTTATCTCTCATCATAAATAGGTAGTTAGGACAAGTGCACTGCTGCTGGGTTGTCCGGCTGCAGGCACTCTGCTACGTCATTGTGTTTACGTGATGTCACTGTGACACCGCAGAAATTACTATACTGACGACGGTGCTGAAGTACTAAGTCTATTTTCTCATGAAGAAAGAATTACACTCACGGCCGGTCTGCATCTCATTTTATTTGGACAAAGTAGCAGAGTGGTTCATTGGTAACATCTGCGCCTCACAGAAAGAAAGGTCCCTTAGGCAGGACATTTTGTTGTGCGTTTGTGTGTTCTAAACTGGTCTACGTGGATTTCCTCAGGGTTCTCCAGTTTCCTCCCGAGGAAACACTCATTAATTAATTGGCTGATAATATAACATATAGGCCAGAGTCTGGCAGGTTGGCACCAACCGACCACGTGGCTTCCTCCCCCCCCCCACCACTCTGCGGATTCCTGCAGTGCCTTTGGACCTCTGGGAGAAACGCGCACTATTAACATAATAACATTTTATTAGGCCACGCGTCACTTTTGCTCCATCTGTTTGGTTTGTCCAGGCACTGTGGCCGTGCTTTACCTTGCAACCGGTTGCTATTTAACGGAGGTGGGAAGCGCGGTGGTGCGGTGGCTCACGCACAGCGCTGCCAACCTGCTCAGGAGGAGTTCAATTTCTAAAGGCTGACGTTAGCCACGGGTATCCACGGCTAACGTCAGTGTCAGTGCTGAGTGATGCCTGTACCGGTCATTGCCCCCCCAGCCCCCCCCCCCAGCCCCCTCCCACCCCCACATTCTATTTACCAAATTCCACTGACCATCGAGGTATGTTCAAACAACCACTGTGACCGATATGGTGTAGGGAGGCCTTCATCCAGCAGTGGATTGATAACATGCTGCGGGTTAACGCATTTTTCATTTATAGTTTACTCTTGCGTATGATGGAAATATGTTGGGGAGCTATAACCCAATGTACAGGCCTGCTGGCCATGACCAAAGGGCTTCGTGAGAGCTTGTGTAGTTTTACTATAGGATCCGTAATTTTGTTTGCATTGCCAATTGCAATGGCTTGTAATTATGCTCTCTACTCACACAGTGACTGTATTGGAATTCATTTTGAATTTGCCGTTCATACCACGTGCTGCCCCCGCTACCCCTTGTGCCATATTTACCAAATTTTACCAAATCTTTTTTTGAAAAAAAAAAAGCAGAAATTATCTCAATGGGTTTTCTCTCCTGGCTCAAAAAAACAGGATATCAAAACCCCGAATGGATTTTTGGAGCCCTGCAGCTGACCTCTCTCGAGACGTTTAATGAACTTCCTGAGCCACTGCATCATCATGAATACAAATGCGAGCGAAACTAAAGTCCCAAACGACAGGTTGGATAAACAACCAGAGATACATTGGGTGAGACCCGACTGGAAACCACCGCAGAGTACGTACACTGACGACAGTTACTTACAACTAAACCCACTCAGCCATCTAATGTTCCGGTTTACATCGGGTGAAACAAATACCGATCAAGAGCCTTCAAAACAAAATAGATGATGCCAAATGTGTGGAACAGTGCATGACCTCTCTCATCTTAGGCTGGATACAGGGCTGTAGATGTGTATATAAACAAACGCTGTCACATGTGCAGATGTGAACTGACGAAGTTCATCGGTCGCTCCACATGCAGGTCATCGATTGCCGTTTGCGCTCCACGTGCCACTCAATACCTGCACTCGGGAGGAGTTTACTAATGAACTAAGCAGCTCCCGTTGCTGCGCCTACACGGGCATTTTAAGGCTCAAGCCTGTGACCCGAAAAATATTCTATGCGCTCTATTTTTATTGGAATAATATAGCCGGAGATGTTTGTGCAAGGGTGTAAGCACAGGTGTACGTACGTATGTGAGTAACGCGTGTGCATGGAGATTGTTGACACAGCGGTTTGCACACGAGGCTGCTGGCACGAGGCTGCTGGCCGCGATCCCGGCGAGGGAAGTTGAACTCCTGCCCATGACGCACACGAACCAATGGCGAATGGAAGCGGAGACGTGCGAGTAATGTAGGTAACGCTACGCTTGAAATGAGTACAGTGTTTGTGTGTGTGGACTTCAGTGACGTTGTTGTCGAAATGCCAACAACATTATTGGTGGAACAAAAATGATCTGAGCGTTGTGGACCCGCGGCAGTGAGCAGGGCGAGCGGTGGATGTGGGCAAGGCAAGAGTCCGTTTCCTCTCCCATGCAAACACAGAGACACAGACAAGGAGTCATGGGCAGTGGCAAGAAAACAAAGGCAACGCGAGACAGAGCGAGACATGCGTTGACACACACACACACACACACAGGGACACACACAGGGATACAAACAGATGCGAGGCTCCAGACACAAACTCAAAAACAGTGTGAAGGGCTGCCGACTCTGAGACACGAAACAGACATGCAGAGAGGATAGGAAAGAGATATATGAAGATAGACAGTGACAATAACAATGCGCAGCACACTTATTATTATTTAACTTCTGAGTGTCGGCATTAAGATTTTCACCCAAAGAATTCTAACTGTGCATTAGTCTGAATGGCAGCCCAGGGCGTTAAGACTAAACCCTACAAATCCTTAAGGCATTGTCGTCTGACTCTTTGAGAATCTTCGTGCAAGCGATTATATACGTCTGTTTGGGTGCCTTGACTGGTCATGCCTAAATACTTGCTCATGAATAGATTCGAAAATATGAAGCTACAATACACATGAAAGGGCTATTGAAGTAAAGTAAACCGGGCATTGTAACGTCACGTGAGCCAATGACATTCTGGCGACAGACGTAACTTATTCACATGAATTATTTGCTCCGTTTTGGCTGGAATGGTGCCCAGGTTGCAACACGTTTTGGGTGGGCAAGGAGAACCTGCACAGATACGAGCGCAAAACCCACTGCCGCCTCCAAACGTAACAGGTGCTCGCTAACAAGCATTGCCCTGAAAAACTGACAGGTCGAAGGCTCGGATGGGCCTTGGTCCAGCGGTGGATTAACCATGGCTGATAACAACAACTACAACGCTGGCGGTGAACAAGAGCAGAGGAGGATTTTTGGGGGCAAAGTGAAAGAAGGCACGCGGAATAAGTTCAAAGTGCAGGGAGATAGCGATGAATGAGACGGAGGGAGATCGACACAGAAAAAATAAAGACGAAGAAAGAATTGTCGGATGGAAACAACATGGGGACAGCGGAAGGGAGAGAGAGAGAGCGCGCGATTAGAGGGACGTACTTAAGATGAAGAGAGACAGAGAGAAAGAGCAGACAGTGTTATGAAAATAACCTGCAAGGTAAAAACAAAACGAGGCCTTTCAGCCAAACACATTACAAGAGACATCGCTCTTCAACTGTCAAGGTGATTTTTTGTTGTTTGGTAAAATATAAACTATTCCACCGCAAACTTCTTCTTCTAAACGAAGTGCACGTGTAAGTTTCTCTCAATACACTGTGTGTGTGTTGTCCCTTCTCGCTCACTTGCGCGGTCTGTTAAAAGCCATACGGGGGATCTCTGTCCATGTGTGCGCTTGTACAGACAGCCTTCAATGAGTACTTGGGACAAAACGGTGGCTGGACGTGGGTGCTCGGTCACACCATTCTGTCGTGTGCCGTGTCGGCCTTCATTCGGTGCTCGCGAAGAGCCCTTGCTCCAAACGTCTGTTAAGGTTTAAAGGGGGGTCTTTATATTATGTTAAGAGTAGATATATCACATTCTGCACACGAGAAGATGATTTGGAAAGTGAGATGCGCTAGAAACGAGTGCTTGTTGTGCAGTTAAATAAACCTTGTCTCATACACACACCATACTCTGAAGACATACCCCCAAAGTATTCATCTAAAACAGTACGGTAAATGATGATTGCTTCGAAAAGCTGCTCTCTCGGGACAGACGCGTCGATGGCTCTCTCTCCTCGACGCGGCTGTCCCGAGAGAGCAGCTTTTCGAAGCAATCATCATGCATCGAGCCATGAAAACCTACATCACTAGAGTACGGTAAATATAAAATAATGATCGTGAGCAGGGATAGGTAAATCCCTGTGGACGGGCGTTTACCGTTGCTTGTTCCAGACACATTCCTCCACTCACTATTATTAACAACACAGCTGGACTGGCCTTCCATTGCTGTGCCAGTTTCGCACATGTCTGGTACAGACACCTTGGATGGATAATCAGTGCCAGAGTGATCAGGGGATGGTCCTCAATCAATGGTTAACAATGTAATGCATGCCATGGAATCTGCAGTATTCTCACCAACAGGTGATGCCTTTCTATGAGACCGGGTCACATGTCCCACATGCCCAGACATCAAATACCCAAGCGGCTTTTATATGGCCAGATAATTCAACCTTCTTCCACATGGCAGCCATGCATTATCCCACATCCTTTTGTAGTTTATAGCACTGCTAGCTTAGCGACATAAGCAGCATCTTACAAGAGAGTGTTTCCCTCCTGTCTCCTATTACCCGTTCACTTAACTACCCACCCATGTCCATCTCTCGCACTAACTTTCCACACTTTCCATATGCTATGTTAGGTTGGTCAGTTCGGACGTACGGTGTGTTGCAGGAATCCCACATCTAGAGTTTGGAAGCTCACTTGGTACTTTCTTCTGTAGTAATAAGCGTTCTGATTGCTTCGAAAAGCTGCTCTCTCGGGACAGCCGCGTCGATGGCTCTCTCTCCTCTCCTCGCGACGTTTCGCCTCACGCCTGAGGATGCCTCCAACGTGTGAGGCGAAACGTCGCGAGGAGAGGAGAGAGCGCCATCGACGCGGCTGTCCCGAGAGAGCAGCTTTTCGAAGCAATCATCATGCATCGAGCCGTGAAAACCTACATCATAATAAGCGTTCATCGATATGCTTTACGTTGTATGCTTGCTGTTGAAAGCAGCACAATTGCTGGGCTTGGTAACGATGACGCAGCAGACATCTTATCCAGACACTTTGAAGACACGGGTCTTAACCGAGCGCTAAGACAGCAACGTAAACCACTTGCACATCGCTCCGCACACACGTGCAAGGAAGGAGATAAGAGACAAGCACCAGGAAGAGACCGAGGTTGAAGGTAACGTTAACTCTGTTGCAATGGCAGCCCACATCAAACCTCAACTCCATGTGAAGCCCCCAATCTCACCAATCCACACCACAAACACACATAACGTCCATTATGGGGATGGAAGCTGGTTATAAGCACACCATATATACGCAGAGTGTTTGGCGACACTACGTTGCCAGCGGTGCAAAAGATAAATCACGAAAACTTGATGCATTTTTAAATAAAACTGTGGCCTTAAATGGAAAAAAAAAGGATCAAAAGTGATATTTTGGAGAGTGGCTCTTCTTCATGGAGTTGAAGTGCCATGTGGGCTGCCATCATTTCCTGGTCTCCGTCTCTTCCTTGTGTTTGTTTTCATAGCGCACAAAAAGTTTAGACGCTACGAAGAAGGACCATTTCCCGAAACGTAACCTAGTATACATTCTTCCTGTTCAGGCCACAGCGTTATTGACAAATGTGTTGAGTTTTCTTGAAACACTAGTCCAGGGTTGATATAAGTGTTACCACTG
>JAZEWT010000005.1:22218953-22236483 GCA_036362905.1 Mordacia mordax
TCTTGCTGTGAGGCGTCAGCGCTAACCACTGGGCCACCGCGCCGCCCCAATCCAAGAATGAATAGTTTTAATGTTGCCTCCTTTTCTCTTGTCTCTTTGTTATTGTTTCTCATGTTGTCTGACTCGTTAATATAATTTCCTTTTCTCTCTATTATCAGAAACGTAACACGAGCACTGTAATGAAAAAAAGCATCGATTCTCACATTCGATTCATCGGTGTATTTTGAGAGGCGAAAACATACGTTTAACCTTTCACAAAAATCAGTTGTATATATTGCGTATATTTTTATTTGAACATAAATCGAATATAAAAAAATTAATCTTAGATGGGGCAAGGGCATGTTGGAGTACTTTTTGGAAGCCCATCTCATCTCATTGTCTGAAACCGCTTAGTCCTATACAGGGTCACGATGAAGCCGGAGCCTATCCCGGCAGACACAGGGCGCAAGGCAAGGATATACCGACGATGGGACGCCAGTCCATCGCCGCTTTTTGGAAGCTAAATTCTGATAATAAAAAGTTACTTACCAGCGTGTCCGAAAGGATGACCACCAAAGAGATGGAGCGGTGAAAGCGGTTTGTGTGGAAGAACTGGGTGGAGTATTACATGGCAGGATTGTGAGGAGTAGTTCAAGCTTGGGGACGCTTTCATCCAGCAGTAGATTGATCATGGCTGACGAGTGATGATTGTGTTTCTGTGAATCGACTGTGCGATATCTAAACACAATTGAGCCAAATATTGCTTTGCATTTTTTGTCTTTGAAACTGATATTCTACTAAAAATGATTTCGGTACAAGCAGTTAATCTTTGGTGTCATGTCCAATCCACAATGTTGATTGATACGCAATCCCCACGCTTAGTTTTGATTTAAAATTTGTTGTCATCTGGACGATGGGAAGGCTCTTGCTTCATCACATCCTACGATCTCATTCCATCCCAAGGGCACGTGCAGCCTGGTTGTTAGAGCTTTGCTGGATGAGGGCCTTCCGAATGCCAAGCTGGCTTTTTGGAATGCTTGATCACAATTACATTCAGCTTGGGGGAAGGTGGGCAGCATAGATGAAGAGAGTACGGTGCAACCATTCAGTTGTGCTGCTTTCTGCCAACAACGTTAACGGTCTTCACGAGCCTACAGCACCAGCGCTTTTCACCCGAAGGTTACAAAGCGTTGCACAAAGCTGCAGAGAGAACGGCACGTCAGCAATAACAACGACACAAGCAAAGTTGATATTTTGACGAACTCTGCAGGCACATTCCTGGTGATTTGGTCATAGGCAACCCTGAGGGTACCTTGCGATCATTAAAAAAATGTGGCTTTCACCGTTCTACGAAACCAGTGTAATGTGTGTGAAACCTCTCAACGTCCCACACGAAACAGAGCATAGCGGCGTTACTTTGTACGCTGTGGTGATTGAATACAATCAAATTATAGACCAATTTCTAAGGTCAACACTATATAAAAGGCTCTGGAAATGAAATAAACTGGCAGATGGTCACAATTACCGACTTAAATTAAATGTTATATCAGAACTAAGAGAAACTGATCACACAGCAACCAGTCCCGTCACCTTCACTGTTGAAAAGTCGTGACATCTTTCTTTATCTTTGAACTTCTAAAGGTAAACAACAAAGCTGACCTCACAAATCTAAAATAAAAACATTGCAGTGAAAACCCCGCCCACTCCTCGGTATGATTCCTGCAAAGTCTACTACGTGTCATTGTAAACAAATGCAAAAACGGGACCTTTAATTAACTCACTGCTGGATGAAGGCCTCCCCCGTGTCCATGGTGGGGGTTGTTTGATCACAACACTCACTAATTATGTGGCCGTGATCCGGAATCGAACTTATATTTGCCAGGCTTATAGCGGAATGCAGTAATCACTCTGCAACCCCCCCCCCCCCAGACGTCATGCCTGAATGATTTATGTAAGCGTCCACAGCGTTACCAAACACACATCTTGTTCCGCGAGCACACTCGCTCCGCCGTACCGTACAGTGAGAACAGAGGGCCCCATGGACAAATCACGCGCCCCCGACGAGGGATTAGCCACACACAGCCGGTTTGTTACACGGTTACCTTGCACGATTACCTTGTGAGCCGTAGGAAAACGGTGCCCCGTGATGCAATGTTGTTGCGCTGCAACTCTGGTAGGGCGGCACGGTGGCCCAGTGGGTAGCGCTGTCCCCCCACAGCAAGAAGGCCCCGGGTTCGAATCTCGGCTCGGGTGCCTTTCTGTGCGAAGTTTGCGAGTTCTCTCCCCGTGTCCGCGTGGGTTTTCGCCGGGCACTCCGGTTTCCTTCCACAGTCCAAAAAAACATGCTGCTGCATAGGTTAATTGGCTTGCAGACTAAATTGTCCACAGTGCCCGGTGATGGACTGGCGTCCCATCGTGTCTGCCGGGATAGGCTCCGGCTCACCGCGACCCTGTACAGGACTAAGCGGTGTCTGACAATGAGATGAGATGAGAAACTCTGGTCGTCAGCGACCCTCGCTCCGGAGCCCAAGTGTGGCGCCACAATCCCGACGAACCTGCATGTTGCGGCCAGGCTCTCATCTAGCAGTGGACGAACAAAACGGTGCGATTGCTTACAAGGGCGGGAACGCCACTATAATTGCCCGAGCACTCTTTGCAGGTGCGGTGTACCGGTATTGATTTACGTGTCGAGTAAAAAGGCCGTGATACGGACATCTCAATAAGTACCGAGATAAACGCTTGTTGCTCACAACATCAAGCCGCGTAGCGATACGATACCAATGAACATTGCTACAGGTGCCAGTTTCTACCGAGTCTATGACATTGCCCGATGTCCTATTTCAAGACCCGTTTCTAATGGTCGGACAATTGGCGAAACGACCGTTCGAATTAGCAAGAACAAGATTGCTAGCACACAATTATGGATATATTTAGTGAAACACAAACTTATTAAAACTGCCTTCAAGACGCCTTTATATTCCCGACTGTAGAAGCCACAATACAGTGAGAGACAGGCAGGCTGCGCTTCGCTAAATCTTACACCAATGCAGATGAATTTTTTATTACGGCGTCTGGTCATTGTCTATGACACATTTGTGCTACTGATAAGGGTGTTTATATTACATTTACGTGTGCTGTGTATTAAGAGATGTTCTTATCTTTGGGTTTATGTGATTTCCAGAGAAATATCGAATGCTGCTGAACGTTGGCAATTTGCATTGCTATCCGTGATTTGAATATTCTGTTGGATTGCATTTCTTTAGAATCATTGCCGTACAGTTGTCATCTCAGTGCAGCGTTCTATATCGTTTCACACGTTTGCAAATGTTAGTAGCGAGACTTCTGCCAATGTCAATTAAACCGTGATCGTTTAATTCGCATAACTGGATTAAACTGAAATTAAGTTTTAAAAGCCCTAATTTAATATGTTGCATTTATGACAGACATTGCGTGGGTTTTCGCCGGGCGCTCCGGTTTCCTCCCGCAGTCCAAAACACATGCTGCTGCATAGGTTAATTGGCTTGCAGACTAAATTGCCCGCAGTGCCCGGTGATGGACTGGCGTCCCATCGTGGGTATAGCCCCGCCTTGCGCCCTGTGTCTGCCGGGATAGGTTCTGGCTCACTGCGACCCTGTACAGGACAAAGCGGTTTCTGACAATGAGATGAGATGAGCTTGCTGAGTCCATTAAGTCGTTTCAGTTGAGAACCTGTTATAATCACAGGTGTATGCCTAGATTTGAAACCAGCATCTCAGCAGTTGCAGCTCCTTGCTATCTTCTCAGCCAGCTGGCTATCTCGGTATAATCGAGCAGACTGTTGGAGCCAATGCTGTTAGCAAGCACCCGTGTTGACTGACATTCCACGTGGTCAGTTCGACCACATTTGTCTCTACATCGTTGATGTGTACCCACCATCTCAGGTACCCATTTAAGGTTGAGCATGCCTATGGGACTCTCGGAACTGGTTCCGATCTCACTCACTACTGGCGATATCCGTGGCAGGGTCCCGAACCCAAGTTGCCAGGTTTGCAGTGCAGCGCGTTTAGCCGGTGCGCGGCTGCTGTCCACACACGCATCAATAGAAAGACAAAGACCCCCCGTATAGCCTTAACAGACTGTAGGGTCAAGTGCCGTTAGCAAGTACCTTTGAAGGTCGACACGGCACAAGAGGAGGTGGGTGACCAGCACCACGCTCGGCCGTCATTGTCTTCCTAGTGGCAATGTTTACACACTGCACTCGGTACTCATTTGAGGCTGAGTCGACCTAGGGGAGGCCGAGGACCGGTTCTGAAAATCCTCACTGGTGTTTGCCATGAGCGGGACTCGAACTCAACTCGGGTTGCCGGGTTTGTAGCCCAGCGCGCTAACCGCTGGACAAACGCGTTTATGTATTCGGAAACACACGAATACACAAGCGCAACCACGTACGTGACCCGCAGAGTGATGCCAGCTGTAGGCACCAATCTCACATACGTGACCCGCAGTGATGCCAGCTGTAGGCACCAATCTCACATACATGACCCGCAGTGATGCCAGCTGTAGGCACCAATCTCACATACATGACCCGCAGTGATGCCAGCTGTAGGCACCAATCTCACATACGTGACCCGCACAGTGATGCCAGCTGTAGGCACCAATCTCACATACGTGACCTGCAGTGATGCCAGCTGTAGGCACCAATCTCACATGCGTGACCCGCAGTGATGCCAGCTGTAGGCACCAATCTTACATACGTGACCCGCAGTGATGCCAGCTGTAGGCACCAATCTCACATGCGTGACCCCCAGTGATGCCAGCTGTAGGCACCAATCTCACATACGTGACCCGCAGAGTCATGCCAGCTGTAGGCACACGTCCCCACTTTCGTCTGTTTCCCTTGCGGCCTAATTCATAAAATCTTTCTCTCCACCGTGACCCCGCCGCGATATCTCCGCGCTGCATCCCTTCCGTTGCCGTAATCGCATTGACACGCCGGTGGGTTTGGGATCTGCATCCAGGTCTTGTTCGTGGGGGGAAAAAAAAAAGACACGCACGGAGGCGCATTCAATCCCATGTACGTAAAATACGCGTGCACGTGGGGTGTACGGAAGACGCGTGGTGTACAGGCACAACGCACACGTCACTCGCATCACGCTGCCTGGCTACGGGACTAAATGCTCATGTCCGGGATTTCGTTTCGTTAGTAAGCTCAGAATCACGGACAGCTCTTCCCGTGATACGTGTAGCAAGAAAACACGAGGAAGAGAAACAATGCTCTTGAGTCTCTATGTATTGTTGATTGGACACGACATCGAATATACAATGCTGGGAGTTCAATAATCCACAGCTGTTGTCAGTTTTGAAGTGTGAAAGGATTTTTAAATATTATCGCGCAAAATATTTGTTTCGATGTCATATAATTGATTCGCCGGAAGAAAAAACCCCCATCACTACCATCGCCAGCCATGGTCAATCCACTGCTGGATGAAGGCCTCCTCAATCTGCTGCCAACTCTCGCAATCCTGCAATGCGAAAACCCACGTAGTGGCTGCGCATGCGCCGAATTGATTGCTCCATCACCTTAGTGGACAGGCGGCGCGGTGGCCCAGTGGTTAGCGCTGACGCCTCACAGCAAGAAGGTCCCGGGTTCGAGTCTCTCGGCTCCGGTGCCTTTCTGTGTGGAGTTTGCATGCTCTCCCCGTGTCCGCGTGGGTTTTCGCCGGGCACTCCGGTTTCCTCCCACAGTCCAAAAGCATGCTCCTGGATAGGTTGATTGGCTCGCAGACTAAAATTGTCCCGCAATGCCCGGCGATGGACCGGCGTCCCGTCGTCGGGTGTATTCCTGCCTTACGCCCTGTGTTTCCGGGATAGGCTCCGGCTTCACCGTGACCCTATATAGGATTAAGCGGTTTCAGATAATGAGATGAGAGATGAGACCTTAGTGGACATCATCACAGATGGGCTCCATTCCTTGGATGAAATTCCATCACGGTTTTTGACGACTTGTTCGAGCCAGGTTATAGCTCAGCTGGTCTCACGAACATCACGCCTACGCGTAGCAAAGCTGATATATAAAGATATGATATATAAAGATATGATACAAGATAAATTAACTTCTCCTGAGATGGCAACATTTTAGTAGTACAAATTATCTTCCGAATCTAAACAAAATCGTGAGAGGTGGCACCGGCTTTGGGAGACCTTCATCCAGCAGTGGATAGATTATGGATAATGACGTTGATGATCGAATTCAAGAGATTGAAATGTGAAAACCCACTTTACAGGTAGTGAAATATGTCATTGTAGCGTTTATAACAACGTTATTTTTCATCTTATTTATCAAATTCAATCTCTGGTCAGGGCTGAAGGGGGAATGTTTGTTTTGGATCAATTGACCAAACCTAGCAAGGTGTGATTTAATATGTGACCTCCTCACGATTCCATAAGTTAGATCCAGGTATGTTCCTTTGATTGGCGGTACTACGATGTAACTTGCAAGATAATATCAATGCTATCTGTCTTGCGAAATATCGTGAAATCACATATCTCATCTCATCTCGTCAGAAACCGCTTAGTCCTGTACAGGGTGAGCCGGAACCTATCCCGACAGACACAGGGCGCAAGGCAGGGATATACCTACGATGGGACACCAGTCCATCACCAGGCACTGCAGGCAATTTAGTCTGCAAGCCAATTAACCTATACAGCAGCATGTTTTTTAGGCTTTGGGAGCAAACTGGAGTGCCCGGCGAAAACCCACGCAGACACGGGGAGAGAACATGCAAACTCTACACAGAAAGGCACCCGAGCCGAGATTCGAACCCGGGAGCTTTTGCTGTGAGGCGACAGCGCTACCAACTGTGCCACCGTGCCACCCATATCGCATATCCTAAGTGTAAACATTAGCTGTGCCATGCCTATGTTCAAATCACCGAGAATGTTCCTAATCCCATCAAATCTCAGAAGCTATAGTGGAATTAATCCTGGGTGCTGATTGGATGTGTGCCACCGTGATTAAAACAAGTTGTTGGAGGTAATTGGGTGGCTATCTTGTCAGAAAATAACGGCGCAGCAAAATGAATTGTTGTAGTACATTGTTTATGCTCCTTTTCTCCCACAAGTTACAATGCCCAGCGTGATGAGGTAAGGTCAAACAACCCCCACGACCTGCATGGTGTGGACTGGCACTCATCCAGCAGTAGATTGACAAACGAGCCGTACGTGTGTATGTATAATCAATACATACATAGAAGTAGGCCATGACAGCTGGTGTAAGAATAATAATAATTGCATTTCTACAGCGTTTTTCAACCGAGGGTCACAAAGCGCTTCACAGAGCTGCGGAGAGAACGGCACGTCAACAACAACGACACAAGAATGGCAAATCAGCAACAATAACGGGTTTTTTTGGAATTTTTGATGTCCTCTTCTGAAGTACAAGGACCTGAGTTTGAGTCCCAAGTGGAGACCGAGTTAGTTACATTTTGTGAACGGTAGTAAAAACAAACTGCCTTATAATGGGGTTCATTGAAGGTTCTTGTCGAACGGGATCCCATCATGACAGGTCAGTCGTCACCTGAGTCAGATTCCTTACCGATCTTCATTATTCCGCCTGATCTTCGCGATTCCTGTGTGGAGTCTGCATGTTCTCTCCCCGAGTCTGCGTGGGTTTTCGCTGGGCACTCATGTTTCCTCCCACAGTCCAAAAACATGCTGCTGCGTAGGTTAATTGGCTTTGCAGACTAAATTGCCCGCAATGCCCGGTGATGGACTGGCGTCCCATCGTGGGTATATCCCTGCCTTTCGCCCTGTGTCTGCCGGGATAGGCTCCGGCTCACCGCGACCCTGTACAGGATTAAGCGGTTGTGACAATGAGATTAGATGAGATCTTCGCGATTTTGTGAATCCTATCACTCAGACTAAATCAGTTGCATATCGATCAGTCAACCAGTGCACATCTGTCCTGCTCAACGTGGTCTTTTAATCATCTTGTCTGCTGCAATATATTAGTAAAATGTATGTTGTTGACGAGTCGTAACTCGGTTAGCCGAGCTTTAATGCACTTTCAGAGGGACCTAATAATCCTGCTACACACCTTCAGACAGACACACAAACAGACGGGGACGGGAGACATCCTAAGTCTTAGAATGCCTGAGGTTGCCTCCAACATTGGAGGCGAAACGTCGCGACCGAGAGAGCGGGAGCGCTCGACACAGCTACCCCGGAAGACAGTATACAGGGACGTGTCAAATACCAGTCACAAAGAGCATGGAAGAGATGTAGCGAGAGCCAAAGACAGAAACATAGGGACGGAGACAAACAATTTACGAGGAACACAGACAGAGACACACGGAAAGAAACACAGCGACACGGAGAGCATGGAGTGAAAGAGAGATTAACAGAGATAGAGAGGGAAAGGGCCGGACGTTTTGAGACACAAGGACACACAGAGTCACTGGGTGACATGGAGAGAGGAGGAGAGAGACGAAATCAAGAAAGACAGACATGTTGACAAAAGGCAAGAGACACGAGAGACATCCACAGATTGAGACAAGTGACAGAAGCAGACATGGAGAGCGACAGGGGGACATACGTGGAAAGAGACAAGAATATGGGGTGCGAGACAAAGACACGCAGATATAAACAGTGAGACAGAGGCAGATACCGACATAGACATGGAGAGATGGACAGAAGGACATTGAGAGGGACATAGCACATAAATAGAGAGCCTGACAGACATGGAGAGACGGAAAAACGCAGAGTAATTAATAATAATACATATATTTTATCGTCTTTTTTGCCGTTATTTTACTGTCAGGTTTAACGAGAAGATTAATGGAAGAATGTTAAATAAAATGGAAAGCGTTGGTGGGGTTGGGTGATGAGTTTTACGAGATCATGGCCTCGCTGAGGTGCAAATAGTTATCAGCGTTTGAAGAAATGTAAATGTGTTCCAAAAGTTATCATTTGTCTTTGTCACTGCGGTGTAGAGGGTGGTCCGCGTGTGTGAAATAGCTCAGCAGATCTTCAGATGTGACGGATTAATTCAATCCATCGCAGAGAATAGGGCTGTGAACGTGAAGATGCTTTTTGGGGCACAGGAAATGAAATGTGTGGGTTTTAACAACGTTACCCGTTTCCTGCAGGTGTGAATGGGGCTACGTGAGAATGCCAACAGAACTGTGTAGATATTATGCCCTTTGCGTAGAAACGTAACCACGGTTCTCAAACACAAACGGAATAGCACGTACAACCTGCAGCACGTGCGTGACGCACGTATGGACTCTGGACGTACCCCGGGCTTGCATGTGCTTGTCTGCAAAGGCATCGACTGAGCGTGAAGTTTAAGAAAGCCAAGGTTGGCACCAAGGCCGCGGATGTTTGTTGGTTCCAATACCAACACAATACCAGTCGCACCTCCACGTAGTTACGAGAGAATCGATCGGCGAAGTGGGAGCACAGGGCAACATGGGCAGGATAATGGTGGAGTGTTAACATCCGCGACTCACAGAAAAGAAGGTCCAGCCCGAGGCGGTTTGATTTCCACCTCGGGTAGAGTTCTGTTTGGAGTTTTATTTGTTCTTCCCGTGTTCTGCATTGATATCCTCCAGGTGCTCCGGTTTCTTCCCTTAACTAAATTGGCCGATAACATAACTGTGGTGCCAAGCCTCGCACGTGACAGGCTAGGTGCGTACGAGGGGTACGCACCTAGCCTGTGACCGGGGATTGCGCCAATTCCCCATTTCTCAGATCGTAAACATCACGTGGTCTGGGGGGGGGGGACAAGAGGCGAGATGTGGCGTAAACGGATTGTATCGGAGACGTGGTGTGATTTGACACAACGAGGCGACGTCTGGGGAGATATACAACGCGGTGTGCATAAGCGCGAGCAGAGAGTTCCCTAGGGGAAATGGTGAGGATCCCGCAGCCAGCATGTAGCCAGCAGGGTTGAGTTGTTAGAGCACTAAGCGCGGGAGGGTAGGAGTAGACGTGTGGTGTTACCCTGGCATGGTGTTGTGTATAGCGTTAGTTAATAAAGCATCGAAATCCTCAGAAGCCTCTGCTGGTCTGCTCGCTGGATGATTGCTGGTGTGCACGCTCTCGCTGCTCGTCATAAGAAGCCCACGCCACGTGGTCGGCGGCGGGCGTCGGAACCCAGGTACACTGGCGGCGGAATGAGTTCGAGTCTCTTGTGGAGAGAGGGTTCCCCGCCAGGGTACCACATAATACGTAGGACATAGTGTCTGGCAAATGTTGGCGCTGGATAACCACGTGGCTCCCCCCCGCCTCTCTGCGGTTCACTCACGCCCCTGAGTAGCTCTCTTTCTCTCTCCCTTCGACATTGAATGAATGTGCAGCTCTGATTTGTAACAACAACAAAAAAACAACATTATCGTTGTTGATGTGCCGTTCATATGTCGTTATTGTTGCTGACATGACGTTTTCTCCGCAGCTCTGTGCAGCGCTGTGTGACCCTCGGATGAAAGACGCTCTCGAAGTGCAATTATTGTAATTATAAATCGTAACATTATGACGTGGCTACGTCAGCAAAGCAATGTAGTAACGGGTTAAAATATTCGGTTGGACTTGGGGTTGAGTGAACAGTCATCTCGTAGAGACGGCTTGGCACCGTGAGCTATTCAGGGGCTATAACGAGTAACTGATTCCTGGCCGAGATGTTGTCGATCGAGGCGAACGTTTAGGTGGCGACAGAGATGTAGAATCGGCCGGCATCGATCTCGGGCATAAAAAGAGGGGAGGGGGAAGAGCTCCAGTGGCGCAAGCGGAGAGGGGAGGAGGCAGATGTGAGCGATAAGGAGACAGTCAAGGTCAAAAGCAGCAGATTCTGGATAACGGCATGGGTGCTGTGCTATACGTGGCAGACAGAGATAGCGCTCGTTGGCTGTTGCGGGGGAAATCCTGTTAGCGAGCACCTATGAAGTCCCAGACGCCACGCGACTCTGAGGTTGTGGGCAGAAACCACGCCCGGCACACCCGGGCGCCTCGTCTGATTGGCAATGTTTACTTGGTGAGCGGCCCGGATTTGTTACATTTACACACCTTTAGGTGGCCCAGTGGGTAGCGCTGTCGCCTCACAGCAAGAAGGTTCCGGGTTCGAATCTCGTGCCTTTCTGTGTGGAGTTTGCATGTTCTCTCCTCGTGTCCGCGTGGCTTTTCGCCGAGCACTGCGGTTTCCTCTCACAGTTCAAAAAACATGCCGCTGCATTGATTAATTGGCTTGCAGACTAAATAGCCCTCAGTGCCCGGTGATGGACTGGCGTCCCATCGTAGGTGTATCCTTGCCTTGCGCCCTGTGTCTGCCGGGATAGGCTCCGGCCACCGCGACCCTGTACAGGACTAAGCGGTTTCTGACAATGAGACGAGACATACCTTTACACACCACACCAGGTACTTGTGCGAGGCTGAGTCGACGTGAGGTATACGCAGAACCATGTACCGTCACACCCCAAAAAACCGATAGATGCTGTGGCAGGGTGGCGAAGTGGTAACATCTGCGTCTCACAGAAAGAACGGTCTTGCCCGAGCGGGTTCGATCCCTGCCTTGGGCGCTTTTCTGTGTAGAGTTTGTGTATTCTCCCCCTGTTCTGCGTGGGTCTCCTCCGGGCTCCTGCGGTTTCCTCCCACAACTTAAAAAAAAAACACTCATTAATGAATTGACCGATGACATCCTAATATATAGGAAGCAGTGCGTGGCAATGTGGCGCCGGCAAACCGCCTGGCCGCCGCCTCCTCCTCCGCCTCTCTGTGCTCTCCTCGCGCCTCTGAGTCGATCTCTGTCGAATGAATACCTTCGACAGTGAATGTTATAAATGTAAAATTATTATTATTATTGTTAAATATTCGTCTATCCTCATGAAGTCAACTCCCCCGTCCTTCACCGTCTCTCAACGGACCTTCCATTTGTCGGCAATCCACTTATAGCGCCAGCACCGTGAGCTTATTTATATATCGTAGTCATTATTTGACTGTCAGTTAAACCCTTCCGATGTCGTTGTTCACATGCCGCTCTCTCCACAGCCTACATATAAAAAAAAGAGAGACAAAAAAATGTTATTGTTGCTGATTTTCCATTCTGGTGCCGTTGTTGGTTGTTGTTAGCCATTCTCTCCACAGCTCTGTGCAGCGCTTTGTGACCCTCGGGTGAACGGCGTTCTAGAAGTGCAATTATTGTTATTATTATTCAATCGCTCCATCTCTTACGGGGTGCGTTCTCCGGCCACATTACGACCGCTACTTTTCTTTTTAATTCTCAGTGCGAGGGTGTTCATGCGGCGTGCATTGTGACGATGACGTACGCGACGCCGCGTCGTGAATAATTTATAAACGCCGGGGGGGTGCGGGGCGGGGTGGAGGAGACCGCGTCAGTCTGACGTCGGCAGCCGCACTCGTGCTTCGAACGTCACGATAATAATAATAATAGTTGCACTTCGATGCACGGTGACCCAGTGGGTAGCGCTGTCGCCTCACAGCAAGAGAGTCCCGGGTTCGAATCTCGGCTCGGGTGCCTTGCTGTGTGGAGTTTTTTTGGCCTCCCCCGTGTCCGCGTGGGTTTTCGGCGGGTACTCCGATTTCCTCCCACCGTCCAAAGACACTCTGCTGCCCAGGTTCGTTGGCCTGCTGATTAAATTGACCCAAAGCGTGTGCCCTGCGATGTACTGGTGTCACATCCTGGGTATAGCCCCGCCTCTGGCCTTTCGTAATCCTCGACAGGATTAAGTGGATACTGACACTGAATTCAACTATGAAACGATTGCCACAATAAACGAAACAATTGCCATAATAAATATAGACTAACTTAGGAGTATTCTGCACTCATTGCCACACAATTCTGGTGGCGTTCGATTGTAAAATCCATAATTGCGAATTATTGTATTCTAATTCAGATATTGCACGTAATTATACGATGTGGAATAGCTGAACCGCTTACAAAACGTCAGGCCCGTGTGGAAGAGTAGGCCAAATATCTAGAGGGGCTCACGAGATGTCTATCTCGTAGATGCCGTCTGTCAGCAGTGGCATGAGTGAGCAGTTGCACCGGTCTTTCTTTACCTTTTGCTTCAATAACATTATACTTGACGGTATCCGTTAAGATTTAATTTGCGTCGGCTGAATGCATGGCTGCCTTCCCCTCGCCGCTCTGTGGTTTCCTCGCTACACCTCCGTAACGATGTAAGTCGCTCTGGAGAAGGGCGTTTGCTAAATAATAATGAATAAAAATAGCAATAAGAATACTAGTTCAATAACTCTTATATTTTAAGACGCGATTATACACAGATGGCTATTTGGCTGTTACGTTTTACATGTTCACTTTAAAATTGCGCTGCCGGTGCCTTTCTGTGTGGAGTTTGCATATTCTCTTTCCCCTTGTCCGCGTGTGTTTTCATCGGGAACTCCGGTTTCTTCCCACCGTACAAAGACACGCTGCTGCCGAGGTTAATTGTCCCGCTGAGCAAATTGCCCCAAAGTGCCCTGTACTGGCGTCACATCTAGGATATAGCCTTGCCTTACACCCTCTGTCTGCCGGGATAGGCTCCGGGAATACACGACCCTGTGCAGGATTAAGCGGGTACTGATATTGAACTGAATTGAGCTGTCTCTAGGCTGGCGTGGCATGGGGCGGCCTTCGTGCTTCAAGGAGTTGATGGAGCACTGGGAATTATTTTTATATTTTCTTAGTCAACGCAAGGTTGTATATCTTTGTGCCTACCACCATCTGCCGGTTAAAAGTATACTGCTGGCATGGGGTGGAAGCCGGCTTTTAAATTCAGGTCACTCTCGACACAGCTCAAATTGACATGTCACGGGTGCTGATGCAGTGCGTTTGGTAAAAAAAAAATCCTGCTGCAAACAAATTGGTTGCGCAGTGTTTTAACGAATCAAATAAATGTCAACTCGTTCCGTGTCATGTGCAGCACACGTGGTGTGTGGTCGTGTGTGGGGGGCAGCGAAGGAACAGTGGTTAATTTGGTCAGTTTTTTTTTATTCAAGCCGGACATAACCGTTGAACCAGACAGCGCTTTGTAACAGTTGTCCAGCGGGGACGAGTAATCAAGTTCCAACATATCAGGGCACCGGTTGTGGTTGTCAGTACAATTAGTCCAGACAGATGACTTGTCTTTAGATTGAGGGAGGAAACCGAAGTACCCAGGGAAAACCCACGCGGACACGTGGCAGGCCATACAAACTCCATACAGAGAGGCACCCGAGTCGGCAATCGAACCCGAGTTTATGTTGCTGTGCGCTACTCATTGCACCATCGTGCCGCCTTAGGGCATGAAGAATGCAGCGATATGAGGTCAATTTCTGCTCATGGCTAACATCAGTGATGATTGACATTTGAACTGCTCTTGGGCCAACCCCTTCACCAATATGGTGAAGTATGGTCACATAACCCCCGCACCTGGCAAGTGGATCGCTTGGCGAAGCAGTGGATTGACAAATAGCTGCGTGGTTTTTATTTTGATTAATTTATAAGTCGTCATATGTCATTTCAAAGTGCTTTGCACATCGATTTGTTAATTTTGTTGCTTTAAGGTATCCTTTGATGACAAACTGGTCGATGACGTAATGTTTACTAATTCCACATGACGTGTGCACCGTGCTCTGTTTAAATCGGGTGCTTTCATGGCTTTAGAGTCAGATTTGGAAAATCCTCTTAAAGCCCTACATTCACATTGATCTCGAAATATCCAAGTCGACATTAGGCAGCAACTAAGTGAATCAAATAATTGTGAAAGTATCAATGGGCACAGCTCAGCCCACAACATCAATATGCATTGTTGAAAGGGAAAGTCTGACGTTAATGTGACTACAAAAAATAATTATTTTAACCTTGATTTCATGTCTTGTTTCATCGCAGCCACAGACAAGATATTGGTTGCAGCCTAGCAGCACCGAGGGCTCCTGCTGCTGCTCAGTTTCATCTCTGCCATACATTCTGGTCTCGTCACTTCAACTCAGCCGTGGACTCTCAGTCTTGCAAACTTACTTCCTGGTCTTTGATCCTGGGATTCCAGCTCACCTGCGATTTGCCATCCACACTGGGATTTCTGCTCCACAATTCCAACTTACGGCATCTCGACCAGCGAACTGCCATCTGGCCGTGAAACTGTAGCCTCTTCGCGACCGTCGGCTGGGATCTCAGCTCCACACGCTCTCAAAATCAACTTCCACACAAACGTTGAGCTCCCAACGTCGGAGCCTTCGACGGCCAGACGAAGGCACCGCAGAGCCGGTGGCAAGCGCGTGGCACCCATGCGGAAAAACAGCAAGGTGGTGCTCAGGGATGCGGACGTTACCGAGTCGGTGACCGACCTCCTCGGGCACGCCGAGCGGCCCGACATCAAAAGCCCATCGATCGCGGAGGGCCGCCCGCTCGGTAAAGGAGGTGCGGCCGGTGCGGCCGCCGGCGCCTCGTCCGCTGCCGACTACGGGGACGGCGATGAGGACGAGAGGCCCGCGTGGGGCAGCAAGCTGCAGTACATCCTGGCCCAGGTGGGCTTCTCCGTCGGGCTCGGCAACGTGTGGAGGTTCCCCTACCTCTGCCAAAAGAACGGAGGAGGTACGTGTCTCAATCCCGGAGCCCTCCAGCTGCGGATGAACGCACAGTGTCGCTACGTGCGTCTGTCCGTGATTAGCACTCTTGTGCTAATCATGTTGAGCGTTTCTCCTCTGGCCTTCGAGACAATTTAGTGACAAATCGTCTGTGTCTCTCGCTGCTAACTCTTTAAAAGTTGATGTAATATGAACGCTATTGTCTTGTCAAGTCGTGTTTTTGTATCGAACTTACCCCATACAGTATTGTATGCAACTGGGCACATTTACAGACGTATGTTCAACATTTGTTGGCAAATATAAAAAAAAATGTAAGCATTTTTATTCCTGTGCAGAAGACGTCATCCATCTTGTTGATTTACTGGTTTATCACCGATGACTTAAAGAGGGAGAGCGGGCGACGCAATGTTTAGCAGGAATGCAGTGGCGAGATATCAAGTCTGTTCTTGCTCTTCCTGGTGATGATGATAATAATAATTGCACTTCTAGAACGACTTTCACCCGAGGGTCACAAAGCGCTGCACAGAGCCGTGGAGAGAAGCTCATGTCAACAACAACAACGACGACGACGATATGTTGATGATAATAATTGTACCAACACACACTTAGTCCAGCATTGTGGCAGGGATGGAGGGGCAAAGCAGAGATACGATCACCACGGTTCTAAACGGGGCTCGTGGCTTCGCTGCATGAAAATGAACGCACTTTGAAAAATCCGCCTAATTCCTCTCCATTATGCACATATTGACCCTAAGGGGAATTATATTCGTATGAACGCATGAGTAAGATTCGCATGTGGTTATGCAAATGTCACTATGATATAATACTGCAATTTCAAGTTATCCTATTTTTAACACCAGATAAATCTCAAGTCGTACCATAAAGGAAACGATGTCTCTTCTGGGACTTCTTCAGTCATTGGAGAGTGAGGTCGTCACGTCGAGCAGTGGCTCCAGGACAAATCTGGCCAGCGTTCGACGCAGCGGCTACATCCGGCCCTCAACACCGATCTAATGCTCCCGTGGCATCACTAACTTCAAAAACCACCGTGGATTTAAAGTTAAATTATTAAACCAAGATGAACCTGATTGTTTCACATGACTTGTGTGAAATAATGATGTTGGCCAGGATGCAGGCCCTGTGATCAGTGGCGGGCAGGGAATGGATACCTGGGGAGTGAAGATTGTAGCGCAGTATGAATCAAGGGTGCGATCCACACGTATTTATATTTCTACGTCTCTCTTCTCTCGCTGGCGTATCTCAGCGCCCTCCTGATTTTAACGTGTTTTTTTTCCTATTTTCAGCTCATCTCTCCTGAGATTGCGGGAGTAGTAACATCTCCCGGTAACATCTTCGCCTTACAGATTTAACAAAAATTCCTGCCCGAGGCGGTACGATTGCCGCATCAGGCGCCTTCCTTTTGTGGAGTTTGTGTGTTCTCCCCCCGTGTTCTGGGTGGTTTTCCTCAGGGTTATCCAATGTGTCCTGCCAAAACTAAAAAAACACTCACTAATGAATTGGCTGATAACATCATAATATATACGGGAAAGCAGTATCTGACGAGTTGGCATCCGCTGACTCCATGACTGACTCCCCCTCCTCCCCCTCCTCTCTCTACGGTTTCCTCGCTACGCTTTTGTTTCCTTGTCTCGTCCATGACCAGGTGTGGGATTTGCGCAGCGCGATATAAATTGTACTATTAATACAATTCGCATTACTATTATTATATTATTAATACAATAATAATCTCATCTCATCTCATTATCTGAAACCGCTTAATCCTATATAAGGTCACGGTGAGCCGGAGCCTATCCCGGAAAGACAGGGCGTAAGGCAGGAATACACCCGACAACGGGACGCCAGTCCATCGCCGGTACAATAATAATATACAATTGTAATATTAAAATAATTTATAACGCGCAAATTCCATGCCAGGTCATGAACGAGACACGGATACGGAGACGTGGCGAGGAAACCGCAGGGGGGGGGGGGGGGG
>JAZEWT010000005.1:22268310-22285359 GCA_036362905.1 Mordacia mordax
CCCTAAGCATATGGTGGAGGGTATTCCATCTCAATTGTGAGATCGTTTCCGTTTATTGTTCTCTCGAGATTTCATTTCCACAGCTGTGGCCACGCTGATGGCTCGAAACGATCTGACCTTGACTGCTCTGTGGCGTGTGTGTGTGTGTGCTGCCCGAACAATGCTATAGCCATTGAAAGGGCATTCGCGTGCGTTTTGCACACATTCACAACGTGGTTGCAAAGTGGGGCTTTTTAAGCGGCTCATCATCCTCACCTTGCCTTGAACGCGCGCACGATTGAACGTCGGCAGACACTGGCCAATGTCCTCTCCGAGTCGTCCCCAAATTTGCGACTGCGCTTCGCAGGAATTCTGCTGGCAATTCGCGAGTCGCCAAATCGCATCGTGTCCTTGCGCCGAAAATACGTGGTGGACGAGTGTGCGCTTGTCGAGTAAAAAAAAAGTTTGCACGGTGGCCCAGTGGGTAGCGCTGTCGCCTCACAGTAAGAAGGTCCCGGTTCGAATCTCGGCTCGGGTGCCTTTCTGTGTGGAGTTTACATTTTCTCCCTGTGTCCGCGTGGGTTTTCGCCGGGCACTCCGGTTTCCTCCCACAGTCCAAAAACATGCTGCCGCATAGGCTAATTGACTTGCAGACTAAATTGCCCGCAATACCCAGTGATGGACTGGCGTCCCATCGCGGGTATATCCCTGCCTTGCACCCTGAGTCTTCCGGGATAGGCTCCGGCTCACCGCGACCCTGTACAGGGCTAAGCGGTTTCTGACAATGAGAT
Organism: Mordacia mordax; assembly: GCA_036362905.1. Classification (NCBI taxonomy): domain Eukaryota; kingdom Metazoa; phylum Chordata; class Hyperoartia; order Petromyzontiformes; family Petromyzontidae; genus Mordacia; species Mordacia mordax. The sequence continues at coordinate 22,269,081 of JAZEWT010000005.1, forward strand.
GAGAAACTAATTTCTTGCGCGTCGCTGTCTCGTCGAGTGTTCCCGTGTTTTTTTGGCATCGCGTCTCGCCGAGAGGTCGCAAAGGTCAAGTTGACATTGCCCCCACTCGCGATGACCGCTGAAGCCACCGCACCACGCCGCTCAATCGTGAGCTTGCGAACTGAACGAGGCTCTACGGTTAACGATTTTACCCACCTTGTTGTCGTGTTGTGCATTGTTGACGGTGCCCACATACCCCAAGCCGTCGGATGTCGCTGTTATCGGAAAGAAAAAAACATCTTAACGAGGTGTTAAATAAAAATCACAGTGTCCCGTTCTTTGACTGATGTCTTCAACGAAACGCAAGTGTGCGCCGATTATGTGCTGATGTTTTCAACAACGCCAGGCAGTTTGTATTGAACCTGGAATGAACCGTTCAGCTATGTAGTTATTTTTTTAAAGAATTGTCCAGCGGGGAGAGGTAAGCAGGTCTCAGAGCATCGGGGACAATGTAGTCAGGACAATTAACCTTGGCAGCATCTCTTTGGACTTTTGCACATTCCTGAACACGTTAGACACCTTCAAAAACAAGTTAGAAAATCCATCCGTTCTCACGCCATAGTGGGTGCAGCCTCTCTGTAGTGGGTGGCGCTTCTCTGACTATCTCTACAGTGGGTGGGGTTTGTTTGCAGTGGGCGGGGATTTTCTTTACGTTATATGAGGCAGAGCTTTAAGCGGTGAGAGTTGTGTCCTGTGATAGACGTCAGGCAGGTTCTGCTGCTCAGCCCAAACACCTTTCCACATCTCAATTGACTGGCCCATTGAATACACGTATATATTTATATTCAGCACCCTTGAAACCCTCGAGATATAAACTCTGCTGGGCCTAAGATCACGAAAACAATTATACTTACGGAGGCATTAAATAATTAAATTACTGCCCTCTAGTGGCGCGTCATATACACCGTAGGCTATTAATTTCTCTCGTGTAATATGCACTGTTGTCTATAACACAGCCCTGAGCTTTAACTAAACAGGAGACATCATGGCTTACGTGCCTCTCTTTGGTGTCGAGGCCCATGAGGTTCCACCTGCTTATTAATATGGCTGCTCAGCTGAACTTTGAAAATTTATTAATTTCTTGGCGCAGAAAAGAAAGTGGACCAATCTGCCCGGTTCGGCTCAACGTGTATTGTTCATCAGCTGTTGCTAGGTTTGTATATGAACCAATTGTGGGATGCATTCAGGATGCATTGTTTGTGACGCGCTGCATTGTAACTGTGCCACGAGTTTGGAACACGATTGCATACGCATTGACTTAAGTAAAATAGTCGCCCTGTCAACGTTAGTAAACGCCAGCTTCACATCACAAAAAAAACTTTAAATCTAAATTGCAATGCTATGAATATAAAAGTGTGTTGAACACTATATACAGTCGGAGGTATACGACCACATTTACATAACTCCTTATCTAAATGATTGCTCATTCATTGCAGTAATTTTACTTTGACTTCTGTTTTTAGACAAGTTTCTGCTCATTTCCGTGTGCGTCCAAGTAACCCAAAGATTGTCCTCATCATCCCCATGACAAGTGCGGTACCTCAATCTCACACCCGCACCTCCGTGTACCTTCAAGCGAGGCCACGCTGTCCCGTAAATAGGGCAGCTTCCCCTCACTACCTGTCCCTGACCACCTCAAGGCGTGGTGTCGATGGTTCAGCAGTTAGGAAGTAGTGGCAATGGCCTGGTCTGGGTGCCGCCACCCCTTGGCCCCCAGGTGACCTGACGCTATTGCCTCCTCCACTCAAGTACTCCCCCAGCTCTAGGAGCCGAGCGGCCCAATGTGCACGACTGGACACAACACTATACTGTGTCGTGGCCGCGTCATGGTGATGCCCTTGTTAGAATCACTTGTACCTGCAATTAATCTGGCTAACCAGAGAGCTTATAAAAAATATACAAATGTGTTTATCTGAACGGCAGATTAATAATTGCAGTCTTTTGCAAATCAACTTCTGGATGATAGTCTTCCCATGCCACGTCACAAATGGAGGCATTTGACCATACTTTACTTGCTATTGAATGTGTATTGGTGAAAGGGACGGGGGCGGGGGGGGGGGCGTCCAGGATTGGTTCAAAGCGCACTCGCTACTCGTGTTGGCCGTGGCTGGCAATCGAACTCGAGTTGTAGTTTATTGTGCAGTGCGTGTGCACCACTGGAAGATAGCGCTAAATAACCTAATGTTTTGCCGTAGGGGAGATTGGTGAACTAGAGGAAGGACGAACGCAAACCACGCCAAAGTATCAGTTCATTTTAGTATCAGTACTCGCTTTATCCTGTACAGGGTCGTAAGGGCTGGAGCCTATCCCGGCAGACAGAGGGCGCAAGCCAAAAAGCGCTCTAGAAGTGCAATTATTATTAAATCCAGGATGTGACGCCAGTACATCGCAGGGCACGCTTTTGGGGCAATTTATTCAGCAGGACAATTAACCTAGGCGGTAGCGTGTCTTTAGACGGTGGGAAGAAACTGGAGTACCCGAAGAAAACCATTGCTGACACGGAGAGAACACGGAGAGAACACGCAAACTCCATACCGAAAGGCACCCGAGCTGGGAACCGAACCCGAATTTTTTTGCTGTGAGGCAACAGCGCTACTCACTCCGCCACCGCGCCGCCCAATTAGTGGATAAATCACGTTAAATAAGCAATGCTACTAAAATAATATGAAGTCTAAGAGACTAATTTTAAACCAAGGCTTCTTGGGAAGCGAGACAGTGGAAGGGTAGAATGTTACTGAAGTTAAAAATAAAATCGAAGTAAAATATAAACTGAATGAGAATAATGTGATTTTATTCGCACATTGATCTTTGCAAATCGAAGCCGAAATGTTACTGGTTGTCTCAGCACTTTTATTATGTACGTGTAATTGTTTTAACAACAAAAATTAACAACAAAGTGTGATGGTTTGCGAGCCGGAGCTGTTTCAGATGTTTCAAACGTAGTATAGCAATTTTGTAATGCTCTTCAACCCCACATTGCTAAAATAGGTATCTAATGGCATTTATAATTACAATTATATATGTAATTTAGGGAAACAATACAACATTGTATGAGGCTGTTAACGCTATGGGTACTTTTTTGCCAGTATACAAATACAAGATTACAATAGGTTTTACCGTATGTGGCGATTATGCAGGTGCAAGATCTTAAAATCCCAAACACCAAAATAGACACATTTTACAATGTGTCCAGTTTGCAAAAGCCACACATACTAGTGGCAAAGTATGCAAACAGGTAGCTTTGATAACCTATGCATTGTTCTTAACACCAGCAGGTGTTAAGATCTTAACACCTGCATAATCGCCAGATACGGTAAAACCTATTGTAATCTTGAACATTGCATGAAGCTATTTTTTCAACGGCGCTATCCATGGTGCTGAATCTGGACCACCAGCTGAGCTCTTATCTTTAGCTCGCTGTCCAAGGCACTGAATGTTGTCTCCGCAAGCAGTGGTCTTGGCGTTGGCTACATGCCATCCGTGGTTGTGCACGCGGGCTCAGAGAGCCGGGCTCTCCCTGCAGCCGCTTCAAACCACACTTGAGCCACCACTCTCTCTCTCTCTCTCTCCAACCCCTTCGATCAGTTGCCTCGCCATTGGACACCTGGCGTAAAGTGTTAATGGACGTCGTCTGACGATCACGCATTGGCGACTCCGCTTTCCACACCGACGGCAGGAGGCAACGTTTAACCAACTCACGGCTCGTTCAAACCTCGTTGTTATATAACACCGCTCGCTCCGAGCGGTGGTGCGGTGCCAGCGGTGTGGTTGCTTGCTGCTGCGGTGCTGGTGATCACGGGAGCGTACGAAACAGCTGCTCTCACGGCCGCTGATTATTCATGATTGTGATCGTAATCCGGTCAGCTGCAACGGCGTTTCCTAGCAACCATCGCTTCCTCTATAGATGCAGTCATTAATATGTTTCACAGAAACCTTTTACGTTGTAATACGTTTATGATGATAGATAAAGACGATCAATATCCTGCAAGGACCGATATTCTTAAGCGGGGGGTCGCGACCCATTAGCGAGCCGCGAGCGCCACCTAGTGGTCCGTGAAGATCAGATCCAAGTGCGCCTTAAGGTATAAAGTGTTGCTGTAAGCCATACGCTTCAATTGTGTCATCATTGTTTCAATTTTATACGCTACGAGGTGACGATTTTGAAGGCATGATAGGAGGCGCGTACATGTGTGCTATTGTGATTAAATGCATTATCTGGTGAAGCTGCTGGTGTAAGCAGAGGTGCAGAAGCTCGATTGACAAAAACTCACACACGTGGGTCAAGCGAGTGGGGAGCGGTGGTGCAGCGGTTAGCGCGCTGCGCTACGAACCCCGCCGCCTGAGTTCGAGTACCACTCACGGCCAATACCAGTGACCATTCTCTGAACCGGTCCTGGGCCTTCCCTGGTGCGGCATGTAAACATCGCCACTAGGGAGACGAATGCGGCCGGAGATGGTAATGGCCACCCACCCCCACGTGTACCGCGTCGGTCATTCACAGGTGCTCTCTAACAGCACGTGCCCCCAATATTCTGTCATGGACCCTAAGGGGCGGTGGGAGGAGGAGGACGGTCTTTGTCTCCGTGAATTTGGGGAGTGGTGGCGCTGTGGTTACCGCCCGTGCTACAAAGCCGGCGATATAAGTTCAATTCCCCTCCTCCATGAAAATCGGTCCGTGAGTGAAATCAGAACCGATCTTGGTCTCAGCCAAGGTCGCCTCAACCTTAAAACAAGTACCTGTTGCGTAAACATCGGCCCTGTCTGGGGTGGGGTAGGGAGGGGGCGTGGTGGATGGGTGTTGTACCAGCAACATCGCGGCTCCTGCTCCAATACGCATGCGGTCCTTAATAGCAGCTTACAAACTACACTCGCTCCAACAGTCTGTTGAGGCTATGCGGGGGACATTTGCCTGTGTGTGTGTGTGTCGTACGTGCTCGTGCGTGCGTGGGAGTGACGACATCACGCGCAGCAGCGGCGGCGTCTCGTGTTTCTTGCTGCGAGCCGAGCCTGCGCGCCTTCCCCCGTCAGCCACAGGTCTCCCTCGCTCGCTCTCTCCCTCTCTCTCTCAAAAATAACGCCGTCGGCGACGCAGACAATAACGATGGTTATTAACGTCGACACGCCACGAAAGGGCCGTTAGCCAACCGCGGAGGTGAACGCGACCGCCTGGCGTCGTTGTCGCCGTCAAGGTGAAGACATAGAATGTGTCGAGATCATAAGTAACGGAGCCACGTACAACGCCCGCAGCAGCAGAGGGAAGCAGGGGGCAGCCTGCCTGGCTGCTGCGTACACCCCCGCTTGAACCCCTTACCCCCTACCAGGGAGGCGAGGAACGAGGCAAGCGATAGGGAGACGCGCCACGGACGCGGCTGATTCTCTTAACTCGAGGTGAGAATTCGTGATATCGTGCTGGGGGGGGGGTGGCTCTTTTGTGTTCCCTGTCCTATGGTTTACTCGAATGTGTTGCGTTTGCGCGCGCGTGGGTGTGGGTGCTCACAAGCACGCCTTTTATATATATATATATTTTAGGCGCGTGTCTTTATACAAGTGTTTTTGTTTGTATATTCCCGAGCGTTCGGGGGATTTGCATAGGCGATGCAGTGACATGTTCCTATGTCTCTTGTCGCCCGTGCGTTGTGTGTACGTCCATGGCACAATGCAGGACTTCACCCGGTAGCTCGTGAAGCTGAAGGGTGCTGTTTGTGTTGTTTTTGGTTGTGTGTGCGTGTTGTGTATTCGTACCGGGTTGTGTTATCGGTGTGACTGCGGGTTATGCTCATATCCGTGTGCATTACTATGTGTAGGGATGTGTATTTGTGTGTGTGTGTGATTAGTGCTCGCAGCAGTCTATTAACGGCTAAATCTTTATGTATATTCACGTCGATCCGTTGTTGCGTGTGCACATGTGTATGTAGCTGCGTGTTCATGGACTCCTACGCTGCATGTTTATGTATGCCTAGACACAATACATTCACCGATCTGCGGTTATGCATATGCTGTGTGCACGGTGGAATCCACAATACTATACATGCTACTACGTGCGTGCACATAGTGTAAACGTATGCGGTGTACGCATAAGATATGTAGTATACGTGAACGTGTGTGCGTATATAGGACACTGGAAACGGAGTCCCTGTGTCGATTTCCTAATGGATTTCCCAATCGAGCAAACCCATCGAAAAATAAACTATCGGCATAATCATCATTGCTTTTTTTTTAAGGGCAATTATTTAATGGGGTTCTCTAAAAATCCGGAACGTTAACCTCTAAGCAGGGCAGGGTAACTGAAAGCGTTCACTGTTTTATATTGGGGGGTTATTTTTTTCTGGTCTCTTTCTCTCCAGAGGCGGGCGATCAACAGGCAGATCACACGCCCGCGCGCACGCGCACAGCGCCGCACGGACACGCGCGCACGCGTGGCGCGACGCGCGCACGCGCGCAGGCGCGCACAGGCTGGAGCGCGCACAGACACGCGCACACAGACACGGGCACAGACACGGGAACACAGAGACATATAGGCGCGTACTGACGCGCATACAGAGAGAGAGATATAGGCGCGCACTGACGCGCACACAGACACACGCGCACACAGACACACGCACAGACACGGGAACACAGAGATATATAGGCGCGCACTGACGCGCATACAGACACGCGCACACAGGCACGCGCACACAGAGAGACATATAGGCGCGCACTGACGCGCACACAGAGACACGCGCACACAGACACGCGCACACAGACACGGGCACACAGACACGGGCACACAGGCACGCGCACACAGACACACGCACAGACACGGGAACACAGAGATATATAGGCGCGCACTGACGCGCATACAGACACGCGCACGCAGACACGCGCGCACGCGTGGCGCGACGCGCACGCGCGCAGGCTGGAGCGCGCACAGACACGGGCACACAGACACGCGCACACAGACACGCGCACACAGACACGGGCACACAGACACGCGCACAGAGACACGGGCACACAGAGATATAGGCGCGCACACAGACACGCGTACACAGACACGCGCGCACAGACACGCGCACACAGAGACACATAGGCGCGCACTGACGCGCGCACAGACACGCGCACACAGAGAAACAAAGACACACACGTAGACACAGAGACACGCCGACAAGCATGCACTGACACGCACACGGAGACACGCGCACACGAGGAGACAAAGATCTCCAGTGAATAGTTGACGGACTTTTGGGGCAAGTGCTGTTAGCGAGCATCTGTAAAGGCCCGGACACCACACACGCAAGCACACCTGCCCCTCTGTTCGTGCCGCGCATTGTCCTTTGCGGGCAATACGACGCCCGTTGACCCGCGGTGAGTCTCTTGGTAGCCATGGGAGAGATGAACTTCTACGTGCGATAACAACAACAACAAAAACCCCGGCACACGTCGAGAGGCGGGCGAGAGACGGCGAGACAGCGGGGAATTCGGGCAAGCGGGCTAGGTCGAGGATAGGCCATAGAGGAGGAGCGTGCACTGGCGACGAGAGGCGGAGACATCGAACTATTAATAGTGGCAGGGAGTGCGTCCACACGGATTGGAATCGAAAAGACAACAGAGAGAGAGACAGACAGAGGAGGGCGCATATGAATCAGCAAGACGTAAACAGAATGAAGGGACGGTAAGAATAGTAGTGCGCAGAGAAAGTATAAGGACATTGACTCGGTAGTTGAAGGTATAGCGAAGAGACAGGGAAGCACGCGATACATGGAGCAGAGGATCAGGAGGAGAGAATAGGGCAGATGTTCGCTGTAAGACGAAGACAGGGACACGGTGGGCTGGCTTCACGGTTATGGGCAATTTGTTCTGAACAGTTATATGCATAACAATAAGGCTGGCCAGTAAATTTGAGATTAGAGACAGTAGAGTAATGGAAGGCAAACGTTCATAAAGAACTGTCAGAGACAAGGAGAGCATTATTTCAGACACTATAAGCTAGGAAAGACGAAAGGGAGTAGAGTTATCGGGGACAGATGTCGTGATTTCGTGATTTCGGAAGGGGCTACGCTTGCCCTGTGAGACGGGATGGTATGGTGTCGAAATTTGTAAAGTCGCCGCCGAACCGAGCCCTCTTCCGCCATCAAATCCATTCCCACCACCACCACCACCACTACTACGACCAAGATCACAACCATCAGGAGCAGCAGCGGTAACTCACCACCACCCACCGCTGTCGGCATCAACCACGACACAACCTCCACTGCCGCTACGAAACGTAACACCCCGCAACCGCACCAGCGGGAAACCACCATCATCACCACCACCACAAGCACCACCCTTCATCATCACCACGATCACAGTCCGGCGAGCGCTGACATGTCTAAAGCGCCACGCCGTGATGAGGAAACACGAGCCGTCCCCGCTGTGCGAGGAGCGGGTGGTGATTAACGTGGGCGGAGCGCGGCACGAGACCTACCGTGGCACGCTGCGCACGCTGCCCGGCACGCGCCTCGCTCGCCTCGCCGAGAGCTCGCCGCCGGGCGGACCCAACTACGACCCGCTCACCGGCGAGTTCTTCTTCGACCGCCACCCGATCGTCTTCTCCATCATCCTCAACTACTACCGCACGGGCAAGCTGCACTGCCCCGCCGAGGTGTGCGGGCCGCTGTTCGAGGAGGAACTCGCCTACTGGGGCATCGACGAGACGGACATCGAGGCGTGCTGCTGGATGAGCTACCGACACCACCGTGATGCCGAAGAGGCGCTCATCAAGTTCGAAAGCCCTTACCTGAACGGTGCCGGTCAGCAGCAGCAGCAGCAGCACAATCACAACAACTGCGCCTCGCTAGGTGAACGAGTCGACGATGGGCTTGGGGACACAGGGGGCTTGTCCCCTTGCTCGGCGAGCGGTACCAAGGCTCGCTGCTGGAGGGTTTGGCAGCCCAGGGTGTGGGCGCTGTTTGAGGACCCCTACTCATCACGAGCGGCCAGGGTAAGGGAGGAACGCGTTTCGCCTCGGTTTTTTTTTTCGTTGCTACTGCTATCGGAGTCACCCGCCCGAGGTCGAGCTTGTTCCGAGCGTTGAACACGTTCTTCTGACGTCAGGATAGAGGCGGAAGTTTACTTAACGCGGTTGATGGCACGGGTGCAAGAGTAGGGAATTTAAGTCGAGACCAGTGCTGTGCCAGAGTTTCGGATGAGTCACGGAGAGGAGTGACGATAGACCTGAGAACGCGCCGCGCAAAGTTTACGCCTGGTCGTGGATGGGCTTAGCGAGGAAAACGCAGAGAGGCAGAGGGAAGGCAGCCACGCAAGCAGCTGACGCCAACATTTTGCAGACCTCTGCGTCCTATACATTATGGTGTTATCGTAAAATTAATGAATATTATTAAAAAATTGTAGGAGAAAACCGGAGAACTGGGTAGAAAGCAAAGCCGAAGTAAGACAATATAAACCATGGTGTTGTGCCTTTAATCTTATGAAGGGTTTGAATCCGGTGCACTCCATGCGGGCATGCACACAAACTCTCACTCCATTTCACATAGCTTAAAGTGCCGCGTCATTGTACAGGCGCTTGATAAAGACGGTGTCACAGAGAGGCAGGGTGGTGCTTGTGCCCCATAGTGAGAATCACCTGGGTTCGATTCTCAACATGGGCTCCTGTCTGTGTGACGTTATGTTCTTCGTCTGTTCTGCATAAGTTTTTTTTCAGAGTTATCTGGTTTCTTCCCACATTAAAACACACAAACACATCGCAACTAATATTTTCCAAAACATCCAAACCATCGACTCACCCACACGTTACTCAATTTGGATTTCGCGCAGCAGTCATGTCTCCCCTGTCAGGATCCTCCTGACAAAGAATGTTGAGACCCAGCGAGGTAACGCCGAGTTAAGAAAAAGGATACAAATGTAAATTAGCTTCACTGTCCAGGCTAATGGATGGATGGTGGATGGGGTGGCGAGATGTAACGTTAATGGGGAAGGACTTTAACCAGTAATATACACTTCATCATCATCATCAGGGGCGGCACGGTGGCCCAGTGGGTAGCGCTGTCGCCTCACAGCAAGAAGGTCCCGGGTTCGAATCTCGGCTCGGCTGCCTTTATGTGTGGCGTTTGCAAGTTCTCCTTGTGTCCGCGTGGGTTTTCGCCGAGCACTCCGGTTTCCTTCCACAGTCCAAAAAATATGCTGCTGCATAGGCTAATTGGCTTGCAGACTAAATTGTCCTCAGTGCCCAGTGATGGACTGGCGTCACATTGTGGGTATGTCCCTGCCTTGCGCCTTTTTTCTGCCGGGATAGGTTCCGGCTCACCGCGACCCTGTACAGAACTACGCGGTTTCTGACAATGAGATGAAATGAGATCATGATCAGGGTACTCTAGAATCAATTCATGGATGAAGGTCTCTTGAAGCCGTCGCAGATTTCTCACCGATGAAGCGCTTCTTCGTGAGTGGTTGAAGACTTTTCGCAACCAAATTTAACAGCAATGTATCTCGACGCTTTGCTCGAATTACATTGAGCTCCTGGTCAGTACATTGGAACACATGTAAAATGAAAACAATATCTTTGTAAACGTGACAGAGTTATGTTGGGCCACTGCTGCCTCACACAATAAACGATACACGTGTTATTTTATTGATGATATAAAACCTACGTTATGGTTTTGTGTCCATAATTTCTCGTGGTAGTTGTTTTTGTGCTGCTTTCTGTTTGCTTCTGTATCATACGTTATTTGTGATCCAGGCAGACGCCAGTCGTCTGCGTCATTATTATTGTCTGGGATGTTTGTCTCTCCGTGTGCATCGATTCGAAAGTTTGGTTACAATGTCAAATGAATGTCACCAATATACATTTGTGGAAATTGTGTAAAAGGACAAAACATGGTGTTTCAAATCCATCAAGCGTTTGGATAATGTTACTGATCCAAGTAGACAGTCGTCTTGTCTCACCTCGTCTTATCTACATGGATCAGTCGACGGGCAGTCTTAGGATTTGGTTTTGTTACTTGGGTGACGCCCACGTTATTCTCAAAAACGAGACTGCACCCTGGCCTTTCGGAGTTGTCGCCACGGTCCAACAATCCCAACGTGAGACGTAACGTGCGTCCATCGTGACGCTCTGCCGTCTCCTCCCTCCGCCAGTTCATCGCCTTTGCGTCCCTCTTCTTCATCATGGTCTCCATCACCACGTTTTGCCTGGAGACCCACGAATCCTTCAACATCGTGGTTCACCGCTCGCATGGAGACGCCAACGCTCACTACCCGTTCTCCTCCTCCTCCACCGCCAACGTCTCCCTGATGGGCGTCGTCCCAGCTCCTCAAGGTGAGGTCGTTTAATAGAATTCATCCGAACGTGAATCCCACGGTCAGTATCATGCACATCATCCTGCAGCGTGACCTTGTCTAAAGTGGGCGGTGGTGGGGGGCGGGGGGGGCAAGCGCACGCTAAACGTAGTAGAGAGCGGTGGTGCAGTGGTTAGCGTGCTGCGCTTCGAACCTCGCCACCCGAGTTCGATTCCCACTCACGGCGAATACCAGTGACCATTTTCTGAATGGGTCCTAGGCCTCCGCTCGATCGACTCAGTCTCAGATTAGCACCTAGTGTGGTGTGTAAACAAACATCGCCACTGGGGAGACAAAGGCGGTCGGACGTGCTACTGGCTACCCACTCCCACGTGTGCCGTGCTGACCTTCACAGGTACTGCTCGCTAACAGCACTTGACTCTGCATTCAATAACAATAGTAATTGCATTTATAGAGCGCTTTTCACTCGAGGATCACAAAGCGCTGCACAGAACCGCGGAGAGAACGGCACGTCAACAATAACGACATCAGAACGGAAAATCAGCAACAACAACATTTTTTTTGTATTTTTTTTAAAGATCTACATCGTTGTAGAACAACAACAGACTGCTGGGTATTTGTCCCACTAAGCCCAAAGGGGGCACGATAGTTATTTATGAAATTAAATAAAACACACGCTGTTACCGCTGAAGTAAATCAGTAACATGATGCGAGATGACATTTTCTAGCAGGCATTCTGCTCTATATATTTGTCAGCCCGTGTGTGTGGATGAGGAGAGGCTGAGGAATCATTGCCACTCGGGTGATATTTTTACACGGAAAGTGGGTTTTTTTGTACCTCGCTCTTAAAAAATACATTTATAAGGGGGTAGAACCTTCAGCTGAGTGTGTGAGATGGGGTCAGAGGTCCTACAGGCAGCAGACAGTGAGATGTGTCAGAGGTTCTACTGGCAGAAGAAAGTGAGATGTGTCAGAGGTCCGACAGGCAGCAGGGAGTGAGATTGTTTCAGAGGTTCTACTGGCAGCAGAGACTGAGATTGTTTCAGAGGTTCTACAGGCAGCAGAGAGTGAGACGGTATCAGAGATCCCACAGGCAGCAGAGAGTGAGACGGTATCAGAAGTCCTACAGGCAGCAGAGAGTGAGATGGTATCAGCGGTCTTACAGGCAGCAGAAAGTGAATGGTATCAGAGGTCCTACAGGCAGCAGAAAGTGAGATGGTATCAGAGGTCCTATGGGTAACAGAGAGTGAGATGCTATTAGAGCTCTTACAGGCAGCGGAGCGTGGGGTGGTATCAACACTCCTACAGGCAGCAGTGCGAAATGGTATTAGAGCTCTTACAGGCAGCAGAGCGTGAGATGGTATTATAGTATTATATCTCTTACAGGCAGCAGAGTGTGATACGTTATCGGAGCTCCTGCAGGCAGCAAAGCGCGAGATGGCATCAGAACTCTTATTGAGAATTGCTCCTCTGCAGGTGACATCGCCGGGTCAGAGCGCTGAGCGTTCTCAATCCCGCTTTCCTTTGATATCAGAGGACTTACGCTCGCCGCGGCGATCTCGAAAAGAGCGCATCTGAAGAGCGGTTCTCACCAACAAAGGGTGAAGAGGACAATAGTGATGACGTTACAATTTATGAAGCATATTCCACGCCTGATCAAGGACGAGATGCGGATACAGAGGCGTAGCGAGGAAACCACAGGAGGGGGAGGGGGGAAGTCTGCTAGGCGGTCAGCCGATGCCAACCAGCCAGACACTGAGTCTTCTATATTACAATGATGTTATCGGTCAATTTTAAATGGGTGGCTTTTTTTTGTTTTAGCTGCGGTAAGAAACTGAATGGACCCGGAGCAAACCCACGCAGAACAGGGAGAGAACACACAAATTCCACGCAGAAAGACGCCCAAGGCGGGAATCGAACCGCCTCGGGCCGGACTTTCTTTCAAATTCCCTACATAATGATGTCGGTTTTCACGGCTCGATGCATGATGATTGCTTCGAAAAGCTGCTGTCTCGGGACAGCCGCGTCGATCGCTCCCTCTCTCCTCCCTTCGCGACGTTTCGCCTCACACGTTGTGTGATGCCTCCAACGTGTGAGGAGGCGAAACGTCGTGAGGAGAGGAGAGAGAGCCATCGACGCGGCTGTCCCGAGAGAGCAGCTTTTCGAAGCAATCATCAAATTCCCTACAGGCAGCATAGTCTGAGATAATCCCGCCTCGTGCACCTTTCCATCCAGAGTTTGCATCGTCTCCAAATTATAGTCATTATTATTATTGTTGGACGCAGACGCTGCGACTCCGCCACTCTGCCACCCAGTGAGTAACACGAGATGACTCTATTTCCCTCTCGTGAGTTCCGTCCCAGCTCCCACTCCCTGTGTGTTAACTGCAGAGAGAGAGAGAGAGTCGAGTCTTTTCCCTTTGTGACATTTGTGTCAACAAGCTGTCTCTCGCAAACGATTCTCTACCCTGTCATAGCTTTTAATCGCTGTGTGTGTGCAGTAGTTTGTAGATCAGGAGCAGTTCGTCGCGTGACTGCACGCGAGGTGGTGCGGGTGTGCGGTGGTGGAGGTGTGCGGTGGTGCAGGTGTGCGTGGTGGAGGAGTCCGGTGGTGCAGGTGTACGGTGGTGCAGTTGTGAGCAAGGTGCGCGAGTGAGGTGGTGCGGGTGTGTTGTGGTGCAGGAGGGCGGTGGTGCGGATGTGCGGTGGTGGAAGAGGGTGGTGGAGCGGTGGTGGAGGAGGGCGGTGGCGCGGATGTGCGGTGGTGCAGGAGGGCGGTGGTGTGGGTGCGCTGTGGTGGAGTGCGGTGGTGGTGGGGTGCGGTGGTGCGGGTGTGCGGTGGTGCGGGTGTGCGCACCTGGTGAATTTTAGTTGCATCCCAGTGACGCAGTGAGTTGCCTCACAGCAAGAAATCCCCGGTTCGATTCCCAACTCGAGTGCTATTCTACGTAGAATTTGCATGTGTTCCGTGCAGGGTTATTTCTGCGGGTGTTCCGGTTTCCTCCCATAGTCCACTTGCCTACTCTCCACCTTGGACAACAGTTAAAAAGAGCTACATAGCTCAACGATTCCTTTCAGCTTGAATTAAAACTGACCAATCACAAACAGCCAAGGCAGCCCGCCCATTGCAGAGAATATCTGGCCTACGTGGCCAAGATTGAAGTTTACTTAACGATAACATTGATTGTTGTTGTTAATATATTGTTTTGAAATATATACATATCTTCCTCACAGTCTATACAAGCGCGATATGTTTCATGAATAATGGTAACGCAGTTTAAAGTACCCAGGTTTGATATTTGTTGGATGCTTATTGTCCAGCCATTTTTGACGTTTTAATGGAAGCTGACAGGTTCTAAGTTCGATAGCAATTAAAAGTCATTCTCACCACCATTTATTTTCCCTGTCGCTGTCTAAAAAGGGCACCCTGCTACATTTCCTGTTCGGCGCTTCAAAATTTAGAAATAAAGTGATCATTCGCTTGTAACGCTCAGGATAGGAGAGGGGCTGTACCCAGGATGGGACAGGCGTCCCATTCTGTTCAATCCTGGACAGGAGTCCCATCCTAGGACAACACGATCACTGTAGTTGATGTTGACATGACGTCGTTATCATGAATGTTGTTGACTTGTTACATCGTCGTTGTCGATCTCGAGATGGCCTATTGCTGTCAATGTTGTTGATTAAGCCATGTTATTGTTGTTTGATAGTAGTCCAGCGTCATTTACAAACGAACATCAAGCAATCAATACCGTCTGCAATTCACTTCACTTTTAACCCGCAGATAATGTGTGGTTAATGTTCGTCGAATATTAATGCTGTTGTATGATGTTAATGCCGAAAGTTGTTATTGAGCAGGTGCCACAAAGACATTTGCGTTTGTGGCTCTCAAAGGATGGAGGAAAGTGAGAGACGATGATGATGGTGATGCAATAGGCACTCCGTGTACTTCAAGGCCACACATTTCTGCGTCCTACTCGTGCAATTTAAAAATCAACAACATCCACCTCTGGTCAGGGAGCGGAACAGGAATAAAGCACGCGAGCAGTGGTTCAGCATGGTAAATATATCCATTATCGTTACTCACCCAGGAGTGCCACGCGGAGTCCACAAAGGCTGTCTTTTAAACGGTCAGGTTAAATTAGTTTGGCCAATACCCTTTAGACCTTGTGTTTTCTTTAGGCACGGGAGGAAATTGGAGGAACCCAAAGCTAACTCGTGCAAACCCGACGGGAAACTCACCAACTCCGCACAATGAAGGTATCCGAATTCGTAATGGAACGCAAGTTCTCCTTGCCATGGGGCATAAGAGTTAACGATTGCCTTTCACTCCCACCCATGGTTGACAAAGAATGAAAGAAGCATCCTGTAAAATGTCATCCTTTTCTCCACAACCCGCAGCCTGTGCTTCTCCGGGCAGCGTGGTGTGGACTCGAGTGCAGGTGCACTGACTGCACACTCCTTAGCTACGCGTATAAACTCTTAAACCACGATGGCATAGAAGCAAAGGTGAGTAGAGACGCCCATTTTCATACTAGGGCTGGTTCTGCAGAAAGCCATCATCCCAACATAACAAAATTGAGTCGCATCAACATTCCGAGCCAGAGGGCTTGAAAGCCTCACGGAACAAGTGAGTCTTGAGACGAGATTAGAAGATGTCCAGGGACGCAGCTGATCGAATCTCCAACGGAAAGGCATTCCAGAGTCTGAGAGCAGCGCACGAGAAGGCTCCGTCACCCATCGAATGGAGGTGCGATCGAGGCAAATGCAACAAGTCCGTATTAGAGGATCGAAGTTGTCGTGTTGAGGAGGGTGCCTGAAGTAGGTCACGGATGTATGTTGGAGCAGCGCCAATGATAGCCTTGTAGGCGAGAAGGAGGATTTTGAAATGAATCCTATTTTTAACCGGTAGCCAGTGGAGAGACATCAGTCCTGGGGATATGTGATCGTGGATGGGTGTGCGAGTG
>JAZEWT010000005.1:22307526-22321618 GCA_036362905.1 Mordacia mordax
TGAGATGAGATGAGGTTTCAGATAATGAGATGAGATGAGATGAGGTTTCAGATAATGAGATGAGATGAAAACAAGAGAACCCGCAGGAAACGCACGCAGAACACGGGGAGAGAACATACAAAGTCCACACAGAACCGCATCCAGGGTGGGGAATCATCTCGCCTCGAGAAGAACTTTCCGTAAAGTGCAGATGTCACTACCGCGTCACAATGTACTGGGGTGTCTTGTCAGAGGCAATGGCACTCATGTCCAAGATGCGACTACACCTGCCAGTTTGGGCCCCCCCCCCCTCTGTGCCATGACACACTGGGACACCGTGACACCCGACTTGCAAGGCCCGCCTCGTTGGAGAGTGAGAGATAAATAAAGGCGAACGTCAGGCTTCTGCGCTAGTGAATTGGTGGCGCCTGTGATGTTCAGCGCCATATTAAGAGACCGCAAACTCGGGACAAATAAACAAAAGTGAAGACGTGTAAGTTTAACGGTGTTTATTGATCAATTCGAGTCGGTCACATTTATCATGCGCGCGAAAATGGATCAGGCCGAAGGACATTCCACAGGGTAAATACTTAAACGCCACAAACTGCCAAGTTTGAACGTGAGCTATTGATTGCAGTTTGCATCTGCTCCCACAGTCCTAAGTGCCACGCACCGGTATACAACAAGCTTGCTAAAATCTCGCGATGTTGACACGCACCGCACAGCTGCTAGGGTTCAAAACACATCCCTGGTTTGCTCGCGACTGGGGCCCTTTGCTGAGGTGGCCTCTCTGAAATGTCTCGTAGGTCGTCGTTGACAAAGTCATGGATCTCCGTCACTTGGGTAATAATGCTCTCCTCGAGACGATGCAATGACTTGCATGCAGTTCTCTCCTGTCTTGGTGTTATGAAATAGTCTTCGTCCGATGATCCGTCCTCCTTGCTTGTACAGTCGTTTAGCGGTGACAATCCGATTTGCAGCGGCAGAGAATTCCGTATTTGGCTTTAAAACATGCCTTAATTTAGTTTGAAATGCTAAAGTTGACAACTGCCAATCACTTCAATGTATCTAGGAAATAAGTTGCTTATGCTATTCACAACTTAAGCAATAAAATGACTTGACAGTCAAAGCCATATATACGTATGCACACAATGCTAGAACTGCTACGACAGTGGGGATATTTTTCTATGAAAGTGAAATGCGATTGGTTGAGAGTTGACATATCAGCTGTTTTGACATTTTCACTTTAAACCAACACACTCAAGAAGTTATCACATTCAAGAAAATCGAGTTGCCATGACTGCCATCTTTTTGCAACAGGATAGAATTGTATACATTGAGATACCCATGACACACGTCAGATATGTCTACGAAACTTGAAAGGCAGAAAAAAACAGACGTACAATAGGTTTTTTTTTACGTCAACAAATAAAAACAGCTCAATGGTGACAAGGCAGTAGAAGGAGCTGGTATGGCATCATCTGCTGATATGCAGAAAAGCACTGGTCACCAGTTGTTCTACGAACCACATGAACTGTATGACAACGAATGCTGAGTGATGTAGAGTACATAACAGGACAGGGGCGGCGCGGTGGCGCAGTGGTTAGCGCTGACGCCTCACAGCAAGAAGGTCCCGGGTTCGAGTCTCTCGGCTCCGGTGCCTTTCTGTGTGGAGTTTGCATGCTCTCCCCGTGTCCGCGTGGGTTTTCGCCGGGTACTCCGGTTTCCTCCCACAGTCCAAAAGCATGCTCCTGGATAGGTTGATTGGCTCGGAGACTAAAAATTGTCCCGCAATGCCCGGCGATGGACCGGCGTCCCGTCGTCGGGTGTATTCCTGCCTTACGCCCTGTGTTTCCGGGATAGGCTCCGGCTTCACCGTGACCCTATATAGGATTAAGCGGTTTCAGATAATGAGATGAGAGATGAGACATAACAGGACACGTGGATTAGAGAATGGGAACATAATGCCGGTTAATGACATTAATCGATTATGAAAACTACATGGGTTTAGAGAGCAGACGCCACTTTAAGCGATTTTGGCCGATGAACAAGATTGGTGTTTTCTCCTTCGTGGTCAAAGACGATTTCACTGTCTTGTAATGTCTCCGGATTTATTTTATTCAGGTTAACTTCCTGTCGTGTGTGCCTGTGGCTGAATGGTTCAATCCCGGGAGCGATATTCATTGCCAGAAATGTCACACAATGGTATTGAGGCATTGACGACATTGCTGTCGGTGACAATTGCAGAATTTGCTCGTGCTTATGATTGTCTCTTAAGAATCGTCATGGAGTGGCAGGAAGGGAATGGAACGCGTCCTCGAGGACGCCGAGTGAGGAGATGTGGTGACGTGAAATCAATGCCAGATGGATCGCGCGCATTGCAGGATTGTGAGAGCTGGAGCCAGCTTGTGGAGGCCTTCATCCTGCAGTGGATCGATCATGGCTGACGATGGTGATGAAGGAGAGAATGGTTCACACCGCGTTGTTCTTGAAAAATAGAGCTCACACCTTGGAGAACAAGCAGTCGCAGGGAAATGACTTTCACAACCTTAGAGGTGGGCGGCACGGTGGCCCAGTGGGTAGCGCTATCGCCTTACAGCAAAGAGGAACCGGGTTAGAATCTCGGCTCGGGTGCCTTTCTGTGTGGCGTTTGCATGTTCTCCCCGTGTCCGCGCGGGTTTTCGCCGGGTACTCCGGTTTCCTCCCACAGTCCAAAAAACATGCTGCTGCATAGGTTAATTGGCTTGCAGACTAAATTGCCCGCAGTGCTCGGTGATGGACTGGCGGTCTCATCGTAGGTATATCCCTGCCTTATGCCCTGTGTCTACCGGGATAGGTTCCGGCTCACAGTGACCGTGTACAGGACTAAGCGGTTTCTGACAATGAGATGAGATGAAATGAACCTTAGAGGTGAAACATTTATTAAATATATTTGAATCGACGTATCCTAGAGTTTGGCTGAATACAGTGGACAAATAGAAATGTGCATAATATAAATATATAACGTGTGGGATCTTAAATGGGTGACGAGTGTTATGACAATATTCTTACTTTTAGGAAACTATTGGCGAAGCGTTTCCTACGGCGATGAGCTTTCATATTGATCTGGAGCTGGCATGAAGTTCTTTATTCTGCTAAGAAGAAGATTATGGGAATATTATAGTTATAGGAATTCAGGCGAGACAATGATGAGAGTCAACGATGCATGCATTTAGGAGATACGTCAGTGTGTGTAGGTAGCGACAAGCGCTTGACCGGATAGTGTGGTTCATCTTCTTTACCCAATGTCACCCCAGACTGTGTTTACAAAACATACGAAGAGGAGATACGGGCACTTGATATAGCTGACAAACGCATATGATTAGTCAGCCATTATAGCTCTTGGTAATTTAAAATCCCTGGGCTGGGTAATGTAGGGGTCCTAAGGTAAAACTTCATAAAGTTAATGGCAGTGGTTTTGGGCTTTCGCCACTTTTACCACTGGTCTCAATGGGAATTAAGCATGCGGAGGTATTTGAGGACGTGTTTAGTTGGGTAGAATCGTACACCACGAGGCAGGTTGTGGGCAGGTCATTAGACGTGCTGTGCTATCAGTGTGTGTTTAATGAAATGTGGAAACCAACTGAGATGTTCTTAAATGTGAAATATGATGCTGAGATAAGTGTTTGAAGGTCTCTGATGTTCACACGTGGACCAGCGAGATGGAATTTACAAAGTAACCAGACAATCTTCTGGGTTTTAACCTTACGAGGTAATTTATAGCAAGAGAGGGAAGGCGTTTTTTTTAGTTTGGATGAAAATTTTAACTTTGACAAATGAAGCACCGGAGACAAAATTAAGAGTGGGACGTTAGGAGACGCGGAACATGATGAACAGAACAGGGTATTTAGAAACACATTGGAAATGGTCTGACGGAACATGGAATTCCAGTAAAAAAACAAACCTTAACAGCTTAATCAATAACACTAAAGCCTTAAAAAATATATATATTTTATAATGGGGAACGTTTCCGGAGTATCTTTCCTTCACAGCAAGACACAAATTCAGCATCAGGACACAACTTGTTTTAATATTCAAGTAATGATCAGCGTAATGCTTAAGAATCATTGTGAACGGGGCTCGGGCTAGTGTTAATGACAAGAATGAAAATGATGTCACGAGAGAGTGCTCGTGAAGTCTGAGACAATTCATCGCGTTTGGGATCCCATTGCGGTGGCTCGCACAACGTGAATGACGATGCTTGGTCCCTACGTGTTGCTGTTCACAACAACCAACACGCGGCGTGTGACGCTTCCATCAATTTACGACAAAGGAGGTGCCATCGTCTGGGTGTTAACATCTCATCTCTCATTATCTGAAACCGCTTAATCCTATATAGGGTCACGGTGAAGCCGGAGCCTATCCCGGAAACACAGGGCGTAAGGCAGGAATACACCCGACGACGGGACGCCGGTCCATCGCCGGGCATTGTGGGACAATTTTAGTCTGCGAGCCAATCAACCTATCCAGGAGCATGCTTTTGGACTGTGGGAGGAAACCGGAGTACCCGGCGAAAACCCACGCGGACACGGGGAGAGCATGCAAACTCCACACAGAAAGGCACCGGAGCCGAGAGATTCGAACCCGGGACCTTCTTGCTGTGAGGCGTCAGCGCTAACCACTGGGCCACCGCGCCGCCCGGTGTTAACATCAAGGGCGTTGATTAAAGCAGACAAAGAGCGTTGCTCTTAAGAGTCGCTCCTCCGGGATAGGCGTGTCGAGCATTCCTCTTCCTTCGCTCGCGATGTCGCACCTCCCACGTTGGCGGCGTCTTCATTCGTGAAGGACAGGAGGAACGCTCGACATGGCGATCCAGAAAGAGCGGCTCTTCAGAGTAATTATCGTACATCGAGCCGTGAATACCCACGTCAGTGCAATAGCAGACAATGTTACGCAAGTGCCAATATAATAATCTCTCAAATATTACATATGTTGTGAACACCTTCAAAGGGATCGTGCACCCATGCTTTAGAGCTTAATTATTAAAATACGTGGACAAATTTATTTCAAGCTATGTTGTTAAAATACGCACACGTGATATACAGTTTTACTATGTACACAAAGCAGATGGGAGCAGTATGAATCTCTGTAAGACTCGGGAATGCGTGTTCATTCCTCACTAAAACAACTCACCGCTATATTTTTTACATCTCAGTCACGGCACGCACCACCAGGTCACAGTTACAGTTTACAATAATTGCATGTCAAGAGCGCTTTTCACACAAAGCGTTGCACAGGTGTGTGTGTGTCCTCCAACGGATTAGCGATGGAGTTCTTCGTGCCTAAGTCGGTGGCAGCAGCCGAGCACGTGTGATTGATTGATGGTGGAAACCGCGTGTGTGTGATTGGTTCATGAATCTGTTAATTGTCTCGCAGCAGTGACCTAACCTGAAATCAAAATCATCCACCAGTTCCAACCACGCAATCGCTGACATCCTACTGCTACACCTTCCCTTAACCCAGTGGTTCTTAACCTGGGTTCGATCGAACCCCAGCGGTTCGGTGAGTCAGTCTCAGGGGTTCGGTGGAGGTCAAGACACACACCTCACTCATATGATTCGTGATGACACGCCCCGCTTGGCCATCACTGGCTGCAGGTGATCACATTTTATTTTTCCAATAAGGAAGGGTTCGGTGAAACGCGCATATGAAACTGGTGGGGTTCAGTACCTCCAACAAGGTTAAGAACCACTGCCTTAATGATATCAGCATTTCCAAACGTATCATCTTGCAAAACTCGAATTATTTGCACAAATTGGTGCTGCGAGTTTAGTTTCGCTTCGAGTTTAAATGTTGTTGCGCTGATCGGTGAGAACGGTTGTATAATCTCAGCAATCGCAGGATTCCTGCTTTAATGGCAGGAATTCTTTAATAATAAACATATTTATAACTAAAACTGTCACTACATCAGGTCACCGATATGCCCACCTGACGTATAAGTGACCCCACAAAGCCTCACCCGCCTGGCAGAGTTGAAACCCTGACCAGAGCATGGAACTCGTAATGTTATCAACATCTTGCTCCCCGCACAAGTGTGAAGGCAATATCTTGCAGTGAAACTCCCTCTCCAGCAGGACATTCGACTTGCCAGGGAAATTAGCATTCAAATTGTGATGACAGCTTGTTCTCCTAAATCCATACTGACCCAAAATTGATTCGAACTGGAATGAAAGCTTGACTTTCATATCGGTCATCGTTTAGCCTCAGGTGGTCAATTTATGAATCACTTAAGTGATGTGTCTCTGTCTGGAAAGACCGTATTTTTAATCGGCTGTCCATCGAATCTAATAATAAAAAATATATATACGGTAATCCCCGGGAAGGGTTCGCGGGTTCCCATCACGGGGCTCGCATCACGCGGCCCCGCTCACGGACAGCTCACTGAGGGCGAGGTAAGCTGGGTAGAGCCGGTCGCGGAGGTCGGTGACCGCCTGGGCCACGCTCCCCGCGTCCCGCAGGCTCCGAATTCCCTGCGAGTAGGGCTCGTAGCGCAGGGTCCATCCACGGCGCGCTACGCACTCCGCCGCGCGCGACCTGCAGCGGCCGGTGAGGAATCGCGGTCAGCAAGGGGAACTCGATCGCCTCGACAAACTCGAAGGTGTCCTTGCGTCCCGTCTCGCCTCGATTATTCGAACTGGCGCATGTCTGGCCTTGGCAGTTGCCAGCTATGTTCCCTGTACTGATGTAGGTTTTTAAGATTGCCAGTATACATATATAAGATTACAACAGGTTTTACCGTATCTGGCAATTATGCAGGTGATAAGATCTTAACACCTGCAATTATGCAGGTGTAAGATCTTAACACCCGCAATTATGCAGGTGTAAGATCTTAACACCTGCATAATCGCCAGATACGGTAAAACCTGTTGTAATCTTATATATGTATACTGGCAAAAAAGTACCTATAGTGATGTAGGTTTTTTGGCAGTTGCCAAGGCCAGATATGCGCCGACAGTTAAAGGGTGATGATGCGATCGGCTCCGAGCCGAGAGGACAGCCTACAGCTGATTGGAGAAATCCTCTGCAAAGTTGTCACGGGACATGACCGGCCCAAAGAAAACCCTTAAAAAAATGCGGAATAACACCCCGACTCTTACAGATACCCTTTCAGAGGGAGGAGGGGGGGGCGCGCAGTGGCGCAGTGGGTAACGCTGCTGCCTCACAGCAAGAATGTCCCGGGTTTGGTTCCCGGCTCGGGTGCCTTTCTGTGTGGAGTTTGCAAGTTCTCTCCCCGTGTCCGCGTGGATTTTCGCCGGATACTCCGGTTTCCTCGCACAGTCCAAAAACATACTGCTGCATAGGTTAATTGGCTCGCAGACTAAATTGCACGCAGTGCCCGGTGATGGACTGGCGTCCCATCGTGAGTATGTCCCTGCTTTGCGCCCTGTGTCTGCCGGGATAGACTCCGGCTCACCGCGACCCTGTACAGGACTTAGCGGTTTCTGACAATGAGACGAGAGATGAGATGAGATTTTCCAGTCCTTCTCCTCGTCCTTCGGTGGCGGCTATGTTCCCTGTACTCATATAGGTTGTTTGACGGCTCGATGCACGATCACTCCTGCGCGACGTTTCGTCTCCCATGATTGGAGGCATTCTCAGCGATTGACGCAATGATTTGCGTCTCTTAGAATATTGACGTGCGCTCCGAGCTCTGTTGAGCGGTGAATACGCATGGCGGTGTTGTTTTTCATTACTGTGTTCCGAAGTGTTAACCTTCATGGGTTTCTTTTATTCTGCTGCTTAAGAATTCTAAGGGTCTCTTGAATTCGCCACTCTGAGCTTCGCAAGCCTATTACAATTAATACCGCGACCTTTCCCGGCACACTGAGGAGCGAGGTGCCCCTGTAGTTATTACAATCAGTGCAGACCCCCTTCTTAAAGAGGGGGATCACTCAGTGCTCGTAAACCCCCCCCCCCCCAAAAAAAAAACCGTTGTTGTTGACGTGCCGTTCTTTCCGCAGCTATGTGCAGCGCTTTGTGACCCTCGGGTGAAAAGCGTTCTATAAAATGCAATTATTAGTATTATTAATACGCGCATTTTTGTAAATAATGGTATTCATGCTATGGCAGCGTTTTGTTAATTCCACATCGCACGGATTTGTAAAGCCTCTTTGTCAATCCCACCTGCTTTGGGAGAATGACTACTTTGTGAAAGGCTAGCCGGGGGGGGGGCGCACCGGACACAAAAGTGTGGAACTCGAGCGATTCCAGCGCCAGAATCGGAGAATGGGAGCGAGCTGGCAAACACTGAGTGGACGTGACCAGACTTCCCACGCTGTCCGCACGTGTCTCTGTCGCACCTCCGATCCGCAAATGTGGGGCAGGATTTGTTGAACGACATCGCTTTGAACAAATGCAAAGAGCTTCACTATTTCAACAACAACAACATTTTCATGCGTAGCTAAAATTACGTTCATGCTGTGTTGGCAATGTCGGTAATAATTGTATTGTCATGTGTGCCAGTCCGTGTGGGTATGTTAACGTAGTGACCCGTGCGCAATTCTCAATTAACGGGTAACATCGGTGGCGCATGTTTGAACCGGCCCTGGGCCTCCGCTGCATTGACTCAGCCTTAAAGGCGGCCGCATGCGGTGCTTGTTGAACCGCCCACTCGTGTGCCACGCTGGCTCTCGTAGGTGCCCGCTAAGAGCACTTGGCCCAAAAGCCTGTGTGGCCTCTGCGGGAGATCTTTATCTTTGTGTGTGAGCGTTTCAAGCTGCTGCTCGTGCCCAAATTAGCAAATATTGACGAAAGCGGTCCCATTGGAAACAGAACGGCCGTTGACTTTGGCAGGTATTTTGTCGGCTGACCTTCGGAGAGAGTTTAAGCGGCGACCGATCCGTGATGTCACTGCAGGACTCTCCGTGCCTTCTTGCACCAGAGATATATATATATATCACTCTCTCCTCTTCGCGCCGTTAAACGCCGGGGTTCTAAACACTGACCGTGCTCTCTGCGGCGCTTGCAAGGCCAACTTGTTCGTCCGTTCTACGAAATGTGACATGAAATCGTCCCGGCGATGCGGGCGTGCACGCATGTCGTAGTTTACTTAACTGCCGTTGAATTGAAAAATGAGCACATGCGTGGCAGTCACGCTCGCGGAAACGTGAGTAAATGTAATGACAGCGTCGGTGCTGATAAACGCTGCAATTAGAACAAGTGGTGTTACTGATAATAATGTGTAAACAAACGGTGCGTCGCTACTCGACAATGGACTGTTGTAACGTGCCACAGTTTTCTCATCTCATTGTCAGAAACCGCTTAGTCCTGTACAGGATCGCGGTGAGCCGGAGCCTATCCTGGCAGACACAGGGCGCAAGGTAAGGATATACCCACGATGGGACGCCAGTCCATCACCGGGCACTGCGGGCAATTTAGTCTGCGAGCCAATTAACCTATGCAGCAGTTTGTATTTTGGACTGTGGGAGGAAACCGGAGTGCCCGGCGACAACCCACGCGGACGCGGGGAGAGAACTCGCAAACTCCACACAGAAATGCACCCGACCCGTGGAACCGAACCTGGTACCTTCTTGCTGTGCGGCGGCACTGCTACTCACTGGGCCACCGTGCCGCCCGTGCTACAGTTTTACCACTGTTAAAATTATTTTAAGGGCCCTTTATCAATCTGCTAACGTCTGGATGGAGGCCTCGCTAGGCTGGATCTGTTGTGAGGGGTTTATTTAACCATACTTCACCACGCTGGTAAGTGTGGGCTGGCGTAGTACGGGGAGGCCTACAACCCTGCTAACCACTACTCCCTCTCCCACAAGTACAAACCAAAAACTACTTTACCATTGACAAGATTTGTGTGGAAACTTTCTACAATTACAGTCCTCTGCTGACCACGACGGAGCCCCGCAGCAGCCTAAGACAACCCATTATACAACGTGGTCGCCCATCCAAGCGCAAAGCAGGCTCAGACCCGCTTGGCTCCTCGACCCCGATGCACCGTTAGAGAGCTTACGAGCCGCACCTCGCGTGAGACAGCGCGTCCTCCAGGCTTGTGATGGTGGCACGGTCAGGGTCCGCAGGGTCTCCAGGCTGCGGGCACACGAGCAGACCCGCCTGGCGCAGCGCGAACTCGCACACGCTGTAGAAAGTCTGCGAGAAGCGAGGGCACAGCGCACGTCCGTTTTTACTGAGACGGTCGCGGTCCATTGATAAAAAGAGTCCCCTGCTCCCCTCTCTGTGGCCATGTGGCCCGAAGCCCGCTCAGTGGACTTTTTATTTGACTCCAGTCAGTTGTAAACGCATTGACTAAATTAAATGGATTCCACTGAGACTTAGTTATCTCTGCATGGGGCAATATCAGCAGTGTCGTTATCGGTGTCCGCTTAATCGTATAGAGTGTCGCGGAAGGCCAGATCCGATCTCGGCAGACACAGGGCGCATGGTAGGGATATACCCAGCATGGTACACTAGTGCATCGCAGAGCACTGGGGGTACTTTAGTCAGCAAACACAATTATTTCCAGAAATCACAAACCGTATTCTCTTTTTGGACATCTTTGTACAGGCAGAACATATTCATAATCCAGGCATAACTAACCTGGATAGCATGTGTTTGGGAAAGCAGGGACGCCCTATAGTAATATTAAGACAATTTTACAACCCGTGAGCTCTCGCTTGTCTGCAGTAAATTTGTGGTGATCCCATTGCGATTAAGCAAGACTGTGGATAAGAGCGTCAAGTCGCAGTCAAATGTTATCTCTGCAATCTTCCTGCAACATCACAGCAGTTGCTCGTTCAACGAGGGATATTGTCTAAATGGAGAGGTGTGATAAATCCAACATGTTTACTTTGGGAACTCAATGTGATAAATAATACATACCTGTGAAATAATACAATTCAACCTTCATCGTATGAAAGCACTACTCGAAAATAAGTGGCTCCACTGCCGGAGTGCGCGCGAGGAGAGGCTGTCTGAAGTAATTGACCTCGCTGACTTTGAAGACCCAAGTGAAACTCGAGAAGATCAATCTTTGTAAACGAGAGGCTTTGTTTCCACGATCTTGACCTACACGCTACAGTTTCACCGCTGACAGCACTTATACTTGTTCCCAAAATGCAGTTTGCCTCATTACGCACATTTACCGCAATTTGATTAATTAACACGATATCCATCAGCACCATGATTACCACGAGAACCACAACTGTGGCCGCCACAATCGCATTCACCATAACACCACGACCACCACTGCTTACACCACAACACCACGACAAACAACCTTCACCACCACAACCATCAACAACAACAGCCACTGAACGGTGATGAAAGCAGCACGGCGCTTGTGCCAGGCCGGGTGCATTTTGAGGCTACGTGATATGTCAAAGGCTAACAGGAGGACACGGGACAGACCCAGGTGCCATAGGCTGACTGCCCATAACACTACTATCCCAGGCACTCAGGGTTACTAGCTGGAGTAAAACTGGTTTTGCAGGTTCCATCTACCCGGAGAACTAACAAAGCTACCCACCTGAGTGAGAAGGAGTGCTGCTAGGCAGGTGGATAGGTTGTGACATACTGTGACGTGCTTGCTGTTTGTCCCTCTGACGTTCCAGTTCGATAACAATTCCAACCAGCATTGCGACTGCGACTATCAGTCAGTCCGTTTGCATCTGAGGTGGAAGAAAGCGTTGAACTATGCAGCTCTTCTTAACAGTTGTCCAGTGGAGTGGGGTGAGCTATTGAAGCCAAACTACGGAATGCGTCGTCCATCAGCACTCGATGCATTCTCTCTCATTCCCCGGTGACACCGCGCCCATTCACGACATCGCCCCGAAGATGCCTCCAATGTGCGGGGCAAAACGTCGCGAAGAAAATGTGAGGAACGCTCGCCACGGACATTCTGAAAGAACAGCTCTTGAGCAATTCTCGTTTGCAACATCGCTCACTCCCGCAGCACCGAAACTGGTTCACCAGCCTCGGCACCGCGGCAGAACGTGGCCAATCGCCCTGCCACAGGGGGGAGTTGACGCGGCTGTTGGGGTTTGCGAGTGACTCCACGTGGTGCTTCTTCAGAGCAGCGGCTCAGTGCGCGTGGCCCAGTCTGTCTCAGGTGCCATCAGAGAGAGAGGAGTGGCTTTCAGCCTAGACTCAACACTAAGCAATATCGTCCGTAATCTCGCTTGAGATTTCGAGAGAAACCTAAACAAAACACGACTCGGTCGTCAAAGCATATATTTTTCTTAAAGTGGCGGCGTGTGCCTGGATTACAGAACAAATAAAACTCACTTTCCTGCTGGGATTCCCTTGTAAAATGTAAAGCGGAGCGGCTAAATAGCGACGAGAGCTATCGACTCTCTGCCCCGGTCAAGTTCAAGCTCAAGTCCTTTATCGTTTCCTCCGTCAGTCATTGACTGCTTCGCTCAGTTACAGACGCCCGCCGATCCGGCATAGCGTCACGACGTGCGCTCGCACGTAGCTGACGTAAACTCAGCTCGCATCGTAAAGTTGTATGTACAGGAGTTTCCACGAAGCGACGCATTCCAGTATGATCAGATTGCTTGCGGTGTCTGTCGCTCATTGAGAGAGAGGGTCCTGCTTCAGGTAGTTTGCATCATACTTCCGGCTCCTTTCTGTGCGGAGTTTGTGTTTTCTTCCCCAGTTTCTTCGTGGATTTCCTCCGGGTTTTTCGGTTTTCTCCCATAACTCAATAACACCCGCCTGTGTCTAGCGGGTTGGTCCCGGCTGACCATGGCGCAGCAATCACGCATCCAGATCTTGCAATGTCACTGGGTGATTTCTCCTGTAATAGTAAACATCAATCTATCCAGATCTGTCTCAGGACTATGCTACGTGTTGTGCGGGCATGATGTCCGACGTTTCATTCCACGGGCTTCTTCGGGAACTCTTACAACAGACCATGCAGCTGCTCCAATGTAGGCGCTCAGGGCACGAGGCGCTGAGCATGACTTCTTTCCAAAACTCTCTCGCGAGAGAGGAGGAGCGCTCGATGCGGCTATCGCGAAAGACACGCCGTTGGAAAGCAAGCATCCCACGGTGCAGCTGCATTTGTTTGACAACGGAGCCGAAGTTTCTCTCTCGGTTGTGCGACGGTGTTCCGTGGTCGTGGCGGTTGGTGGTGGCGCTCATGGGTGATGGAGAGCGGACTCACCTTCGCCAGGAGCTCCACGTCGGCGTTTGAGGATCCCAAGGAGGCGAGGCCGATGTCCTGCACGGCCCGCGCCACGGAGCACATCGTGAGAAGCGGCACCATCCCCAGCAGGAGGCCGCACGCGTCCCTGTGTGCGCACCAAGGCACACCAAGGCAATCGTCGATGGACTGTTAGGGCAAACGCTGTTAGCGAGCACTTCTGAGCGCGAGATGGTCGGCGATTGTATCCCCGGTGCCGATGTTTACACACCGTACTAAAGTAAGGCTGAGTTGACCAACGAGAGGCCCGGGATGAGTTCATATATTTGCCATTGTTTTTGGTCGCGAACAGGGATCGAACTCGGATGGCCGGGTTCGAAGAGGAGAGCGCTAACCGCTGCGTCACCGCACAATTGAACGCAGTCACACGGAGGACCCGTACGTTCACAGCGCCTACGTCAATCCACTGCTGGATGAGGACCTCGCCTCGTCGTGGTGGTTGTTTGACGATACCTCCCCACGCTGATCGGTGCGGGTTGGTGAATGCACGAGCATAGGAGTGATGTGAATTTTAAACTCTGTTGACAACGTAGGCCCAGGGCCGTCTTAACAGCATTATAACCCCCCAGGTAAAGCAATGCACTGGGGCCCCTACATATAGTATTTATTTATTCATTGACAGCAAGTCACAACATACATAGATCAGCATGGAGCCCCCTATGCTCGTGGGGCCCCCGGGCAACTGCCCAGCGTGTCCATGAGTTAAGACGGCACTGCGTAGGCCCGGTGCCGCCTTCACCTCTCTCTCTCTCTTTTAATGAATTCGAGGCACCATTCCATAATATTGTCACACACTACGTTGGTCAGTGTGGGTTGCAGGCACAGGTGAGTATGCCGGCAGGGTATGGTACGGCATACCGGCAGGAAAGTCTCATCTCATCTCATTCTCTGAAACCGCTTAATCCTATATAGGGTCAC
>JAZEWT010000005.1:22331181-22343203 GCA_036362905.1 Mordacia mordax
CTGGTTGTGGGTGGTTGTGAGTGGTTGGCAGTGGGTGCTGCAACTGGGATAATTGTAGGCATTTGCGAGGGAGGGCAGCAGGGAGTTTATTGGGTGGATGGGGGTAGGTTTTCACGGTTCCACGTGTGAGCATCGGCTCTCAAGAACTGCTATTTCGAGACATCCGCGTCGAGCGTCCCTCTTCTGCCCTTCGAGATATTTCGCCTCTTACGTTGGGGGCATCATGGGGAGAATGCATTATTCATTCGGGAGCAGCCCTTCGGAGCAATTCTGGAACTGCAGAGACGGAGTAATTAAACGAGCGCCTGTGCAGGTGCCAGGGAATATGTTCTTGAGATGGTTACGACTTGGTGGGAGGGGACGGAGGACGATAGGGAGAGGGAGGGGGTCCTTATCTAGCAGTGGAGTGATCATGGCTAAGAAGATGATGAAGGCCACTGGATGTGAGTGGGCGAGTTATTTTTTTCCCCCAGCAATCGCTCTTGTTGACGTGGCGTGAGTGATGTGCGATGCGGTGTTGCTGACGTCACGGGTGTCTCGTTGCTTCCTATGACCTGTCCACGTGACCTACGCACGCGCCATTTCCTGCTCGCATTTATTGCGAGACACAAAGGCCCAAAGCAATTTTATCTCCAACATAAATCCAACTTTTAACCCTGGACGTGAACAATGCTGGCCTGTTGTATTACATTTATTCAAAGAAATAAAAATTATCCGTGGCATTAGTTTATTTTTTGTTTAATCTGCTAAATATGGATGTTTTCTCTCTCTCGCTTGTATTGTTAAACATATTTCATTCATATGTTTTTTTTAATGTATTAACAGGCATTTAGTAAATGTCGAATACTGTTGATGGCTTGATACCATTAATTGCATGCAACGTATTTGATTGAATCAAGGGTGGAAGTAACATTAATTTGAGCCCACTGTGCTGATTCAATCTTCAGAGAAAGCACGTGAACAGTTTTAGAATCTGTATAGAAATGTATACCTTAAGAAGTAATGTTTCCGTGAACCCCCAAATCGGCCTTCAATTCATGAGAGGTCACTCATCCTCCGATGTTGCCCCACGGTCTGGAATTTCTCCAAGTCATCTTTGTGAACTCACTGGCCCCGTTCAAGTTAAGGTGCAAGGCCTTTATTGTTTCCTCTGCATAGAAACGACTGTCTCCATGTTAGAGGCATCACCAGGCGTTGATGATTGAGAGTAGCAATGGAGAGCAATAATAATAATAATTATCAATGTGTTTACTATTTCCGTACAGCACAATGACATGTCACATTTAGAGGCTATATAAATCCTAATTGGGTCGTATAATTGCATTGTATGTCTGGGATTACAGGCATGGTCAGGATGTAATGCAGTCCAGGTCTATCACGTTGCTTGAAGGGTAAGGCAATGCCAATTAAGTTTAACGTTTTCAGTGTGTTGAAACACTTTACTGAAATGCTCTTCCACAAAACTGCTGTTAAGAGTACGAGCTACGCACACACCTTGCCATGGACCCTCGACACCTGTCACAAGTTTATTAAAGAAATTACGTATTATAAAATATTGTAAAATAATGCTGGTATTAGGGCGTCTACACACGGCCATCAATAATTCATCGCAAGAAAAATATTTCAAAAT
The DNA here is from genome assembly GCA_036362905.1 of Mordacia mordax. Classification (NCBI taxonomy): domain Eukaryota; kingdom Metazoa; phylum Chordata; class Hyperoartia; order Petromyzontiformes; family Petromyzontidae; genus Mordacia; species Mordacia mordax. The sequence goes on from JAZEWT010000005.1 coordinate 22,332,812, forward strand.
ACCAGACGCTGGGTACAAGATGGAAACCCAATCTCTCGATATACACACACCACAAAATCAGATGTTCAGAAAGGGGTTAATTGTCCAACATATGCCTTGCATCCCAGAGTGATGGGCACGCTTATAAATTGAGTTACGTGTCTCGCCATCGGTGTTTCCATTGCCACAAGCAGTCCGTTGATATCGGGATATGCGTGATGGAGCGGTGAGGGTGGGGGCAGCGAATCAGCGGATGGGTGGAGGAGTAGGCATTTGGCGCAGTGTTCAGGCCACTGCGTTATGAATTCAGTTATCCGGGGGGTTCGATTCCCGGCCGAGGCTAACGTCGGGAGTGAGTGATGTGTGAATTAGTCCAGATGCCACCTTTTCACCCATCCGCACTGGCCACTGTGGTGAAGTATGGTTAAAACAATGTTTATGACCGACACAACTAGGATAGGTCTTTATCCCGCCTTGATAAAGGTCTAAACCTCATTTCAGGAAAAAAAGAAACTCCATTTAACGGATATTTATTCAACGGACTTAGGAGGCAACGGACGCTGTCTCGCTCACGGGACGAAGTATACGAATAATAAGGTATGATTTATAGCACGCCTTGTCACAAGACACGGACACGGAGGCGTAATGAGGAAACCATATAGAGGGGGGCGGAGGGGGTCAGTCGGCGCCAACCAGACAGACACTGCTTACTAGATATACGTTTTTGTGTTTTTTTTTAACGAGTTAGTTGCTGAAGAATTGTAATGAGGGTCATGTGGTATTTGCAAACGCTGTGGTTATAATGAGACGTGAAAGTGTATGGACCTATTCTGATGTTATTGTTGAAATGCCGTTGTCTCCACAGCTCTGTGCAGCGCTTTGTGACTCTCGGGTAAAACGGTTAGCCGGCGCCAACCCGCCAGACATTGCTTCCTATGTTTATTATGTTGTTATCGGGCAATTCATTAGTAAACTGGTACGCTCCGGTGCGGCGTACCGGCAGTAAAGTGGCGTAAACATCCTGCACAGCAGAGGTGGGAAACGGGGTTTGTGACGCGACCGTAACGGGACGCTGTGGGTGCTGTGCCAACGACTCGTCGTCGGAGTCATTGACGGACGTCATTGAGTGCCACTCAAATGACGTGTGCTGTGCTGAAGGGCTCCGCACGGCTGGCATCGCCGGGCGCCTGCGTGACAACTCGCGGCGTGGTCGGACCTGTTGGCCGCAGTACATGCTATCACTGTGCTGAAAGTCATTATCGGTGCGTGACCAGATAACATCTATCTTGTGGCTCCATTCTTCTGGGCTATCTCGATCAGCTCTGGCTCCTGTCGGGTACCTAATAAGGTCGAGTATTTGGTATCTTACCTGATAGTGCAATGGGATATTCGTTGTTATCCTACATAAGCATGACGACGGAAACTCACGAGGATAGTCGTCATTAAGCCAAGCGTGGGAATCACAAGTCCAGTGTTCAGATCAAAGCGGAGACTCACGAAGCCAATGGGTAGATAATTCAGATCTACCATTGAAAAGGCCACTGCGTAACACAAAGTTCTGACATTTGGCCAGCGTAGAAGAGTATTCCAGATCATCTCCGAAGTGGCTCGACAGAGCTCCCTCTAGGAGAGGTCCTTCCATCAACAATAGCGTAAAGAACTGATTCCAGGGCCGCACCTTTACCTTCGCTGTTTACAAAAACAGAGTTCAAGCAGTGGGGCGGCCGTCACTGTGCCGACCGTGGGCCTGTGGGCATCTGACACGAGCGGCGAGTGATTTGTGAAAGAGTACTGAGGTCCGACCCCAGGTCCACCAGCCCACGGTGCCCGGCGTGGTGAAATCTGGGGGAAACATCCACCTCGACCAGACGGCGGAGGTTAAGTCTTCACGCTGCAGCGGGAGCCAGGTGATTTGTCGACGAGTTGACATCGCAGCGAGGTCAAGCGAAACACGGCACCCGTGTTCATCAATATTTATGGCGTGGTGCACATGCCAGACGTCTGCAAGGCAATAGAATCAATGGGGATAGCGTGTTATTTATTTTTGTAAACGCTACGGCGGCGATGTTGAGGTCATAGTGCTGCCGTGTTCGAGACGTGATACCTATATTAATTTTGCGAGAGAAATTTGCATCGTGGGGCGGCACGGTGGCGCAGTGAGGAGCGCTGCTGCATCACAGCAAGAAGGCACCGGGTTCGGTTCCTGGCTCGGGTGCCTTTCTGTGCGGAGTTTGTGTGTTTTCTCTCTTCCCGAATCCGCATGGGTGTTCGTCTGGTACTCCGATTTTCTCCCACCGTCCAAAAACACGCTTCTTCCCAGGCTAATTTGCCTGCTGAGTACATTGTCTCTAGTAGCTGGCGGCACATCCTGGGTATATCCCCCGCTTTGCGCCCTCTGTCTGCCGAGATAGGTTCCGGACCCCCGCGACCCTGTACAGGATTAAGCGGATATTGATAATGATGATGGATTAGCAATGTACTGATGTAGCTTTTCACGGCTGGATGGATGATGATTGCGTTCCAAAGCTGCTCTTTAGGATAGCCGTGTCGAACGCTCCTACTATGTCCTTCGCGACGTTTCGCCTCTCACGTTGGAGGCATCCTCATGCGCTCTGAGAGCGTTCGACGCAGTTATACCGAAGGAACGGCTTTGGGGAAAAATATCGTTGTTGTGTTTCTTCTGTTCTGCGCGACGCTGGCGATGAATGGACAGTTATCATTAAGCATGCCTATAGCTACCGCCACCCACCGAGTAACCACGAGCGTGGCGAGACGAACGTGACTGCATGAAGACGCTACTCATGGGGCTCAGTTAATTCGTTAAAGAACTGCGGCAGCGCGCAGGGCACAACCAAAAAGACAAAACATTGAGTTTTGGCGCCCCAGAATCACCTAAGACCGCCTCTGTCCATAGAATTTAATTTCCTCCGGCGACAGAATTCTTCGCCGCTGGAAAAGCTGCATGATTGTCCACGAATTGCACCTGTGAACTTCCGAAAAAAGAAATCACAATGTGTCCGTTTTGACTCCTCCTGTCGATGTTGGTGTACATCTACCTAACTCTCTCTTTACATCTCTTTAACTCTTGTGACACGGCTTTCCTACTCTCAATTTCTCTTTTGTCTGCCTGTTTTCTCTCGTCCAATAATAAATTCTATTAAAATATGACGCCTCTCTATCCGGCCATGTGGCCAATCGGTAGCGGTGGTCAATAAATGGAAGGTTGTGACGTTAAACTTCAGGTTGAGGGGTTCCACTTAGTCCATCAGCCTTCTACGGTCAATAAAACGTGCATTACGTTTTGGAAAAATCTGCAGCGGTTCTTCTACGAGTGGACTCGTCTCCGCCATAGACATGCGGAATGGCCACCACTGACTCGGCAAGTGGACAGAGGATAAGCATGGCATCATTGATCGCTGTTGTGAGAAAGCACGTTTGGCTTTGGCTCCATGTAGAGTATAGACTATAGAGAGATAAGTTACGCGCCTTTAATTTTCGATCGCACCTTCTCGTCTCTGCCTCTTGCAAGCCGCTCCGTCACTCTCAAGTAAACCGATCTCTTTCTCTTTCTGCATATCTCATATTCCACACGCCCCCCGCCACCCCTGCCTCCAGCCGACGCGCGTTATTTATTTAATTACGTGCATGACTCACCCTCTTATCTCCTATCTTATCATCTCCGTCTGGCTTTCCACATATTGCATTCTGTTCTGTTGCAGACACGGAACATCCTGTAGACTGTGCAGCTTGTTTAATACGAAGGCTTTCGTGACCAATGTCATCCATCAAATTCCATTTTTTGGGTTAGGCCACTTAAAAAAATGTGTCGAAAACCCGCATCCACCCGACACGGCCAATCAGTAAGGTTTTTGTCATGTGAACAGAACGTGACAATTCCTTACTATCTCAGCACACCGGTGCGTTGGAGAGCAAACCCCACAACACTGACAATGAAATGCGACGTTTCGCTGGTTGTTTTTATTTATCGATTATTTTTATGTCCCACTATAATGTATTGATACTATTGGACTTTCAGTTGAACTGTCCTGATGTTGTTGGCGTGCCGTTATCTCCAGAGCTCTGTGCAGCGCTTTGTGACCCTCGGGTGAAAGGCGCTCTAGAAATGCAGCTATTATTTATTATTGACTGCAATCGGCATCATCGGGTACTCACACCGATTTGGGACGAGCGGCTCCAGGAGTGCCCTGCGGCCTTTATATGGGCACGTTGTGACTTATCAACTCCCTCCCCACGTCGTATTTCATTGCAAATTGTCTGGGGTTTGCTCCGCCTTTATCCTGACGTCAGAAGGACGTGTTACACGTTTGGAACAAAATCGCCCGTAGGGCGGGTACTCTGCTCTCTCATCTCATTATCTGAAACCGCTTAATCCTATATAGGGTCACGGTGAAGCCGGAGCCTATCCCGGAAACACAGGGCGTAAGGCAGGAATACACCCGACGACGGGACGCCGGTCCATCGCCGGGGGTACTCTGCTAATTAACCTCAATAATACTAAACATTCTAGACGGTTAGCATCACCCTGCACAGCGCTATCCAGTAAAGAGACATGGCCGCGCCTACAGTCCGATCCATGCCCTCGGGGCTTTAGAGGCTGCAGTGTGAAGCTGCTTTCACCGGGTACTCTGCTTTCCTACCGCTGTTCAAACACACGCTGCTGGCTAAGTTAATTGGCCTGCTGAATACATTGCCCCCAGTGCCCTGCGATGTACTGGAGTTACATCCTGGTATAGCCCCTCCTTGCACCTTCTGTCTGCGGGGATAGGCTCCGGCCCCACCGCGACCCTGTACGAAATTAAGGGGGTATTGATTATGATGATGATGAGTGTGAAGCCTTGGACTTTGATGGCTCCGCAAAAATAAATAAGACTGATTTACAACGGCTGAGATGCAACAATATAGCACTATGAGAACCCTGCAGCTAATATCGTCAAAAAAGTCATCACATCACTTTTTTATTTTGCTACCAAGTAATTAACCGAAGTTGGAACCAAAAGGTTGATCCATTTTAAATTAAATTTCGCTTCATTATGAGTACATCACGTAAAAAAAACAACAGAACCGAACTCACTCAGGCATTCATTTGTTCTACAATTATTATCTCTAATTTTATGTCCTGCACTGATTTATAGCCGTTATTTTACTTTTAATTGATCTAGTCTGATGTTGTTGTTGACTTGCCGTTCTCTCCACAGCTCAGATGTGTGAAAAAAAAGTGTTGCTCACATGCCGTTCTCTCCATAGCTCTGTGCAGCGCTTTGTGACCTACGTTTGAAAAAGCGCTCTGGAGGTGCAAATGTTATTATTATTATTAAATAGCAGCGGAGTGTTTGCCATTGCGCCTGGGTCGCAACAGTGGCGATGACACCGTGCAGTAACAGAATGTACAAAGAGGGGACTCCAAATCGACAACATGCCGAGGGCTCCATCCCATCAAACTTAAGCTGGCCCTGTCACATCAGCCAACCCATAGACGCCTACGCATCGCGCGTGACCTCCGACAGCGCACGACCGCCCTCCCACGGGGTACGATGTCCAATTGGCGCCCCCTGTCGGCTGCCAGTGGTACCACCCGGTCAATATCCAGCATTAGCAACAACCTCCTCCCTCCACACCACGGCCACAAGTCCTGAATCTTGTCTCTTATCGCCGCTCTCTCGCTATACATTGTATCCCCCCCCTTCTCCCATCTGCCATGTGCTGCCCCCTCCCCCTTCCGAGGCTTTGCTTGGCCTTTTCAAGCGCTTGGCAATGTCACGAGCAGTGTCGAGGCTCGGAATCAACCAAGAACAAATAAATATTCCATGCAGTCCAGCGCCCAATCAACTCAATTGGGCCCTGGATTCACGAACAAGTGTCAAAGATCGGCTCATCTTTATTACTTATATCAAACGTGTTCGAGGCGGGCGGCGCGGTGGCGCAGTGGTTAGCGCTGACGCCTCACAGCAAGAAGGTCCCGGGTTCAAGTCTCTCGGCTCCGGTGCCTTTCTGTGTGGAGTTTGCATGCTCTCCCCGTGTCCGCGTGGGTTTTCGCCGGGTACTCCGGTTTCCTCCCACAGTCCAAAAGCATGCTCCTGGATAGGTTGATTGGCTCGCAGACTAAAATTGTCCCGCAATGCCCGGCGATGGACCGGCGTCCCGTCGTCGGGTGTATTCCTGCCTTACGCCCTATGTTTCCGGGATAGGCTCCGGCTTCACCGTGACCCTATATAGGATTAAGCGGTTTCAGACAATGAGATGAGATGAGACGTGTTCGAATTAACAAGGAATGACTCTCATGCCCGTCTGCCTGCCTTTCTATTCCGCTCTTGTCATTACATCCACATCTTCGTCTGCATTGGTCTCATCTCACGCCATCTAAGCCACGTGGCAGTGTCGCTTGCGCCAATCGTCAGCACTCGCGTTGGCAGAACTGCAACGGCCGTGCGCGAATGCCCTGATACGTTTGTCGTGACGCATACGCGCGCACGTCCACTGCACACGCGCACAGGCACGCGCCACACACACACACACGCACAGGCACGCACCACACACACAGGCACACAACACACACGCACAGGAGGCACACACCACACACACACGCAGGCACACACCACACGGTTCAATTGCTTCTCATGGAACCATACCCACGATCATCCACACACACGCGCACACAGGCACACTCACACCCTTGGGCAAAATCGCACCAGGGTTTTATTATTTTTAGGGTAGGGCCCGAACAGTTATTAACTTCACGAACAATTAAATTTTTTTAGGCAAATCGATTGTCTAATAATTGTTTTTCATCGTTAATTTTATGTCCTTCTCTGAATTATAGCCATTATTTGACTTTCAATTGAACTGCTCTGATGTTGTTGTTGACATAACGTTCTCTCCACAGCTCTGTGCAGCGCACTGTGACCTTGCGATAAAAGAGCGCTCTAGAAGTGCAACTGTTATTATTTCAGCTGAAGGCCCGCAGTGGGCCATCGCTGCCCCACCGCTGTCGGCGTTGCAATGCCCCCTCTCGCGCCCGATCCTCTCGTTTCCTCCCCCAGCCATGCTGCGGTGCAGCGGGCGGGCATGCGGCCGCTGAGTGCAGAGGAAACGGTTGGAGCCCTGAGCATGCGGAGGTCTGGCGGTGCTCAGATAACGCAATAAATATCAGGAAGTTGCTGCTTCTCACACACTCACACATATACATGCGCGCTCCCCGCGAGGGGTTTATTTTCACCATCTCGGCCTCGCGTTGCCCTACCCACCCCCACCCGCCGCCCCCCTACCCACGAGCGAATGTTGCAATGCACCATCAGTGCAGAGTGGAACAAATCTGTTTAAAAATATAATCCTAATAAATAACGAATGGTCTCTGCGCTAGTGCTAGGCCAGTCCTGTATTTCACTTCACGTGAAGGTTGCGTGTAGTCGCCCTCGCAAGCGACAGTGAGAGAGGAAGAGGCACCGGACAACGGAGACGAGACGCGGGGACGAGACAGCGACTCCGTTCGCTGGACCTGGCTCGTGACCGCTGCTTGACACCAGGTGCGTCGACCGCGAGATGTTGGAACCCTCAGCCGCAAAGCTGCTGCAGCGGCTCGCGTCTGATGGGCGGCACGATGTGAGAGCCTTGGCTCTCTTACGTGCTAAGACCCTTAACGTATTTTTATTCTTCTACTCTATGTGTTAAACTCACGACTCTAAACACGGTGGCGCGGTGACGAGTAGCGCTGCCACCTCACAGCAAGAAGGTTCCGGGTTCGATTCTCGATTCGGATGCCTTCCTGTGTTGAGTTCTCTCCGCGTGTCCACGCGAGTATTCGCCGAACACTCCGGTTTGCTCCCACAGTGCAGAGACACGCTGCTGCCTCGGGTAATTGTCCTGACTAAATTACCCCCGGTGTCCGGAGATGTTGTATCTTGCTTGCCCCTCCTTGCTGGACAACTGTTAAAAAGAGCTTCACAGCTCAACGGTTCCTTCCAGCTTCATAGAGCTGTGCGCGTGGTTGACACCGTGGGCCTTCCTGCCGGGCTTCGGGTCCTCGAGCCATATTCCTTCCCTCCCCCGCTTCCTAACACAGCGGTAACATCCGCACCTCGTCACAGCGAGAGAAGGTCCTGTTCGAGGCAGTTCCCCTCCCGCGCCTGTCACCGTTCTGTGTCGAGTTTATATTCTCCCTCCACTTCTGCGTGGATTTCCCCTTTAATTAATTGGCCAACACCATCGTAATATGCTATGGGTCCTTTTTTGCCAGAATACAAATATAAGATTACAATAGGTTTTACCGTATCTGGCGATTATGCAGGTGATTATGCAGGTGTTAAGATCTTAACACCTGCATAATCGCCAGATACGGTAAAACCTATTGTAATCTTACCATCGTAATAGCTAGAGACACTGTGTCCGGCAGGTTGGCGTCGGCTGTCGGTATGGTTGACTCCCCCCCCCCACCCCCCACACACAAACATCTCTTTCCTTCGGCTAACCCGAAACAACAGTTTTTGAAGGCAGTTCTCATGCATCGAGCCGCGACAATCTACAAAAATGACAATGAATACTTCGTGAATCATTTTTTTTCTGAGTGACTTACGGCATGTCCATGCACATCATAAGCATTGTACATTGTGGAGTTGCAATGCTCAATATCCTTACGGGTTTCGTCGGGTACTCCGGTTTCCTCCCGTCGTCCAGACACGCTGCTGCCGAGGTTAATTGGCCTGCTGAGTAAATTGCCCCCAGCGCTCTGCCACGAACTAGCGTCACATCCTGGGTATAGCGCCTTGCGCCCTCTGTCTGTCGGGATAGGCTCCAGTTCCCCGCGACCCTGTACACAATTAAGTGGGTATTGATAATGACGGTGCAGGCTTTTGTTGGCTGAACGCTCGCTGGATAACCACTAAACAAACAGTATTCATATCTGAAGGCCATCAGCGGACAATAATAACAGAAAAACGTGACATCATTAGGAGTAAAGTTAAAGGTGTTATCGCCATAATGATCAAGTAGCTTTGATAACCTATGCATTGTCCTTCCACTGACCGACCTTCACCTGGCAGTGGCTTCCTTTTGAGCCTATTTGCCGGTGTCAGCCGTTGCCAAAAGGCAGTCAGCTCAGGAAAATGCAGGACGCATTGCAAAATGTGTCTATTTTGGTGTTTGGGATCTTAACACCTGCATAATTGACTGGCAATTATGCAGGTGTTAAGATCTTAACACCTGCATAATTGCCAGATACGGTAAAACCTGTTGTAATCTTATAGACTCAGGTTTGATTGCATCTATGCTGGCGAGCTGCCATATTTTAGAGGCTCTCAGATGTTCGATGTCAGATTATCTCACATCCATTATAAGTACCGACTTTATCTTCTGAAGGCTCGCGTTGCAGTCGAAGACTAATCCCAGCAGACATAAGGTGCAAGGCGAGGCTATACCCAGATGGGACGCCAGTCCATCGCAGGATATGGGGGGGGGACAATTTCTTTATCAGGCCTATCTATTAACACAGGCAACATGGCTTTGGACTGTAAGAGGAAACTAGAGTACCCGACGAACACCCAAGAGAAAGAACATGCAAACTCCACACAGAAATGCACCCGAGCCGGGTTGCGAACGCAGGTACTTCTTGCTGTCAGATGGCAGCGAATATGGAATTAGCACGAAGCTTCCGGCACCAAGCAAATATCAACATCTGAATTGTCTTCATATCTTCCGGGCGGCCTTGACACCGCTGTCAACTTGTACAACCGCGGTTGCGATGAATGTAGCGAACTGTAGTGGCAGCTTCTGTCGCTGTGGCCTGGTGACAGAACAGCTGACTGACTGTGCGGCGTGGCACGCTGTGGCCTGGTGACAGAACAGCTGACTGTGCGGCGTGGCACGCTGTGGCCTGGTGATAGAACAGCTGACTGACTGTGCGGCGTGGCACGCTGTGGCCTGAGTCACTACTGCACGTGGCCATGCAGTTTGTCCCTTGCATCGGGTTACCGTGATCAGTGCGGGATATGGCGCAACAAAAAATAGGAACCCTGAATATAGTGATTCAGAAACGCCTGATGATGCCTCCAACGTGTGCAGCGTGACGTCGCAATGGGGGGGTACAACGAACGCTCGACGCGGCTATCCCGAAAGACGAGCAACGGACAGCGATGCTCAAACGTCCAGCAATGAAAACCTGACATCATTGCAAAGGGCAGCCCCTGTGTAACTTTGCGGAGCCACGGCGCCCGGACCTCTCCTGGCGCCGTTGCACCGCTCGCACACGTGAAGCATTCGCCACAGAGAGGGGTTCGATACCGCGCTGCACATTTGCAAGGCACGGCTGCTTAGAATCCCCCGACACAGGCTTCCCCCGATGCCGCGTTAGTGCCTCCAATCCACCCCGAGCAGCACGAGTCGCGTGGAGCCCTGCCGCTAGAG
>JAZEWT010000005.1:22383085-22395369 GCA_036362905.1 Mordacia mordax
CCTAGCGTCCTCTGTGGGACCGGGGAGAGCGTGGTGGTGTACGCGGGTCCCTGCGGGCTCTGCCGTGCCATCACGGTGTACGTAGACGCCCCGCCGTCTCGCTGCCGAGTGCCTCTACCTGTCCAGCGAGCGCTGCGCACGGAAGAATGGGATCCATCCCTCCCGGGGCGGTATCTCGATACGCGCTCACCTCCAGAGCGCACCCGCGGAACCCTGGCGACCAGAGGGCCCGCTCGCGCCCTCACGCACACTCAGCGCCAGCTCCCCGTGCGCAGCTCCCGCTCCCGGCCGCTCCCCACGGGCGCACGGGCGCCACGCCGATTGAAAGGACCGCTCACTCGTACAGCGCTCTAACTGCTGTCCAATCGTTCTGCCCTGGACCTACCGGCGATACAGATTTACCAGAAAACAAGAAAACATGATAAGCTTTATTCACTGCCGCCGACCTCTCCCGGTCTGTAGCAACACTTCCTTCTCCTCTCACGTCTCCAGAGTATGGCTCTCCTCCCTCTCTCCCCATCTCTTGTCTCTAATCTCTGCTCCGCCCCTCCCGAGTACTGAATCTCCTCCCGATTGATGAACCCTGCACTGTTTAAACTCTGCCACCGTTTTTATTTTCATTCGTCTCCCACTCTCACCTCTTTTAGCCCTCATGTCACTCGTCTGCCCTCCCCAGCTCTGACCGGTCATGGCCACATTCCTACACACATTCCCGCTTCTCTTCCAGCCCACACACTCTTGTGGCAGTCTCTATCAGCAGCTGTGCTTGTCCCCTCCCCCGCCCGATCGGCGAAGTAACGATCTCAATCTGGGTGCACCGCACTTGCAGAATCGGCACTGTGAAAATGTACCCCAGGTCACCAATTCCACTTCCTGGGGTAACGCTTGAGATTTACACCTCGGCCACTAAGGTTTTTGGGCGAAAATCCCTGGAAGTGGTCCTGAGATGCATCGATGGGGTTTTTGGTGGCTAAGCCCCCTTTTTGAGAGGGAGGCGGATGCGTGTGTAGCGCCGTGGAACCACATACACATAACATGTAACCATATGTACAAATACAAGCAATATAACAATGTGTAAACAGTGTAGTACACGGACACTATGTCGAGCCACCAGTCAGCCCACTGTGGATGAGGGCTGCCACCCAGCTTGTTAACCATCTCATCTTTTCTCATTGTCAGAAACCGCTAAGTCCTGTACAGGGCCGTGGTGAGCCGGAGCCTATCCCGGCAGACACAGGGTGCAAGGCAGAGGTATACCCACGATGGGACGCCATTCCATCACCGTGCACTGCGGGCAATTTAGTCTGCGAGCCAATTAACTTATGCAGCAGGCTTGTTAAGCATGCTAAATCCAAATACGGGTACTTTTGTAAAATTGTGACAATAGAGTTAATAACAATGCACACAACTTGTAGACATACTATACTGAAAATATAAGTCTCTGTTTACTGGACAATTATTGTGCATTTCCTCAAGCTTACACCACCTTAATACTGTACGTGAGGTTACTGGACTATACATGCAAGGTTTAATCTCCAAGTTGTTGTTCAACCAGGTGATAACTCAAGGAACCAGGATGTGTGGATTGCGAGTGACTTGGGGCATATGTCTGTCAGTATGAGGTAGCGAATGCCAAACATAATCCCTAGTGAGTAATTTGTATATTTTTTTACTTGGCGAATGTTGGAGGTTGTACAGTCACGACACGGTATTGCGAATGAGAGACGTAATAGTGAAATTTAGATTGGTTCCAGGGCAAGGTGAGACGCTATTTCGCACTGCACAGCTTGAAAATGAGGCAATCATCAGCTCATTCCGCATCAGAGACACAGGTGACAATGTGTGTATATATATAAGTAATAGAAGTCCCATGATGGTATCAGACCTTCGCTGATAAAATGATGAGTTTCCACAAAGCTGTCACCAAACTCAACAATTGAGGTGTTGAAATTTAAGAAATTAGTTCAGTAACACAAGACAACGCAGGACGCGGTTTCACGTGTCGAAGCAATTGTTTAATATTGAAATACCATTTTCTTTTACACATATTCAGCTTAACATATTAAATTACATTCAGAAAGCTTACATAGCAAACCGGTTTCCTCCTGCAATGATATGCTCCTCCTGCCTACGTTATTTGACCTGACTACAAATTGTCCCTGGTTCCCTGCCACTGACCTGCGTCCAATCCCGGGTACAGCCTTATCTTGCGCCCCGTGTCTGCTGGGATAGGCTCCGGATCACCGCGATCCTCTATTAATAATGAATGCATTACAATAGCAAACGCATAGATTAGAGGTCGTGCTATTTGCTGAGCGTTGATGTGTTGAAGGCGAACGCACCGGGTGGTAATAAAATACTTTAATCCGTTAATGTCGATAAGATAATTAATGACAACATAAGGATATATATCATTAAACCTATGCATGACTACCAAAAAATGCATATTTAAAGGCACCTGCATAATAACTGTCCACATGTTTTTTTTCATATAGAGGTGGCAGTCAAGAAGCATTGACATCATAATAATTTCACCTCTCGAGCGACCCGAGTCACAAAGTGCTGCACACAGCTGTGGAGAGAACGGCATGTAAGCAACAACAACAATGTAAGAACGGTACATCCACAACAATGACGTGTTTTATTTGTTACAAATGTGAGCTGCGGAGAGAACGGCATGTCAACAACAACATTAGAACAGTTCAAGTCAAATACTCATCAAATAATGGCTACAATTTAGAGAAGGATGTAAAATAAGCGATAAAAAATAATTGTGAAACAAAGGACATGCGTATTGTTCCGGGTATAGAAGCATTAAGCATTCATAGTAATTCGGAGCCAGTCAATTGAGCAAGAAACCCACTAATCAATGGATGTTGCCATAAACAACTGCTCCCGTGTTCAACCCTTGATCACATCCCGACCACAAATTCGTGACTGTATATAGCGTCCGACTGCGACATCTCCAAGACACTGTAAACGGGGGCTTCTCAACTTTTTCCTCATCTGGCCGAGTTGGGTCTGGTCTCCACGGACCAATAGGTGACGCTTGCGGCTCGCTGATGGGTCACCACCTATAGATTGGGAATGGTTGTTGTAAACAATGGGTGTACTGTGTTTAAAAAGAAAGGCGGGCTGAGGCATAAGCAAAAAAAAGCAAATGTCGTTCAGTGTGGTTTTCAAAGGAGCAGAGATGAGAACGCATGGACGACACGGGGATCCACACGAGGGAAGCGGAGAATTGGATCCAATTCTGAGGATCGCCGTCACTTCCACAGATCCAGAATTCCAGTGCCCCTTATGCTCAAAAAAGGACAACTGCACTGCGGCGCGGACACCACACATTCTGGACCAGATATGGGGAGAAAATGAATTAAGCCCCCTAGCCGCAAAGCATTAGCCCCTTCCTCAACCAGCGCCCTCCCTTCCCAATCATCCCCCCCGCCACCCCGATTTCAGCAGAAAACCTTGGACAGAGAAGTCCTCGGCTACCAGGGGTATTCCTCTTGGACAGAAAAAATGCTTCATGGGTGAGGCCCAGATGAGTTATTAACTGGAGCGTGCTCACGCGATGAGCAGTAGATTGAGCACAGTGCGGTGTTGGTGCGTGTCCTGCGGGATGCTAGCGTGGGTGATGGGTTATGCACTAGCTGTCCATGGCACCGCAGATGTTCACAAATCTAACCTTCTCACATCCGCCTACACCTCCGTTGAACATGCGACTGTGCACCACTGGGTATTACAATTCTGGACACTAACAGACCACAGCATAGACAGTAAAGATAAACTGCAATTTATTCAAGATTAATGCAAGCAAAAAACTATAAAACACTGGGTATATTTTTTTAAATATTTACATTGATCATGTTTTAATTAATTTGTAAGTGGCAGTAGGTCTAGGACTTTAAAAACAAACATTACACCTAAAGCTTAACATTGTTCCATTATAAAAAAAAACTAAGATACTGGCTGAATATAATAGGGGTTTCACTCGTGAGATTTTGGCTTTAAAATAGAGCAGGATATACACCAACTACTGTGGAATTTGGAGTAAGGGCTTCAAACTAGCATGAGAACCATCGTAGGTTTAGGTGGTCACGAGGCTAGAATGGCACTTATACTGATACAGCAAAAACACACGACGGGATTGGGCCCCGAACAAGTGAGACTCAATTTTTAATTTTGGTTCCTGTGTGCATTAGTCAAGTGTTGAGACGTTATTGTACTTGGGATCATAGGACACATTATTGGCCAGTATTTTAAAGCAAACGTTGGGTGCGCGTCGTATAATCTGGAAGCTGTATGCGCATTTGACCAGATCTACATAACTTACAACCATGACTCTTAGATTCACAGTTACCTGCATAAGTCGTATTAGGGTTAATACATGCAAAAACTATGCCTTTCCAAAAGCAGTTTCGTACAATCAACTCACTTATCCTATCATCGGTAAATGTTTTGCAGATTTTTCGCTCATGAATGGCATGAAGTGTGCAAGGAGTAACTACAGATTTCCTGGAACGCATCTCCATTGGGCTGGAGAGTGGCGCTGTGACTTCATCTGTGCCTTACAAAGAGCAAGTCCTGTCGAAGGCAGTCCGATTCCTGCCTCCGGCTCCAGCACCTGGCTGTGTGGAGTTTGTTCTCCCCCTCCTATTCTGTGAGTTTCCTCCGGGTTTGCCAGTTTCCTCCCACAACTAAAAAAACACACTAATCGACCGATAACATCATATGACGAGCGTCCGGCATGTTTGCGCCAGCTAACTGTGCAGCTACCTCCCCTCATTGCCACCTCTTTGCGGTTGTTCTCTCTTCGAATGAATACCTTATAAATTGAATATGTTTGCGTTATAAATTATATTTATTATTATCAGCAATCCTCAAGTCACTGGAGGAAAATCCACATTCCGGTGGTGGAAACCCGCGCGTCCTTAAAACCACAAATGACCATGAGCGGTACACATTTTAAGGATCCATCGCAGTATCGGCAGGTCAATGTTACTGACAATAACCATAGTTTACTGCCCCAAAGATTTACAAATTGTGGAGGCAGTTGTGACATTTTAAAGTGTGGTTTTAAAAAAACGCCACCTTTCTCCTGGTCGTGCTGCAGATCTGCGACAAAGCAAATAAACAATCCTTGCAAAAGCCCTGCAGTCAGCAAAGTCCATTAACCAAGTTCGCAAACAAATGATAAAAATTATTTAAAATACAAACACCACAGACCAAGGTAGAAGGATGCATTATTAAACTACTTGGTCAAAATCAAATGTCACTCCACAGAGGGAATGTGTACCATGAACCACTTATTTGTATACAGAATTATTCTTGTAAAATAGGAGAAAAAACTGGCCTCTCGTGTAGTAGTGTTTTGTGTTGTACTATGCCAATGAGCGAAGATGCTTCGTAGAGCTAAGCGGCCCGGGTAGATTCACCAAGTGCTCAGAGCCTGCACTCTGGACGACACCTTTCACTTGTGCAGTGGGTACAGGCAGGCCATCTGCTCAGGCAAGCCGACACACTGGGACGATGTTTATAAAGAAACAAGAGTGCGTGATGGCTGGCTATTTAGTTAGGCATCCTACATATAGACCAGTGGCACGGAAAAAAAGTGGATGGGCCATGCCCTGAAGTGTAAGTGGACAACCAATGTTTTCCTGTTATAAAGCAAGGTATAATAATCGTGGTAAGGTGTTTTCCCAGGCAGCAATTGTTAACAGGGTATTTATTGGCAGAATGGATGAGCTGTATTGTATCGGCAGATTGTGGATAATATGCACACGTGGGGTTGTTCTATTGTGTTTACAATAAAACAACATTTATGAGCACCCAACTGATGATTCCCATTAGCATTTTTTTTAAAGCAGTCAACTGGACACGTTTCACTGTGTCATCAGCAGGGAATGGCCTCAAACGCTAAAATGACTTGTAACAACTAAGGGCAACTCACTCCGCAACACTGGTGCATTCAGGGCATAATAGCAAAACTGTACAACATTATTACGTGCTAAGGCCGGCTATATTTAAATAACAGGTTAACATAAAATATCGTGTACTGTACCACCCATGACAATGTTGCACCCATTACCCAGACTGGTGGAAGTGTCTGTTTCAGCATCGGCTGCATCAATATCCACTAAGCCATCAGCAAATAAAAAACTCAACATTTTCAATAGATTTTTTTGTAAGCCAGAACTGTAGGGGATACAATTCTCCAAATAGCCTTGGGAAGATGGTCATAAACTTAACCTGAGTTTGGGCAGCTAGGTATTAGGTAATAGAGTGGTTTGTTGCGAATTTACATGACCCAGAAAGCTCTTGGCTACTGCAGGTTCAAAGCTGTGTAATTGCCTGTTAAGATGCATTTGTAGCTGGATGTTTTTTGTAACTAAAAAGCTATTTGGTTAACTAGAATGTTTAAGCGACTGGATACAGTGGGTAGCTGGGTGTTTAGGAGAATGGATTGGCTTAATGTGGCTGGAGATTTAGATGAATGAACAGATTGCATGGTTAGGTGTGTAGCTAGGTTTTTGGTCAATTCGGCAGCTGGGCAAGAGCAAAAATGTTTTTTTAGGCAACTCGAGAGTTGGGTAGAAAGAGACACAGCTGACTATTTCAATAAGCAGGTGCTCATTTTGCAAAGGCAGCCTCTCTTGACCAGTTGAAAATCTAAAAAACAATTGCTTCTGAGACAAGGGCCATGCTTTCAGTTGTCCAAAGTACAGTTCAGTGGGGTGTGGCGCAGTTACAAGCACATCAGTCTTCATTACTCTCGATGACACGCATTATTGAAGGAAACGCTTGAGAAGAGCACGACACTTTTGGTGAGAAAGTCAATGTTGGGCAAGAGAACACAAACTGGGGAAAGGGACGGTAACGAGAAAACAATGTAGGGTTTCGACGGTAGATTGAGAAAATCAAAACGTGTTTTAGGTGGCAATATTACATGGTCAGGGGATCAGCAAGGGCTGCTGTTTGGGAACAACGTGTGTAGTGGAAGACGCTGCTGCTCAGTGGATTCGCGTGAGCTCCTCCACAGTCTTGATCAGGTCGTCCACTGTCGCTTCCCTCTTCATACCGCTCCCATCATCAATCTGGCAATGCACCACAGACAATATCGATTAATACCGACATGTTCTTATATCGTAGCGCCTTTCACCCACAGGTCCCAAGGCGTTGCAGGAAACTGCAGAGGAGGGAAGGCAGCCATGTGATCAGCCAGCGCCAACCCACCAGACACTGCACCATGTATATCATGCTGGTAATGGCCAATTAATGTCTTTTGGTTGTGGGGGAGGAAATTGGGGAACCGGGGGGAAACCCATGTAGAACTGGGGGAGTAAACACAAACTCCTCGGTACAGATATTACCACTGTGCCACCCTTCTGCCAAACAGCTCGCCAACTCACCCTCGCAGTCTCCCACCAACTCACCTGCAACACGTACGCCGATACATCACGCACACACCCCAGCATTCCTTATGCCAACATGCTCACTAACATTTGCGGTCACTCATGCTTACAAAATAAAATGACAATTGTCGAGGTGGTTCTGGATCTTGCCCAACTCAAATGCCATACATCACCAGTAAACATCACCCAGGAACACTTCTTCCGTCACTTGTTTAACACTTATTTTATTTGATGTTTTATGTCTTTCACTGACTTATAGTCATTATTTTACTTAATTGTTCTACTCTGATATTGTCGTTGACGTCGTTCTCTCTCCACAGCTCTGGGCAGCGCTTTGTGACCCTCGGGTGAAAAGCACTCTAGAAATACAATTATTATTGTCATTGTCTCACTGCTCCTCTCTCACCTGTAGTCCGGCCACCACTTCTTGCATCTTGGGGCGACTCAGGTCCAAGAAACTCTCGATAAGGTCCCCGTCCACAAAACCCGTTGCAGCTTCTGTCTTTCTCTCATTGTGAAATGATCTCCAGGTGCAGGGCGGGATTAAGGACAATGGGCACCGGACGGAGGTAACCGGCATTTCACGAGTTTCCTGAACCTCGGCCTATCAGACTATACCGCGGGAACAACACAAACCCCTCCACCCCCCCGTTGTCCGTAGATACCGCTGTGAGACCTATGTTGTAAATTGTACATTATAAAAGTTTCATAAATTAGTTCGTTTGTCTTACCTAGAACGTCACACTCTAGAAATAATTTCAATGTGTGAGGTGGGTTAAATTCTACAAAGCAAGTATCCTTATAATTCCAGAGCTTCTCTTTAAGAGCATTGACTTTCAATATTTTGTCCATTAACTCTGGGCCAAATTCTTTATACACCTGTGGCAATAATGCACTTCCACTACCTGATCAGGTCCATGTAAAATGGTAACAAAGAAGATTCAAATAAAGTCATAAAAGAATTATGTGAAGTGCTCCAACATGCACTTGACCTTGGGAAGTGTTTAATAACTTGTATGAAAGCCGAAGGAAGACAGATAAAAGCCAGGGGAAAATGCTCCCAAATATATCTGCTTTCTGAAAGAATTGAAAGGAGCGTTAGAAATATGCTCCTTTTCGCTCCGGTTTGCATCTACACGGTTTGGCGAAACCCTTTCATCGAATTAGTTACTTTTCAACTGGGTGAGTCCCTAGTAACAACACAACTTTGGATCATCGTTACGAGTTATCTTGACAGCATTTTACAGATGCAAAGACAGCCAGAACTAATGTATTACCTTAGATGCAGTGGTAAAAAGCAACTGCAAGTTTTACAGTACCATGCACAGGGGCCGCACCATGAACGTAAACCTCGTAAGGATATAAGGAGTGCTCGATTTTGCCCACGCTCTTGATGACCTTGGTAAGGCGGCCCTGCATGTCTTGCAGCAACGTAAACAAGCCCTCCGACAATGACGTCACCAGCCCTGTACAAAAGCAAGTCGATACACATTGCATTTAAACAAACACAGGCATGCTGGCAGACATGCAAATGCACAAACAAGCCTGTTTGCTCACTCTGATGTTACACATGACAGTACGCTTTAAAGTGCATCCTTAAATGTTTCTTAAGGCAGGAGTTTTGAGCACGTTTTCAAATTTGTTCGAAGGTAACACACAGTATATCGGGGAGAGCCATGATGGTTAGCAGGACTGCAAAATACAGCGTCTGAGCAATGTAAACTTCCACATTCAAATCCCACCAATTTAACAATAAAGTCATTAAGGCTATATATGGACACAACACACCTGCACTGATAAACTGGTTTGTAAATGTAAGTTTTACTAGTTAACGACGTTTTTAAAATAGGGCAATTTGAACAGAGCAAAAAATGTTAACTTTAAAAAATACACCCTAATTTGAATAATAATGACTTCATTGACTGCCACTTCTAGGTCAGGTAACAGTTTAAGTGAGTTGTCTGCACAACACTCTCCCGAACTTGATGACTGGAATTCCATTCCCGGCTAGGACAGGATACCAGTGATGAGTGGTATTTCAGAACCAGTCGTGGATCCACCTTCCTCGTTTTGAAAACCTGTACTGACTAGTGTAGCGAAGTATGGCAAAAACATCCACCAAGGCCGACACGGCATGGTCTGGCCTTCACCCTTTGATTTTATACGCTGTAGCTCTGGTCAGTTCGAACGCCTGTTGAGCCGCAGGAATCCCGCATCTAAAGCTTGCAAGCTCACCAAGTACCTTCTGCTGTAATAATAACAAACATCTGTCTATCCAGTCATGTATTGACAAAAGGGGCACTTGTAATGGTTTACGTAAAGAAGATGATTCAGGATCAGCACACACAAGCAAAACGACCGATGACGCCTACCTCACGAAAGGCCACACACATTACAAAGTTAACACACACTCGACCTTGACTATGATGGAAGACGGGTCAAGTAGGGAGGAAAGGGGACGGGGGGAGGGGGTGGCCGCCTCACCGATCATGCCGTTGACGGTGCCGAACAGCACGGACCCTTGCGTTGGCGTGGAGCTCTCGCCGAGGTTCTGCATGACGAGCGAGCCGTGGCAAAACACGTTGACAAACTCGCCCAGGTGCAGCTGGCCCACCTCCTGCAGGTGCTGCCGCTCCTCGTCGGACGTGGCCGCGCTGCGCAGACACGGGTGGAGACACCACGCGTTTAACGATAACCGACAACCCTGTTAACGTGCCACGCAGTTCGGGTATCTCGAAGAGACTCGCTCAGGAGGCACGAAGGACCGCAGAGTGGAGGGCGAGGGGGACGACAGCCACACAGTAATCCAGCACCAACAATTACCGCACGCTGCATCCTCCATATATTAAGATGTTGACAGCTAAATAGTCAGGTTTTCTTTTTTTAGATACTGGCAGGAAACCGGAGTACTCGACGACAGCCCATCCAGACACAGAGAGAACATACAAACCCCACGCAAAAAGTCAGCACCCAAACCCGGAATCGCTCGAACCAGGGAATTCTCACGGTGAGGTGGGAGTGTCACCACTATTTACACATGTAGAAAGGTTTGCACAGCAACGCGCGTTTACAGGAAAGGTGTGCACAAGTGGCAGTGTACATCGGCTAGGTGGAGCATGCGTATGCGCACGAAACACATTTGCACGCACACAGAGATACGGGTAGGAACAAATGGTAGCTAGCATAAGAATTGCCTTATCAAACATGTGATAAAATAAATAACATTACTGTTGATTGACAGCCATTTGCTTTACAGCATATAATGTGAACGGTGAAGGACGGTCAAACAACCCAGAATGCTAAAACCAACGTGGAGAAGCGATCATTCAGCAGTTGATTTACAAATATTTCCAATTCACCCGTGACAGCCGGTGGTGACGTTTCTTTGGTTTAGTTGTCTGCAGCTTCCCTGCTTATCGAAAATAAATCCCGGATTGGAAACTATGTGTATAAAGATTATGTTGTCTGCGAAGACTTTCGTGAATCCATTTTTTGAGTTAGGTCACGCAAAAAATGGTGTCGTAAACCCTCCATAATGCAACACTGCCAATCAGCAAGGATTAGTCACGTGAACATAATGTGCCAACTCTTCACTATCTCAGCATACCGGTGCATTGGAGAGCCAACCCACAGCATTCATTATGAAACACGACTTTTCACTTATAATTGCACTCAGCATCACCAGGAACTCGTACCTATTTGAGACAAGCCGCACGTGATCTAACCCAAAAATGGATTTTATGGATGTCTGAACAATGTCATGATGTAGGTTTTCACGGCTCGATGCATGATGATTGCTCCGAAAAGCTCCTCTCTCGGGACAGCCGCGTCGTTCGCTTCCTCTCCTCTCCTCGCGACGTTTCGCCTCACACGTTGGAGGCATCCTCAGGCGTTTTGTGCGTATGTCATGCGCGACTGCGCATGAGGATGCCTCCAACGTGTGAGGCGAAACGTCGCGAGGAGAGGAGAGGAAGCGAACGACGCGGCTGTCCCGAGAGAGCAGCTTTTCGGAGCAATCATCATGTCTGAACACTGTTGAATCATGAACCTCATTAGGTTCCTCGCAGACTAGTTAAATGCAAAATGATAAGAGTGATGGATGCATACCTGTCCTTCTGGCAAACGAACAGGTTGTAGGAGTTCTCTGCCCCCAGGAAGTTGTCATCATCAAGCACCTCTATCGCACTCATCCAGTTGGGGTTGAAGTCACGAGCAATCTGTGATAAAAAAAAAAGAAAAATGTTGACAACTCAAAAATATTTATAAACTAGATTCAATGCACTGCACTAGCACCCCTGATCAGCGCACATTCACATGTTCATTCGCAAAAAAAACAAAATGTATCAAGGGCTAAAAATCATGATCGCTTAAATTTAATAATAATTTGACTCCAACTACTGATGTCTAAAAACTATTCGGTGTCAAAATACTCCTAAAATATATGCATATTTCGTTTGCGTTTGTTTTCCAATCTGTACACATTGCTGTTCCTCAAGCGTAATTCCAAGCATGACACAATCTATGTTAAACTGAAAAAAAATATATGTTTATTGATAACACTGTCGTATAAAAGGTTATGTTTCTGAAACTGGCCCTTAACAACATATTAAATATCCGGTGTGCCACCGAGCCATACCCTCTGGAGACCCTCAATACCTCGCCAACCTACTCAAATCACTCACTGCGATGCACTCATAGACGTTCTGCAGCTTCATCCAACATATACTCAACATCGCTCGCTCCAAAACAAAAAATAAACACTTTTCTATATTTGCACCAACAACCTTAAACAGCCTTCCCTTGCACTTTCGACAGACCACCACAAACTGGACCTTCAATAATAATAATAATTACATTCCTAGAGCGCTTTTC
>JAZEWT010000005.1:22395846-22413952 GCA_036362905.1 Mordacia mordax
CAAGCAGAAGCATGGAGCGCATGAGGTCTCCCACAAGGATGAAGTCGCCCTTGGTCTTGAGGTAGAGGGCCATGATGTTGTTGTAGTGATTGCATTCGGTGCGGAGCTCCTTCTCCGCCGTCCACTCGTACAGGCGCACCTGGGTGACACACAAACACGCATGCGGAGGAGCGTCGCACGGCGACGCGAAAAGCCGCGGAACACTGGGCAAGCGCACAGGACGCATGCGCACGCGAGCAGGACGCACCCAGCGTAGCGACATGCGTAAGCATTGCCACGAAGGGCTAAACCTGACCCCGAATAACCACGCACGCGTGTGAAAGTAACTACACACGTGTGCAGATAATGGAAGACGTGTAATGTCAACAAGCCAGGTGTAAAACAGGACACGAGTACGCCTAGAAACACACGTGTATCTGTCAAAATGCATGCACAAACCGAGCAAACGCCGGGTAACCAAAATGACAGTGAACCGAACGTCGCAACGGTTTCATTTAAGCATGATTGATCGCTATTTTTCATAAAATAAGAACAATGATGACTGCTTCGAAAAGCTGCTCTCTCGGGACAGCCGCGTCGTTCGCCTGAGGATGCCTCTAACGTGCGAGGCGAACGTTGCGAGGAGAGGAGAGGCAGCGATCGACGCGGCCGCCCCGAGAGAGCAGCTTTTCGAAGCAGTCATCATGCATCGAGCCGTGGAAACCTACATCATTACAATAACAACAATGTCACTGAAATCGTCATCAATACTCTTTGGATATGAGAATGGTGATGGATGTAGCCATACCGTGCTGTTGATACTAGCCAAGAGTTTGCCGTTGAACTCCACCATTGAGTACACTGCACCCTTCACCTCCTTCTCCGCCACCGTCTGCAGTTTCCCTGCACAATGACGCAAGCAGCGCATAAAATATGTAGCACGCACGTGTGATGTCCTCAAGCAGAAGGTACCCGTGAAAGAAAACACCATTCCGGAGGTAAAACGCTATGCATGTCAACACAAGGCGTCTAATCCGCGAACGCAGCATCTGAACATGTACCGCACAGGAACAGGCATGAATCGACCTTTTTAGTGGCATACCACACAAGATGTAAACGTAATACACACGTTACACAACTGAACACACAAGTGAATGTGCATCACACATGCGAGTGTTACCGAATCCACGGTCACAAGTCAACACGCACTTTTACAAATCAGTTTAGTCCTGCAGTAATTGTAGATTGGACTGACACTATAAACTCACTTGTGAACTTGCTTTAATTCACACTTGAGTGAACTAAAGCAAGCGAGTGGGATCTTTAAATGAATCGTCCGAATTTCAAACATGCGAACTCATCGCTCACTCAAGACCATTCCGAGCATCTCAAGACCACGATAATCATCTGGCAAATTTTCATGACGAAAACTCCTCTATCATCATCATCACACTTTTGCACAGCTAATCACGGGTAGCTGGGGGTGGGGGGGGCGTGGTTGCTCGCTCGCTTGCTCACCGTCCGTGTAGTGGAATATGGCAATGCGCCCCTGCTTGGGCTCTGCCTCCTCAGGATACACCATGGCTGTGCCCACCACAAAATACGTCGTAGGATCCTTTCCCAGGCGACATGACACGATGCTCAGAGCGTACTCGCTCGGGAGGAACTGATGTGCATGCAGCACTGCGCAAACACCACAGGCAAATAAGTTAGGGATCGGCACCCAAAGTGTAAGAATCTTAATCATACATTATACAGGGTGTAATTTTTTTTAAAATGACATTGTTACAGGATACGTAAATGGTCTTGACACATACATGAAATTGAAAGCACTATCACCATCCTGGCATAGATTAAAAAGTCAGTCCAGGTGTGTTCAGACATCTTATTTTATTCCCATTTCCCTTTCACCTAAAACTTTGTGGACAAATTATTTCGATCTGAATAATGGTTATCATTCATTGACATAATTTACCCATATAAACAGAAACTATTACACTACGTTATACTAACACCAATGATAAATATTGACACATCAAACACAATTTGTAATACGTGCAAATGCCATGCCTGGTCGTGGACAAGACACGGATTTGGAGGCGTCAGGGGGCGTTGCCCATGCGGTCAGTCGGTGCCAACCTACCAAACACTCTGTCCTGTAGATTATGCTGGTAATGGCCAAGTAATGTTTTCTGGTTGTGAGAGGAAATCGGAGAACTCGGAGGAAACCCATGCGGAACAGGAGAAGAACGCACAAATTCCACACAGAAAGGCAACCAATGCGGCGATCGAACCGCATTGGGCAGGACTTCCTTTCTCTGAGGAGCGTTACGTTACCTCTGCGCCACCCTGCTACCAAAAAGAGCTACGCATAAAATGTAACCCATTACCTTGACTTTATTTTGGCAGATAAAATCTATTTTCAGAGGTGTAAAAATATTAATGATAAGCTAATAGGGCCCCGTCATCAACACAAACAACAAAGTGGGTTTCACTGCGGCAGAGAAGGGAGGCAGGGTTGAACTGAGAGTTAAGCTCGGGGCACCTTCAAAGGTGTGCTGGTCGATGACTAGCAAGCTGTGCACCTCCGTCTCTTCGCCGTACGAACTCTCATGCTGTGCGCTGTTGCTTGAGAACAGTTTGCTGTTGCTCACACTGTTGGAGAGTGCCTGGGGAAGATCGTAAACATTACGGTTCGAATTCACTGTTGATATATCATAACGTGTTTTAAATACCTTAACGCAGTCTCTGTTGACAGACAAGTCGGGACTGGGGAATTGTACAAACTGGAAGTAGAAAAAAAAGAACAGGTAAAGAAACTAAACATAAAAATAAAATATATGCAATAAGCTACACCAAATGCTAGAAATTTCAAGTTTCTGTTGTTTAAGGACGTTTTAATGGCACATTTGTTGGACCTGGTTGACAAAAAAAGCAAATACTGGCAGGCATTGTCCCTGATGACCTCTTGACATTGTACGAACGCACAGCTCGCGTTACGTGTACCAGGCGCCGGCGAAGGGCGCTACGAGGGGCCCTCACCTGTGTGCTGGCACTCGGCCGCACAAGGCTCGTGCCCCCATTTTGGTCGAGCAGCTCCACGCGGCTGCTGAGAATGCCGAAGCACTGCGACGACTCCTGGTAGCAAATGCGCCTGGGTTCGTACAAGACACAAGCCGCACCGTTGCAACTCCTTCCAAGGCCCCACTCTTTTCGGTTTTGACAAAAGCCGTCGGTGCAGGCGCAGACCAACGCATCCGCGCACGCAAACACATCGATGGACGAGTTTTTTTGTGCACTCGGGTGAGATGTCTGTAGGGGTAAAATCGTTAAAGTTACAAGCCTTAAAAAAGCTTCCGGTTACAAACTCACTTCGGCGATTCGTTAAGTGGCACTGTGCGGATGTGCAGCTTCTGAATTTCGTCGATGGTGCCAATGGTAAGAGTGCTGTTGTTCGCCAACGCCAAACTGTCCGTGAGACACAACCGCATATTACAGCAGTGTCAAATACACACACAGTGCTACGTCTGATACAACAACAAAATATACGTCCGATAAAGAAATATCCCCCCCCCTCATATAAAGATGGCATTTTTATCAAGTGTGAACTGCCAGTTCACAGCTTTTCGTGGTTCTGTACACAAACAGCTGAAGTATGTTTGCAGTACCACCATTCAGACTCCTTGTCAGTGTTACATTCTATTCCAAATGGCAGCGGCAAATTGACTGCTTGGTGCTCTTCGTAAATAAGTGTTGTTAGACCTCTTTGGTTCAAGCGTGCGCACTTAACATGTAATTAAAACTTGCGAAGGTGTACAAATTGTTCAAGCTTTAAAATAACAACACAGCTAGGAACTTTTTGTAATGTGTAAATCCAAGAAAAGCACCAGAATACCATCTGTGTATATATGCACCACCCTGCCACCCAAAGAAAAAAGTTTCGATGGCTGGCTTTCTGCCTAAATTGCTGGCTGGCACTCCCCAAGGCAGTGTCACCAAATAATTAAAACCCAATTGGTGGTTAATGATGAGGGATAAAAGAAAACTCCAGCTAGTGAGATACCTGTCAGGGTATCCTTGCGAGTTGAGGGGGCACATGTAGTTGACCTCCTTGAGATTGACATTGGAGAAGACCAGCTTGTGGTTGCTGCTGTAGATGACGGTGGGGCGGTCCGAGCAGGCAAACACGTTGGTTGTGGAGAGAGATTTAAATGTGCGAAGCACGGTCGGCTGTGTGCCCAGTGTCACCTTCTTCTTGTCGCTCAGGTAGCCTGGACGATAGCAGTATGGATGGGAAAGGGCCGGAGGGGTAAGAGACAAGCAGACAGAGGTGGGCATAAGGAGAGGCAAGGGCGATAAATGGAAATGATCGGGAAGACAAACGAGAGAGTGCATGGGCAAGATGGGAACTAGAAGAATTTTAACTCACTGTCTCAGCAGTTTACACCAATAGGCTAAGAACACGGCAAGCTGCTCCATTAATAGCGCATCGTTTAAAGGAACGGAAGTTTGGAAAGTGCTGCAGACAAGGATTGGAAGCATGTAATAAGAATGGCAGTGAAGAAAGGCCAAAGAAGAGGTGGGACAAGTGGGACAGCACTGGGCAGGAAAAGTTAAAAGACAAATGAATGTTATTGATCCAGAACCAACAATGTTCACTCACCGCTGTCCACACTGAGGTTGAAGTAGAAGAGTGCCCCGTCTCCAAGTGCACACAACAGGTAATGGGCTCCCTCGAACGTTGTCATCAGGATGGAGCGTGGGATTATCTCTATTGGGGACAGCACGGAGAATGCAACAGCAGAGCAAACATCACACAAACCCATCCTCCACAGCAGAATGATGCAAATTGACACAAGAATGAATCTGCTTGCTTGAAAGTTAACTGGCCATCTGTGAAAAACCAGCGACGTCTGCATTGCAGGTACAGTGCGTTAAATATGACACCGTGTGAGCAACCTTCAATGAAGCCGTTGTATTGCCGCACAAAACCAAATAGCAGCAATACATGGGCTATATGCCCGACACCCACGCTTTCAGGGACACTTTGGTGTACATTCAGGCGTATGAGGTTCAAACTGTGCCCACCTCCACCCAGCATCTCCTTGTGCAGTGTGTCGAATGACGGCAGACGGAGGATGCGCGCAGAGATATCCGTCCACAGGCCCACGGCACATAGGGTCGAGTTGCCGGCCCCATCGCCCAGCGGGGAGATGTCAAGGCATGCCACCTCATGCTCCATCTCCGTTGAACTGCGCAAAGGAAGTAAACACTCCATTCACGTATAAAACAATGTATCAAATCTATCCATGATTACCAAGAAAACTCCCTCTGGATTACTACTGGGTTCATTTTTTTATCCTCTAATATAAACAATGTTGGCTCAAAGTTAATCCACTTGGAAAAAAAAAGATCCATATGTGTAGATGACCTTACATAGATCCCTACATTATCTGAGCATTATCCAGGCTCAGCCTTGCTTACCTTGACATATACCATGATATCGGACACATTGCAGTGCGATTCGGTCACAGGCTAAGCATATGTACAACGCAACAGTACTAACGTCACATCGTGAAATCCTTCACATGGAATTAGTCACCTGACATTGGCAATAATCAACCTCAGCATCTGGTGGGGCGATGACACCAGCAAGTGATAAAAGGGGGGCAAGGCTAAAGCTGTTCAAGGTTGTCATTACCTGACTTGCTTGAGTTGCCCTGCTGAGATGTCCAGGTAAAATAGCATACGGCCCACAGCGCACACCACCTGTGCCGCGTTGCAGGAGGCCACACTAATATTCTTGCCACTGGGCTCCTTCCACTCGCTCAC
Source organism: Mordacia mordax (assembly GCA_036362905.1). Lineage (NCBI taxonomy): Eukaryota > Metazoa > Chordata > Hyperoartia > Petromyzontiformes > Petromyzontidae > Mordacia > Mordacia mordax. The sequence goes on from JAZEWT010000005.1 coordinate 22,401,658, forward strand.
GAGCGCCTTTGACTTGTGGTCCACGAGTCTCACTGATCCGCAGGTGATCTGGTAGATAAGGGTACAAACACATACGCACATCATCCGGCAAGATCAATTTGTGAAGACTTCACCAAGACATTGATATCTTGCACAGGCAACTGCAATTCTACGAACCATCTAGCGCTTCTACACAAGTCGATTTAATCACCCCACCTCCGCAGAATACGTTCGTTGGGGAGTAAAAAGTGGACTGATCCGTTATGAACGCGAGTAGGCTTCGGCAAGATATACTGCTTGAAAATAAGAGTGACAGTCAAAGGATGCACACGTAAAATATAATAAGCACTAACACAACATTAACTTAAAGATGAAATACCAGTTAAAATCCTTTGAGATGAAATATAACCATATTACTAAATGTGATGACATCAGGTGTGTTGGCAGCTGTAGTCTATTGCAGACAGTAAGAAGATAACAGTTTTATAGGTGTGTGGATGGTGCGTGGAGAGTGTAGTTGGTATGTTTTGAATAGAAGTCTTTCTTACTGGTTAAATATATAAATATAGTTTACTTTTAATCTATTCCATGATTTAAACCATACATTCATAAAGAGTGTATGGAAAGGTGTGTATGCATTTGTGACGACTGTCTGGTATTGTCTGGGTAATGCAGAATATGTTTAGCGTATTTTAACATTGTGGTAGATGAGGTATAGAGTATATGGGGAAACCTCAAACCTGGATCAACTGTTCATTCGCCACGTTTCCACAATAAAAGGTCTGCTGCTCATCACAGAAACCAGGCAATTCCGTCTCCTCCACCTCTTCTCCATTCAACATGAGCACTCTGCCAACACAAGCATCAAAACACATGTCCGTAATGAGTTTTCCCCTACCATCAAAGCTGTTTTTAGTCAGTGTTGACACCAGTTTCCATTAAAGGACTCTTATAATTGCTCTTCTGGAGCAATAGAATGCATTTCTAAAATATTTTATGGAGAAAATGTAATTCCAGTCATGTTGGAGAACATGTTTCTGAACGTGGAACTTGCCAGTAATAGGCAGGGACCTTCCAGTCAACTCCAAAAACATATTCCATGCTAATTTTTATCAAACACTTAACATAACATCTCTGAAAGCAAGTTTTTTGCTTTTTTGCCATTATGAATTTTCCTTAACCTGCATTCCTCCCGATTCTGTTCTCAGTAAGCCATCTGCATTAAGTCATGATTAAGGAATATTTAAATTATACTTTTACAGCTGGCAACTTGAGTCTGTTCCACGACCTGTAATCGAGCCTTTTTGACTTCATGAGGTTTGGAATGCACACCATGGCTCCAATAACGAAGCTATATCAATGCTTCATAGCGCGAATAAATAAAGCGACAATGACCTTGTTCGCTTAAAAGCAACTTTCATACCGTGTCTGACCGACAAATGAGAGAACGAGCATGTCGTCCAAGTCACGTGTTGGGTCCGAGCGGAGAGGCCACAAGCCTGCCGTGGCCGAGGACCGGGTAATGACAAAAAGACATAACAATTTACTTTTTATTAGTAATGTCATTATTATTATCTTTCACATTTGGTTTAAACAGACTTCGTAAGTCTCACCTTAAAAACATTAAATATTTACAAGGGATGTTGCTCTTTCACCAACGAGGATGATTACAATGGCAGCAAAGAAAACAACTGATCCTGATTGGAATATAATTATAATAATAGCCCTTCTAGAGCGCTTTTCACCCGGGGGTCACAATGCGCTGATGAACATTACATTTGAAATCAGAGACCCTCTATTTCACTGAGTGCCATCCTGAATTCGGACAAGTTTGCCGAGATGCAAGTAAGGTGAACGGCACTGTGTTCATGCCATGTGACCACGTGGGTGTGCATCGGTACCCTTAATGCCTGGCAGGTCAATGCTGGCGTGCTCGTGAATTCCGATGCCATTGCGGATGATTCGCAAGGAGCCCTCCTTGAAGGCACCTGAGCATGTCACCAACTACTCACACACATGGATGTACAGCACAAAATCATGTACACATGCTCATATGAACAAAACATATGCATGTGTAAATACACATGGATTCACATGGATATGCAGGCAGAAGTGTGGGCACAGAACACATTCCTCTGGTATGTACGACCTACTGGAGAGTATTTAGAGATGCAGTGGCTGAGTGTGAAATGTGCTATTCGCTATAGACTCATGACTAACATTCTTGAAAGTCTCTTGATGAAAACGATTCGTTGAAATTGCTATAATTTAGGGCATAGTTGTGATCATACATAAACTGTCTTTCAGGGTCTACATTAATGGTCTGCAGTTGGCAGTGCTGGAAAATGTATTATTGTACTGTATGCTCCAATATCTACATTCCCCACCTTCAATAACCCACACTAACATTATGAACTGTGGTCAAAAAAGAGCCCAACAATCCATATGACATGGGAGGCACTAATTCAGCAGTGGAGTAACCCAAGGGGCTGCACATGTAGACGCACATGCAGTTACGCGAGTCACGATTCAGCACTCACCTGGCCCTGGCCCTGCCGCTCTAGGTCAACAACGCACATGTCCACGATGGGGCCCAGATTGGTGAATGTCTCCATGGTTGTAACGTATGAGCCCTGCTCATTGCTGTCCACATTCAACTAAAAGAAACGGTAGCCATACACAACACAGTAAACATGTAACTAGACATTCATTCATTGATTGAAATTGATTCCTATGCTCAAGATACTCACATTGAATCGTATGCAAATCATTGGAGAAGTGGTTTCCTCCTCCAACAAACCCTACAAGTTCAAATCCGTATTAGGTTCAGCTTAGCGTGTCACCCCTCTAGCTTGAGCAAAATAATGTCAGTAAAATTTCTGCACCACTTTTTTGGCAAAAAAGTTGTTGCTGTAGGAAATGTTTCATTTGCAAGAATGGTTGTTCAATTTTTACAATGAAACGCACGAGGGAGATGGTCCTAATTTTTGGAAAAAAAAATGTTCTAATGATCCTAAAAATATTTTTTTCAGATTGATCCAGCAGTATGACGGCACACAAAACGAGGTCATGTGATATGTGTGTTCTGTGTTCTTCATGGTAAATAGGCGTTACATCACATTATGTTACATCATTTTTTTGGCAAGAAGACACGCCATATTATTACACGTCGATGGTCTGAGAAAAGATCTAAAATTGTCCTTGAAAATGAGAATTCAAAAATATATGAAGCTGAAACTCATCGCTAACATGCATAAAACCCATTGCTAATCAAAATCACATTTAATTTAACAGAGCATGATTTTCTAAACTCAATTTCCAAAGAGTTAAAAGTGTGGCTCAAGTTATGGTTGTAGTCAGGATTAGGCTATTGTTAAGGGATAAATTTTGTTTAGCCATATGACTAAGATAAATGACATAATTATAGCTATATTTAAACTTGGGACATCCCAGTCAGTCACATTACCACATTGTGTAAAGATTGCGTCACAGCACTCTTTCAAGACCATAATTTCTAGCACACATTTCTCAATTCTTATGCGCATGGTTCTCAGTTACCTTGACCAGTTGGGAGTCTCCGAGGCGTGAACCGATGTAAACTACACCATTGTCCAAGTAAGTCAGACATTCTGCAATGGAAGTCTGTCGAGAGAGCAGGCACGTGTCACCGCCAACAACTGTAAATTTAAAATAAAAATTGGATCTTATATTTATACATTGACACTTTCTTCTGCGGTGTTTCACAGGGTTGAGAGTTCAAAACCCTACCAGGAATAAGCTCATCTCTTCATTCCAGCATGGTTTCTAAAATGCGTACCACTTCGTTGGGAGTGAACCCTGAATAACCGCTCTATGTGGACACTGGACTACAGCATAACAATGTAGAATGTTAACCACTACCTCAAGGTTGTCAATGGATGAGCAACATAAAAAAATGTAGCCATCCCTTACATTAACATTTGTTCACAACATATTATTGAAACGTATCCTATACCTATCGCCTAACAATTACCCACCTTACCATTGTGGAGAAGTAGATGATAGTCCTATGGAGGGATCATTAGGGACTTTCATAGAGGGAAAGTGTAAGCAACAAGATCACACAGCTCCTGGAAACACTGCTCGAATATGCTACGGTCTGCTTCGGCCCTAACGGGGCTCCGGGATGCTTAAAACCAGCCGCGCAAACTGTCCAGCGAGATGTCCGCCCACCTCTCCGAGCATCTCGACTCGCAGATCGCGCACGGTCGCTGTGCCGTCCATGAGCTCATCCCGCTCCAGCAGCAGCATGAAGAGCCGTCCCTCCATGTCACCCAGGAGGTAGCGGGAGCCGTTGGCGTCCACGCGATTTTGGCACACGATGGTGCTTTGCTGGTGGCGGGAGTGAATCGCGCAGACAACGGCGAGGATGTGAAGGTGGGGACAGAAGACATGAATTGCATCTCAATCTAGGCTTACCAGGTGCAGTAGGTACACGGTTGCGAGGTGGCCAAGGGATGGCAGTGCTGTCAACTCCTTGTGTGGGGTTTTCTCCGAATATTAACAGTAATATTTGCATTTCTAGATATTCTCCAGTTTTTCCAAAACGCCAAAAACTAATTAATCGCCAGTTGGTAAGAAATTGCAATGCATGACCCTTCTAAAAGAGACTTGGGAAATAGAGAGGCATAATATTATTGTGATTCACATTTACCTTGATAGCAGGGGGAGCAATGGGTAGGTACTGGTCACCGTTGTGATATGTGATGGCTTCCTGTCCAATAATGAGAGCTCCTCCCATCGGCTGGGGCACTGTCACATACAACACACTCTTGATTAATTGCATGAAAAGCTGGACACTAATTTGCCAATAAGCATGTGCTCCCCAGTTAATGTATAATGAATATAACCAATGCCAGTGCAGAAAATAGTAGCTATAGTGCTGTACACAGGTCAGACAATAAAAAAACACAGATGGTTCTCACGACCTCAATGGCTGTAACAGAGCAATAACTGGCTTTAAAGCCCAGTGTCAGCTACTCAGGTTGTAGCGTATAGCAGGTTTAATGGTTCCAGCTTATTTAGAAATGGATTTCATGATTTACATCTATTTGTCAATCCCTTGATGCTGCTTGATTATTTAACGATACTTAACGACACCGGTCCATGTGAGTTGATAAAGTGGGGTCTGGGTTCAGTTTAGATATAACTGGCCAATCATGTCAGCCAGGACTGTTATATAAACAAAGTGCAGAGTGTTTATAATACAGTGTAATAATCACATGGTGTCATGCTGCGTCAGATGTAATTTTGTTAGCATGAATACGTGCAACATTTCTGCATAATGAAAATTATTTAAAAAAAAAACCCAAAAATGCTTAAGATTTAAAAATGGTAAATGTTTGAATCCCATACAAATGATACAGTAACCAAATCAGTCGAACAGTACATTGTTGGGTTACAGAGAGACGTGAGAAAAAGTGAGCAATGGGAAAGGATTAGAAAAATAAATGATGTAATTCTCATCTCATTTCATTGTCAGAAACCGCTTAGTCCTATACAGGGTCACGGTGCGCTGGAGCCTATCCCAGCAGATACAGGGCGCAAGGCAGGGATATACCCACGATGGGACGCCAGTCCATCACCGGGCACTGCGGGCAATTTAGTCTGCAAGCCAATTAACCTATACAGTAACATGTTTTATGGGCTATGGGAGGAAACCGAAGTGCCCGGCGAAAACCCACGCGGACACGGGGAAAGAACATGCAAACTCCACAAGAAAAGAACCCGAGCAGAGATTCAAACTCGGGACCTTCCTGCTGTGAGGCGACAGCACCACCGTGCCGCCCCCGATGTTATTCTCATAAATGCAAGTCCACATTGCAGGGCTCTCAAGCTCACCTGCGATGACAATCCCAGCTTCGGCATCCACATTGTCCTGTTTCCAAGGCCCCTTGTTGAACTCCTTATCTCGAAGAGACACCTCATAGGTCTTCACATGTCGACCTTGAGGGTCCTTTACGGTACAACCGCAACCACCGCAATAATGATCATCACTCAGAACATGACTCACTACTTAGAGAGCAGCTTTTCGAAGCAATCATGACTCACTACCATTAACAAAATGTCATAAGCATACCTAACCATGATCATCATTAACACAATACTTGGTATTTTATGGATAATACTCAGCATGATCTGGTTATAATACTATCAAAATCTGATCCTGATCCTGGATCAGACCAACTCATGGGTGTGAGGAATCGGTGCACATGCATTGAGGAATGAAGGATGTTGTTAAGTGCTATTCCCTCAGCACTCCAGAAACAGTGATTGGCAGAGGCACTGCCTGCTCACTTTTGTACTAAAGTCATTTGGCCCTGCAGATTATATGGCTGTAACAAAGGCTAAAAAAGCTACAGGGAAAAACGGGACAATCATAACAATATGCATTAGCAATATTATTTCTCTGAAAGGTATCATCCTTAATTTGTAATTCTCAGTTCAGTGAACTATGTTCCTATATTCCTGCATGGCTTGCTCCGCGAATAGCGTTACTTAGACTTGATAACTGTGTTAATCTGTCCAGAAATGCTGATCAATGTAAAACATTTAAAGATGACCAGTTACTTAAGTTATCGTGTGAGATTGGTGACACCAGCTTGACATCTTAATCATATATTAATAATAACTGTTGGAAGTTTCAAGTGACCTTTGGTTAACACAGCAGGGAGCTACACTTCTCAAACCACTTGGCCATCGGCAGCAGTGTTCAATGCATGAGTTAACAATAAATGAACTGGCATTTAATTCCCAGGGCTGGAATCACATAAAATTTAAAGTAGCACCATATTTATCAGTAATCGGGCTGAGACAATCAACTCGCATCACACATTTGGTTAATCAGAGACAGCCTGCCTCAACGCTGTGACTCTTGGACCAGCTAGTGTCCTGACACGAAACAAAAAAAGTAGAGAAACACCAAGAAGTGATCCCTGCTGCTGCACGTGCCTGGTAGACAAAGCAAATGGTTGGCACGGCACAGCCAAACAGGAACTTGACATCGATGACCATGAGCTCCTCCAAGCGAATGTTGAAGGCCTTTAGCTCCTTGTTGTCCCGGTCAAGGGGGATGACCTTAAATAGTCCATCATAGAGGCGCAGACCAATCATGCGGCTCTCTGGGTCTATGATGCCAATGATACCCGTTTCTGATGGACGTCCAATGCGGTCCTGCAAAGACAAACTATACTTAACACAATTTCTAGCTCCGCATAACATTATCATCATGATTATCATTGGATATGATTATCATTGGATATGATAATCATGATGATAATAATACCATCGCAAATCTTCACCACCATCATTATGAATATTGTTACCATTGTATACCGCCTATATTAAACATTATTGCAATTCGTATATTCTTAACTGGCATAACACTTCACAAAAATCACCCATTTTCAAATATTTGACTGTTCTATATATAAGTTTACGTAAATGTCTGTATATCCACCAGTGTTTTCATGTATACATTTGGTGCACTGTGGTTAGTCAACCAATCTGCTCCATGGTCATTTCCCAAGCATTTAGGTAGTGGAGTGGTGCATTACGTTACCTGCACGTTACCATGTGCCCTTGTGATAATGTCCACATTATCTCCATCTTGCTTGTACTCCAAGATGCATGCATTATATTTGGCAGTCAGGATGAAGAGGAGGTCTTTTTTTTCACCCTGGAGATCGCAAAATATGTTTCACTATGATCTAAAATCCTTAAGTAACCAAAAGCAACATCGAGCCTCTATTGATAAAACTAATGCAGACCAGTGCTGTTCTTCAATTTGTGCAGCACAAGCTCAAGCTACTATTTTGCAGTCCCCTAAGCTATAAAATTATAATCTGTGATATTTCAATGTTATTGACATATATTGCATGGAAGAACAATGATCAAATACGCTTATACAATCATTTTTAAAACTCAAATAGACAGTGTGGGCGAACATTACAAAAGGGTAACGTTTCTCACCTTTACACAATGAACATGATACCATACAGGTGCCCTCATAACTTGTCGTTGATCAACAATAGGTAATGTGATCTGTACATCTCAAAAATAAAAGCCTACAGCGATGATAAAGAAACGTAGCTTTACCAGTAAAGTATCATAAGTATTCATCAGCATGGGTTTAATGCCCAGGCAGTAAACCATGCAATAAAAACAAAGATGATTATACTACAACATCGTAATATCTTCACGTACTCCCAAGCATGTCTTTGTGACACCAACACGAACATACTATCATTGCACATATCTGATTTAGCACATTTAAAGAACAATTGCACTTCAAAACTATCTACTCCTCATGTGCTTAAAAGTAGTGTAAAATTGAAAGTTATTGATATTACGTGAGCCACGGTCGAATAGTACACGCATTCAGGTGTTCCCATACAAAACATGCATTCTGCCTTTATAGCAATTTTCTGAACAGGAAGACATCTGCATCATCTAACGTAATGCCCTTTACTGTAGCACCTCCATGCAACAACAATGGACACTATAAAGTATTGTGGTAGAACGCAATTGTTGGCATAACGATTCAACCTCATCACCGGAAGTCCAACCGAATGCTTCCACCTATACATTGAGGATTTCTCACCTGCGGCCGGAAGAGCTCCATGACGGAAATCTTTCCGTACATACCAACCTCCTTGACGGCTCGCAGGCCCTCAGGCGTCACGACGTAGATCTCTAGCCGAGTGTTCTTGGCAATGAGGAGGTTCAGGTCCTCTGCGGATGTGAAGTGACCTGGACACGATGGCACGCGTTACAAATAACCATCTAGGTTATGCACAGCTGGCGAATAATTAGCAACCTTGTGTCATCAGATGAGACCCAAATCAGAAAATAAACTCCTACAGCTACAGAGATCAGGGGGGAAAATGCACAATTCAATAAACAATGGTGCAGACTACAAAATGTCGTGCACAATAACTGCTGGAGGTTAAGTGAACCACAGTCCTTCTCTACACAGCTCGGATTTCTGAAGAAAAAAACACGAAAAAAGTTATTGTTGCTGATTTGCCATTCTGATGTCGTTGTTGTTGGCGTGCCGTTCTCTCCACAGCTCTGCAACGCTTTGTGACCCTCGGGTGAAAAGCGCTCTAGAAGTGCAATTGTTATAATCTATGGATTATGGATTCGAGCAGCTTTTCGAAGCAATCAATCCATTAATCCGAGAAATTAAGACATTACCATACGAATGCCAATGTCTTGAGCGTGCAGAACATGTTTCTTGATTTTTAAAATGACGTTCCTGCCAATTATTTCGTTGTAAAATTTTACCATCACTGCAGAAATGAACACGGCTGTAGCTTACAATGTATTTTTTTTACAGATGAAACGTCACAGCTGTCGCATAAAAAGCCTAGCTACAAATCGATATAAGCTATACATGTCTGAGGTTGCACGGCCACAAATTAAGTTCCTTCATCAATCACCTAAATAACCAGTGCTTGCAAGATGTAGTCTATAGTTGTGGATCTGCAGATACAGTAATGTACTGGAGGTCAAACGAAACACCAGCTCTTCTCTGGGTATAATAATTCAGACGAGATGCAAACATGATAAATTGTTGGTGTTACACTTCAGAGATATTTTTGCACGTTTTTATATTTAACAAGTGGTTCAATTGGACTGATGCTATTTGTATTGGAGCAATGCGCCAGATTTTATTACTGTGACTTTACCTCGGTTGACCTTTGTAAAGCGGTGTTTGGATTTTAACTTAAGACCTATACCATATCCTACAGCACTCCCAGTGTCCGTAGGGTGATTACTCGGCTGCGAGTCGGTAAATATGTGGCCTCATGACAATGTTATTGCTACCACTGATAGCAATCACTGAACGTACATCTGTGTTTGGATGCGTCAGGATTATCCAGGGCTTCGCTAGTTGTGGGTTCCACTGGGTCCTTATGGACTACAGCCTATCTACGCGCTGTGTTCCATTTGTTTTCCTTCATTAGCGATTTTAGAGCCCACTGAGCCACAATATATACACCGCGCTTCAAGCAGCTGACCTCTTACCACCGCAATAACACATGTACAGTAGATACATTTAGGAGACATACGGGACCGAACAGTAGACGGCGTCACGCACCAATCCCTCCGGCCAATCCTGACTTAAATGTTGCACATCATCATGAAGCCATGCACTTTAAAAACCGAAGGCAATAGGGGTATCAAGAGAGACATGCGGGCCTCATCCATAATCCAGTCACTTTACTGCTAATGATGATGAGTGATGTTTGGCAGCCGCTTACGCCATACATGCGCGTAAACGACAATCGATATCTTTGGGTCGGAATGTACATGCAATGAGAGATAAATTGCACTGAGGGGTGGCGAGAGGGGGGAGCAGTGTTAGTCTTATAAGAAAAGCTGTTTATAAATATGCTACTATAATTATGAAGACTGGAACACACGGGCCCAGTAAGAGACGTCCCCTCTCGACAAGGAGGCCAAAGCGATCGCCAGCTCGCGAGAAGAGCGATGGCTTTCGCATGGGCCGTGGGTCGAGGTGGCAGGCGTTCACTCAGCAGTAGATAGATCGTGACTGATAATTAACACCGCACCACACCAAGCCCCACGTGTTGACAACTCGGCGCGGCCTCGCCGAGGAGGAGGCGGCGGCGGCGGCGGCGGCCCCTCTTTTCCCGCTTACCCGTGACGCACGCGTTCACAGCCGTCGGCTTGTGGGCCGTCACCACGTAATTGTACGACATTGTAGCTCGTGCGCGACGTTCAACCTCCGCGCGCTCTTCCACGTAACCCCAACACGAACAACAAACAACAACAAACAAGCGCCGAGGGCTTGTGTGTTGTTGTGCGTGCGCTCCTCGCTGCCGCCGCGATGCCAACCTCCTCCTCCACCCCCACCAACACCACCACCACCACACAGGCCCGTGCCCGAGACGCCGAGTGCCATTGGTTGGAGTGCGCGAGGGTGCACGCGTGCTAGGGACTCAGCCATTGGCGGACCGCTCGTGCGCTTGAGCGGGGGCTCCCCCTCCCCCTGCCCCCGTGGCTCTTCCCATTCTGACAGGGTGATGCCACCTTGACAGGGTGATGCCACCTTGAGCCGAGTGTCTCATCCTCGTGGCGTTCGTCGGAAAACAGCCGAGTCCTGTACAGGGTCGCGGTGAGCCGGAGTCTATCCCGGCGGACACAGGGCGCAAGACAGGGGATACACCCACGATGGGACGCCAGTCCATCACCGGGCACTGCGGACAATTTAGTCTGCAAGCCAATTAACATGTGCAGCAGAATGATGTTTTTTTGGAACATACAAACTCCACACAGAAAGGCACCCGAGCCGAGATTTGAACCCGGGACCGTCTTGCTGTGAGGCGACAGCGCTACCCACTGGGCCACCGTGCCGCCCAGCCGAGTGCATCGATTGGGTTATTTTTTTAATTGCTGTCACATCGATGTTTTTGGCCGCTGCTCAATCGATGATGCGTGACTAGAATTGCACTCAAGAGCCGTTCTTTCGGGATGGCCGTGTCGAGCGATACCTCCAAGCTGAGAGGCGAAGGAGAGAGTCAAAAGCTGTCCCGAACAGCTGTTGAGAGAAATTTCTCAACTTGAGTGATTTTTGTCGCTACGTTTTCGGGGTTTTTTATTTTTATTTCACGTGCTCCGCATTATAAAACAAGACGGACACCAGAAATAAACAGCTCATTCGAGACCCAACCAATGCACACCTCGCTTTCTTTGACATTGGTGTAACAAAATACAGAGGCACCACCAGGTGCCGCTATATTCACTGTGATGTTGTATGATGACATAAAGTGGAGCACAATGTTCCATCCAGCGGACAAAATAATATTTGCACTTCTGAAGTGCTTTTCACCCGCGGGTCACAAAGCGTTGCACAGAACTGTGGAGAAAATCGCATGTCAACAACAACAACATCAGTGTAGATCAATTAAAGTAAAATAATAGCTATAAATCAATTAAGGACACAAACTAACAGATAAAGTAATTGTTAAACAAATAAAGGAAACAGCAAATGTTCCTGAGCAGGCGCAGATTAACAGCAAGCCATCATCCAAGGACAACAACAGTGAGCAGCATCAACAGTCCTAGCCAGAGGACTTCAATGCCTTACGGAACAACTAGAGGCAATTTACCAAGCAGGCCAATTAGCCTCGGCAGCAGTGTGTCTTCGGACAGCGGGGGGAAACAAGAGTACCTGGTGAAAACCGATGTGGACACGGAGAGAACACGCAAATTACACACACACACAAAGGAACCCGAGCCGTGAACC
>JAZEWT010000005.1:22431331-22450423 GCA_036362905.1 Mordacia mordax
TGCCTAAGCTTTGTTCCATGCAGTAATACATAATTAACTTCCTCCTGATTATTACATCAAAGACAAAGATCCCTTACCAGACTGTAAGATCAAGTGCCATTCGCAAACATCTATATGAAGGCCGACACTGCATTGGAAGAGGTGGGTGACCAGCACCACGCCTGGCCACCTTTGTCTCCCTAGCGGCAATATTTTAAAACTGCACTAGGTACTCATTTGAGTCTGAGTCGACCTAGGGGAGGCCCACGACTGGTTCAGATAATTCTCACTCGTGTTGGCTGTGAGCGGGATTCGAGCTCCAGTTGCGGTGTTTGCAGCCCAGCGCATGAACTATTGAGCTCCCTTTAACACAAACATACACCACTCTGCTCGTCCAAAGTCATTGACTTGCCCTTGAACAATTATTTTCTGCCAATGCAAACCGTCTTTGACCTCCTAATAGAGGTATATTTATGCAAATTATGAAATGGTTTCTGAAATACACAGTTATCTGTTGTTGCCTGTGTGCTTTGACTTCGAGGTGGCACCTGTGCACTGAAAGTTTGCTGTGCCCATCTATAACTTGTTGCCCCAACACCCAGCCACAGTCTCTATAAACTTACCATAGGATGCAAGCTATAGCCAAGGTCATAGGTCACCCTCGTACTCCAAAGCACGTGTCAGATATAAAATATGCATTACGCTTCTTGGGTTTTGTGTTATGGTTTTTTATCCTTTTGATGACCAAGTCATTCATATAGCGCCCAATCTTATTTGCATATTGTTACTCAATCTCTCCAGGGGTTCAAAAATCTGTTCATTTTCGAGCATCGTTTATTTATTTCCTATGTTTGATGAGCACCTTCCATCCCCCTTCACCTGCTTCTGCGAATTGTTTTCTGGTTAAACCGGTCCTTATCCACTTACCGTTGTCATAACTTCACCTGCACTTTCTTAGTTCACTACAGTAGCACAAGGTACGTTTCGTGTCAATTGAGCCATATTTCAAAAGGTCTGATCTCATATTTACAGCCCTGAGCTCGTGGTCTCTGTAGCACCATGAATGTTGACTCTCCAACCAAAGTGGTATTTATTTTATGGACCCTGGAAAGATGATTGACTTAGGCATTCCCCAACCAGGATTTGATCTTGCATTCATTCTATTGTTCACCACTTACTCCATGGCTGAGCCACCCGGACTTAATAATTAATTACATTCCAGAGCAAGACTTTAAATGCATTCGCTGTTGGATTATTGATTTTTAAATTAAAGAATGTTAAGTACCACACGTTCAGGTCCTGTGATTAGCTTTGCTCATAATTCCGCCCCCACCTCCCTTTTCCGTTGTGATAGTAACCGTGTGTTAATGGTAGCTGTGGATTCAGATTAAGCAATTTCGTTGCACTGAATAACAGCTGGGCGGCACCGTGGCCCGGTGGGTAGCGCTGCCGCCTCACAGCAAGAAGGGCCCGGGTTCGAGTCTTGGCTCGGGTGCCTTTCTGTGTGCAGTTTATATGCTCTCCCGTGTCCGCGTGGGTTTTCGCCGGGCACTCTGGTTTCTTCCCACAGTCCAAAAAACATGCTGCTGCACAGGTAAATTATCTTGCAGACTAAATTTCCCTCAGTGCCCGGTGATGGACTGGCGTCCCATCGTGGGTATATCCCTGCCTTACACCCTGTGTCTGCTGGGATAGGCTCCGGCTCACCACAACCCTGTACAGGACTAAGCGGTTTCTGACGATGAGATGAATAACACCTCTCAAGTCTTTTGTGTACATTTTGAGATCACATTTGTCTTGGCATACGATATGATCCTGTGCGTACCTTTAAACATGTATATGTATTCATGTGCGTGTTTAGATATATATCACTATTGCAAGACACCATTGGATGAGGGCCTCCCCACACTGAGGGTGATGGGCGTTATTTGACAATACTTCACCCCGCTGGTCATCGTTGCTTGATGAAGGCAGTGAGCCCTCCGTCAAGCAACGATGACGTATAGTACAGTACAATGATAGATTTTGCCATATTGCCCACTGCTGGCAGTGTAGCATGTGGCAAATGCACCCCCTTACCGTCTAATGCTGAGGATGGGAACAGTGTTGTGGAGATAACGGTAATGGATTTTTACGGTGTTAAAGCCGACGATTGATGATCATGAATTTTTATTTTTGTAACAATTTGGAGGAGGACATTGTGAATTGTTGTGCCATGCTATCAACAATGTTGTCAATCGCTACCCCAGATAACAGGCGAGTGATGGGCATGTCCATGGTGTTATCTGCGATCTTAATCAATTCCAATGGAACACACCAAAAAAGTGACATTGATTGTATACATTGGAACATAGGGATCTGATAAGTGACTTTTTAAATTTAATAGACTGACAATGTAAACCTGCTTGTGACACGAGTCCTTTATCTTGGAGCCTCTATCTTAGTTGGTTGAATGTTAAAGGCTCCTGTTCTGAACCTTTTAAAGGCTTTTCGGTCTTGATGAGACATTTTACATACATTGTATGTATATCAAGTAACGGAGTCGAGAATGTTATTTTGCTAAAATGTTACCGAGTATGACTACTACCTTTATGTACCATGATGTCATTAGCTCTGAAAAATACCATTATATAGGGTGATTCTTTATAGATATGCCACTGTCTAATGATCTTCGTCTCCTTATAGAGGAGCATGCGTTAACATATTTAATAAGGGAATTGGGATTTGTAGGAGACGTTTAGGGTTTTTGAATCAAATAGTTTCCTTTCTAAATCAAGTCTCCGTATTTTAGTGGGATAACTCTAAGTAGATCACACTCTACGTGAAAGTAATTCCCATGAGTAACCTTCATTGCTCTTGTTGTAGAGTCACGTGTGTTTTTGGTCGGGGCCTGCTAACTTCTTTTTCTAGATTTTTCTGCTCGCGTTGGCTCTGGAGAGTATCGCAGCTCGTCGGCGTGCCCTACCTTGCCACCCTGCAACAGGTCCCCACCCTCCACCCCTACCGTCCAGCATTTTCAGTGTCCCCTTAACGTTTCGCTTCGCCCGCTCCCCCCTCCCCTCCGTAGGTTTCTGCCTAAGCGCACGCTGTTGCAGAAAGGTTTCCACTCCACCCTGAGCAGCCCTGTGCAAACCGCTCGCAGCGCTGCCCTGGGACATTCTCTCTCTCTTTCTGTTCCCACCCTCCTGTCTTTCGGTACGGCAAGCATCCGATCCTAACGCCCTCTTAACGTCCTCCCCACAACCCCCGTCGTTCGAGCCACCACTGCCAACCACTACCCATACACAAACCTTCCTATTGGCGAGGGAGTGGTTCTTGAATGGCAGTCGTTGAGGTGATCATGCAGCTCGTGGGGGTTATGCATGTGTGAAAGGATTGAGCTTGCACCACTGACATGTCGGGTTTTTAACCTCCAATCCAGCCGTCGGATATTAAAGCGTTCGCCAGTGTAGTGAGTGTTCCGGTTTCAGCCAGGTCACCAATGACTGCACAGATGAACAGCTTCTTTGCCTAACTTTCCATTATCAGGCTGAAATCCACTCTCAAGGCACGGATCGGCTGATGACCGCATGCCAATAACTCCCTTGGAAAACTGCACAAAAAAAGAGCACGGTCTGGTGGCTGCGTTATGAGTAATTTAGGGGACGTAATAAGTCTTTGCACATAGCCATGATAACGGCTGTATCTCATCTGTTATATTGGCATATGTAAGGGCACAAAATAAAGAATATATACTCTCTTATCCTTTCCAGGTCATCTCAAGAGACCGTAAGGCTATGCGTCATGTTGTGGAATGATTACTTGTGCTATACCTTTCATGCTTAACCCCGCTAGACTGCGCTCTTTTCAGCCGTGTGGAAGAAAGAGGATTGTTCTTTGCACATCTGCCAGAAAAAGACATTAATAACCGGTGCTAACCTACAGAAAAAAATCTTGCTGGACCGTTCTTGCAATCGTAACTGGCCCTGAAACGGACCCTCGTCTTGTAAAAATATTTAGAGAAAATGCGCTACTACGGTTTCACTGTTTTGATTTTGGAGTTATATTACTGTATTTTTGTCAGCTTCTTTTTTGATATCAATTAGACGTTTTTGAAGATTCAAAATTGCGAAAGTGCCAAATTTAGTATAAACGGCTTAAGTGATTCTTTTAAAAACATAATATGGATAATTTTTATCTTAGTTGAGCATCTCTGAAACAAGATTGCATTACTGTTACATATTAATGTCCTCTTTCTTGCTGTGTAATAAGCCGTTTAGCAATGAGCTTTGTGTAACCAAATGAAAACGTGTTGAGTGTGAGTATGAATGTCAAAAATCGACTTCTGTTGCAATTCTGGACCTTGTTATGTTTGAGCCAGAATTGTGTGAGATTTATCAGAGGTGGCACTTTAATGCAAATTAACAGCGCAATGAAAAGTCCTGAAATTTTAATCCAGTTTACATTTTTGTGGATAAGGTCAGTCAAAAATTGATTGGTATGTGGAAACCTCTGTTGATTAATTTGTGTTCAAGACTGCCCTTGATGATGGGTTGCTATATTTTTTTAATTATTTGCTAGATATCACCAGTTCTAAGCCCACTCTTTAGTGCAGCTTGTGGTTGACTTTGCAGGATTTTTGTTTACTCCGCTGTTAAATTGCTTTAAAGAACCTAATCTGGTATTTTGCCAGCGCTCGACTCATACAGTGGAACCACCACTCTCTGCATGTGTCTTTTAAATGCACTGGTGTGGATCCAAACGGCAACACGAATTGCACCTTCTTCAAAGTTTACTTGCATGTGAGCACATATCCTTAACGACTAATTATTAAAGCATTAAATCTCTCCATTGCCAGTTTCTGAAGTGTACCATAGTGGTGTTGAGTTGGTGCTCACATACTCTAAGAAAAAATGCTGTTGAACCATAGCATATTATTTTTTAAAAGGTGCCAACACTAGCACACAGCAAATGTACTGCTCGGTGCATTCGGTAGCAATCGACATTACGCATGTGTGCCCACTGTTGATCGACCAACTGCCTGGCCTTCAATATACTAGCTCGATTGATTTTATTTGTTTTATAATCTTAGACAAAAAGTGTGTGATTGTTTAACACCAACTGACCCCTGAACTGCTGGATGCTGTGATGACAAGTTATTTTATTTTAAAAGATTGTCTTTGAGTTTAATTCCATTCCCCAGCATGCAAGGATGCAGCCCCTGCATGTGTCTGCAGGACAGACATACAAAAACTTGCCCCTATATGAAGCTTGATGTTTGACAAGGAGGGTCGTGATGTGAGCAGTGTCATAACGGCTGACTGACGCTAAAATTATTGCCCAAAACTGGTCACCTGCAATGTAATCATACACCTTGTGTCACAATTATTGGCATGTGAAAGGATGGTTATGCAGTTTTTAACTTGGAACCTAATATATATATTTCACTTTGTAATGAGGTGACATTCAGACCACCATTTTTTAACACCAACAGCTGGTTGAGGGACAGTTCTTGATAATTATTATTTAAACGTGTTTGTTTAGATTTTGGAGTGGGGGAGGGGGGTTTGGGGTTTTCCAATGAGCCCAAAATTTGTGTGCTGCCTCTGCTAACAGGGCCCCATTTCTGGATGAGGCAGCGCTCCTGAGTCAGTCACCACCATTATCGAGTCCTCAAAAAGCACAAACCACCAACTCATTTTCGCCCATCAAGTCCTTCAGCCGACAGTCCTCCTCCTCCGACACTGAGCTGAGTCTGACCCCGAAGATGGGTAAGACCCGTTCCCTGCCAATGGCATGTTTGTCCAGCCCCTTATAGTCACGTATCACTAATCTTGCGTGTAACTCGCTCGCCTTGTCTGTCTTTTCATTTGGTTGTTATCCTGCCCTCTTTGCGCACCAAGTTCTGCGTCGTGTGGTAGTGGTGGCTGCGTATTTAGTATCGCTTCAGCGACTCTCCCGCACTCTGTACGTAGCCACCGACAGCACATAACCACGATTAGTAGTCACGAATCTAGAGCGGTTTGATTTTTTTAACACTCGTGAATGTAGTAACCTCTAGTGACTGGATCGGTCACGTTAGCATACTACATGCAACGTACATGCTTTGAAAAAAAAAAACCCATTTCAACACGTGTGATGTGTGTTCATTGTGAGCTGGAATGGTATCGTTGAACCACTTCATTGTTCCACCTCTCGTGTATAGCACCGCGATCGTCATGCCTAATGGTCAAAGCCGCAATTGCAGTTGAAAAGATTGAGTGGATACATTAATACATTTATACCACTTCCCATGAAACATCTTTTGCACGTGGTAAAACATGTATGGTCCTGATTAAATGAATGGCATTTATGAATGAGTTGGTGCAAATCCACCTAGAGGCCTAATGTGAAAATTACGGACGAACAAATCTTAAACACTCTCCCATATGTCGTCGGGTTATATTACTGTCTTGTTTGGCATGGTTTCCAACATTTCCTGCCATGTGCTGGGATTGCCATGTTATATATGCGATGCAATCGAGGGAGCAAGTGTGCCGCTCAGATCAATTGCTGTAAAAGCTCTCAGCATTTTGAGTGAAATGCCAGACATTGTGCTGATCAGCACATGGTATGACCCTAAAATGCAGTAGATGTCGATAGTGGACAACTTCTACCATTTTTTACCAAGTTAACCGGTTTAATCTGTCCATACTATAATGAAGAATTTCTGTGGGGATGGCAGTATTTCCACACAATTTTTTGCCAGTATTTTCAAAGCAGTTTTTGGTAAATTTAAATGTTCTGTCTCGTCTATTCTTTTCAATTCCTGAGTGTTATGCAGTAATGGTGATTGATACCATGAAATGTTTTCTACATAAGATAATATTTTGGCTTCCTTTTATATCCCAGATCTTAAACCCTGGATATTTGAGGTGCTGGTTAGGAGTTCCTGACATGAAACTTAACTTCCTACCCAGACATCGCACAGTGTCCTGGGAATAAAAGAGGAAGCCTTTATCAGAGGCCCAGTAGTTATAGGGTTTCTTTCAATAAAAGTAACCACCACAATGATGACAGTTGAAGTTGACTTTGACACTTAGATAGCACATAGTCCTGGTTGAGAATGCAATTTCTGCTTGAGATCCATTGAAATATCAAATATCAGTCTTATCTACAGCTTGCAGCCATCAATTTGTTACGAAATTGCCCATTCGGTTAATTAAGCCTTGCTTTGAGGCATACAATATAATTTAAACAACATTAAATTAAAGTCAGCTCATATTTCCCAGAGGAAATCACTGCACTTTGTTACCACCGTTTCCAGGAGAAAAAAAAACCTGAGATTAAACACATGTTGCTGCTCTCTTGAAGATAATTTTCAGGGTAAGGTAACTATTTAAGTTAAAAATATATATTTTAGAAACCTATGAGTTTAAACATTTCGTTAGGTGGCTTGGGCAGCAACTTAGCCAGAATATTGACTTTTCATAAGATTGTAAGTTCAGGCTGGGGAATTGACCCAAACCTTTTTACAACTATGGTCAATAAAATAAGTATTGTTTCGTTGTAAATGAAAATGAACAAAGCCAAATATAGGAGTACAACCCCAATGAGGCAATCTAAACACTGAATAATTCAACACATGGAACGACGCATCAGCCCATTTATCATCCCACTGCTGGATGAGGGCCTCTTAATGCTGTGCTAGTCAAGAGGGTTATTTAAGCATGCGTTACCACGTTGGTGAGTGCGCGTTCGTGAAGGTGGCAAGCATAGAAATGGGAGCATAGTCCGGTACAAGCTGTGCCCTCTGCCACCCACAACGTAGCACGCCTGCTCTTGCCCATCCGCCGGTCCCTCCGTGTACCCCTTGTCCCTACCCCCCCCCTTCCCCTAGCGGGTGTCGGCAGTGGCAGCGGTGGCCGGGATGGGAACTCCATGAAGATGCTGACTCGGCAGCACACAACTGCTACCATGGACCAGTTGGTGAGATAGCCCCATCATCCCTCCTCCTTGCGGCTTTCTCACTGAGGGAAGACCACTGTGTACTGGTGTAGGCTTTCACGGTTCGATGTACGATAACTGCTTTCCAAAGCTGGGCTCTCAGGATAGCCATGTAGAGTGCTCACCCTCTCGCTCCTTCACGATGATTCGCGTTCCACGTTGGAGGTTTCCTCAGGCATACTGAGTTTCAGTACCGAGTCTCCGTACACCTGGTGATGCCATGAAATGTTTTATACGTAATAAAAACGATTGCGAAATAATAGCTTCATAATGCAGGGAGCACTATGGTGCCCTGATTTTGCCTATACCCAAATCAACCTAATTGGCCCCGATCTTGTCAGACCTCCGAAGCCCTAGTGGTGGTAGGTGTGTGACTGTTAGGTGGTCAGGAGACGGTAATGAGGAGCGTTAGCCACTTGCATGTGTGGGACACTATGGGCTAGTTTGGTTTACTCCCATATTAGGAAGCGGTCAATCCTAAAAGTGTAATATTATCCGCAGTCAGTAAAAGAGCACACTGCTGTACTGCAATTGCTTGCCTGCCTAACAAGGCCATAGGAAAGGCGTCTTCTAAAAAACCATCAGATATCTGTGATCCCTCAACCGTGCCTCTAAAGTACTGGATTATTGGCATGCGCTGCCATGCTTGATTTGCTAATGCCTTAAGGCCCTCTCGCTGTATAAGCTCTCTCCCCTCTTTTTCCACATTATCTGTTCTCTCCCAAGATAATTGATCATTTCCCTGCGGTTTCCTTTTAATCCTAATCTTCTCACTTAACACACTCTAGTCTCCTTAATCTTTTCTTCCGTTCTGTTCCCACCTTGACATCCTTCGCTAACCCTCACCACTAATCGGTTTTTCTTACTCCTAACCTTTCACCACCTCATCCCCCTCCTACCACGATTCCCCCTTGTCTCTTCCAGGAGTTCCCTTTCTTCACTCTGACCTCGTTCCCACCTGGTTTCCTCATCCACGTGGCTGGCGTAGTGAGCGCCCGCTCGGTCAAACTGCTCGACCGAATTCACAACCCTGGTGAGTGCTGTAGATTCCCTCCAAATATGACTAAACACACACACACACACACCTACTGCCTAAACCATTTCCACTGTAGTTAACGTGTTCTGCATGGCTGTGTCATGGTTGTTTATGTCTTGTTCACACCAGTCTTTCTTTTTCCACTCTGTTGAAAATTTTTATTTTTTGATGCACAAAAAATGGTTAATGTTTTCTAAATTATAATTTTTTAAAGCTAGCCACATGCCTTCCCTGGGCTTTTAATGGTGATATCAGAATGTGGAGCCAGTGTTTTAATTTGAGTACCAGTTGTCCATTTTTAAATCAGGTTCTCACATATGGCCAGTTTATAGTTTCATCACTAATGGCTTATGTCTGCAAATACATAGTATATAACTGGTATCGATGAATTCCATTTCTCCTCATTCTGAAGCCAATTCGTCTCAAGTTAGTGCGAGTTGCCTAATGATGTTGATTGCAATTATCAGCGAAACGTCGTATTTCATTTGTAAATGCTGTGAGTTTTTTCTCCAACTCACCGGTGTGCCGAGAGAGTGAAAAATTGGCACGTTTCGTTCACGTTGAAAAACTTTACCCATTGGCCTTTGTCGGGTGGTGGAGGGTTTACAACAAACATTTTTACGTGACCTAATCCAAGAAATGAAAATCATGATAACATTTGTCACGAAAGCCTTCGAATTAAAGTTATATAATTGGTGTTCACTTCATTTGTTTTATATATTTTTAAAGCATAAACACTTTAAATATGTTGGATGGATGAGACTCAGTGACCGACGTTTACAGCTATTCAGAAACGTAATGTGATAAGCTTCAGATTAACGGAATTCCAGAATGTAATGTACATTCCTGATTACTGCATTAGCACAGTTTTAATTATATTTGCCTGTTCTTTTGTGTAAAACGTTGGGCGATGGGCTACCCATTGTTAAATCGCTTTGTAAACCTATCTCATGTGTGACACTAATCGATTCAATTTGATGCATATCATCATGGCGTGCATCGATTCATACACGGAAATATTTTGTACACTTTATACTTTAATGCTGCAAATATCAACTTTGCAACGAGATACAACAAAAATAGTAATAGAAACTAGCAGGTGTAAATAAAATAAAATGTATTATTGAATTGAATCACAGCCCCATCTAGAGCATTGAAAATTTGTATCAACTGATGAACACCCAATCTTCCAGATAAATCAAATAAATAGATACCTCGTTATCGGTTTCAACTTAACTTGGTATCCGTGAGTTTCACGATAGTTATCCTATTTGTATTATTTTTTATTACATACAAATGTTACTTATGTTATGGGTACTTATTTGCCAGGATAGAGGCATACGAAAGAATAGGCTTTATCCATTTTGATGTATTATTGCTAGAAAAATGAGTAAAGTCTCTTCTTTTTTATAAAATTTTCTTGGTAAAATATCTAACAATTGAAGCAAATCGTCACGTGGTTGATATAAACGGTTCACATTTGGTTGAAAATTTTAGCATAAAAATTGGGTAATGTTTAAGGTGCTGTGAGAAATGGAGATGAAAGTGTCTGTCCTACATGGTCATAAAAACAGCCATCCTATCTGATCGATTACCTCAATACAGACAAGCCTCGAATGTAAATGAAAATGTACCCAACTATGAAGTAGTTCTTTCACTCAAGGTCCTCTTAAAAGAATATTTGATCTCTGAGATGTTGGGTTTGAAACTCCTACTCCCACCCAGGATGATTAGAGATGCTTAAGTGTAGCAAATCTGGTGGTCTCAGCCCAGTCATCTATGACAGTGAACTTCTGATTTTATGCCTTTGTTAATCTAATGTAGCTTTGGGAGATATAAAATTTGTATTTATTTGTTTTCGGGCGGTGCGGGAGAAAATTGCTCAATGGTTTTGTCCGCTGATAAAAGTCGAGTCTATGTGGGTCAGATGAACCCTTGGTGAATGCCATTGGAGACTGATGGAGTAATATTTTGGTATTTACGCAGCTTGATGGCTGGAACAGTGGCACACTGGTTAGCTCACTGCCTAATGAACATGACACCCAGAGTTTGCTTGTCGCCAAAGGCTGACATCCATGGCGAGAAATATTGGGAGTAGTCCTGGGCCCCCCTTCACCAATACACTTACCAACAATATTCAACATCCCATATAATTAACCAAAGTATGAGGAAGCCTTTATCCAGAAGTGCATTGACAAAAGGCTGTAAATTTGCTAACCATTACATAGCTTTGTTACAGTCCGTTTTTATTTAAGCTTGAAGGAACCATTCAGCTATATAACTCTTTATAACGGTTGTCCAACTGTTGGCCAGAAGGGAGGGGTAAGCAAGTTACAACATCTCCGGGAACCTTGGGAAATTTAGTCATACAATTAATTTAAGCAGCATGTTTTTGAACTCTGAGACAAGTGTACACTTAACCAAAATAGATTACAAATATCTAGCAGTGCACGTAGATCCTTATAAATGCATTTTTTATTATAAAATGCCGGCGATGGACTGGCGTCCCGTCGTCGGGTGTATTCCTGCCTTACGCCCTGTGTTTCCGGGATAGGCTCCGGCTCACCGTGACCCTATATAGGATTAAGCGGTTTCAGATAATGAGATGAGATGAGATTATAAAATGCAAATCTAAACGTGTGGGCAGTGGCATACCCATGCATGTCCTATTGATATTAGAAATCTTGTGTACAGTGCATAGGCGGCCGTGGCAGATGTGCACTCTTGTCTGCTAAAGATTAAAGCGTGCGTGTGCAGAATACAAAATGGTAATTTACAGCCCTTTGTCAATACTCGGTTGGATGAAGGTCTCCACACACTTTCATCCATTGTTTGAAAATACTTCACGGTGATGGTCCACTGTGGTCAGTGAAGGTGGCCAGGGCTGGTTCACGTATCATTCGCCGTTGATGTTAGCCACGGCTTGGGCTCGAACCCAGGCCACTACGTTCATAGCACAGTGTGAAAGTTACTGCTGCACCTATACAAAACCACACTGATCGGTGTGGTGAAGTATGGTCAAATAACCACCATTGCTGATTGAGTGTGGGAAGGTCTTTATCCAGCAGTGAGTTCAAAGGGTACCAATATATATGATAAAATCATTATTTTAAAATCACGAGTCCCTTTTATGATAATTCTGTACGTACGCGTGAGCTATGGGAGTGCATGCGTGTTTCTACATTAGTCTGCGAGTGCATACTCGATGCATATTTGTAATAGTGTGTGCACAAATGGAGAACCGAATATTATCAGTGGCATATTATAAACGAAACAGTGGTTTTGGATGCTTAAGACCTAAACTTCACAAAGATAACATGCATCCTTAACTAAATGTATTTTTTAAAGGTCAGATTCAATCTAATAATGAAAATATAGTTTC
This sequence comes from Mordacia mordax, assembly GCA_036362905.1. NCBI lineage: Eukaryota > Metazoa > Chordata > Hyperoartia > Petromyzontiformes > Petromyzontidae > Mordacia > Mordacia mordax. The sequence goes on from JAZEWT010000005.1 coordinate 22,443,694, forward strand.
CTGTTTGGCAGTCATTCCCAGTATCATATCTGTGTGTTCATATCAAGTCCTCAAGCTTTATTGCTATATATTGAACAGTAAAACTGTTATATACAAAATTAGCTTTTTCATGTTATTTGGCCTTTTGCAGAGATAGCATAAGTACATATTGGATTATCGACATGTGGTGTGCCTCTCTTTTATTGAGCCATTAGGAGTTTTCTTAGGTTGGTCAATACAAGCCCCCAGTAACTTTAGAGCTATTTGCTATCGTCCCGAGATCTTAAAAAAAATATGATTCCCTGGTATGTTCTAATTTATGCCCCTTTTTTTAACCATAAAAGCCTCACAGGGTACCTATAAACTTTTTAAAGTGCCCTGCATTGGGATGTCTGAGCAATTCCACTAACCTGCAGGAGGAAACCAGAGAATATGTAGCTATTCATACATACAAATATGTAAAAGCTTCTAATATCTAATTTCACACATTCAGGGTGATTTTAATGGAAATTCCAAATTACTTTAGAAATCTTGCAAATTGCTGCTCAATTTAATTAATGTTGGAGCGAGAATGAGTTGACCTCAAACTTATTTTGAGTCATGCTCTACCACCTGGTTAAGGATAATAACTTTCTATACATTAAAAAAAGGTAGAACACTGAATCCAGTACATTAATTTCATCTGTTGTGCTTTCAAGTATGCATGTGTCAATGTGTGTGTGTGTGTGTGCTTATGTGTGTGTGAACGTGTATTTTCGCTCTTGCGCGTTGATGGTTTCTAATGCCTCTGCTGGTTGCTCTTCCAAACTCAGCCTTTGTCGGGATTATGGGTAACACCCGCTCTCACAAACTGCTTGACTGGAATAGTTTCGCGTCAGGTATCGTTCTGGCTATCAAAACTTCACCTCTGCTTTCATAAATCCCCCTTGTTCATCTGTCTGTCATTATACCTGGCTGCTTGCTCGCTTTCCTGCTCACCCTCGCACCAATGCCCTGCTTGGTTGTTTCGCCTTCTCACCTGCCAATTCATGTCACTCCAGTGTCACAGAGTTGGGTTATCATCGTTGTACTGTAGTTGGAATTAAGGACCAACACCTTAAATCTCATTTGTGTAAGAGTGAGAGATTGTGAGACAAGGGTAATGGAATATGGATTGTGTAGGTTTAGTGGATGAGTACAGAATGGGTATGATAATTGTCTTGATCTATTCACAATTACACAATAATGAAATATCCTCAGACACGAAATCTTTGTGTTTTTCCCTGATCAAATTAAGTACAGTTTATACATCTGATGACTGGGTTTGAATGCCTGTCAAAACATTTCACCCAGCATTCCTTACGTTCGTGATCCAAGCCTCATAGCTGGTTGTATAACACACATGGAGTGACGCATTTCCATTGTTTGTAATTTTGTAATGTAAATTATTGTGAAATAAATTAAAATTAAGGGGGGTTTTTTTATGCAACCAGCTACTCCTGATTTAAATGCACTACGTTTATAGTCTGATGGTCTCAGCCCACGAATCAATGAAATGTATTGTTGCCTCGATGGGTTTGGCATTGCTTCTATCTGAAGGATAAATGTGTGTGTACATGAAAATTATAATTATTGCACTTCTGGAGCGCTTTTCATCGGAAGGCCACAAAGTACTGCACAGTGCTGTGGAGAAAAGCTCAGAACAACAACGACACATGAACAGCACAACAACAGTAACATGTTTTTTTTAGTACACGCATGTAAAACACACACTGGCGTATCCTGTGGCAAGTGTCCTACGGTGGAGAGTTGTTGCAGTGACTATTTCGCTAACAACCCAGTTTGATCCCAAGCCACGGCCGACATTGTTCTCTGGTGAGATTTAAATCCGTTCCTGGGCCCCTCCTTTCACGAAACCCGATTGACCATTGTGATGAAATATGGTCATACAACCCCCATCTCTGCTATGGTGTGTGTAAGTCTTCATCCATTAATAAACTTGTGAAAATAATGTTCATTATTAACATTGCCTCATATTATTAATATTGGTATGCTGAAACAATGAAACAATAAAAGGCAATGTCTTGGCAATGCTCTAAGATGCCTGTTGAAGAGGTGTCTTCTGATAAAGAAGCAGTGTTGTCTTAGAATTTATCCACTTTATACTTTAATGTCAGTTGATCCATTGGTTTTTATATATTTTTTTATCCTAATCTGATTTTTTGGGCGTTGGGGGGGGTTGCTCAGTGATGGTAGACACTCAAATTACGCACACACGTCGATCACCTATTACGTGAGACATTGATGTCTGTACAGGTGTCTAATGCAGATGCCTCCTCTGTGTGATATATCAGCCAGTCGCACATTCGTGGCCGTGATGTTATTAATCCCTTTTCATAAAGTGTTACTGTTGCGTATGTTCATTTTCACAAAGGACAATCACTTACCACGATTCTTCCAAAAACTACCATCTCCAAAACAAGTGGTTCACTTTCTGTCTATAAGCTGAATAAACAGCAGAGACTGGTGAGACTAAATCAAGTACACATAGAAATTGTTTCTTAACTGGGCTGAAACCATCAAACTCAGTGTGCCTGAGAACCAAGCTTATTCTTGGATGGTTGGAAACTAGATTTGAACATAAGGTCTTAGTAATGCTGGCACGGTGGGGGTCATTTTTACCACAAGCAGTATCGCCAGTCGTTGTGAAACACTAGGACATCTTAATGTAACCTTATTAACATTCCAATTGGCAAATAGTAGGTGGTTCAGCTGTGCAGAAATTTACTCATAGCCATAACATTACTCCATATCTGCTCTGTCCCTATCGCCCCTGACCTATAAACCACATAATTGTCCTTTTTAAGCTTGTGCATGCACTTCACCGCTTTGAGGTTCTACACACTCGTGGTCTAAACATGACCGTTACATGCCATAGGCAGCAACAACCGCAGTGAAACAAAAAGTAATTGTATGTATTAATCAAGCTAAATTTAGCAACTGTTTTCCGTGCACTCAAGCTGGCATTGAAACGATTTGTGGAGGGTGGCTGTTTATTTCCATGTAAGTAATGCTCTGGAGGAGTGGCCCAGTGGTTAGCAGACTGCAGTTTTGGCCCGGCGACTCTAGTTCATTTCCCGGACATGGCTCACCTTACTGACAAGCGATATTAGACCTGGTGGGAACTGATTCACCATCTTACATTGACTAGCATGGTGAGGTATGGTCAAACAACTTTCCCATGGCCAATACAGCTTGGAGAAGCCTGCATCCAGCCATGGATTGATAAAGGGATATTTTTAATGTAGGTATAGTCGTCTGTATGCATGCAACATCAGTAGGTTTCAAAGTGACTAGGGATCGGGTTAGTTACGGGTCATGGTGTGACCTACAGGTTCATTGCAATTATAACAATTGCGTGGTACAGATTAAATCTGAACAGATGAAATCGTCAAGTCTGTTTTTAACCTGGAGGGCAGAAAAAATATATACATACTTTAAAAGATGGCTTAATGTGGATTTAACCCACAATTTCAAGTTATTCCAAGTTAGAACCATCAAATGGAATTCCTTCATAATATTATCCATAAATAAATGCACTTGATTGTATGGTGCTCTGTGTCAGTTTTGACAGGAACTTAAATTGGTTATAAAAAAAATATCCCTGCATGTAAGAAAATCTAAACCTAAAGTGAGCACGGTAAATGCGTGTAAAGAAATATGCGGTTGTTGCTCAAATTGCATTGTGTGTGTGTGTGTGAGAGACAAAAAGCAGATTACCCAACAAAATCCCAAGTACAACTCGCCTACACATGTCTGTCACATATCACCACCCTAAACCTCCATCCCATGCACTCCACACACTCCCATGAACACCACACACCTACGATTACAAGCCTATCACGTGTTGGCCCTCTTGCAATGTTTTGTTACTGTGTATTTTGCATGCAGTTAGGTGAACCTGCCCCAGAGACGCTGCCTTTCACCCCTATCCAAACGCATGTTGTATTGGCTGAATGCTTTGGTTAATACATTTTTATTACAATGTATTGTGTCTTTTGGTGTATTTTCATATCGATGCTGACAACGGTTCATCGGTTCATACCTTGGCCTCCACAGACGAAACGCACTATGTCTGCATTATTGTGTGCTTGGAGCCGTGACACTTGCGATGGTCTCGTTGCGTGTGTATTCACCGCAGTAGTTGGGCTCCTTTTCTTTTATGTTATTTTGTAAATGACTCCAGGTGGCCAGAGTAGCTCGGTGAACTGATGCTAATACCCAAACTCACAGCACTGAGCTGGTGCCAATGTGATCTCGTGGCTTAGAATCCCCAGACTCACATTCTTCCTCTGGTAAAATCATGTCCCAAATTTTGGTGACCTCAGCCCAGTGACAAATGCCCTTTCAACTAAATACATTCTCATTTTTTTTCTTTTGATGTGCCGAGTATACCATCAACTTGACATATCTCAAGAGAATTGGGCCCAGTCAGGGAGATCTTTGAGGAGATTTGTTACAGGCGTTCTAATCTTTGATAGCAAATTCGGGCTCTCATCTTTTAATGGAGGGGTCAAAAGTCATACTTTTAGAAGTCTGCAAATATTTTGCAGTAATGCTTTCTGATTGTGTAATAATTGAAATTGCACAGGTGTTGATTTGTGTAGGACAAAGTTTATGACTAATTAAAGTGCCACTATGATCCACTTACTAATCCATTCGCATATATTTTTTACGTGGAAGTTGTTTGTAAACTGTTGCATTCCTCAGTATCGAAAAATGACAGCTGTTTCAAGTTAGCTCATACACGTTAGTGCATTAAAGCAACGAATTTGTGACCATTCCCATATTAGTACGAAGCACATAAAAGGACATTTTCCACTAAATGTTAGGTTAGTAATGGCAGCAACACGTAGACAAATTATGTTGTTAAACTATTTGTGTTTTTTATGTTAATCAAAGCTGTACCCACAACCGTAATGATTTCTATACTGAAATGAATCCGTGTACTGTCACTTTGCTGTAACTGGCATGACATGTTGTGGAATTACCCTAAATGTTACATCTAAAATAAGCTGGCTATGCCTGCTTGTATGCCTTATATTCGTAATGCGTGTCAGCTTTTTGATCCAAACATTTGGGCTACATTCACTAGTAAATATATGAAGCAGATGAAAAGTTATGAGAAGCAACTTTTCTGCAATAAAAAAAAACTGCGTCAATTTTCAATCCCTAAAACTAGATCAGTATTCTATGCTGATGCCCCAGTGTGGTCCCAAATTTGGTACAGTAATCACACGTAAGTAAATGGTATAGCACATTTCTTAATTAACTAGTTTACATGGCCTTGCATGCACAAGAGGTTTTAAATTTAATGGGCCTGTCATTGACTGAGTCGGCTCTAATGTGAATTAAGAGTGAGCATTTGAATTTAGCCCAATGCAATATGTGGTTATAGGGCTGTGCCCACTTGTGCGTTTTATGCATACCTGCGTACACGAGTTGATGTTGTACACGCTTGTGTGTGTGTGTGTGGCACGGTCCTGCCCACATACTCCCCCGTATATGCTTTTACATTCGAAATTTGTTGCACATCTATTTACATTTGCGTGTTTTTGTCCAAAGTGCTGCATCGCCACCTCTGCTCGTGTGCATTCACTTGCGAGTGCGCGCTTAGTTGTGTGTGCGCGTCAGCGTGGATGCACGTTTGGTTGCACGTGTGCCCTTGTATACGTTTGTGTGCACGTTCATGTCGAAGTGCATGCTCAGTCGCAGTTTTGTGTTGTGCCTGTGTGTGTTTGTCTCGTGTAAGCGCCACTTGCTGGTTCTGTGCCCTTGGTTTTGGGCGCGTGCTCTTACTTACATTAATGCGTGTGTGTGTGTACCCACTCGCCCACCCAACCCGGTAGAGGAACCTGAGACACGGGACGCCTGGTGGGCCGAGATCCGGCAAGAGATTAAGTCTCACGCCAAGGCCCTAGGCTGCCATGCAGTGGTGGGGTACAGCGAATGTACCAGCATATGGTGAGTTTTTATGAATTGGGTGTCGCCAACCGTTACATAGAAGCTTGAACCCAAATAAGCTCTCTCATGCTTCTGTGTTCTCCTGCCTCTTAGGTAATGGATTGGAATCGGCAATATTGAGAATCCAGGTTTTACAGAGTTGGACTTTGGCTGTTAAAAATTGAACCCACTCCTGGCAAGTAGTGAAGTAAATGGTTAAATAAAGGTCACCGATTTCGGTAATATATGCCTTTGTAATGATGTCGGTTTTCACGGCTCGATGCATGATGATTGCTTCGAAAAGCTGCTCTCGGGACAGCCGCATTGTTCGCTGCCTCTCCTCGTGACGTTTCGCCTCGCACGTTAGAGGCATCCTCAGGCACAGTACGCGGCTGTCCCGAGAGAGCAGCTTTTCGAAGCAATCATCAATATATGCCTTTGTTTTATTAAAGGTCGTCATCGCCAATAAATATTGTTTATGCCCCAGACAATGATGTTTTATTCATTCAGGTGTGTTTTACAACTATCACACAAGGCCAACACCCTACCTTCAAGATCTGTTAGACCTGATTAATTAATTTATAACTTATTCACAGCTACATTGTCAATCCACTACCGTGTTGGTCATGGAGATTGGTTGATCATACTTCACCACACTGGTCAGTGCTAGTTGGTGAAAGCGCAAGCACCCAAGACTGTTTCCGATATATGCCGCTGCTGAAGTTAGCCATGGCCAAGAAATCAAACTCAGGTGGATGGGTTCATAGCA
>JAZEWT010000005.1:22468916-22488014 GCA_036362905.1 Mordacia mordax
CCATTCAGTCAAGCCGAGGCCTCCCAACAGCAGCAGCAGCAGCAGCAACAAGCTGGTGACACAGAAACTTAACACGAATGGGCACGTCCACTTATTTCGTCGGTAATACCCTTTTCTGCCAAATGGACTGGTTGAAACAAGTGATGTTAGTGAGCACCTATTATATCCAGCTTTTAGCAGGTTTTGTGATGGGATTGTGTGACTACACCATTGACTGTTTGGCTGTGACATACGTAGATGTCGGCCACAAATGAATGCACATACAGTGCATCCTCACTCATATACTAGCAATCCGATGTACGTACACATGTACATATACATTCGTTTGAACCTGGATAGATTTATGGGATGAATGCTTTTAATGAAGAACATTTAAGAACTGTATGACACGTGAGATGGCGGGACGAATACCTTTTTCACCCGAGTTTTGACTCAAATGAGGTACCGTTATTCACGGTGATAATGTCTTTAAATCTCATTTGACATGGGAGAGACCCGCACGGTACCAGGAAACAAGCCCACATTGCTGGATTTGTAGCGCACGGTTCAAACGGCGACATAATCGCTCACGGCTAATTGGTGCTTTTTAGCAACATTTGTGCACACGCACAAAACATACTCAGATGCTATGATCTTAGGCATAGCTGGTATTACTTTGCTGCAAACACAGCAATAGATCCTTATGATGTACATAATAGAAATGCAATTAACAGCTAATCGAGCATTTGGCTAAGGCTCGGTTGTAGTTGTGAATAATTGATTACTGGATAATCGTGAAATATTCAAGAATAGTGTATTCAACAGGTGTTACTTTTATGGTGTGTAGCAACAATTTTATTTTTTATCCTTGTTTGCAATCACTCTACATTGACTTTACAAGTCAGATTGGCACCTTAGTGAGATGACTCTGCATTGGATGAGGTGAGTTTAGTGTTTATAGTCCTGCAGTACTATAACATCCAAACCTCACAGAATGTGCTGCCCGACCTGGTTTGATTCCCACCTCGGGCACCTTTTATGATGCGGAGTTTGTGTGTTCGCATCCTCTCCTGCATGGGTTTCCTCTGGCTTCTCCTATATCCACGCATAATGAAAAAAAAACCCCATTAATTAATTGGCCTATAACAGCATAAGATGCAGCATCTGGCAAATGTTGGCACCGGCTAACCACGTAACTGCCATCCTCCCCCACCTCTGCAGTTTCCTTGCACCGGAGTCATTCTCGCTTCGAATCAATACTTTCGACATTGAACGAATACTGTGCCACGCGTTATAAATTGTAGTATTAAATTATTATTGTTATTATTGTGCCCCATTTGCCATTTTTTCAACGAGGTGATATCAATGAACACCCATTGCAGCAGATGACATCATCCCATCGTGGAGCCATGCAGCCACCTCCCTGTATAGGCAACCTTTGTCTCTGTAGTGCTTGTGTTGGACCCGCCTACACAAGTAATAATTATGTATGCAGTGACTTGTTTGACACAATAGCAACACCACAGAAGCATTGCGTCTGCGTTGCCTCGCTTACCATAGCCAGGAAGCGGCTGCTCTTCATGATGTTGCTGAGTGTGGCTTTCGTGTTTGATGTGCAGTATCTGCATGTGTAATGAAAGAAATGTCACGCCAACAGCTGCCCCGTATGTTTTCGGGTTCTTCCGTATGTTTTTTTTTTTGGCACGATGTCCGACATTATTGCTCCACGTCCTCGACGCTTCTCCACACACCGAAATGCGGGGCATCGCTGAGCATCACGTGGTGCGGTCTGAAAACGCGCTGAAGAACTAAGGAGCACAACCGTACAAACTCATGCAATATCATCAAGTATAGGTGTGCTCGTGTTTTAATGACGAGAGGTGGGAGTAGCGTTTTGAAACCTGGATGTCAACAATGCTGTTTTTTGCATTATGAGCCCACCAAACTACATGGACACTTCCTTATTTTATCGCCTGTGTGGTGATGGTGCAACATGTAATGGCACTCACTTGAAAGTGAGTTTGGTGGATCATGCCACCGATCTGTGGGCAAATGAGGTGGAATCTATAGAATCCAGCAAAGTAAAGTCGTGTTCCGGCAGATTATTTGCGCAGTAGAAGTTGTGAAATTTGTTTAAGCTTTCCCCAGTCACTCCAGTTTACTTTAATTTGCCAAAAAAACACTAACTCTTGACGTAACATCCCAGCGTTGAGTCTTCCACAGTACTTATTGATCATGTGCTGTTCGGATCTTTTGCATGTGGCATTACGTCAAGGCCCTCATTGCTATCCAAAGAGTGGTGCATTGTGATAAGTGCTATAAAAGTACATGACATTTTATTGACGTTTAATCGTTTATCGAGGCATTATGCCGTGAGTTTTTTTCAGTCCCATTTTACTAAAACGTCAACAAGGACTGGATTTACTCAAAGGGATTCTAATTTGCAACTTCCTATACTCCTGCAGTCATAAACTGAATTGGTTTTCCTGCTCAAAAAAGCGTGAGCATGAATCTGTCTGCATTGATGACCATGAGCCAATTGTGTAAATTTCGTATTTCTATCATAACGCTGATTAGTCCATATAGGACTATCATTGTTATTTCTCATACAATGGTTCCTATTCACTCCTTTAGGGATGATGGTGTGAGTTCAGCAATGCTCCCGAGTTGGCTGATTTAATTTCACCTCATTGCTTCTGCCAGTGTGGATAAGCCGCATGCAGACAGCCTTATACGTTTACAAAATCAATGTCTTTACCCATGATTGTTCGGTTCATTGTGAAAACATTGCCAGAGACCCCAAGACCACGGCAATAACATTCATTCCTTATCAATGCATTCATCAATACCCGCTTAATCCTGTACAGGGTTGTGGGGGGTGCCGGAGCCTATCCCTGCTGACAGATGATGCAAAGTGGGGAATACCTAGAATCTGACGCCAGTACTTCCTAGGGCACACATGTTAGGACAATTTACTCAGCAGGACAATTAATCTAGGTAGCTTGTCTTTGGATGGTGGGAGGAAACCTGAGTACACGGCGATTACCCACGCGGGAACGGAGAGAACACGCATACTACACACAAAGGTTCTTGAGCCAGGAATCGAACCCGGGGACTATTTGCAGTGTGGCGACAGCGTTACTCACTGTGCCACTTTACTGCTCTTGGAAAATAAAATTAATCAACTTGAATATATGCTAGACTATTTTCGAAACTCAATTGGGCACAAACCAATGGAAATCTTTGGTGTTTCCATCAAATCTTTCTTTGCAGTAGACATGATTCATGAAGGATCTCTTGGGAAAAGAATGGATTGAGGTTCCAATCTGCTTGAATTTTACAGAATAAATTTTACAGAATAAATTATAGGTGTAAATTGAGTTAGAGGTTTCCTGGAAAAAATAAGGTTTTATTTTTGCTTTACCATGTCCATGCTTTTTGATTTAATGATGTCGATTTTGTGTTTTGTTATACTCTTATATCTATGTGTGTATTGATGAGAGATTCATTACTTGCCAAATATTTTCTGGGTCATTCGTTGCATGTGACTGGTATCCATAGCCATATGGAGTCTTGTAGTGGATGTGGTTTGCTGGTTACAGAAATATTTACCGGGTCACGGTTGTGGGAAGACTCGGCTGGAATTTAGCCAGACTATTGATTCCATTTCACTGTTTGGTGAACAGAATATTATTTTTTGTGTAAAACCAACTTCCGAATTCCTGATATAAGTGGGTTTAACAGAATTGTGTGCGCGCCTCACAGAACACAGGTACTTTGTTGTAAATAGCACAAGAACTGATTTAAATAACAGTTTTACAGACCAATGCAAAAACAGCATAGAGCTGTAGACATCCAATGCATTTTTTATTCTTGCTTGTTTTTGCAGAGGTGTGTAATTTAACACTCCACATTGTTGTGAAAGAACTAACACAAACCTCTCTTGGTTTTTGTTATTGTAGTCAATGGCTGAGACTATAATTTCTGGTTGTAGCCCATTTTGTTTGGCGTGAGGTCAAGTGTTTCCCTCCATGTTGTTGGAACCGTCTTCAGTTCCTGAAGAAGCTCCCCTCACGTGGATAAAACCTCGAACCTCACGCTCACCAACACGCGATACAACCCGACATTGCATTGGGGCGCTATACAGTACGACCGCATAACTGTATAGGTGTTCTTTGTGTAGGTGAATGTGTTTGGGTTGTTGTAACATTCATTGAGATCGATAAAAGATATTCTGCTAGCAGAAATATATATAGAGAGAGCTTACAAGCTCTGAATGCAAGATTCCTGCGTTACAACATTTATGTTGCATATGCTTCTTATGCGGGCGGCACGGTGGCCCAGTGGGTAGTGCTGTCGCCTCACAGCAAGAAAGTCCCGGGTTCGAATCTCGGCTCGGCTGCCTTTCTGTGTAGAGTTTGCATGTTCTCCCCGTATACGCGTGGGTTTTTGCCGGGCGCTCCAGTTTCCTCCCACAGTCTAAAAACATGCTGCTGCATAGGTTAATTGGCTTTTCAGACTAAATTGCCCGCAGTGCCCGGTGATGGACTGGCGTCCTATTGTGAGTATATCCCTGCCTGGCGCCCTGTGCCTGCCGGGATAGGCTCCGGCTCACCGCGACCCTGTACAGGACTAAGCGGTTTCTGACAATGAGATGAGGTGAGATGATTCTCATGCTAGGTGTCCTGGTGGTTAGCACACCAATCAACGCATTGGTTTGTATAGAGCAAATGCACAGCCTTCTGGTGCTGTGGGGAGCTTGTGCATCTGGAACGTCAATGTGAGGATTAGCTGGGATTGTCACCGCGAAATTAATGGTTCCGTAACGAACAAACAGTCAAGCAGTGAAATTTTCAATGGTGACCCCACGTTTGCGGTAAAGACCAACACTAAAACGTAAAATCCCCCACAACCCTGTACAGGATTAACCGGGTATTGATAAAGAAGCATGACATCACCAAAAAATTCGACATTCTCATAACTGACTTAATCCTATTTGTCTACAGTCTGTACATTCACCCTTGACCAAATGATGATTGTAATCTAAATCCTGTTCTGTCCCACAAGCTTAACCGCAACATTTTCCTTAACCCTAAACCATAACCTGAGCTTAGTTCTTGTTTATACTTAAACACTAATCTTCGATCAAACTGATCCTAGCACTACCCCTAATGCATACCTTAAACCGTTTTAACATTGCTGTGTTCGCCTGATTGAGCGTTAACAAATATAAGATTACAATAGGTTTTACCATATCTGGCGATTAACACCTGCATAATCGCCAGATATGGTAAAACCTATTGTAATCTTATATTTGTATACTGGCAAAAAAGTACCCATAGCGTTAACAATCGTTCGTCTAAATCCGCGCCCATTTTAATATTTGGACAACTGTTAAATGCGTTTCTCCCATCACCTTTAAAACCGATTCACAGTTGCTCAGTAGCGTCCTTTTTGCTTCCAAATGGTACGAAACTGCACAATTGCCAGCGTGCATCATGTTGAATACATTTATTAATTATATATATTTAAAAAAAGACTGATTCATAGTGGGTACTGGTGAGTCAAGTTTCGCGTCACCCCCTTTGTGACTACTGTGTATATATTGCAAAGCATCTTTAAAGGAACTGACAGCTGTATAAACAATTGCATTTCACTCTCCAATTTCAACTCCTGGCATGGATGAATGGGAGTCCCCGTGACGATTTTAATCCAATGACAATTGAATTAGCATATTGCACAATGCACTCTGTATTACGACATCGATGTGGCACAGGTTCTGCCAGCGGTCGCATATAATGTATCCTAACATCTCGGCGTGAGAGGAGATCAAGCTGCAGTGATACTGTTTGTGCATCTGATGAGTAACATTTTAGTATTTCGCTCGGAAGTTTCTCCCTCGCAGAGTCCAGTTATGGTTAGTGATGTTACGAGTTCGAGATGTCGATTCCCACATCTTTGGGATTTCACGCTTTAAACTAAAAATGTATCAGGAGCAACTTTCAAAACCGTTTTTGATTGCCCATAATCTACACAGTTTTCACGTCTGCGCACATTGTTTCCGACTGCCGTTTGATTGTACTTTGAATGTATTTCAAAACTATGTTGTTCACGGTTAACATGTCATGGTCATATAATTCACTGGTGCAGCTAAATAGCGCCGTGAAACTTCATGGGATAAGCCAATAAAACCGGGTCGCACTTCCGTTGCCTTGCATACGCACAGCAGCCGAATGATTGTTGCCAGCCTCAGTATGACATGCAACATAAGAGAAAAGTGCTTTAAAAGGCTGGAAAGTCAAATATCTCATTGCTTTGACTTTAATTAAATGTAATGACTTGTCGATATTTGTACAGATCTCTTGTAATTCTGTGGATTTTGAAATCTGTTATCTGGCTGCTGACTTGGTTGTCTACTCTTGTCATGGATGTTGGTATGAATGATATTTTAATGATATCAATGCATATTGACATGCCGTTCTCTCCGCAGCTGTGCAGCGCTTTGTGATTCTCGGGTGAAAAGCACTCTAGAAATGCAATTATTAATATTTCTTGAAAAAACCCATCTAAAATATCAATTACTTCATAAAATGAAAATTCCATTTGTGATCATCTTCTTGACTATTAATGTCCATTTATGGTTCTAAACAAGTGGTTTCAAGCAACTTATCACCTCATTACATTCATAACGAGTGAATTACACCAAATAACACGCTCTAGCAAGGGCAAGCCCTTACTAGAGCATGTTTACCTAAGTGACTAAGGGGAAATAATGATAATGGCAATGTTAATGTATTAAATCCATTTGTTTTTGTTCAAGAACTATATGATTTCAAGCAGCATAAATATCAAACCTATAATATTGCCGTGAGCTGCTAGATGCAGAGCCAAAATAGAAAGCCACAAAGACACATGTTTAAGTCAAAGGCAAATCACGTATATCTCACCTGCGATCTAACAGGAGCCAGTCTCCACTGCTGTTCATAGGTGCTTATACTTGTCAATCATTGTTCACCATGTGAATGGTTACATTTTGTTGTTGTAGCATTGAATGGAAGAACTGCTCGTACATGACTGCGTCTGTTGTTCATGGATCGCCGAATGTGTCTGCAGTGCCCAGGAATGGTAAACTCGGCTGGTGGGTTTTGGTGATAGTAAACCATGTGAAGTGTCGAGTTAAGAGCATATTGTCCAGATTGATGGTCAAGCAATGGCGTATGCGAGTTATTGTTTGTTTGAAGAGGTTTGCCTCAGTACCACGTGACTCCCAAAAAACATATGATGATACTGAGCAAAAATAAGATTCCATCTGTCGGTATATTGCACATTGCGTCTTTTGGCACGGGAAAACGGCTCATAATACTCTTCCGCTTATGTTGATGATCCCGCTTACGGCTGTTTAGACATTTTTGCGGAGGCATTTATTCTCATGAGAGTGCAATATCTGTTGTAATGTGGATACTAAAGGTATATCTGAAACTGAATGCGTTATTGTGTTCTATAATATTTTGCCATTCTCATCATGTGCAACAATGTTCAACTTAGCAAAGTCATAGAAATGGTTGCATTGTGAATTTTTTAGAGATGGTTTTGTGATCTCCACCTACAACAGAAATGCAATAATATCACTTGGTGTTTGCGGGACACCTAAGTTACCATACACAGATTAAAATTAAATAAATGGGCCTTTGTGAGATTGAGAAATGCATCAAAATTTTGGAGCAACAACAAAGTTCACCAATTAAGTATTTATTTCAGCTAGCATGGTGTTGTTTTCTCAAAGCATCCGAAACTAGTTTCTGTGGCAAACTTTTCAGCTAAAACGTATCTGTATAAAGTCTGTACATCTAACTGTAAAACTTCGTCTTTAACAATTGCACATTGCTCTATGTGAGAGGGAGTGGTGGTCAAAATATTTTGACGTGCTATTAAAATTATTTCCATGCGCACGTTTTGATTCCCTACCATTTTTATAATGCACAATGATTACGATAGTAGTGCAGCTAATCTGTAAATTACTAACTGTTGCTCATTTTTGCGTATTGTCAATTAGCAGTTATTACTGTGTGTACGGTAGCGCAGTAACTTGTACTGCCGCTTCACGGTAAAAAGGTCCCGAGTTCGATTTCTGCCTCCGGTGCCACATTTCTGTTTGAGTTTTTTTTAATAGGTACTCTGATTTTTTCCCCCCACAATCCAGAAATGCTGCTTCCTAGGTTAATTAACCTACTAACTGAATTGCCCTTTGTGCCCAACTATAGACCGACGTCCCATCCTAGGTATAGCCCTGTCTTGTGCCCTGTGTCTGCCAGGATAGGGTCCGGCTTCACTGTGACACTATATTGGATGAAGCGGGTACTGATAATAAATGAGTGTCCATTATGAGCATAATTAAGGTTTAAGGCTTTGTATATCCATGTTTTTGGATTCCTAGGTTAAACGCATTTTTCATCGTAAACTTATATTGTCAACTGTATAAATAAGCAAAGCTATTGACTGATTTTGTATTCTGTAAATCTGTTTCAATGTTTATATTAGCTAATAAAAGAACAACCATTAGGCTCTTATATCACTTGGGCTTTCAACATGTTTCACGATCTTATATCAATAGTGGCGTTTAATAGCGTTTATAATTTTCTTCGCGTTTTTCACATTTTGATGCAAAGCTACAAATCGTAAATAAACGTTTTAAAAAGTGCTTCTTGTTTACCTGCGGTATTTTATTGTGTTGGTCTTTTCCCCAGTTATCTCCTCATTGTGCTATGGGTATGAGATGAAGAAACTTTGGAGATATCTCTCCAGAACAGATGGAGAGTGGTCCACAGAAAGACTTCTGGCATACATCCAGTCGAGGCATCACTTTGCACCACGCCTTGCTACTTAGAGAAATTATTGAGGCACTCAATCATTTCGTCGGCTCCGGTGCCTTTCTGTGTGGAGTTTGCATGCTCTCCCCGTGTCCGCGTGGGTTTTCGCCGGGTACTCCGGTTTCCTCCCACAGTCCAAAAGCATGCTCCTGGATAGGTTGATTGGCTCGCAGACTAAAATTGTCCCGCAATGCCCGGCGATGGACCGGCGTCCCGTCGTCGGGTGTATTCCTGCCTTACGCCCTATGTTTCCGGGATAGGCTCCGGCTTCACCGTGACCCTATATAGGATTAAGCGGTTTCAGATAATGAGATGAGATATTTTTTAATGCCCGGTGATGGACTGGCATCCCATCGTCGGTATATCCTTGCCTTGCGCCCTGTGTCTGCCGGGATAGGCTCCGGCTTCACCGTGACCCTGTATAGGACTAAGCGGTTTCAGACAATGAGATGAGATGAGATATTTTTTAAGTCTCAGCCAAGACTGTAAATGCCGTGGAATACCAGATTTATTGTTGGGTGTTTATACCGTTTTTGGTGGCGCAGTGGAGACCAACTCGTTACACTTGAGAACCCGCTTTAATCATGAGCTGCTGATCATATTCCAGGGCAGTAGTAAAATCTGCGACTCCGTGGCCTGTCCGAAGCAGTTCGATTCCAGTTTCAGGCACCTTTCTGTGTGGAATTTGTGTGTTTTCACCGTTTTACTCGGGTTTCCTCCGGGTTCTGCGGTTTCCTCCCACAACTAAAATACATCGTAATGTAAAGGAACGTAGTATCCGGCGAGTTGGCTCCAGATTACCGTGTGGCTCCCCCCCCACCTCTTCGGTTTCTTGCAGTGCATTGGTACCTCTGGATGAAAGGGAAATTACTGAAAATGGACCGAAATAAAGTGAAAGTAATGGAGTGTTTTGGGAAAGCTGATAATTCAAACAAAATTTGAAAGAAAGTTCAACCACTGTGACTGCAATAAGAGTCACCATCTGTCTTCAGGGTGTCCTCAAACAGTAAACAACAAGGCAGAGGGAGTGATGCGGGCGGCCCGGCGGCCCGGTGGCCCAGTGGGTTGCGCTGTCGCCTCACAGCAAGAAGAGCCGGGTTCGAATCTCGGTTCGGGTGCCTTTCTCTGTGGAGTTTGCAAGTTCTCTCCCCGTGTCCGCGTGGGTTTTCGCCGGGCGCTCCGTTTTCCTCCCACAGTCCAAAAAACATGCTGCCGCATAGGTGAATTGGCTCGCAGACTAAATTGCCCGCAGTGCCCGGTGGTGGACTGGCGTCCCATCGTGGGTATATCCCTGCCTTGCGCCCTGTGTCTGCCGGGATAGGCTCCGGCTCACCGCGACCGTGTACAGGACTAAGCGGTTTCGGACAATGAGATGATGTGATGTCAATTCCTCACGTCTATAATTGTCCCATAGCTGCCCTGGACCTGCAATAGTAACCTGTCTTAAACCTGCACCCAAGTTATGCGCTCGCTCAAGGACGTTTCAACAATTTGCACTGGATATTTAATTCTCAGCAAAGGTAAAACATAGTAATATTTTGTTGACTATTAAAGTAAATCAAACATTTTATATGCGATAATCTGATATATATAAATACCGTACTGGCCTTAAGTTATGCGACGGATCGAGGCCTACTGGATTATGACCACGTACTGTAGTCTAGTAGTGCTGTGGAATAATCCAGCTTAATACACGTTTAAGAGTTATTTGCGAAGCATTACACGAGCCGTTGTTTGTCTTAGTTCGGCTGTGAGGAACCTTAGATCGTATCGATAAGAATCCTATTCCTGAACGCTCCACCGAAATAAACGTTAGTGCCGTTGTAGTGTCCGTGCCACAGTGTCAGAGCTTTTTGATACAATGGCCCTCAAACCCAAGAGAATGAGTAACGTCTTTTTGGTCACACACCACAAAACTAACGGTGATGATTCGGGAAGAGGAGTTTTTGGAATATATCTTTGTGTCAACATTCTAATGATTTTTTCCCCACTGTAAACCACTCGCGGTCAGATTATCTCAATAAACCAAGGTCTGGCAACACTGCAGTATACAGTACTAGCGATACTACAGTTAAATACAAATACAGTTAAATACAAATACCACCACCAAAAGAATTGCCATTTCCTAAAACGTTAACTTATTACTGTGATGCATGTAGACTCCTCTACTGTGTATGTATATTCCACAATAAGCCTGTCTGTGATGAATGTGGTGAACGTATTTGAAGACAGTCCCATACTCTATATGTATTATGCCATTAAATATTTTGTTTGTGCGAGATAATAAGTTTACACGACAGTACTTGTGTAACGCATTTGTGGAAATGGCAGCCACTCTATCATAACAATCATTTCATATAATTCTGTAATCCAATTCATGCGACTCAGTGAAGGTTTCCTTGGTAAATGCGGCGAATTATTAATAAAAATACTGCTGCCCATTTCTGGGAGGCTCAACGCGGCACAAGGTGAGCTGGAAGAATATTTTAAACTGGATCAAAACTCTGACATTTGCACACGTTTGAGACACTGGAATAGACATTCTGAAACTGGGACTGTCCCGGACAAGCCAGAACATTTGGAATCCTTTACGTATTATAATTATTTTCATGAAGACACTTTAAGGATGTTCACTCTCACAACAGTTTAAAAATAACTCCGTATGCATATATTGTATGATAATTCACACATATGTACTTGCCGTATTCCAATAACTTGCATTTGACCAAGGTACGTTACAATACTACTTAACCTTTAATTGTACATCATGCACTGCTTTACACAAAACATTACAAATGTACAAAAACAGCAACTTTGCGGTAGGAAAATATTTCGGTCAGTTATAGATGTTGAATATTAAACATCATCACGAGGTTCCTCCTGGTGACAGACTTAGTTAGCACTCCGTGTTGGTTACGGGAAGAGCCAGTGACAGTGTTCGCACACAACTCACTGCTTTGCTGATCATGTTCATCTCATTGTTAGAAACCACTTAATCCCGTACAGGGTCGCGGTGAGCCGGAGCCTAACCTGGCAGACGCAGGGCGCACGGCAGGGATACACCCACGATGGGGCGCCAGTCCATCCCGGACACTGAGGGCAATTTAGTCTGCAAGCCAATTAACCTACGCAGCAGCATGTTTTTGGCCTGTGGGAGGAAACCGGAGTGCCCGGCGAAAACCCACGCGGACACGGGGAGAACATGCAAACTCCACACAGAAAGGCACAGGAGCCGAGATTTGAACCCGGGACCTTCTTGCTGTGAGGCGACAGCGCTACCCACTGGGCCACCGTGCCGCCCTAATGATCATGCTGAGTAGCTTAATTCCAATATCATGAATGCTGTATGCACATTTCCTCAATTCATTCGAGCTTTACGGTTGATGTTAGCCAAGTACTCATGTTGCTTGTTGCCTATCGTGTGCACCGTATCAGAGAATATTATAAATGTAACAACACAACACACCTGTGCCATTGGATTCTTTTTATACAAGCTGTAAATTGTTTTCTTTTCATTGAAAATAAATTCGAGAATAAGTTACTTTTTTTAAATATCGTATACACCATATACTCAGTTGTTCATTGAGTATGTGCAAGGCACACACTGTGACAAGCACATTATTCCACAACAGCACATTAAAGTAAGGTATAATATTCTGTATGCATAAACCTAACCCTTCATATAATATTCGGTATGCATAACCTTTGACTCAACCATACATACTATTGCTTTATAAACGGCGTAGTTGAAATTATTGCATTTACCTTGTTGTTAATCAACTATATAAACATAAGCATTGATCTATAATCTTAGCGCGTTATAACCCTCACCCAAGACATGTCCATAACCCTAAATCGAATCTTAAATATTTCACCTGCCTATTAAATATGCCATAGCTAGATCAGTTGGGTCAACACTGAATCCTGTGCTGTAACTGTTAGCGTCAGGTCTTTGTTGAACGTACTAATTCGAAGAATGTTATGAAGCTACTTATTAGGATAGGCATGAATTGCAATTAAAACCTTGTCTATAGATTACAAGATGTTAGTGATGTAAGAGCTATGATTATGTACAGGATTATTGAAAAAGTAATGGATGATATTTAGGTAAGACTTGGCGTTAAAGTTCACACTATGGTAAATGCTTTAATGTTATGCATAGTGTTTGTTGTCGATAGGCTTAATATATTAAATAATTTGGCGAGGCTAATGTTTAATGTTATGGACAAATGCTTGCATTGCATCCCAGATCCCAAAGGCAAAAGAAGTGATTGGATTACAAACCAATTTTTCACAATTTCTTTCGAATTAAATCAAGAATTTCCAGATAGTCCAGCTGTGATGTGAGAAAATTACAATTTCAGCCCCATAATCTCTCTATATAGAAATGTTGGAGGATTTAGATCACTTTAACGTTTCATTTGCTGTAAATGGTCATATCTCTCAGCTTCTCATTACGTACCAGGTAACCTCAAAGTAAATTCACTCTCCCAACGTCCACATTAAAATTCACAACAAAGTGGGAGGAACCACCACGCAGATGGAGCAATGAGATCAGCGTTATGACGTATTATGAATACTTGTGGCAGACTTCTCTCTCCAGCAGTAGATAAATCGCAGCCGATGATAATTCAGCTACCTTCAGTGTCTCTTCATGTTTTAAAAGGTGGCATGCAACTAATTTTGAAATTGGCCAAGGGGAAGTGGGTAATGTTTAGATGATCAGGAAGGCCGGTCAAAAGTGGCCATGTGAAGTTAACAATACGCAGCATTGGAGCGCTGTGGTGCCCCGTTCCCCCACGCCGTTGGGCCTCCCAGCTAATCGTTATGTAACAGGTGCTTCAGTGCACAGAGGCAGTGTTTAAACACGCAACAGCGTTAGGACAATAAACCCAGGCGTTAAAATATAACTTATCATCGGACTCATTTACCTAACCCTAACCAACAACCAACCCTAATCTTATCAATACCAAGCTATGCCTAAGTTCGCTTTTGACTTGATACTGTAACATAATCATAGTTCGAAGCACCATCCGATATTCAAGCACTAATTCCAATATTATCCTGGCCTCATTTCCCTTGGCGTAACACTCACATTAACCAAATATTAATTCCCGAAACCCTAACTCTATCCGTGACTTAAGTTATTCACATCCCCGACAAAGAACTGTATAACTCTACTACAACTCCCAAGTCCCTATCTGACTATGATTCTCTTGTCAATCGTAACACATTAACAGTTAACACTCGCCATTTACTCTTCTGGAGTCATTTAAAATACGCACGTACTGTATAAACACGCACCTGGTTTTTTTTGTGTTTGTTTCATATGCCCAGCCACGCCAACACATCACTGCCACCATATTAGTAAATAAAGGAATCCTTCAGGGTCTTTGTCAAAGTGTGCCCTGCTTATACAAGCGCTCGGGGGGTAAACTCATCGCTTCTGATGTTCTTGAGCACAACGATGGCGACCCAAGCCTGTCCGTCAGATGACAGCTCGTAATGACTCTGTCGCGCAGTCAAGCAGCCTTGAGCAGGAGGTGGTGACGACGATTTCGGCGCTTGCTGGGATTTGAAACTCGCGATCTCACTCACGGCCGGGCAGTGTGCGGACACGAGCCGTTCGAACCAACACAAGCATCTCGGGCACAATTGGCAGCAGTAGGCAATGTTGGCAACACTGTGCTTATGAGTCCTGTAATGCTGGAACCGGAATACAATTCATCCTTCCGCCTAAATGAAAAACGGCGTGCCGGAGAATCCTTGCAAACACTTTACTGTTGAAGAAAGGCAACTCCTGCGACCCCGTACACGAGTAAAGCGGGTACTGACAGTGACCATGAAGAAAGGCACCTCTGTGCGCGCGTACGAGTGGCGGCATCCCTCGTCCATACGAACGCTGGTACCGCCAGTGCTGCGTGGTTCATGCGCCTCCCGAGCGCCGCGTGAGCGTGCACACGCACGCCGTGTCCAGGCGGATCCACCTCCACGCCAGGCGACCTCCCCGGGCGTCCTCCGTGAGGGCGCGCACGAACGACTGCGTCGTCTTGCACTGAGACCTCCAGCGGAGCTCGTCGGCTCCCCGGCACACCGCGCCGGACCCCGTCCCGGAGCCGAACCTGGAAGGCGACTCTCTGGTCCGACTCCCGGCCCGCGCGGCACCCGCCGCCGCTGGCTTGCAACGCGTCTCGTAGAAATACTGCTTGACCGACGTCGAAGATGACTGTGACGACGGCGATCCAGAGGACGATGAACTTAAGGACAACTCTCCCAGCACGCGGACGCGCATCCCGGTGATGTCGAAGGCCGTGTCGCGGTCGGACACCCAGCGGCTCTCGCTGTCGCAAGCGGGGTACTCACCACGGTGCGGGCGCCGCGGTGGCTGCTGCTTCTGTGGCTGCTTCTGCTGCGGTGCCGCGCGCCGCCTCCGATTGCCGCCGGCCTTGCTGTCGCTCCTGTTGCTCGCTGCTCGGGCGATCGGCGCCTTCGGCAGAGATTTGGGCTCAAATGAGCCGTCGACTCTCTCGGGCTCCAGTGCTCCGCTGCTCTTTGCGGGATCTTCGCCGTGTTTGGCCGCAACCTCACTGCCACTCCGCTCGCGGTTCACTGCCACCTGAGCCGCCGCCACCGCCGTGCCATCCTTCCCGAACATCGCCATGTGGGCCACCAGCACGTTATTGTTAACCATCTCATTGTCCTCTCCCTGGTCTTCCTCCTTAGTCGCCACCTTCTTGTCCACTGCTGCATTGTCTAACAAATGCTTCATGGTCTTCTTCTGGCCCTTCACTTCATCTGCCAACTCCATCTCATCCAACACTGTCACCGTCTCCTCCTTCATCATTTTATTCTCTACCTCCTTGACCTCGTCATGCCCATCCTTCGCATCATCTTCTTGATCATCCTTTTCCTCGTCGCTCCCCTCAATCATGTGCCCCACCTCCACGTCTTTCTCCTCTTCTCGATCCTCCTCGTGAGGTTTTTCTTGTTCCTCGTTTTCATAATCCTCCTCATCCTCGTTGTCGTCCTCCTGCGAATACTGCAACCATAAGTCCCGAGGGGCCCTAGTGGCCAGAACGACTCTGCGTGGCCTGAGTGAGGCTCCTCTGTTGCTGCCCCTCAGAAGCAGCAGCTGCTGTTGTCGCCGGTTCGACTGTTGATCCCGTTGCTTGAAGTTCTGATGCTGCTGTTTCAACTGAAGCTGCTCCAACTCGTGCTCTTGCCACTGCGACTGCTGTTGCTGCTGGGTCACTTGTTGGTGCTCTCGACGCTCGTTAACCAGCACTTGTTGCTGCTGCTGTTGCTTTGCTGGTTGCTGCGGCTTCACCAGTTGCTGCTGCTGATCGAATTGTTCACTCGGACATTTCTGATATTTGTGTTTCCGGTCCGAAACTATTGACAGGCCAGGTTTCTCCGTCTGCACCGAGGACCTACTGGAGTCCCCAAATGGGGTCACCCGGCCTCCGGAGAGATGAAGGTCGATGTGGTCGCTTTCCTCGGAGGACGAGGAGGAAGAGGAGGAACCAACGGGCAGAACGAGAACAGCGAGGAGAAAGAGCCGGGTTCGCATCTCGTCACGTCGACGACTCGCTGCTGGTGCGGGTCGAACGGAGCCGATCATCACAGCGCCCCGGTTGGGAGAACATCTGTTTAATTAATGAATCAAAAACAAGTGAAACAATCCCATATTAGTTACATTGGGGAAACAGCGCCGCGACGCACGGCTAGAATGTTGAAAAACCCCGGGCTGGCGTCGTCGAATTAACTCGGCTCGCGAGCAAAGCTGCCCCACAAACGTAACGAAAAATAAAACACCCATCCCCACCGATTGTAGCGAGAGCAGGTGTTCGCGTGCATGCGTGCGCGCCCGCGCCGTGTCCGTGTCTGCTCGAAGACCTAACTGCAAATAGCCCCCCCGCACGCGATTCTACGGCAATCGTCGACCATCGTGATCGTGCCGGCGGAAAGCCTACAACGTGAACGCTTTTATAAAGACCCTTTCGCCGGAGTCTCCGGTGAGACGAGGAATAAAGTAGCCGCGGCAGGGCTCGCCCATGGCCCTCATGCTCCCATCAAGCTAATTGCCTGCACCGATGATCCCCCTCCGCGCCCCCCACCCGCCACGCTCACCGCTATCGCTCTTGAATGAGCCATTGCATTATTGATACGAGCGGGGACATTGTATCCACGTCCAAAGGTAGGGAGAGGGACCTTTTTTTTTGTGGTGTTGGTTTTTTTTGTGGGTTTTATTGCCACGTGTAATAGAAAGTTATTCGCATGATGCGCTGTAGCTCGTGTTTAAAAACACGTGTCAAGCGATCAAACTGAATATTTCATAATACCCCAAGTTTGACGTCGCCTATTGGCCATTGAGCATGTCAGAGCCAATGAGCCGCTACCGCTGAATTACTGGGTTTGAATCCTGCCCTCCTACTCGCCTGTAAGTCAGATTCCCAAGTGTACTGAGATTAATGGTCTCAGTCTTAGACTCAGACTTTCTTTGCTGGGATACTGGCCTCAAGCCATTAAGTTTTTCTCATGCCTCTAAGGTTATACTGCGTCGACTTTTCTCATGCTTTAGTAATCCAGTTGTGTTACTAGATATAACACAAAAATACATATTTTTGGATTGTTCTGGCATATTACATTGAGGTCTGTATTCTACAAAAGTTGGGCATAATGGTATTTGGTATTTATTTTGCGCTTTCATTATATCATACGCACTTGAAATGTTTGATGGTAGAATAACCTTTCAAGACCTGACTTACATTTTTTGTTAGTCTCTCAATTTTCTGTTAAATATTTTCCCAGTGACCCTTGAAAAGAGTACATTGGTCAGATGATAAGATCCTAATGGATCCAATTCATCAACTCTGTTTGATCACACTTTTAGTAAAATTATTGAGGTATTTTACCAAAACCTAAACTTAAAAAAATTATATCTGTAATTTTGGTCCAACCACTGTTACATTCTGAAGCGAGTTCGCTTCAGAATGTAACAGTGAGTTCGCTTCAGAATGTAACAGTGGTTGGAATCCTGAAGCGAACTCGTCTCAAGTAGGTACGAGTTGCCTGATGATGCTGATTGCAATTATCAGCGAAACGTATTTCTTTTGTAAATGCTGTGAATTTGCTGTCCAACACACCGGTGTGCTGAGATAGTGGAGAATTGGTACGTTTTGTTCACGTTGGCCGTTGTCGGGTGGTAGTTTTTACGTGGCCTAACCCCAAACATGGAATTCATCGATTACAGAGTTCTGTTAATGTATTTTGTCGTTGAGCATCTTCGTTTATTTTCGTATCTCCTGTAACTTTGTCTCAATGTTTGTCGTTATCTTGGTGGTGGCTTCTGCTGCGGTCGTCCAAACTCACAAATCAGGCCTAAATGAAGGATATTTGGAAATCATTAAAAATAAATATATTGTAAGAATGTATTACATTTATGTAGCGCCTTTCACCCAGAGACCCCATAGTTCTGCAAGAAACGGAGGTGGGGGGGGGGCACGCTGATAGCCAGCGCCAAATCACCAGACACCGCATCTTTGTTTATTACGATTGTGGGAGAAAACCGAAGAAGCCGGAGGATGCCTACGCAGAGTAGGGGAAGAACGCACAAACTCCACACAGGCGCCCGAGGTGGGAATCGAACCACCTCAAGCACGAGCTTATTTCTGTTAAACTCAGATCTTCACTGACAACGTGAAGGGTGGAACAACATTTTTTTGGGACGGACAATTTATTGATATTCCAAAAGTGTATTGAATAAATGAAGGCGTAACCTGTGTTGCAGAAAAGATATAACGTCTCAGTTTTTCTCGTAACATGGTGATTGTAACAAAACATAAATTACTACGTGAAATTATGTTAAAACGTTGATAAAGAAGGCTGTAATGTTGGGCTTAAGGTCGTTTCAATCAAAATTAAGTTAAGTATAACAATTTTCTGAACAAATTAAAATGTTGGAGGCGCCCAACTGAACCAAACACCTGAGTGTGAACTGTACAGCAATGGCAATTATTCAAGGCAAACCAGGATCAAAATTATTAACTGAATAAGGCGGACGAGAGCAAGTTGAACGGCTTTTACGTAACTGTTCTGAAAATAAAATAAAAACTATCACTGTGGCTAAGCAAGTAAAAGTTCTGATCAGTGGATATGACCAACTGTGGAAGGTAGACGTTCGCAATCAGTGCGCAAAGAAGCAGGCCAAGCAAGCCGCAGCCCGGACCGTCCTGGAGGCAAAAACTCGGGT
>JAZEWT010000005.1:22550362-22564819 GCA_036362905.1 Mordacia mordax
GGGGAGTATGCATTGTGCATGGAGAAGGAGAGAGAAAGTGAGAGCGTGGGAGAGTAAAACGGCTGTGCACGATGTTTCGTTTAGTTCTACCGGTGTCACTTTGTACTGTCACACGTCAATTCGTTTAAATTGCACCACCCGGCTGTATTGCGATTGACTTGCGTCTTATTGTGGGTAAAGCCCTACCTTACGCTGTGTGCCTGCTCGGATAGGTTCCGGCTTCAACGCGACCCTTTAAAGGATCAAGCACAGAACACCTCCCCACACACACACCCTCGCAATCTGCTCTCACACTAACAATCATTAATCACCCGAATTTATCTGCGCCATTCCGTGCTGTGTACGTGTGACGCCAAACAGCCCCCCCCCCCCCCACATCCGGACGCGGGTTGGATCCCCTCAGCCCTAAATCCCACGCCTCCCTGTCCTCCACCACCCACAACATCCCTTCCAAGGCCTTCTCACTCCAGCAAACCACGTGGCCTCAGCTCATTTCACGATCAGGATTTTCCCATGCGGCGATGGACTGGCGTCCCGTCGTCGGGTGTATTCCTGCCTTACGCCCTGTGTTTCCGGGATAGGCTCCGGCTCACCGTGACCCTATATAGGATTAAGCGGTTTCAGATAATGAGATGAGATGAGAGATTTTCCCATAGCCAGTAGCGTTGTTGCCTCGGGCCCCATGAGTGCAAGTAACCAACATTTCCTAACGGCGCGCCATACCGGACCGTACCAGCTTACTTTCGCCTCTGGTGCTAATTCCTTATGTCCCACGCATAGAGCATTAATTACATCCACACGTCCGCATGGGCGCCAGTGCAGTGGATGAAATGGGCAGTGGGGGTGGGGGGAGATGACTTTTTCTAATAGCTGCAGATTGGAACCTTGGTGTCTTTTGCCTGTGGGCCACCGCGCAGTTGCACCGCCTGCACCATCAACATCTATACCACTACCCACAATCACACACTCGCATCTTCATGATTCATATTTCTCCCGTTCACGGGCGGTGCCCCTCTTTTACCTTACAATTGAAAGCAATATTTTTAATTAGAGAAGTAACTGTGCCTTGTGTAAAGATTCCCATAAACTCACATGGTCATGCTACCGCGCGTGTGAGAATCTACTGTTGTATGCATCTTATATTTGTTCAAATGTTAGTGCATTCGAGCTTACGAATGTAGCGCGGCTTTACCAACAAGACAGAAACATATCTATAAACCGCACATATTAGACGTTACGGATTGGGAATCGCCGCCAGGAATCGCCACAATGCATTAAATACATCGTCAGAGTAAATTAATTGTTTTGCGTATGGTCATTAGCTGCTCTTTTCATAGACCGACCAAGCCAGTATGAGTTGTTATTGGCGCCACCATCAGTCAGTCTTTTTTTATTTAAGCTGGAAAGAGCTGTTGAGCTGTGTAGCTCTTTTTAACAGTTATCCAGCAGAGAGGGGTAAGCAAGTTACAACATCTCAAAGCACCGGGGGCAATTTCGTTGGGACAATTAACCTAGACAGAATGCATTTGCTTTCTGGGAGCCAACCAGAGTAGCCGACGAATACCCACAGACATGTTACATTATATAATTTAAATATTTTAGTTTAAACAACGGCGGTGGGGGCCACAGAGGACCTGGCTTCGATTCCTAACTCGGTTGCCTTTCTGCGTAGACTTTGCATGTCCTTCACGTGTCTGCAAGTACTCCGGTTTCATCCCACCGTCTAAAGACATGCATGCTGCCTAAGTTAATTGGCCTGCTGGATAAATTGATCCCAGTGCCCTGTGATGGACTGGCGCTCCATCATGGGTGTAGCCATGCCTTGGGTCTACAGTAGCAGTGGCGCACATCATCATCATTATTATCAATACCTGCTTTATCCTGTACAGGTTCGAGAGGGACCAGAGTCTATCCCGGCAGACAGAGGGCGCAAGGCGGGGCTATACCCATGATGTTACGCCAGTACATCGTTGGGCACGCTTTTTTGGGGCAATTAACTCAGCAGGCCAATTAACTTACGCAGCAGGGTGTCTCTGTAAGGTTGGAGGAAACCGGAGTACCCACAGAAATCCCACGCCGACGCGGGGAGAGAAAACACGCTAACTCCAAACAGAAAGACCCCCGAGCCAGGAATCGAACCCGGGTTTCTTGCGGTGAGGCGACAGCGCTACTCACTGCACCACCGTGCCAGCCAGGGTGCCACATGCCCTGCACAATAAGGACTTTACAAGCACCGTACTGTAGTAGGGGTCATCTAATTTCACCTGCCTGCCCTGGTTCTGGCCAACACCGCAACTCTACGGGAGTCCTTCTAACTACCCGGAAAATATCTCAGAGAAGAAATTAACCCCTCACCCCTCCCCCCGCCCCCTCTCCGCCATCCCCTCCAGATACAGCCTCCGGTAGTGGTAGTGGCTGCCCGATGCGGACTCTGCGCCCAGCGGCTATTTCGAGCCGAGTGCGCGCGCAATGCGAGCATGTGGTTTCGCCCGGGGCACGTTGCTGGTGGTCGGCACTCGGTGCATCCATCACACGCACGCGTGCCGGGTGGGAGGGGGGGGGGCGAGGAGGGGGGTGACGGAATTTCGCAACCAGTCCCGCCGTAACCGCCAGCCACATCGATGAGCTGTCACGATCGCCGTCACGGCTCAAAAGAGATTTGGGCCTGCATTTGGTCGGTGACCTTTGTGAATGTACTGACCTTTAGTGGTTGCGTGCGGAGCAAGGCACTGGGGGGGGGGAGCAGAGTATCCAGCGAAAACCAACGGCGGACATTGGGAGATGATTGAAATGCCGCGTAGAAAGCCATACAAGCATTCCACGATATATCAAAACTGTATATACTGAAATTCCGTATAACGGAAGTTAGTAATCAGGGACTATACTTTTAAATACGGAAGTAAATTTCGCTGTAACATAAATGTTTGTTTTCAAAAATACACTATACTGTACCTTTGAATCACCGCTTTTGGGTAATTAAAATTGGGATGGGAAATTCACCCAACATAAAGATTGCACGGCACATAGCCCTTCCGTATACGGAGGGATAACTTCTCGCATTCCTAACCATGGAATTCAAAGCGAACTTTACGTGAACCATATAAATGAATGTTCCGAATGGCATTGTTCCTCTTTCCCTCCCCAGGTTCTGCCAAATAGTGGGATTTATTTGCCTCGAGATCCATCGGCTTTGACTTCAGACAATTTCAACACCTGTGTTCCAAGTACCGCAGGGTTGATCCAGCAATGGGTTGAGAAGGGACTGACACAACGGCTGGCAAAGAAGTCAGAACGAATGAGGAAGCCTCCTACAACGCGAAGGAGAGAGAGGGAACGCTGGACACCGCTGTCCCGAAAGAACAGCTTTACTGAGCAGCTTTCATACAATGAGCCATGAACTGACAGGTATTGATGATTGCTTCGAAAAGCTGCTCTCTCGGGACAACCGCGTCGATCGCTCCCTCTCTCCCCATCGCGACGTTTCGCCTCACACGTTAGAGGCATCCTCAGGTGAAACGTCGCCATGGGGAGAAAGGTGGAGCGATCGACGTTGGCTGTCCCGAGAGAGCAGCTTTTCGAAGCAATCTTCCTGCATCGAGCCGTGAAAACCTACATCATTACACTGACAGGTATTGTTGATCGATCACTGACTCCATAGGCCAACCGCTCTTTAATTCCCACTAATTCTGAATGCGGTGCGGTGCTCAATATGACAGGCTTGGGCGGATGATGATGGTGATGAAAACAACAAATGGGATGCAATTGCGATTCACAGGCGGTCAACGTACTGTGCAGTGTGTTGTGAAATACACTGACACTGCGCTACAGGGTCACTGAAAAGGGCCTGGCTTTCGAGTTGGAAACAATCCCACGCATCGGTCTGAGTCTCGGGCAGTAACAGTCAACCTCTCAATCCTAAATCTGGCTGTCTGAAACTCTGTATGTGTCACTGCATGGATTGGCGTGCACAAAATAATAATGTGAATTCACTCTGTTCGTAGCATTTGTGTCGGCGTGGCAGATGATGACTGGTGAGAATTGCCCCTCCACAGGCACGTGACCAAAAAATATAATGAAAGTTATTTATTTTGGATTTCAATGAGGGGGAGGGAATCCTTACCCTCGTCCAGACGGAATATGCAAATGAAGATATATCGCTCCGCCCCTCCCACACCCCATCTTGCCACCCCCCCCAACCAAGTTTCATACTTTAGCAATAAGAAGTCCCATCACGTGTCAATTTACAAATATACGCAGAAGGCCTCCTCCCTATGCACTATAACTCTTCGGTGTTGTTTGACCATACTTCACTACACTTGTCGGGTTCGTGAAGAAGGTGGCCCAGGAGCGACTCCAAATGTCACTGGCCATTGATGTTAGCCGTCACTGGGAATGGAACTCGTCTTGTTGATCTCCTCCTCGAGTTCGTGACGCAGTACGCGAACCACAGCGCCACCGCTCCACCTCACCTTTTCTCTAAGACTTGATCCGAACCACTGTGTGACAGCAGCCTTGTGAGATCACATCTTACAGGGCTGGTCAAGATACCGTGTCACCCCCTGGCAAATACAATGCTTTGGCTCGCACAGACTTACCGGAGCCTTAACAAGGTCATTGTTAAATTTACAATAATGACATTTAATAACGGGTGGTACGGTGGCCCAGTGGGTAGCGCTGTCGCCTCACAGCAAGAAGTCCCGGGTTCGAATCTCGGCTCGGGTGCCATGTCCGCGTGGGTTTTCGCCGGGCACTCCCGTTTCCTCCCACAGTCCAAAAATCATGCTGCTGCATAGATAAATTGGCTTGCAGACTGAATTTGCCCTCAGTGCCCGGCAATGAACGGGCGTCCCATCGTGGGTATATCCCTGCCTTGCGCTCTGTGTCTGCCGGGATAGGCTGTGGCTCACCGCGACCCTGTACAGGACTAAGCGGTTTCTGACAATTAGATGAGAGACATTTAATAACATTTCTAAGTGTCATGTTTTTACATTACATACCCACTGGTGTACAAAACATTACGTTTTCGATAATGAAATAGGGGGTCACAAGACAAGTGGACCACCATATAGATCACAGCCGTGCAGTCCGTCACATGATGCGGCTCTCCAAGGCGCTGGAATGTCGTGCACATGGCCTCTCCAAATCCTCGTGCTCACGTGGAAAATAGATGCGACTGCGATAGCACCACCTGCTTCGGGCACTGTTATGCGCTACGATAAACACAGCCATTCATACTAATGCAGCCAACTGTAGGATGCCCTTATATACTGCGGGCAACCGAGGAGAGGAAGGTGTTGCGCCTGCCGTTGGATAAGGGCAGCGGGTCGGTAGCACCGTCGGAGATCCAGAGTTGCTAGGAGAAGCGGGGAAAATGTTGTGCGATTCCAGGACCTTCGTAAAGAAAGGTAAAGTTTGAGATGTGCCGGAATTTTGGAGGAATGTTGGAGTCGAGTACAGCTATAGTCATGTTTTTCTTCTTCTCAGGAGCAGGATGAGACTAAGAACAGGAGTTTTGCGGACTAAGTGATCGCTAGCAAAATCGATTGCATTACTAACATTGTTTTATGAATACATTGTTAGGTACTGAAAATGGCATGTAAAAACTAACATCTCCCGTTCCTCCCAGTTGCTTTTGAAAAACATTTTTAAACTCCGGGCGGCGCGGTGGCGCAGTGGTTAGCGCTGACGCCTCACAGCAAGAAGGTCCCGGGTTCGAGTCTCTCGGCTCCGGTGCCTTTCTGTGTGGAGTTTGCATGCTCTCCCCGTGTCCGCGTGGGTTTTCGCCGGGTACTCCGGTTTCCTCCCACAGTCCAAAAGCATGCTCCTGGATAGGTTGATTGGCTCGCAGACTAAAATTGTCCCGCAATGCCCGGCGATGGACCGGCGTCCCGTCGTCGGGTGTATTCCTGCCTTACGCCCTATGTTTCCGGGATAGGCTCCGGCTTCACCGTGACCCTATATAGGATTAAGCGGTTTCAGATAATGAGATGAGATGAGATTTTTAAACTCCAAAATAACCTCGCACGCCCTTACCAAATTAGTCCTCATCTCATCTTGTTGTCAGAACCGCTTAATCCTGTACAGGATAGCGGTGAGCCGGAGCCTATCCCAGCAGACACAGGCCGCAAGGCAGGGATATATCTATGATCGGACGCCAGTCTATCACCGGGCACTGAGGGCAATTTAGTCTGTGCGCCAATTAACCTATGCAGCAGCATGTATTTTGGACTTTGGGAGGAAATCTGAGTGCCTGGCGAAAACCCACGCGGACACGGGGAGAACATGCAAACTTCACACAGAAAGGCACCCGAGCCTAGATTCGAAACCGGGACCTTCTTGCGGTGAGGCGACAGCGCTACCCACTGGGTCACTGTGCCACCCCCAAAATAATCCTGTAGTTCATAATACAATCGTGGACTAAACTTGGTGACGAATAAGTCATCAGTGTTCCCTGCATTGCTGCACAGTACACTGCTTATGGAACATCAAGAATTTTTTGGAAACTGACCCGACTCAGACAGAATTTGTATTCCATGCTCTTCCCGAATTCTGCCACTGGTACAAAGGTGGAAAATGTCCAAAAGGTGATTACGTTGATCATGCAAACACACGTACATGTTCCTCCTGATTCCTCGGAACAATGTCTGAGGTCACGTTTCATACAAATCTCCAGCCAATCGATAGCTGAGGGAGTGTCCATAGGAAACTGATGCGACGCTTAAGTCATCACGGTGGCCTTGTTGATGGATAAAACCCACCAATCAGGCTCCGTGATCTCTCACAAATCATGCTGATGACAGGCGTATGGACTTAACTCCATCAAGGTGTGTAATTATTGTAGCGCTCAGCCTAAGAAAAACATCTGTTACCAAACCACCACGGACACCCTCTCATTGTGCATTTGTAGTTCGTAATAGGTGCTCACAAAGAAATTACTTGAATGGAGACACTTCTATAGAACCCGTCTGAACGATTTACGAAACATTTGTTTATTTCAGAGGGCGTACATTTACTTATTGATGCTGCTCACTGCTGTGTGCTTGAATGACGAACGCTGTTGACCTGCGCCTGCTCAGGAACACTTCTTGCTTCCTGTCTTTGCTTTACAATTATTTTATTTGTTATTTTATGTCCTTCATTGATGAATCGTCATTACTTGACAACTGATGTTGTTGTTGACATGCCGTTCCCTTCCACAATTCTGTGGAGCGCTTTGTGACCCTCGGGTGAAAAGCATCCAGAAGTGCTATTATTGTTTAAAATGTCTAAATTAGAGGCGACCCATTTGGATGCCGTAAAAGAAAACTGACAGCTGGGGCAACTTATTAATCACAGCTGCGAGTTCTCTGCAGCAGCTCCTCTTAATAACCACGCCTGATCTTAGACACGGTCGACGCAGACGTCGGTGTCTTCGACATCGCGCGTCGTATGTCTGTGCAGCGCTTTGTGACCCTCGGCTGAAAAGCGTTCCAGAAATGCAATTATTATTATAACGTCGGGCGGCACGGTGGCCCAGTGGGTAGCGCTGCCGCCTCAGAGGAACGAGGGCCCCGCGTTCGATTCCCGGCTCGGGCGCCTTTCCGTGTGGAGTTTGCATGTTCTCTCCCCGTGTCCGCGTGGGTTTTCGTCGGGTACTCCGATTTCCTCCCACCGTCCAAAGCCACGCCGCTGCCTTGGTTAATTGGCCTGCTGAGTAAATTGTCCTTAAAAGTGTGCCCTTCGATGTACTGGCATCACATCCTGGGTATCCCCTCGCCTTGCGCCCTCTGTCGGCCGGGATAGGTTCTACCCCCCACCCTCCGCGACCCTGTGCAAGATCAAGCGGGTATTGATAATGAATGAACGCATGCGCTTAGATCGCACCTCCCTTCAATGGGTGACGGAGCCTTCTCGCGCACTGCTCCCAGACTCTGGAACTCCCTTCCATTGGAAATGTTTTTCAGCTGAGTCTCTGGGCATCTTCAAATCTCGTCTCAAGACTCACTTCTTCTATAAGGCATTGAAGCCCTCTGGTTAGGACTATTGATGCTGCTCATGTTGTGTTTCTGGATGATGAATAGCTGCTGATCTGCAACTGCTCAGGAACACTTATTCCTTCCTTTATTTGTTTAAAAAAATCTTTAATTTGTTATTTTACGTCCTTCATTGCTTTATAACCATTATTTTATTTTAATTGATCTACTGCGATGTTGTTGTTGGCATGCCGTTCTCTCCATGACTCTGTGCAGCGCTTTGTAACCCTCGGATGAAAAACCCTCTGGAAGTGCAAACATTGTTACGTCGGTACTCCGAGACTGAGGCTGACGAAATTGAGCCTCTTTGCGCATATAGAACGGTTCTTGACCATTGCTTCCAAAACCCGCTCTTTCGGGATAGCGGCGTCGATCGCTCTCCTCCTTCTCACCTTCGCGACGTTTCGCCTCCCTCGTATGGAGGCATCCTCGGGCGCTCTGCGGGGGAATCCCGACTGAGCAGCTTTTGGAAGCGGTCAGAATCACGCATCGAGCCGTGAAAACCTGCGTCGGAACGTGATGCCGTAACGAATGAGGGGGAAACTGGGACTGGACTGTCGCCACATTTATTTTCTCGTGAAATCTTCAGGAGTGGTTCGGGATCGACCGGATGCACAGCAACGCCAACAACTCAACCGGACAGGGTAAGTCAAGTTGAAATGAACACGTCTGTCAACGCAGGCCTAAGCGCTAATTGTAGTTACATTATCCAACTAGCAGAGCGGATCTCATTCTGAGCCGTTCGTTCGTCGTCAGTCACCGACCGCTCGCCGCGGCCGGAAATTATCCGGGGTGTGAGCAGAAAATAACCGCGCGGAGCCAGGAGGCGGTGGCCTCTGGGCAGCCGCCGCTCGGGGAGTTGTGGCTCGAGGCGCGTGCCTTGCGGAGACCGCCTTGGCAACGGCTTGTGACAACACCGGACACGCACCACCACCACCACCATCGCCACCAACAACCACAACGACGACAACAAAGTGGCGGTGGCGTCATCACGGCGCTTGTGCCAGGCCGGGTGCGCGTCTCAGTCAGGCCACCCGTTGGCACCTGGGGTCTGTCCCGTGACCTCCCGTCGGCGAGCCTTTCCGTCACTTCGCGCGGCCTCAGAGTGCACCTGGCCTGGCACACACTCTACCGACATCATTGCCGCACGCTCCTCTTGTGCCTTTGCCAAGCCGCTGCTGGATGAGGGGGGCCTCCCCGGTGCCGGTTGTTTCACCGCACCTCGTGACAGCGCGCGTGGGGGCAGGTAGGGGGAGGTGTGCATACGGGATCATAGAAGTCTCATCTCATCTCATTGTCTGAAACCGCTTAGTCCTATACAGGGTCACGATGAAGCCGGAGCCTATCCCGGCAGACACAGGGCGCAAGGCAAGGATATACCGACGATGCGACGCCAGTCCATCGCCGTGCACTGCGAGGCAATTTAGCCTGCGAGCCAATTAAGCTATGCAGCAGCATGCTTTTGGACTGTGGGAGGAAACCGGAGTACCCGGCGAAAACCCACGCGGACACGGGGAGAGCATGCAAACTCCACACAGAAAGGCACCGGAGCCGAGAGACTCGAACCCGGGACCTTCTTGCTGTGAGGCGTCAGCGCTAACCACTGCGCCACCGCGCCGCCCTGTGTGTAAACTCTAAGGACGAATTCAGCTTCGCCTAATGAGCGACGGAATCATCTCGCACGTGTATGCTGCATTGTCACGTCACAGTAACCCTGCCATTGCAACGGTTTGAGAAAGCCCTTCATCCAACAGTGGATTGATCAAGGCTGTTGCTGACGATAAAAGAGATCATCCCTCTTTTTCAAACCCTGCACTACGAGTAATACCAGTCTCCTTCCTGCGCGTTGTGTTCATGAACATTGATCCTGTGATTACATCACTTTCCACGGTCGTCTGCGCAATTGGAGTTGTCACAGCTTTCGATATTGTTCCATTAGGGTTGTGTCAACCATCTGCGTTATATCATCGTCGGTGTTGTGACACCCTGGTACATCATGGGTTATGTTTCCACTCTGGTGGAGGCGTCTGGGGAGAGGAAGGCGGCGGTAGTTTTTGTTTTGGACGGAGCAGTGAAGCGAGGGGGCTGCCGCTGTTGTCACGGAGCGATGGGGCCCCCTGGTGACAGGAAGGCATCACTGCCCCAAGAGAAAAGGTACCCCCCCCATCCCGTGGCAACCTTACCATACTTTCTGTCGGTGAGTGTTGTTAGCGATGGAACTTGCTGTCAATACATAAATACCCCAGTGCACTGCTTTACCCGGGGACCTAAAATGCTGTTAAGACGGCACTGCGTTGACTCTCTGGTGTGACGAGCTTTGCACATCGCACTGGGTACTCATTTAAGTTGGCAATAAGCAATGTCAACTATAAGCATTATGGGATGCATTGTCGCGATTTCTGCGGCAAGAATCAAAATTAAAGTTGTCCTCTGAGGAAGGGCCACAGCTCTAAACGTCGCCTATTATATATTTCCTTTTAAAGCCACAGTGTTATTGGCGAATGTGCTGAGTTTTATTGTAAACATTTGCTAGTGCACCACTGCCAACGCAGTATTATAAACCATTCCGTTTGATTTAAAATATCTGTTTTTTCATGAGAACAGTATTACAACAATTACGCATGGCAGAACGCAGCGTCTGCTGCAGTGGTTATGCAGTCCTTCCCACCGAGGCCCGTATTTGTTGTGAACGCATTAAAAATGCAAACTCTTGTTAATTCATTATCGATACCCGGTTAATCTTGTGGAGTATCGCGGTGAACTGGAGCCTATCTCGACAGACACATGGCGCAAGGTAGGGCAATACCCAGAATTGAACGCCGGTTCGTCGCAGGGAATCTAATGTATTTTATTTAGCAGGCGCCAATTAACCTAGGTAGCATGTCTTTGGACTGTGGGAGGAAATCGGAGTATCCACCCAAAATCTGTGCCGATACGGGTAGAACGTGCAAATTCCACACAAAACGGCAACTGAGCTAGGAATCGAACTCAGGTCTTTCTTGCTGTGAGCCGGCAGAGCTTCTCGCTGTTCCACCGTGCCACCCTCATTACTGTGGTGAGCCGTTCGTATAGAGTACAATGTTCGGGTGCCACACGCCGA
Source organism: Mordacia mordax (assembly GCA_036362905.1). NCBI lineage: Eukaryota > Metazoa > Chordata > Hyperoartia > Petromyzontiformes > Petromyzontidae > Mordacia > Mordacia mordax. Next base: position 22,561,475 of record JAZEWT010000005.1, read on the forward strand.
GTATGCCCAATAGAGCCCGTACATGCGACAGACGTTGCGTTTATACTTACACATACGACACCCAATTCACACGAAACGGCATTTCGGGCCATGCTCCACTGTTAATCCACAGTTAAAGGCTGATTTCGAGCCATGAGCCAGTGTGAATCCACCCTCATTCCTGCGGCATTCTTATGAAATGCAATTGGCACCCGAAAAAAAAAATGCCAGAAACAGCCACTCATAAATGCCTGCAATAAACTGCCAAGAATGTGACTTGCCACGGGGAAAAAATGCTCGTTCCAACAGTTTCTTGGCTCTGCGGAGCCATTCTGCAAAACCAAGGGCCGCACAGAGCACACACGGTATAAGTACAGTATACGCCTATACACAACAACAGCCGGCCTTTCTCCACGAAGCGACCGTTGTGTAGCAACGGTTCCGGTTCCAGGCCAGGTGCACCTTGACGTCATGGGGAGCGTGAAAGGCTCTATGTCAGGAGCTTACGTGACAGACGCGGGTACTCTGGCCTGCCTGGCTGGGATTCCCGGCACACGTGCAGTGGAGTCGGTATGGGTTCTGCTGCAAGGGATGAATGGGGCCGCTTGTCTAATTTCCGGGTCTTCATAATCCATCACCTGCATCGCCTCTCTGCCGTGGATTCTGGTGCAGTTGCACCGCCCGCTCCTTCGAAAGCTAAACCACTTCAGTGGTGTCGTCATGACCAAAACTCCGTTGTCATCACCTCCACACCACCATCGACATATGCTGGAGCAAGTGTGTTTTGTTTTTTAATGTGTGTGTATGCCCGCACTAAGGGTCCCAATCCTGCAAAGTACCAACGCATTTCTATCTTATTTCATTGTTTCTTCTCACGTATTGAGTGCTCTTCTGAAAACTGTAGATAGTCAGCTAGAGTCCCAAAAGGACAGCAGGCATTAATTCAGGTCATAGCAGAAAGGTCAGCAGCAAACGTTATCAACAGGCGACGTAATTAAGACGTGTTCCACGCTCGGATCGCCCGTAGGGCGGGCACTCTGCTGGTCACAACAACCCTCGGCTCGCAATGATGGAAACGCTGAGCCAGCACAACAAACTCGCCTGGGTGAGAGCCCCAACCTGGGTGTCTTTAAGTTTCCCCTTCATACAGATGGGCGCTGTCTCGGTAAACTGATCGCAAGAACACTGACTCATGTTACCCAGACATTCCAAGTGAGACTCTCTTGAATCACTCTCTCTCTTGGAATGTGTCCTGCCCAAGCCTATTTCTCACAACACGCTATGTTTTGAATTGAAATAAAACACGTGAATATATGTATTCAGTTATAGCTTTTGACTTTATTTATAAATTATGAACAAATTTAATGTGGGGTTTTATAGCACGCCAGCCGTTGTTTTTTTTATAACCTACAATTTGCCTGTAATGACCAAGGTCCGCTGTTGCTCACAGAACCAACGATAAATTTCAGCAGGTGCTCACTTGGTTTAACAAAGGTCTCACATTTTTTATCACGTACGAATCATAACGTGCAGGAGGGGGGGGTGGATTATGATAAAATAGTCGTGTGTCTCATGGCTCAGTCTTCTGCTTGGCTCCGTGGCCAAACCGACACGTGATGTTCGTGGGGGTGTCTCAGACGAATTGTTTTGGCATATATTATTCATATATAATTCATGTATTATTCATGCCCCCATAGAACCACCGCGAGGTGTGGGAGACTTTGGCTTCAGTGGTAAGGAATTTCATTCACGCTCCGCCGTGTCAGTGGCTCGAGACCACGAAATTCCGTTCGCCGTTCCAGATCTGTGGGGTCTGAAAGCCACGACCCTGCAATGGAAATCGCCACTAAAATCAAAACAACTCTTACGAGCAATTCCAAGGCATGCAGCACAACCGTGCTGGCTTCCGTGGTTGTGCGGGGCGCCTCTGCGATGCGCTTTCGGGGTGCTCCACACGCCGTGAGCTGCGTCGTGTGACCGAGCGCGTCTGTAAGACGACCTCGTATGAAAGATGCGGGGTCGAGATGGGGAGGCACACAGAGACTCGGGGACAAGCTTGATACATCCATTGTTAAACGATAAACAAATGTTGAACGCGGAACACTTTGTACTGATGTACGTTTTCACGGCTCGATGCATGGTGAAATGTTTTTCAAAGCTGCTCTTTCGGGAAAATCGGGTCGAGCGCTGCTCCTGTCTCCTTCATGAATCTTTGAGTAACGGAGTGAGCTGCTTTTGTCCACTGCTCTCTGTGTACGAGGCAAGGCTGCCGAAATGTCCGATGATTAATTGTACTCAACTAGCAAAGTACCCGCTCTACGCCCCCCCCCCACCCCGTGCCAAACGCATAACGCGTTTTTCTTACGTTTCTTGTTGATGATGACATGACTGCTTTGACCTGGCTTTCATTCTCAAGTCCTATTGGAATATCGCTGCTGGCTCTCAGAAGATTCTCAGAGAGTAATCAATTAGTGGGCATAAAGCTAAAATAAGACAAAAGCCTTTGTGTTGCACAGATATAATTTGCGCTTATTAAGGATTCGACCTCGGTATCCTTTGTGGGAACATACATACCGCATGCGTACGCACAAAACACACTTGCTTCATCGTGTACAGAATGCGGTTGCTAGGGTCCTCACTCGCACATCCATCCACGATCACATATCACCAATACGGGTATCTCTCCACTGGCTACCGGTGAAATATAGGATTGAATTCAAGACCCTTCTTCTCACCTACAAGGCTCTCACTGGTGCTGCTCCGACATATATCCGTGACCAAAACAACAACTTCGATCCTCCAATACGGGCTTGCTGCATGTGCCAAGATTGCACCTCCATTCGATGGATATCAGAACCTTGTCGCGTGTTGCTCCCAGACTCTGGAATGTCCTTCCATTGGAGATTCGGTCAACTGAATCCGTGGACATCTTCAAATCTCGTCTCAAGACTCACTTGCTCCGTAAGGCTTTGAAGTCCTCTGGCGAGGACTGTTGATGTGGCTCACTGTTGTCGTGCTGGGATTATGCTGGCTGCTGTTCTGCGCCGACTCAGGAATACGTATTCCTTCCCTCGTTGGTTTACTAATAAATTGTATCGCTTATTTTACGTCGCTATCTAAATTATTGTTATCACGTGACTTTACATTGAACTACTCTATTGTTGTTGTCGACGTGCCGTTCTCTCCACAGCTCTATACAGCGCTTTGTGACCCTCGGGTGAAAAGCGCTGTGTAAGTGCAATTATTATTAATTTACGTAGATTTTGTACCGAAGTTTTTTTGACTGGGCTGTTAGAATTCCGCAGCCAGGCGGAACATTCAGCAGGGAGCCGCCTAAGCATCCCCATGCCTCCCCCCCCCCCCCCC
>JAZEWT010000005.1:22570699-22584353 GCA_036362905.1 Mordacia mordax
CAATGAGATGAGATGAGATGCATGGTGGTCGCCCATCCAAGATCTACGCAGGCGTGACGTCACTTAGTGTCGGGAAATGAGACCAGGCACTCCCCAGGCGACATCTGCATACACCACTTCAAATTGACGCAAGGTACTGTGGGAGTTCCCATGATGCCTGGGGGTCCCAACAGTGTGCAGTAAATGACCAAGACACAAACGAGAAGGCAGTCACGTCATCATTAATGAGTGAAATAACATCGACATTTGCTTATCTATCTGCATAGTTTATGTCTCAATTCACATGCAACTTGTCTGCAAAGTAAATTAAACAATAAAATTATGATCGGTATTAGAGTAATAATGTAATTTAGTTTTTACATGAAAACACACAATTCAACAATACTGGGCAACACATCGTGAATGCTGGTAAAAGTGTCCACAGATTCTTCACACATTGTATATAATATAAATAGCCTTGTGAATGTTTTTTTTACACTTTAATTATTTTTTAATTCCTTTTTTTTTTTACTAAAATGCCAGATTTACAGAAGGCATGCACAAAGCGTGTGGCTAAATTGCCACTGCAATTGAGCAGAACAGCATTCCGTTGAATCGGTCATCATCCCCCAGATTCCCACACAGTCCTGGAGTGCAAATCTTACATTTCCTGTTGATCTGTGCACAACTGTACAGTACATCGCTTAAACTCTTGAAGTTGTGTGCGTGTGTATCTATGTAGAATTCTCTCTCCACGCGAAGGAGTTCGTCTCTGCTCAATAATTACAACAGATTGGGGAACCCTTGAGTTTTCTGCTGATTTTGCATGATTTTGCAGAGATTTACCTCTTGGTGTGATTATGCATCTTAAGATGATCTCCATCTATCTTCTTGTATTCACAAGTCGAACCACGAGTATATACATGGTGATTTGCCGTGACTGTAGCTGGATCTAATTAACTTTGTAAAAAATACCGCTTTAATTTGAGCTTAATTAACCACATTCGGCATGAGCTAAGATTTAATAAATAATTGGAGGGGGGGGGAAACTGCAATCGGGTAGTTGGGTACGCGTAACCTCAAGGTCAATGAATGTGAAGGTCTACTATTTCAAACCGAACAGTAGCACCTGCTGACGCTAAGGACACAACGGCGTCACTCAGTGCATACACACTGAATCGTTGTGCGACAGACAGCCCAAATATCAAGCTTAAACCCTGCGCGCGGCTTATTTTGAAATAACCCCCCCTTGGATGGCTGACGCGTTTTCGGGTTGTTCGCCGTTGTCCGACGTTTTGCACCACGTGCCGGGAGCTCCTTGCTCTTTCGCTCCACGTGGGAGCCAAACGTTGGACGTCGTCGTGCCGGAGAGACACGCGGTGCACGTGGAAAGCACGCCGGAAAGCTGCACGGCACAACCGCGACAACCTGTGCAGTCCTTTGCGTCAAGGCCTAGGCCTGCTTTGTAAAGATACGGTACGTTACATTGATATGGCCTTTCATCACAAAAGTGTTGCCTATTCAGGTTCGTATATTAAAGCGAGCGCAACATTTAAAGGCAGCATTGTACTGTACTTGTGAAACGCTACTCCCGACATCCATTGGCATTCCTTTTTAAATTCACCCACAGCGATCGAACAAATATTTTCAGAAGTCGGTGGGACCGGTGTTTTGAAATTGGCAGTCGCCCCCTTCCAGATGGGCTACTTAGTACCACAGTTGAACCTTAAATCTAACGGTAATAATTAAGTACTACCTTACAATAAATAATGAAAGTATCACAATCAGTAAAGTATTCTTACAATCGTTAAAGCATTATCCTACTGTGGCAGATGGAATTATGATCGTAGCACAAATGCGGAAATGTGTTATGACGTCGTATGACGTCATCCGACTTCCAATGAACGGGCGTGCGCATGCGTGCACAGGCGCAATTTGTGACGGTGGCCCATCCAGGTGGGGAGACTCAGCCGTGGGGGGAGGGGGGGGGTGGGTTGTTCCGTGTAGTGGACGGCTGTGACTGGCCGAGGTGGCGTGCATGCTGGATGGAGGCACCTGAAATGTGGAGCACGCGGTCCGAATGTGCGTGCAAAACAAAGCTTGGCTTTGGTGAAGCGTATCATATTAAACCCCAAAGGCGACCGGGTGTCGTCAAATACACCAGCGCAGGCATTTCTTGCAACGAAAAAAAGCGACGGGTGAAGCGCGCAAACGTGAAACGATAAACCAACGCTTGAATCGCGTAAAAACAGTGACAAACATTCAGTTATTTATGTTATCTCACCTTCCCCCAGCAACACATTAGGCTGGGGTGGATAAACTGAACCAACATTTGTCTGTTTTTAAACCAAGAGCACAACAATTATTATTTTTTATTGTTTCAAAAAGGCAACAATCCTGGCTGAGCAGTATTAAATAATGAGGATAAATGAATTCAAGTTTGAGCCGTTCCCAGAAGAGAGCATGCAAAGTTGCTTAAAAGTGAGTGCTGCTCATTTCTTACTCAGCAGCTGAGATCAGAGAGAGGCAGAGGCAGAGAGATGTTGAGATGTTCGCATGGCCGACTCTGGCCAAGCAATTGACATAAGACGAGATTATCGACTCACGGTCAGCACTGCGGCTGTCTGCCTTCACAGTTTGTTCACCGTATGTACTTTTCCACACTGAGCTGACAGTCTCACAAGTTCATCAATAATTCCCCCCCCCACACCCCGAGCAGTTTACCCATAGTCCTCGGCGTGTTATGTGCAAGCTCGTGTGTTTCGTCAAGCGACGGCTTGTTTTTTGTTTTACATTTTCAGTTTTGAGATCTGTTCGGATGATGGGAGTCGGTGGAACTGTCACGGTCGAGCACCATCATCCGTTGTCGTCGCTCGTGTTGAATGGACGAGGTGAGCGGTGATGAATTTGGGAGAAGCGACTTCGTCACCTCTTCGCGGTTGCTGTCCGCAAAGTGCCTCGTCCACCGCGCGTTTAACTCGAGTATTATTTTTGTTGTTAAGTTTGAATGAACTAAACTACTAACCACACCACAAGTACACATTCTCATACGGTATATACATTCGTATAATATGTATGCCCTGTTTCATTCATTACATACAAGGGAAATAAAATGTTTTAAGAATGGGATAATCCATGTACAGCGCTGTAGGCTCTAACTCCCTCCTGTAACTGCCCATAATCTCCCAATCCCTGTATTACATCATGTAATATTGTGGCTCTTGCACGTTGTGACGAAGAGGGCTTCAAAATTATATTTCTCCGGGAGGTTTGTGATGGCTATGTCAGAGCTCCAACCGTGGGTTAGATTCTCATGCCGAGCGAATCAATGGTCTCAGTATAGTCACCGATGACCGCACACGGAAACTATGACGTGAGAGTTGAGTTGCCAGCTGTCCCAGTTTTCCCAGGATCATCTTCCACATTAGATGTGTCTCGCTTATAGGTGTCCCAGGGTTGGTTACCCTCTACGATGGAGTGGCTTGGAAAAATCTAATAACTCATGTAATCCAATCATCAAGAAAGTACACTTTCGTTTACCGCAGGGAGATTAAGTGAATGTTTTTTTAAAAAATTAATTGTGTGACCATCCATGAGGAAATGGCAAGTGGATTGCAAAGAAGCTTCGAATGGCAGAGAAGGTTGTTTCGGTTATCTTAAAATAGCCTTTGTGGAATATCAACGTTTTTTCCACTTTAAAAATAATATATTTACTGAGAGGAGTTACATTTGATCGAGTACAGGCACCTTTGTCGTCAGAACAAGTCCACACTACTGAACGTACATTTCCAATGTGGTCTAGAAGTGGGTGACCTTCTTACATCTCGCCTATGACCAAATCACCGAGAGCGCGACAGACTTTAAATCTCGGAGGGTAAGCAGGGTTTCGCCTGGATAGTGCTCACTTGTACTGATGTAGGTTTTAAACAACTCGATCGTTAGAATTGCTTTCCAAAGCCTCCAGCGTGGGAGGCGAAATGTCGCGCAGGACAGATGTGGAGCGCTCGATACGGATACCCCTAAAGAACAGCTTTAGAAAGCATTGTCAGCGCTCAGTTGGGCGACAACCACGTGCCCACAAGGTATCACCAGGGTAGCGGGGCTATTGATGGTCAGCAGAGAACAGTTCTGTTAAAATATATGTTCTTGTATTGCACATCAAGGCTCACACATAAACTCCCCCGTTCACGAAATCCGTGCTTATCATTATAGTGAAGTACGGAGAAACATAACTGCTGTAATCTACAAGCGTATGGAGGTGCCTTTCCAGCAGTGAAGTAACTAATGGGGCTGTACATCTACGTCAAATGTGGGCAATCATGAGTATATGTGTGACTCAAAAAAAAACTTGGACGTAAGCCAATTAGAATGAAATTTAGATTGAAATCATGTTTCACCTTTTTTTGAACACGGGGGAAATGCTCCTGAAACACCGCGGTGTAAGACTAGCTCAGAACGAATCTTCCATCTGCGCTGTGACAGTAATGGTGAAATTCGGATATAACTTGAAGAAGAGGTCTAAAAAAATCATGAGCGTCCCTTCCTTTCCAATAACAAAAGTATATATTTTTTCACTTAAGGATTCAATTACGAATATACACGTTGAAAGTATTTATCAAAGTCCCTTTCACATTTTGACAGAAGACATATCTCACAAAACAAGTCACACGTAGTGTCACCCTTCCAGCCCGATTGAGAAACTGCTGCCAACTCAACACCAAATTGAAGACGTTACGGTTAGAATTCCATCTACTGCATTGACATCTATAGGCGAGTTGGCTGGTATCTATAGTCACATGTCAACATCTGGTCCACTGGTCACGGCGAACACATCCTTTAAACTCACACACTGCCTCCATGGCCATTGTGGACAATCTGCGATGGCCCTCTACTCTGCCTATAACATGAGGAGGTTGGCCTGAATTATTTCCCCCCCTCTTTCTGTTGGGGCGGCCTGCAACGTCTAGCCCTATTGGCATTGTTTGTGTCACCGTCCTTGAATCTGCTTGATGCACTTATCCAACATTACTTCTACACGTGTACCGCCATACAGCAGGCAGTCTCGGAAGCCATAAAGAGACATTTAAATCACACATTTTTGCTGGAACAACATATCCACTTCGCCCACCTTGTTTACAACTGTCTCAGAGTGCCTCCATACTCCACGTGGCGACACTATACAGCGCCACTGTGGGACGACCAATCGATGACCAGAGGCAGTGGCAGTCTGCACACACACACACGTTTTCCCGAAGGACTTTGATAAATACTTCTGGTATATACCTTGTATATGAACTCGAACACTGCAAACACACGCACGCGCATATATCGTTTTACTGCAAAATTATTCTGGCTTTTTTTCTTCTGAAACGTAGATATTTAACAAATGTTCTTTAAAGGTGCAAATTCCAAGTATAATCCCATCGGTGGTGGACATTCCCATGAAAAGTCCACGAAAGCCATCTCTGAGTCTCGTTCTAGAGGACCATTGCCACCTTCACTCGTATCCAATGCCACCTTTATGGCGAAAAACGAAGAGCTTGTGGGAGGAGAGTACGGGCATCATGGTGCACTCTCAAATATAATGAAAAGAAAACTCTTCGCCATTTTTTGTTTTGTTTTGCATTTGACTAGGACCGGCCGAGCAGAGGCTTTGAAGGAACCAAATTTGAAACATTTTCTGGCAGATCGTACCGGTTTTACCCAGGACCCCTGTCCCTACTGATCCACTCTGATGCTGTGTTCCTTCGGCCCGCTGCCCTTCGGGTGACTCTGGTCCAGGTGAATCCCGATGACGGCTGTCTCCGGATCCTCCGCTGCTGTGTCAGCTCCAGCGGGGGCCGAGAGATGTGGGGGGGGGGGCATCGTGCTGAATGACCAACTGTAAAGCAAACAAATGGGGGACACATCAATAGCCATGGCAACTTCATCTATTTTCTGTGTGGTTGTCTGCACGTTCTCATCGTGTTCATGTGGGTTTTTGCCAGGTTCTCCGGTTTCCTCCTACAATCCAAAGACATGCTGCCAAGGGAAATTGGCCTAACTAAATAGCCCCCAGTGCCATGTAATGAACTAGCGTTCTATCTTGGGAATAGTCCTACAATGAGTTACGTATCTGCCAAGATAGGCTCCGACCTCCTCGCAGCCTGTACAGGATTAAGTAGGTGGTAAAAAATGATGATGATGATGATGACCGTCATCTCAATCAGCACATGCTCTGGCGTTTGGTGTTGTGCCCTTATAAAATCTACCCAGGATATTAGACATGTCTATGGATCAAATGGAATCGATGTTTTCCCAAATTGTATCCCGACAGTGTTATCGGCATCATGTGACATGGAAGAGAATCCATTGGGATCTTTCATGAAATGACGCAGCACTCCCCATGAGAGAGCGACCGGTTGGAGCGGATAGCAGGGGGCTCATCCTGAGATATCTCCGCAATAATGTTTGTCATTCGACAATCTGACGGTTTTTACTTCTCAGAGCTGGAATTTAACCAAATTATGTGAATGTCCCAATTGTAGCATGGTTGTGCTTTGTGTCTGTGGTGTCTCATCTCATCTCATTGTCAGAAACCGCTTAGCCCTGTACATGGTCGTGGTGAGCTGGAGCCTATCCCGGCAGACACAGGGAGCAAGGCAGGAATATACCCATGATGGGACGCCAGTCCATCACCGGACATTTGGGGCAATTTAGTCTGTAAGACAATTAACCTATGCAGCAACATGTTTTTTGGACTGTGGGTGGAAACCGGAGTGCCCGGCGAAAACCCACGCGGACACAGGGAGAGAACATGCAAACTCCACGCAGAAAGGCACCCGAGCCGAGATTCGAACCCGAGGCCTTCTTATTGTGAAGCGACAGCGCTACACGCTGTGCCACCGTGCCGCCCCGCTGAATTCCATGATGGGCCAAATTATCACGCTACGTCATTTGTGTGGTAACTAGGCCACGGCCGTTGCTCAGTCACAAGCACACGGTCACAGAACGCTTGAAGATGCCTCCAACGTGGGAGGCGGAACGCCGCTGAGGAGGGAGGAGGAGCACTCGACATGGCTATCCCGAAAGAGCAGCTGTCGGAAGCAATCGCATAATCAAGCAATGAAGTCATGAAAACCTACATCAGTACATAAAACTTCTTCTGTCAGCTACCCTTGAGGGTCTGGTTTACGCTGGAGTGACTGGAGCCTGTCACTCAAACCGAGGAGTGCCGTGATGGTGGCTCTGTGTCCTGACATGGCCATGAACATAAGGTCCACTGACACAAAACGCACTGATGTAGGTTTTCATGGCTCGATGCATGATTGCTTCCAAAAGCTGTTCTTTCGGCATAGCCATGTCGAGTGCTCCTCCTTCCTCCTTCGTGAAGGCGATAATAATAATAATTGCATTTATAGAGCTCTTTTCACCCGACGGTCACAAAGCGCTGCACATAGATGCGGGGAGAACGGCACGCCAACAACAACGACATTAGAACGGAAAATCGGCAACAATAAAACAAATGTGGTTTTTTTTATATATACCGCGATCGACGCGGTTATCCTGAAAGAACAGCTTTTGGAAGCAATCATCAGACACAAAGCAACCTAAGCTTATTTGCAAAAATGCTGGGTGGGGGCATTGTTTTGTAATCGACAAGGTTGCTATCAGTTAAATATCTCGTCTAAGCATTTCCAAAAACTGGAGATGAGTGAACGGAACCGTGCACGTAATAGCATGAACATTCAACGAATTACGAAGGTGAAGACATGTAAACTGGAGCAACTTTTGCAACGTTTTGTGTCTTTTTAAAAATCATTATGCACGAGCACTGTTCATTCACATTCGCGGGACACACGTCCCAAGTGGGAGAGTCGGTCCGGTGCGCAGCGTAACCCATGACCCCGGCTCAATGCTATGAGAGGTGGGTGACGTCACCACCGCGTCAGCAAAACTTTAAAAAACCATATAGTACGGTCATGCACGTTCAAAATTATACTTGGAAAGTAAAGGGAACGGGTAAATTGTGGAACGAATGCAACTGCTCCTAAAATTGATATTGCAGTTCTTCTCAACGCAAAGCTCATTATTGCTTTGATGCCATTTTGTCATTGAGAATGGAAAATACACACATAATAAATCTGCGATACCAGTCATGTGGGGTTGTGTTGAGTATACTTCACCGCACTGGTCGGTGCGGATTTATGAATGGGCTATAGGCAAGCAGAGCTCCCAAGAGCGAGGACAGTAAAAGTTCCCTGCTGAAAAAGATTGACTTTGTCCCATGATCAGCATTACCTGTGGCAGGACCAGTCACCCATTGTATTGTAGAGGGTGGGTTAAATGGCATCACCTGATGAGGCTGCACTGCTAAATAGAAGAAAGTGAAACGCACGTGTTCCTTGAACATAGGGCGATGAGTGCTTGCCATCGGAATGTGGAATGCAGCAATGACTCAACATTGAGTTGACTGCCGTGCGCTGCTTACTTAAGCAAATACATTGGCTTCTGTTTATTATTATTATTAAAGCTAGTAATCTCTTCTCAAATATCGGGATCACTGATATTTCAACTGGCATTAAATAAAAGATGAGCGTATTATCTCAGGTATCCATCAGGAAAGAGCTGTCGTGTCATGGTAATTACTCAACTGCTGCTAACATCTGTATTCACTTAGCATTAGCCATTCCTGGCCTAACAGGACGTTAAAGTGGGGCAATTAGTTTTTCTTTCAATCTTCAACGCAGCAAAAATTGCTAAACGCTAAATATAATCCATAGACCATCCGCAAAATATGTCCGCTCGTTAGCTCGTGTATGAGGGCACACGGATGGTGGTGTCGCGTTTCCAATTGTGGAAAAGGCTTTCTGGATGGCCGGTTCATAATGGCCGGCGATTGACACTGGGCGCCCGTTAGCGGCCAAGCGGCAGAAGGGGTGTCACGCTCCAGTCTCTGCGCTTCATGCATCTTTTACGTGATCACTTGGCAGCCACTGAATTGTGACTGTGACCTCCCTGTTCAGCCACTGTGGTCCCCACTCCATCAATTTGTACCGGGGAGAGGCGAGGACCGAGCACCGTCAATTTTACCCAACGACTATTGGGGGGTCCCTGTGGAATTTTGACGTTTACAGCCTCGGGTTTTTGGAGAGTGTTTACTGCCCCGCTGGCCTTAGATGGATGGGTGATGAAAGTGGGGTTTATGTGTGTTGCTTGCTCGCCATGTTTTATAAATAATATGTAAATGTTGTCTTGTGAATGAAGAATGTTGGGAGCAAATCGCAGGGGTAGGTTGAGACGAGAATACAAAGACGGGGGAAGGGGAGGGTGTCACACCATGCTGCTGCTGTTAAAGCAAAATAAATCATTTGGAAATGGGCAGCGTGCTTCACGGGAAGAGCTCGCAACGACGGAGAGGGGACTCAGAGAGATGTCAGCGAAAGAAGGGGAAGGCAGCAAAGGCGATGGCAGTGAGATGAGACCACTATTGCACAGGAACAACTGAACAAAGGAAGGAATGAAAGAACATTGCGAGTCGTTAGCCCAGTAGTGGGAAATTAAAGGCTGACAACAATTGTTGTGGATAAAATAATGGGCACATCCCTCGATCCAATATCTTCTTTCTTCCGCTCACTCAGGATTTTATTTTCGCTCTGTCTTGTGATCATTATTCCGTGGCCTTTGTGCCTGGCCCAAAAAACTGCTCCCAATGGCGCTTGTCCTGTGTGTGCCCCATGTCTGTGTCTTTTGCTCTATGCCTTCAGCGTAATTATGATCCACAGTGGCTTTGGAATGGAATGAAGTTAATAAATCTCGTCTCAAGATTCACTTGTTCCGTAAGGCTTTGAAGTCGTCTGGCTCGGACTGTTGTCGTGCTGGGATGATGGCTCGCTGCCGACCTACACCTGCTCAGGACTAATTATTCATTCCTTCGTTTGTTGAACAATTCTTTTAATCGCTTATTTTATGTCCTCCAAATTATAGACAATGACTTTAAATTGAACATTGCTCTGATGTTGCTGTTGACATGCCGTTCTCTCCACAGCTCAGATTTGTAACAAAAAAAATTATTGATGATTGCTTCGAAAAGCTGCTCTCTCGGGACAGCCGCGTCGTTCGCTTCCTCTCCTCTCCTCGCGACGTTTCGCCTCACACGTTCGAGACATCCTCAGGCGCCTGAGAGAGCAGCTTTTCGAAGCAATCGTCATGCATCGAGCCGTGAAAACCTACATCATTGCAAAAACGTTATTGTTGTTGATTTGCCGTTCGTGTGTCGTTGTTGTTGCTGACATGCCGTTCTCTCCACAGCTCTGTACAGCGCTTTGTGACCCTCGAGTGAAAAGTGCTCTACAAGTGCAATCATTATAATAAACATCTAAGTCAGCATTTAGATGTTGTTGAGTCGTTACGTGACACGTCGACGGTGCGAGTCTGGTGAGTGAGCTACGGTGTAGCTGCACCCCGTGCTGTAAATAGCTCTGTGCACGTGACTATCTCATTGTCGGAAACCTCTTAGTCCTATACAGGGTCACGGTGAGCACGGAGCCTATCCCGGAAACACAGGGCGTAAGGCAGGAATACACCCGACGACGGGACGCCAGTCCATCGCCGGGCATTGCGGGACAATTTTAGTCTGCGAGCCAATCAACCTATGCAGCAGCATGCTTTTGGACTGTGGGAGGAAAACGGAGTGCCCGGCGAAAACCCACGCGGACACGGGGAGAGCATGCAAACTCCACACAGAAAGGCACCCGAGCCGAGAGATTCGAACCCGGGACCTTCTTGCTGTGAGGCGACAGGGCTAACCACTGGGCCACCGTGCCGCCCACTATCACATCTCTCTTCTCTTAATTACCATATAATTGCTTTGCTAGAATCTCTTCTCTCTCTCTCTTTGCATCTTTTTGAATAATCTATCATTCATCTCCTCGCTGTATTGTTTCATTCATTAACTGTCAGTACTCACTTAAGCCTGTACAGGATTGCGATGAGCCAGAACCTGTCCCGGCAGACACCGGTTGCCAGGCAAGGCTATACCTATGGGGACGCGTGTTTGAACTTAGCACAAAAATGCATCCTAGCCAGGAATCGAACCCGGGTCTTCTGACTGAGAGGCGGCTGTGCTACTCACTGCATCACTCTTCGTCCAGTGTTTGAATGTATTTCTGACAAATCTCTGAGTTGTACTCTGTCACTTCTAAACCCATCACTCATGTTTTTCACGTCTCTCTTGTGAATGCATTTTCCTTTCATCTTTATATTCCCATTGTTTGTTATACACATGTAATCCACGGGAATTAGCATGTCAGTCGACGGCAGACCTCAACGCAGAAGGTTTTGTTTGGATAATCCCTGCTCTGTGCCCTTTCTGGAATATTTTATTTAACGCTAGCTCAGTGGCGAATCAATCACGTTTGCCCTTTGGTCACACGTAGGGCTGTCGCCTCTGAGGTACACCAAAAAATCCAAGCGCTTCGTGGTAAAAAATAATATCTCACAGCACTGTAAGCGGAGAGGGCCTACGCAGGAACGCTTCGTTTTCGAGCCGTGGATTGTTGCGGCAGTGTTATGTAACCGACGCGATGCGAGACTTTGAACGTCGATGGAAGGAGACTCGCAGATTTCGCAGGGCAGCAGGTCTCTCCCAAGATGATGATCTTGGGGAATATCAGGTCAGGTGGCAACTTTATTTACATGTGACCACGCCTCGGTCCTTTTCACGTAACTCCAACCGCACGGAAAATGAAGGCCATTATATACTTAACTGGGCGGCACCGATTGCCATTATAAAAAAAACATATCTGTACGTTGTATTTCGTGCAGTCAATAGTGACTGAGCAGAGACTATCATCTCAGAACACTTTAAAAACCTGGCTTCAGCCTGCGGTGTTTATTATTTAACCGTAATTTAGTTTCGTAAGTCAGCCCTTTGAAATGTATGATCAGGAATCGTGTCATTATTCAACGATCACTATCGACTTTTACGCTCTCAATGAAATGAATGAACGCTTGTGATGAACGGATAATTTTTGGTCCACGTGTTTTATGCGATTGGCTCACCTGACCTTTGTAGCCACCAGAGGCCGCTAAATGCAACAACGCATTGTCCGAAAGCAGAATGCATCGATGAATCAACATCGTTACCCTGCATAATAACGATAGCATTTCCAGAGCGCTTTTTCACCCGAGGGTCACAAAGCGCTGCACACAGCTGCGGAGATAACGGCATGTCAACAACAACGACATAAGAACGGCCAATCAGCAACAATAACGGGTTTTTTTTTTGGGGGGGGGGGAGTGTTACAAATCCGAGCTGTAAAGAGAACGGCATGTCAACAACAACATCAGGACAGTTCAACTGAAAGTCAAATAGTAGCAATATGAAAATGCAATTATTATTATTAAATTATAGGACATAAAATAAGCGATAAAAATAATTCTTCAACAAACAAGAAAGGAATAAATGTTCCCGAGCAGGCACAGGTCAGCAGAGAGCCATCATCCCGGCATGACAAGACTGAGCAGCGTCAACAGTCCGAGCCAGAGGGCTTGAAAGCCTTACGGAACAAGTGAGTCTTGAGTCATGATTATTTATAAAATTAGCACAGGAGGTATTTTTTTTTCCACCCGTAATAACATCCTCTGAAAGGGGTCACCTTGGTCACAGCGATTAAATAAAAATATGTCGTTTCCTCGGCGCGGTAAATGTTTACAGTTATTTGCTTTAAACATAATAATAATAATTGTACTTCTAGAGCGCTTTTCACCCGAGGGTCACATAGTGCTGCACAGAGTTGTGGAGAGAACGGCATGTCAACAACAACATCAGAGCAGTTCAATTGAAAATCAAACAATGGCTATAATTTAGAGAAGGACGTAAAATAAGCGGTTCTGGCCACCAGAGACAGCTCCCACAGCTTCCGTTTGTTCAGCAGTGACCAACGGACACTGCATTGCCAGGGCCCACGGAGGTGAAACGTGCGCACGAGATATACCGCGCCAGTGACAACCGCTCTTACACCAGCACATGAATGGAATCACAATAATAATTGCATTTATAGAGCGCTTTTCACCCGAGGGTCATGTGGAGGCACATGCCTGTATGCCTCTAATGCTGTGCTTTTGAAACGATCAACTTGATGTACAGGTTTTATGCAAATAACGATGTCAATGACTCTCCGATGTACATTTCGTGGCAGAGAGTACCGCTGTGTCGATGTAGATTTTGACGATTGCTTCGAAAAGCCGCTCTGTCGGGACAGCCGCGTCGATCGCTCCCCCTCTCTCCCCATCGCGACGTTTCGCCCTCACACGTTGGAGGCATCCTCAGGCGCAGTGTGCGTGATCAATGGTGACAAAATCCTTTCTAGTGGACCCTGACCGTCCTCCACGGTGAGGCGAAACGTCGCGAGATGGAGAGAGGGAGCGATCGACGCGGCTGTCCCGAGAGAGCAGCTTTTCGAAGCAATCCTCACGCATCGTTATGATGTAGGTTTTCACGGCTCGACGTTTGAGAACTGCTCTGCAAGAGCTGCTCTCAAGGGTTGTCGCCTCCAGCAACATCTCCTCTGTGCCACCATCACAGGAAGTGATACGTGGCGGGTGCTGCAGCCGTAACATCTGAGCCACGCAAAAGGATGGCTCTGCCCGAAACGGTTCAGTTCCCGCCTCGGGCGCCTTTCTGTAAAGAGTT
>JAZEWT010000005.1:22593688-22606541 GCA_036362905.1 Mordacia mordax
CCCCCAGCCACCAAAGATGCCCCCAGCCATCAAAGATGCCCCCAGCCATCAAAGATGCCCCCAGCCACCAAAGATGCCCCCAGCCACCAGAGCTGAAAGATGGTTTGACCAGCAGAAGT
Organism: Mordacia mordax; assembly: GCA_036362905.1. Taxonomy (NCBI): domain Eukaryota; kingdom Metazoa; phylum Chordata; class Hyperoartia; order Petromyzontiformes; family Petromyzontidae; genus Mordacia; species Mordacia mordax. The sequence continues at coordinate 22,593,808 of JAZEWT010000005.1, forward strand.
GAAGCCACGATGGAGTGCGTCTCGCAAGCGGCGGTGGCGTGTGTTTGAGTACATTGCAGCGAATGTTAATGCCCGTACTTTTTTTCGCGTACGTGTTATTCTGCAAACACAACGGCAGCTTCTTCCATCACGCGAAACGCATCCCGTGCGTGTTAGACCCGACAGCGAGTTTGCAATGTAGCATTTTTTTAATTGTGTTACTGCACTCGCCGGAAAACTGTCCCAGACCTTAAATAGTCAGCTATATTGGGAGGCAAGAAGTCGAAGTAGAAAGAATAGCGTTAATTTACGTCTATTCACAATAGGTGACGAAAAATACTTAGCTTCTGTATTTGAGATAAATAAATCCGACACATTCTTGTGATTTTTTGTATTCACGTCTCAAACTCGTAATTTAATTTCTCTTTTAACTTCTGCAAGATATTCTGGTGGTCAGCTTATCGACAGGCTTCCGTCATTACGAAAGTGCATCCAGGTGTCAGCATCAGCCGGCTTGAATTCAATTTGATGTGATTGCCAGGCAGCAGGGCAAGGTGTCAATTTAAAAAGAGTAGGCGTGCCTTATTTTGTTAATTTGCGTTACGATGTGTTCATTGCACATTAAGTTATTTAGAGCCTATACGCTAAAATCGTTGTTGTTGATTTGCCGTTCATATGTCGCTGTTGTTGCTGACATGCCGTTCTCTCCACAGCTCTTTGCAGCGCTTTGTGACCATCGGATGAAAAGCGCTCTTGAAGTGCAATTATTATGATTTCGTGAGATCAAGTTACAATCAAACTCACTTGATCTGGGATTACCAGGGGAGACGGGGAGGAAGACTTGTCTCAAGTTCCAAATATCTGGGATCCCAACTGCCCTCATTAAAGCGTTGGCATGACTGTGAATAACCACGGATGTTTGGACGTATTTGCCAAATAACTCTGTTTAACCATTGTATGGGCCCCGAATATTTGAACGGCTACTTCCTCAGGATGTTTGTAACCGGGTTTTATCGCAGATAACTAAATTCACGGATAATTAGTTCACAGATATATAGGGAGTCTGTAGTAAATATTCTGGCGTTTCTATAAGAGCAGACACTTGCACGCAGCAATTAGAAATCTGATTCGTGACATATATGGACGTTTAATTATCCTGCCTCTTTTCTGTTTAATTTCCCTGACGATTTGGAACCTACCGGTTGGGGAATGGCCCCTTCCTTTTCTCTCCTTCTTCTCTATCACCGTTCCGCTCTTCACCCCAATCGACCTCCTCCTGCTCCTTCATTGGGCAGGAGGCGAGGCGATAGAATAATAATAATTACATTTATAGAGCGCTTCTCACCCGAGGGTCACAAAGCGCTGATATCGGCGGCTTGTGATTGGGAAGCAATGTAAGTAAAATATGCGTTTTAGACAATGGTCCGTGCAGATATATGGCAAGCTATTTCATGCAAAAAAATACATTTTCCTCATGTTTGTCTATGTTTTGTTGCACCCCTCTGTTATATTCCAATGGTGATACTAGCATTGTGTCGTGAAGACATTTACATTAATAATGCCCCACCTTGTGTCAGTAAAGACCCATCTACTTTCAAAACCAGCAAGTGATACAATGCAACTGCGATTAAGGCACACCAACTGTTGCAATAATGTTAGGCTTTTTGCTCATCCATCTCTTTTAACGTTTCAAAAAAAGGATTAATCATACAGGGCGGCACTGTGGCCCAGTGGGTAGCGCTGTCGCCTCACAGAAAGAAGGTCCCGGGTTCGAATATGGACTCGGGTGCCTTTCTGCGTAGGGCGGCAGGGTGGCCCAGTGGTTAGCGCTGTCGCCTCACAGCAAGAAGGTCCCGAGTTCGAATCTCTCGGCTCGGGTGCCTTTCTGTGTGGAGTTTGCATGCTCTCCCCGTGTCCGCGTGGGTTTTCGCCGGGCACTCCGGTTTCCTCCCACAGTCCAAAAGCATGCTGCTGCATAGGTTTATTTGCTCGCAGGTTAAATTGCCCCGCAGTGCCCGGCGATGGACTGGCGTCCCATCGTGGGTGTATCCCTGCCTTGCGCCCTGAGTCTGCCGGGATAGGCTCTGGCTCACCGTGACCCTGTATAGGACTAAGCGGTTTCAGACAATGAGATGAGATGAGCCTTTCTGCGTGGAGTTTGCGTGTTCTCCCCGTGTTCTCCCCGTGTTCTCCCCGTGTCTGAGTGGGTTTTTGCCGGGCACTCCGGTATCCTCCCACAGTCTAAAAAACATGCTGCTGCATAGGTTAATTGGCTTGCAGACTAAATCACCCGCAGTGCCCGGTGATGGGCTGGCGTCCCACCGTGGGCATATCCCTGCCTTGCGCCCTGTGTATGCCGGGATAGGCTCCGGCTCACCGGGACCCTGTACAGGACTAAGTGGTTTCTGACAATGAGATGAGATGAGATAAATCATACAGCTACATTGCAACATCGCTGACTACTTAGAGAGTACTATAGAGCATACTGCACCCTTGTGTGGCGCAGTGGGTAGCGCTGTCGCCTCGCAGCAAGAAGGTCCAGGGTTCAGTTTCCGGCTCGGGTGCCTTTCTGTGTGGAGTCTGCGTGTTTTCTCTCCCCGTGTCCGCGTGGGTTTTCGCCGGGTACTCCGGTTTCCTCCCATAGTCCAAAAGCATGCTCCTGGATAGGTTGATTGGCTCGCAGACTAAAATTGTCCCGCAATGCCCGGCGATGGACTGGCGTCCCGTCGTCGGGTGTATTCCTGCCTTACGCCCTGTGTTTCCAGGATAGGCTCCGGCTCACCGTGACCCTATATAGGATTAAGCGGATTCAGATAATGAGATGAGTGTTTGTATGCATGTATATCCGCACTGAGGGCACCGAGTTTGCACAAATTTGAACTGCACAATACCAATACCTTTACATCTCTTTTCAGATGTACTTGCGGCTTATTGATTACCGTTCGGAAACGTTCGAATGATGTCCGTTTTAAAGTCCCAAATTAGCATTTCCTATCAACCCCCCTAAGCACTTTTCCACATTAATCCTGACGTCAAAACAACGTGCCAGACGCTCGGAATAAAGATCGCCCGTAGGGCGGGTACTCTGCTACTGACAGGACAGACAACAGCAGCTGGACACCGGTGCCAAATGACAGATACAATTCATCTCATCCCATTGTAAGAAACCGCTTAGTCCTGTACAGGGCCGCGGTGAGCCGGAGCCTATCCGGGCAGACACAGGGCGCAAGGCAGGGAATTTCTTGTTTCCTATTAAAATATAACATTGACTTTAGGAAACGCTCATAAAATAAAATGTCAACGAATTATAATGCTGCACACTACTACATTTAGCATGTTGTCCTAATTCTAATCGTCAAAATTTGTATTCAGCAGAAAATATACAATGTATTCGTTATAGACGGCAATTTTACATTTCAGTGAGACATCACTCATTCCCCTATGTTACCCCCGTGGTCTGGAACTACCTTCGCCCAGTCATCTGTGCTCTCAGATCTGTGCTCTTGTTCAAGTTCAGGCTCTCGAGCCTTCCCAGTTTCCTCTCTCCACAATTGACCGCCTTTCTCTCCCAATGAATTAAATACTCGTACTGTTTCTTTACGATGCCTTAAGATGAGGTTACCTTTCGAAACTACATGAAGCCTAATTGTATTGTATGCTCATTTGGGAAACATTATGTCTGGTTTTGACCTCCGATTGACCTGTTTGATTATCTCAGTGACGTCAAATTGTCTCCGGACAGTTGGAAATTGTGTTACAATTATCTTCAGTCACGTCACTAAAAAACAACTATACATTACATTATTCAATAATGACGCAACATTGCATCTCGGTTCGATGGCTACCTCGCACTATAAACTTGATGTCACTCAAGCCAATGTAAATACTGTCTGCCCAAAATAGAGTGTGAATGTATATTGTGTATTATAATGGCAGGATCGCAAGTAATGGCACTGACTTAATAAAAATAATTGCACTTCTAGAGCGCTTTTCATCCGAACGTCACAAAGCACTTGTGGAGGCTTTCATCCAGCAGTGGATTGACAATTGCTGATGGTCACGATCGTATGTTATTAATGCAGTACACACAAGTAAACTTTGGAACTAACCGTTGGATAGCGAGAGAAATGGTCCATATATAAGATCACGTAATTATTCAAATTCTAGAAGACTCTAATTACATATGCTGTTTAGTCAGGAAGGGCTCAATTAGGCTCGGGATGTGTCTCGTAGAAGATATTGCTGGGACCGTTGGCCAATTACCTTTTTAGGCATTTTGTTTGCTTGTGGAGAAGAAATGTAAACATCCGGAGAAAACTTATGTGTATGAGAGATTACTGCATTGATAAGGGTACTTAGCGTCATGGATAGTACACCAAGTTTAGTATAAGCAAAGCATGTTTTTTAGCATAATTATGTTGATGTCATGTTTCCACATGGAATGAACATGAATTTAAACAGTTCAGTCACAATGGTCAAGTTGAAGTCGTGGTTCAATACACTGCAGGTTAGAATTTCACTGATCTGTAACGTAGTGCTTTGAAGGAGCAACCATGCAATTTCTTGCTCAATGTAATTAATGATTGATGGGTGGAAGTCCAAAGCACAGTAGATTCGACGAATCACACTTCAGGGCGGCGGTTCGTCTCCACAATAATGTTGTTTATATTGTGATGAATGGCAGCACCTTTAGTGGCTGCGGGGCGGTAACTAACGGATCACATGCATCACGTCATCAGCTTAAAATCATTCCCCCAACCTTACGAATCGACGAATAGCGAACAATTATTGTTGTTCTCCCGGCGATGGACTGGCGTCCCGTCGTCGGGTGTATTCCTGCCTTACGCCCTGTGTTTCCGGGATAGGCTCCGGCTCACCGTGACCCTATATATAGGATTAAGCGGTTTCAGATAATGAGATGAGATGAGATTGTTGTTCTACCCCTAACGGGCAGCCAGAGCCTATCTCCGCAGGCACAGGGCAAAAGGCCGGGCTGTACCCGTAACAGGAAGCCAGTCCATCACAGGGCACCCAGAGCAATTCACTCAGCAGGCCAATTAAACGTGCATGTTTTTAAGACTGCGGAAGGAACCCGGAGCACCCGGTGCACGCTCACACCGACACACCTGCATAATAACCTGCATACTGGCAAAAAAGTACCCATAGCGTCCACACAGAAAGGCACCCGAGCCGGGAATATAGAACATGCTTGCTATGAGGTAGTCGGCACAACTCACTGCGCCACCGTGCCGCCAAGCGTATGCTGATCTTTACAAATCCCTCTCGAAAATATGATGGCAGCGGTGAGGCGCTTGGTGTACGGATGGCAAAGAGAATGCACTGCAAGTTACATCAAAGGCTGAATCTTACCCCATCGTAGAAACATTGGATTTGTCCAAGAGCTATAAATATCATCACTGTCGACCATGGACTATCAACTGCTGGATGCAGACCTACCGAAGCCACCTCCACCGCCACCTCCTCTTTCATTCGCTCGATATAATAATAAACCCCACCTGCGTAGAAACGGATCTCATGGCTCCATCACTGGGGCGGATGTCAAAGTTTTAAATAATGGTTACTTGACGTCGGTGTGCAACAATAACAACACGACGATGATGACGACAAGGATGTATAACGGTGATTGTGATCGCGATAATGTTGCTGACGACAGTGATGGGGAACAGTGACGATGTTCGTCTCTTCCTTTATGACACCAGTTACTAACGCTGCTACCACAATCAATGGCGATGTTATTGTTGTTGTGCTTGGATGATGGCTCGCTGTTGACCTACGCCTGCTCAGGAACACTTATTCCTTCCTTTATTTGTTTAACAATAACTTTATCTGTAAGGTTATGAGCTTCATTCATTTATAGCCATTATATTACTTTCATTGATCTACTCTGAAAGTCGTTGTTGTTGATATGCCGTTCTCTCCACAGCTCTGTGCGGCGCTTTGCGACCTTTGATTGAAAAGCACTCCTTTAGCAGTGTAAATATTATAATTGACAGAAAATCGTTATTTGCTGCCACCAATTTCACCTGTTTTGGGTATAACTACTCTAGCCTTGGTTTACACTGCCCATCCTTTAAACCAGCAAAGCCTTACGTCGTCTCAAAACTCTTATTTTTCAGTAGGGTCCTGCATTGGGATGTTTGGCCGATTCCTTGAATGAGTGAGTGCTTTGCCTGTGGAATGAAACCAGAGAGAACAGATACCCAAAGAGAACCAACGCATTGGAGAGGGTGAGTCTTGGCTCTCCACAAAAATTCAACAATTCACAGCTATACTGCCACATTATGACAATTGTTGAGGTCACTGCTACAGAGATGGCCTACTGGCGACTCAACAAGAAAACATAGTGAGTTCCCATGAGTCAGCGACAGAAGACATGTACGTGCATAGCAACTTGCTAAGCTACTGCCGGCTAAGCCCACCCCCTACCATGCCATATGCAGTATGGGGGGTTTTGGACCATACTTCACCGTGCTGATCAGTACGGGTTCGTGAAGGCAGGGTTCATAGATGTGCGAGCAGAGAGAACAGTACAAGACCTTGCTGCTGCACACCATCTCATCCCACAGCAGCCTAGAGCAACCTGGCCTCTCATCAGGTTCAACACTGTAGCTTTTAACATCCAACGAGACGGGCCAGCACAGTGGCACAATGCAAACGCTCGCGACTCACACCGAGAAGGCCCTGCTTTCCATTCCTGGCTAGGGGCCTTCCTGTGTGGAGTTTGTGCATTTTATCCGTATCCGGATGGGTTGTCGCCACCTACTCCGGTTTCCTCCCATAGCCAATATATATGAGAAGAAAAAAAACACTCATTTTTTGTAATGATGTAGGGTTTCACGGCTCGATGCATGATGATTGCTTCGAAAAGCTGCTGTCTCGCGGGAGCAGCTTTTCGAAGCAATCATCACTCATTTTTTGGCCGATAACATCTTAATATATAGAGGACGCAGTGTTTGGAAAATGCTGGCGCAGGCTTATCACATGATTACTTTCCGTCTCCCCTACCGGCCTGCAGTTACTCGCGTTCACAGTAATGTCGGTGGTATCTTTGTACGCAGCCATAGATGTGCTGGTAGAATAACAGAACTCCCAGGGTCAATACTGTCCCACCAGCAGCATTATCACCATGCCAATCATCATTATCATGTGGTTGATAAAATGGATACTTTTTTGTGAGGCTACACTGCTATGTGGGAAGTCAACATTGCCAGTTGTTGTTAAGTGCACGTTATTTTAAGACTTATTCTTTCGCATGGTAGGATGGAAAGCAATAGTTGTGAAAAGAGTTCTAGTTGAATGCTAAGTTACGTCAGCCAATAGCGGGAGTAGACACTGTATGGATCGCAGTGCCGATCTAGATATCCATTTAGCGTAAAACATATATAAGTTAAAGTAAATAAATAATACTTGAAGTGTTACCGTTTCCATTTTTATCGTATCTATGTGCAGTTCATTGAGCCTCTTGAGTGAAAGGACCTTAGATATGTAAATTATTACCATTAATGTGATGCAATGCAGAGAATAGTTTAAAAAACGCAAGGATAATGCTAAAATCATCTCTAATCTGCAGATACCTCCTTGAGAATGTGGAATTTCCACTCCGGATGCACGAGAACCGACAAGACAGATGATGAACATCTACAGGACTCGCTTCGTCGTGACAGCCATTTTAATTTAATCGTTAAAGTGAAAAGTTTGTAAATCACATAATTCATGCCATGCTGTTCCCAAATCAAGAACATGATTGTTTGTTAGATGTATGGCGATACATATTTAAACATGTATGACACAAGAGCCTGGATGATTAAACGTTCAGTTGATCGGGTGGAAGAAGGCCTCCCAATACCAAGGTCGGGAGCTATGATCCTGAACATAGTTAACTGGATTCTAGTCCTCGAACAAGGTTAACACAGTATCATCATGATACCAAATTGACCCATTTGAGCACCTACTGATGAGCGCATACAATTTGCTGCAGGGTTCCCAAAGGTGGTGGATGTTATTCTAGACGAAGAACAAATAAATATGCATTCCTAAAGGACGTAAGTGTGTTGTTGACTTATGTTTAGCGGTTGTGTTAGTACAGGTTTCAAATTATATGAACTTTATCCCTTACTTGAGCCGCCAGTCTCCAGAAACGTTTTAAGTGCTAATGCTGCTTTTGAAATGCTTTCTTTTACCAATTTCCCACCTAAAGTAAATTCGCCCGTGGCAGGGAATTGGTTTTAAACTCTTCGCGCTTCCCTCGTGCATCTCGTGTGTGAAGTTATCATTCACGACATTCTCTAACAACTGCAACTCAAACAAAAACTCGAACGTTATCACGAGTGCGAGAGAGTGCCCCTGTGACGAAAGCCGTTCTCTCAACCTGCATTGCAACCAAAACTGGCTGTTGCAGGCTTAGTGCAAACTTTCGTATGTGATGTCGACTCGAATTTGCTTCGAACTAATTTTCATCACGAGACCAGTTTGATCACCTGCGTTACTTCCTCTTCGAGAAGAGAACGAGAGTCGGCAGAGAAAACTTGGTCACATTAATAGCTCTCCGATGTGGTTACAGATTGTGCCGTGTGTCATTCGGCATGATGTCTGACACTTTGCTCCATGTGCTGCAAGGTTATTCAGGAACCGGACGAACACGACAACACATTGGAGAGCTATGCAGCACAACTGCAAAAGCCCATGCAGTTGTATATTCAGATTTATTGTAATCCGAGGCCAATGTTCGTTCTTCTGAGGCTCTCAATAGTGTTCCCTTAAGTATTCCACGTACAAATTGTATCAGGATGAGTCGTCCACCAACAGTAATCGTAGGTGTAGCAATAAGAGGCCAAATAGAAGAGAAAACAATGGCTCGATCAAGTAGAACATCCACTGACAATAGCTACACGAGCCTTCAGAGTAACCTCAGGTTAAACGTACACCTAGACCTTAACCTACAGGCCTTCAAACGTGTAGGTCACCTTAGTGCCGATGAGTTATTCAGCGCCAGAGATAAGGTTAGTAGTGCTCTTACCGACAGACGCTACGTTGGTCGCTGCTTTTAAGTGCCAGGAAGATTAGGGTTAGAGGTGGAAGAGTAAAAGTTAGTAGTTCCACTACTCGCAGCAGCAGCAGCAGCTGCAACAGCAGGAGCAGCCGTTACATTGTTTGTTGTTCGTTCATCTGGCGCCAGTACAAATCCGATTCGGAGCAGCCGTTCGTGTAGTTTCTTTATTTTTCCTTAAAGGCGAAATACGACAAAGACCACCGACAAGGGTGGCGCAAGTCTTGGCTGCTGGGCCCCTCACACGTCCGTCTCGATCTTACTGCCGCCTGCGACCTGCTTGTGCTGCTGCGCCGTCGCCACGTTGCAGTTGCTCAGCTTGAGCTCGTCCTCCACGCACGAGTCCTCGTGCACGCGCTCGTCCTTGCCGTCGAGCTTCTCGAACGACGAGAAGCTGCAGATGCTGCCGTGGCACATCACCGCGTTGGCCTCGGCGTTGGAGTGCAGCGCTTCGTGGAAGGGCGTGCTGTGCACGTGCAGGTAGACCGTCTGGTCCTCGCCCTCCGTCTCGCGCTGGTAGAAGTAGTTGAAGTTGGACACGATGACCGGCACGGGCAGCGAGACGGTGAGCACGCCGGCGATGGCGCACAGCGATCCCACGATCTTGCCGCCCACGGTCTTGGGCGACATGTCCCCGTAGCCGACCGTGGTCATGGTGACAAGCGACCACCAGAAGGCCTCGGGGATGCTGTGGAAGTGCGTGCTGTGGTGGTCGGCTTCGGCGAAGAAGACGGCGCTCGAGAAGAGGATGACGCCGATGAAGAGGAAGAAGATGAGCAGCCCCAGCTCGCGCATGGACGCGTGCAGAGTCTGGCCCAGGATCTGCAGCCCCTTGGAGTGGCGCGAGAGCTTGAAGATCCTGAAGACGCGCACCAGGCGGATGACCCTGAGGATGGCGAGCGAGACGGTCTGTTGCCCGTTGGTGTTGCCCTTCTGTTCCGCCATCTCCGTGCTGAGCGTGATAAAGTAGGGCACGATCGCCACAATGTCGATGATGTTCATGAGGTTTTTACCGAATTCGACTTTGCTGGGGCACGCACAAAAGCGGACCATGAGCTCAAAGGAAAACCAAATGATGCAGATGGTTTCCATGATGAAGAAAGGGTTGGCAAAGACATTGTAGCAGAGGATCTTCGTCTGGTTTGCGTAGCAAGATACCTTGTAGACGTCTCCGTCGTCGTGGAACTCGGGCAGCGTCTCCAGACAGAAGATAATGATGGAGATGAGGATAACGAGCACGGACACGATGGCGATGGCACGCGCCGGGCTAGAACTCTCCGGGTACTCGAAAAGGAGCCACACCTGGCGCTGGAACTCATTTTCCGGAAGTGGCTTCTCGGGCTCCTTCACGTAGCCCTCGTCCTCGCGGTACCGCAGCATCGTCTCCTCGCCCAGGTCGTAGAAGCGCACCTCCTCCGTAAAGATGTCGAAGGGCACGCTCACAGGCCTCCTCAGCCTGCCGCCCGACTGGTAGTAGTAGAGGATCGCGTCGAAACTCGGCCGGTTGCGGTCGAAGAAGTACTCGTTGCGCAGCGGGTCGAAGTAGCGCATGCGCTTCTGCGGGTCGCCCAGAAGCGTGTCGGGGAACTGCGCGAGGGTGCGCAGCTGCGTCTCGAAGCGCAGGCCCGACACGTTGATGACGACGCGCTCGCAGAAGTCGTGGCCGTCGGGTCGCTGGAGCTCGTAGCGCTCCTGCGGGTAGCCCCCCTGCACGGCGACGAGGGCCCCGTCGTCAGAGCCGGCCTTGACGCCCACCACCGTCATGACGGTCGGCGAGACGGGGAGCCGGGGGCCGTCAGCATGCGCGCGCGCTCCCCCCGCGCCCGTCCGGCGGCTCCTGCGGGCAGATGTGTTCGCACACAAATACGTACGCACGCATACGCGCACACACACACACGGACAAAGATGCCCCGTGCAGCCTTGCCAGGCTGAATGGTCAAGTGCTGTTAATGAGTACCTATGAAGGCCTGCACGGCACATGAGCGGATGGGTGGCTAGCACTACGCTTGGCCGCATTTTGTCTCTCTCGTGGCAATATTTGTGCACCACTCCAGGTACTCACTGGAGGCTGAGTCAAGCTATGAGAAGGCCTAGACCCATCTCTCATCTCATCTCATTATCTGAAACCGCTTAATCCTATATAGGGTCACGGTGAGCCGGAGCCTATCCCGGAAACATAGGGCGTAAGGCAGGAATACACCCGACGACGGGACGCCGGTCCATCGCCGGGCATTGCGGGACAATTTTAGTCTGCGAGCCAATCAACCTATCCAGGAGCATGCTTTTGGACTGTGGGAGGAAACCGGAGTACCCAGCGAAAACCCACGCGGACACGGGGAGAGCATGCAAACTCCACACAGAAAGGCACCGGAGCCGAGAGATTCGAACCCGGGACCTTCTTGCTGTGAGGCGTCAGCGCTAACCGCTGGGCCACCGCGCCGCCTGAGACCAATTCTATAGGACCTGAAATTGATTTCCCGAAGAAGCTCCCAAGCACGTGCAGCGAATCGTCGGACATTGTGTCAACAACAACAAAAAAACGTTATTGCTGATTTGCCATTCTTGTCTCGTTGTTGGTGTGACATTTTCTGCGCAGCTCTGTGCAGCGCTTTGTGACCCTCGGGTGAAAGGCGCTATAAAAATGCAGTTATTATTATTATTAACATGTGCATAATCCACATGCACATTGCCCAGCTACAGAGCAGCACAACTGAAGCAACTGAAAGCTATGATGAGGTCGAAAGCTTGTTTGCGCTGTGGCTATCTGTAATAAGGGGATGGGGGGGGAGGTTAAAACGATTCAATATCTAACAAACTTTAATATAGTAATAATAATAATATGTGCATTTATAAAGTGCCTTTCACCCGAGGGTCACAAAGCATTGGGGCTATTAAGGACTCAACCGACTGAAAACTGGCCAAATTGATCAACGAAAACTTGTTTAAAACCAACCTTAAAAGGATCTCCGTGTTTGCAAATACCGCATACAATTGTTTGCCACGGACACCTAGCCACAGACTTCCCTACTGCTAATAAACCTATTAAATTCTACAAACAAACGCATAGGAACTATTTTTTTTCCTTACTTGTAATATAACGGTACGGGTACAAACGAGTAAAAATAAAGTCAACATTTTAATTCTGGTTTGCGTACGTTGATGTGAGCGTACGCATGCACGTGTGACTCTGCTGGTGTAAGCAATCGTCTATGTGCATACGTGAAGAGGTTGAGCCCGTTTATCAATCCACTGCTGCATGAGGGTCACCTCGGTTGCCACTTTCTCCATAGACCAAGCCCCAGCCATATTTCTCAGTCGGTCTAGCCATACCTGTCTATCGAAACCGCGTAGTCTACTGTCGCACAGTTCAGACCAATACCGCCACCAGACCTAAATACAATTCAAATCCTGCCCTCCAGGACAGAGAAGCCAATTCCCAGAACACCTGGCGACCCTAGGACCAGGTGGCAAATGGTGCAGGTCTTGTGAGTCAATTTAACCACGGTGCGCTTCACAACGCTGGCCAATGCTGGTTCGTGGATGCGGGGAGCATATGTATGGATAAATGGAAGTGTGGTGCAACGAGAGATGAAAGTAAACTGGTACAGTCCGCTACGGTGTACTGGTAAGAGAGTGGTTGAAGCATTCAGTACAGTGCAAGTGGGAAGGGTGGGGGTTGCGATACGCC
>JAZEWT010000005.1:22646653-22668261 GCA_036362905.1 Mordacia mordax
CTTGGGGAGATGTGCGTGGTGTTGATGAGTGTGAGTGCGGTGATGTTGATGAGTGTGGTGATGTACGTGGTGTTGATGACTGTGGTGATGTTGATGAGTGTGGTGATGTTCGTGTTGTTGATGAGTGTGGTGATGTTCGTGGTGTTGATGAGTGTGGTGATGTTTGTAATGTTGATGAGTGTGGTGATGTGCGTGGTGTTGATGAGTGTGGTGATGTGCGTGGTGTTGATGAGAGTGGTGATGTTCGTGGTGTTGATGACTGTGGTGATGTTCGTGGTGTTGTGGTTGATGCGGTGCGTGGAGGACGAAGTGGTGAATGGATCTCGGTTGCATGCAGGAGTGTACGTACACGCGTGTGTGTGCGTACGCGTGTGTGTGTCTACGCATGTACATACACGGTGGCCCAGCGGTTAGCGCGCTGGGCTACAAACCCGTGACGATTTTCTGAACCGGTCCCGGCCTCCCCTAGGTCGGCTCAGCCTCAAATGAGTACCTGGTGCAGTGTGTAAATATTGCCATTAGGGAGACAAAGGCGGCTGGGCCTGGTTCTGATGACACCCACTCGTGTGCCGTGTCGACCTTCATAGGTGCTGGCTAACGGCACTTGATCCTAAAGTCTATTCAGGCTATATGGGGGATCTTTGTGTACGCCAATAGTGTGCACATGTGTGTGCAAGAACGTGCGTGTGTGTGCAGGAGTGGGTACACGGTCAGAGACCCGTGTGCACAGGTCCGTGTGTACAGGAGCGTTCTGTACACTTGCGTATTTTCAAGATATTGTGCACACGTGTATCTATAAAAGTGTGTGTACATGTCTGCAACCAGGAGCGTATACAACATTCATGTACACACGTGTGAATTTGTGTACGAGTGTGTACACTTGTCCCAGAGATTTTTGTCCCAGAGACAAATATTTAAATTTGCGTGCAACAGTGTGTGGGGCTGGCCACCCACACCCTCGCTTGCTGAGCTGGCCTTTATAGGTGTTCGCTAACAGCACTTGACTACGGGGCATCTTTGTCAATGTACGTGTGTACACGTGTGTGCATAAACTTGTACTGTTCTGCAGCATGACAGGTTACCCCTGCTAAGTGTTTGCCTTTGGCTGGGTGATGCTGTCAGTATTATTGTTATGCATTGCGAAAGCAACACTTAATTTAAATCCAGCAGGTAATACCAAGACACGTATTCAGCGATTTGTGACTCTTGGGTGAAAAGCGCTCAATGAATGCAATTATTATTATTCGTTCTTAGTTTTGCGAAGTAAAATCTTGGGTTCATCCAGCAATGGATTGATCATGGTTGAGTATGATGGTACTGTAATGATCCCTCACGGCTCACAATTGTCTCCTCATTCGTTCCTATCTCTAACACTCGCTTCTATCTATCACACTTGTTCCTATCTCTAACACTGAGGTGCTTTTATTCCCACCTCGGGTGCTTTTCTGTGTAGAGTTTGTGTGTTCTTTCTCTACCCCCTGTTCTGTGCGAGTTAACTCCGGTTTTCTCCCACAGCTAAAATAAAACACTAATTAATTATCCGATCATATCTCAGTGCACAGATCGCAATGTCTGCCGAATGTTGGCACCGGCTGATTGGGTCACACACCCCCCCCCCCGCGGTTTCCTCGCTATGCCTGCTCCTGTACAAACAGCGTTATTATTCTTATATCATCTATATACAATCGTACAAGCGGTATACAATGTTATATAATCTCTTATCCACAGCTCTGTGCAGCACTTTGTGACCCTCGGGTAAAATGTGCTCTAGAAATGCAACTGTTATTATTCAGCAGTGAATTGGCAAACCAGTGTTCATTTACATATGCCGTTAGAGGATATTTTGCATGTTTAACGCTCAACTGTGGGGCAGTAGAGATGTTTATCTGCAAAAGGGCGGGCGCATATGTTCCATGTATTAGCCACCTGAGTCGGTGGCTCAAATGTTGAATCGACTAACCCGGCCGGGGTTTAAACACAGTTGGCACTTGCCGGGTGTGTGGCTCCAGTGTTGTGGTGGGTGCCAAGAAGGGCTTGCAAAAAATACCAAAAATCCAACTGTGAGCTGCAGTGTTACTCGAAAGGTATTGGCTGGGTGGGATTCGTGGGGCCCCGTTAGGGTGAGTGACCGCATCCAACGCAACAAAGCACCTCCTCACACTGCCTCTGCCTCCGCGTGATGGATTGCTAATTGATGCTAATGCTGCTGGAGTTGCTGCTGAGGCCACTGTCGCTGGGTGAGGCTGTAGCCACCGCTTGTGCGCGGGCTCGGCGCTGTCTCTACCGCGTTTGAAAGCAAGTGGTACTCCAATAAGAAAAGCGTCGGGCTTGGGCAGAGCACATCGCAAAACGGGGTGATGGCCAACTGAAGCCCCTTGTTGACCGGGTCGCGACCAAGAAGGGTGACTACTGCGGAGATGAAGCGGTGCGATCAGTGTATTCACCAGACTGAGATGGATTGTAACAACATTGGACCGTGAAGGATGATAATGGCTTGAGGAGGCCCTCATCCAGCAGTAGATAGACAGGGGCTGATGATGATGGGTACACCGCATGTTTGGCGTCGTGATTAACTACCTGCATTGTGAACTCCGTGACCTGAGTTTGATTGCCGACCACGGTTAACATCAGTGGTGAGCGATATATGAACCAGTCCGGGGGTTCTCCTCCTTCCCTAACCCACATTGACAAAAATGATAAAGTATGGTCAAAACAACCCCCATGACTTACATGTGGTTTGGGGAAGCCTTTATCCAGCAGTGGATTGACAAAACGCTGCAAGCGTATGAAGTGTACGCAAAGTCTTTGCTGGCTTTTACTTGCTGGATTTGGGCCAATCGAGATATTTCTATTTATATATAAACAACATCTTTTAAATTTGTATTTACTAAGCACAGGGTCACAAAGGCTGATGCAGCGTTACTATTAACATAGACTGAGTTTTTCTTGCAGATAAAACGTTGATCGTTTAAAAAAAAAGATCATAGCTTGCTACTCGGAGAAAGATAAGATGGGAGGAAGTTCTAAAGTGTAAAACTACGCAGAAAGGAAGACAGTGGAGAAATAATTTAATGGGAATTGGGAATACTGAGCCAAGAGACAGCACTGGCTCCTTTGGTATAATGCATGCCACTTATACAATATTAGACATGTGTCCCGTCAAAGAGGGCCTAGGAGGGAAAACAACTGTAAGCGAAACCACACAATTGTAAAAAAAAAACCAGGGGGACCATACGGGTATGGACGGTGCGTGGAAACATGTGTGCACCGACGTGATGTATTTTTTTATTCATAAGACACGACTGGTGGTGATGTGATGCATGCAGAACCCACTTTGTGATGTGTTTTTTTTTCCTTCTATGCCCTTGTTTATGGACGATGTCTGCGCAATACTGTACAGCGATTGGCGGGTTGCGGGGGGAGGAGAGAGAGGGGCCAGCATTGGTGAATTGGGTTTCTTCTAGAATCCCGTGGCTGTGCAAGCTTTGGGAATGCCAAACAACGCCGTCCAACAAAATGAAATGCGTTTCCCCCTTGGAGAAGCGTGCAGCAGGGTGGCGCGACTTGTTGCAACCCCAGCAGCAGCCATAAAGCAATAGACAATGTGTGAACCCAAGTGTCCCCCCACGTTTATTAATTGAAGAATCAGCCAGGTTAATTATGTAACCGACACGTGTGTGTGTGTGTGCGCGCGCGCTGCGCGTGAACAGTCATCCACAGCAGGAGGCAGCAACTGGTCGCTAGAGGGCGCTGTCTTTTGCACACCTATTGCTTGTCTCATCTCATTGTCAGAAACCGCTTAGTTCCTGTACAGGGTCGTGGTGAACCGAAGCCTATCCCGGCAGACACAGGGTGCAAGGCACGGATATGCCCACGATGGGACGCCGGTCCATCACCGGAAATTGAGGTCAATTTAGTCTGCAAGCCAATTAACCTACGCAGCAGCATGTTTTATGGACTCTGGGAGGAAACCGGAGTACCCGACGAAAACCCACGGGGACACGGGGAGAACATGTAAACTCCACACAGAAAGGACTCTGGGAGGAAACAGAAGTACCCAGCAAAAACCCACGCGGACACGCGGAGAAAGTACAAACTCTAGACAGACAGGCACCTGAGCCGAGATTCGAACCCGGGACCTTCTTGCTGTGAGGCGACAGCGCTACCCACTGGGCCACCGTGCTGCCCCCGATTGCTTGTAGTAACAGTAATTGCACTTCTAGAGCGCTTTTCACCCGAGGGTCACAAAGCGCTGCACAAAGCTTTAGAGAGAACGGCATATCAGCAACAACAACGACATGTATTGCAAATCAACAAGTCACCAGGGCAGGCGTGGTGCTGGTCACCCACATATCGTGGGGAGGACAGTTTACAATGTCAGATGCAGAGGGCAGAATCATATAGAACAGCATTGGTTTGGGTTATGGATTCTAATTATTATTTCAATGCAATTGACAAACGCCTTGGGAGAGACGAACAGATTTTGCAGGACAACTACATCGATCCTCCAATACGGGCTTGTTGCATGTGTCCAGGTTACACCTCCATTCCATTGATGACAGAGCCTTCTCGCGCGCTCCTCCCAGACTCTGAAATGCCCTTCCATTGGAGATTGGATCAGCTGAGTCCTTGGGCATTTTAAAATCTCGTCTCAAGACTCAATTGTTCCATAAGGCTTTCAAGTTCTCCGGCTGGGACTGTTGATGCGGCTCAGTGTTGTTGTGCCGGGATGATGGCTCTCTTCAGATTTGTGCCTGCTTGGGAACATTTATTCTTTCCTTGTTTGTTGCAGAAAATTTTTAAACGCTTATTTTATGGGGCGGCACGGTGGCCCAGTGGTTAGCGCTGTCGCCTCACAGCAAGAAGGTCCCGGGTTAGAATCTCTCGGCTCGGGTGCCTTTCTGTGTGGAATTTGCATGCTCTCCCCGTGTCCGCGTGGGTTTCGCTTTGGCACTCCGGTTTCCTCCCACAGTCCAAAAAAACATGCTGCTGCATAGGTTAATTGGCTCGCAGGCTAAATTGCCCCGCAGTGCCCGGTGATGGACTGGCGTCCCATCGTGGGTGTATCCCTGCCTTACGCCCTGTGTCTGCCGGGATAGGCTCCGGCTCACCATGACCCTGTATAGGATTAAGCGGTTTCAGACAATGATGAGTGATGAGCTTATTTTATGTCCATCTGTTATTTATTGCTGATTGACTTTCAGTTAAACTGTCCTGATGTAGTTGTTGATATGCCGTTCTCTCCACAGCTCGGATTTGTAAAAAAAAAAATCCCAAAAAATCGTTATTGCTGATTTGCCGTTTCTATCTCGTTCATGTATCGTTCTCTCCGCAGCTCTGTGCAGCGCTTTGTGATCCTCGGGTGATAAGCACTATAAATGCAATTATTATACAATAAATATGACATTAAACAATTTCCCAATATTTGTTTTCGAAACACTGATAACTTAGCATTTTAAAGTTTTAGTTGAAAGTCAAATCCTATTTTACATGTTTCTGCAACGATGTGTATATTTTTAAAGACCCCAAAAAAAGTTGTTGCTGATTTTCTGTTCTGATGTCGTTGTTGTTGACGTGCCGATCTCTTCACAGTGCTGTGCAGCGCTTTGTGACCCTCGGTTGAAAATCGATATGTGACTGCAATTATTATTATTGTTATTAAAACCAGGATTAAATCTATTCGAGTGTAGCAGGCATTACTCGGTAGTTGTGAAGAACACTCTCGGTGGTTGTGCGGTTGGATTTTCTTGAGCGAAACGCCGTTTCCAGACACGTCTGTGCACAACGCCCGCGGCAGTAGTCACGCGCCACCAAGTCCCCACTGGGATTGCACCTGATTAGCGGCGCAACGAACACGGTTGTGTTGGGATCGTGATATCTTTGTTATTGTGTCGGTGCGGTGTTGCGACAACTGCCCTCTGCTGTAAGGCCCTGCCAGTCTTATTGATTTGCACTCCCAGAACGTTTTGCTGGTCAGTGTGTCCTACATCGAGCGCGTCACACCGACGCAAGACTACCACGTCATCCATCCCCAGCTGCCAAACCCACTTCTTTACGTACAGATGCAGGTTTTCACGGCTCAGTGTATGAGAACTATTCTTAAGCGCCTCCAACGTAGGCGCGCGAAACTTAGCGAAGGAGAGAGGAGGAACACCCGACACGGCCGTCCTCAAAGAGCAGTACTTAAGAGCAATTCTAGTACCGATTTACCCTTTTCATTATCGGCGTGCTTTGTCCTGACTTCCCAGAGCCGACTTCGACATTGCTCCTTTAACAGAATGAACAAGCAGACATATGCACCTCCCCAGATCTGTCCCACCATGTAACAAAAACATATATTTTTCATACGCATCTCATAAATCTATTCTGATATCGTTCTCTCTGCAGCTCTGTGCAGCGCTTTGTGACCCTCGGGAGAAAAGCGCTCTCGAATTTCAAATAAGAAATAAGAATAAATCTACACAGTCATTACTAGATTCCTCTCCGATTTGAATAAGGATATTAGAGTGTACCTGTTGGTCGTCGTGGTGGTTGTGCATTACCACGGTGTCCCCCTTTCCGTTATTTTTTATTTGTGACTTTTTCTGCCTCGCCAATTATTTTACACTTGCAGTCAATCATTCATTGCTTTCATATAAGTGAAAAGTAACAAAAAAATGAAATCTGTGACAATGACGAAACATAGCCGTTATGCACGGGATTTTTTTTGACTGCGTATGATAATTAATGGCTGCATCTCGACGGTTGCAATTAACATGAAAAAGGGATGATGTGTAACGGTGCTTTGTTGCTTAATCACTGGTTTTAAATTATCATTCCAATAAACTCAATACGCACAATGGGATTCCGTTTTTTAGAACACTTGTATATTTTTCCACGTACGTTTATTTCCATTTTGCAATTTAATTCGCAAATGCTCCATTCACTCCGATGGCGGAGTCATTTGTAACAAAAGATCCCTGACGGATGCTTCAATGTTATGTCATTAGTCGTGTGACATGCGGATGCCTACATATTGCTATGCGTTTCGTTATTGCCGTGTCTGCGCCAGACACGGTGCAATTTTGCTCATTAGCGATGTACAGTATTTACACGTCAGTGTGTGCACGCAGCGAAGCGTGCACATGTAAAACAGCCCCTTCTATCAGACTATCGTCAGCCTGGAGTCAATGGCCCGTGCGCTCTCCCCAGAATCGTGTGCCATCCCCCAGCCATCTATGCTTCTCCCCTGCCCTTGTTTTAAATCCAAGCTCAAGGCCTTCCTTTATCTTTGGATATGATTGACCTATACTTTTTATTTGAATTAGACGAATAAATATGCCTTCTTGCCTAGGCTGCCCATGTTCTACACTGTTATTTAGATATGGTTACTTTATACATTATAATTGTTATCTCGGTTTAACAACAATTTCAATCTATTCCTTATAAAGCATATAATCATCGCATCGATCGTTTAATTAATCGGAATACAGGTATTACTTGCACTCAATGGTATAAATGTATAGAATTGTATGTTGATTATTAGAATTGATTATATTTAATTTACTCCATGCTGTATGTAATTGGTACATGTGAGCCGCCCAAGGGATGCAGAGCGTGCCACAATGCTAAAATAATAATTTATTGTTTGTGGAATCATTTATAAATCTGAATTGCTACAATTAATTTAATCTGGAAGAGAGAATGTTGCATTTACTGTAGATGTGTACCGCCTCACCCCAGTCTGGCCGATCAATAAATTATCCAAATTCGGGGTCTTAGTAAAATTCAAGAATCGATTCCTTTTTAACAGCAAATATATTGGTCTGTAGAAGCTGCAATGATTTTGTGCATTCATTATACACAGCTCAGAATAATTTACAGCTCATTATCAATCCACTCCTGGATGATCATTTCATTACAAAGTGCCCGTGATAGCTCGATGTTTATTATTACAACAATAAAGTACCCAGTGAGCTCGCAAATCTAAGTGCAGCATTCCTGTCATGGGGATTGTTTGACCAGCTTTGTGGGTCGGTGATGGGGGATGCCTCGGACCTGTCTGGATATCACATGCCACTGATGGTGTTAGTCGTGAACGCGAATCAGATTCCATTTGCTGGGCTCAAAATAGTGCTCTTAACCAATTCACCACTGCTGTACCACCCGATAAAACACACAAATATAAATGACCATGTGCACGGTTTGATGCATGTACACTGTGCATAAGAACCTATATTCATCGATGTATCGATACATGCCTAGTTACATGTCTAACGTTGTGCATTAGTCTAACCTAATTAGGCCTGTAACGAAATCACCTGAATACGCTCGACCCCATGAGATCTTGGAACCTGGATATTGTGCTGGGATGGATGACCACACCATCACCACAAGGTGTTCTAGGCTCCTGTGGGGCCACATTTTTCCCAGGGCCAGTGTAGCAAAATCCATTGTGCACTATTAGATACTCTATAAACCATGCTAGTATCTACCTTCACAAACCCACACTAACTGCCATGGGTTGGTTGAGTTAAGCAAGCACCCTTTGCACGCAAAACCTTGCAAGTGGCTTTTCTCAACTTTAATTTAGCATGCACCTCGCACAATTCAAGATCCTAAATCCTGGAATTTATCAGCAAGGTCTAATACCATGTCCTCCATGGATGAGGATTATCATCACTGTGAAGCAGTCTCATTATTATCCTGCGATTTAGTGCTCCCAAGTCTCTAACCACCTTCAGCAACCCGCACTGATCAACATACTGAGGCATGATAGAATAATCTCCATGATGTGCATGGCATAGGAAGGGCCTCATCTAGCAGCGGCTTGACACAAGACCGGTACATGTACTCTAAATCGACACGTGTGTGTCTTTTTTTCTGTCACGTAACACACGTGGCTTACTCGGTTGGACTCCAGCACGTGGTGCTGATTAGTATTGTCGGAGAAACCTTCAATTCGCTTCTATGCAAATTAATCTGGCAGTGTCCCAAACAGATTTTAACACCACGTGACCTGGCCTGGAGGACTAAATGTGCTTCTGGCTGATTGCTTCATCACACAGTCACAATGGGACTTGGGAGCAGATGTGTCGCGAGTTTACAAAAAAGAGAAAGGTCTCATTGTAGGGGCCTCTGGCTTTTGAGGGTAGACAATTGAAGAAATGTGTCAATGGTGTTGAAGACATACGCGGTGCTGCAAAGTGTTTGGACATTCACTTCGGCTAAGATAAATGTCTATTTGAAGACTTTGGAAGTCCATCTTTTCTATGACTGCAGTTAATGCAGCCAATTATAATTGAGCAAGATTTCTCCCGATGTGGGATCAGTTCGGTTTATCAATCGATACGTTCATCATACTGACTACCTATGTTGAATGTAGCACAATAAGGGCTGCAATGTGTACATGTATGCACGACGTATATTTCCTACGTTCCAGTCCTGGTAATGTAAATCTAATGTTCAAGAGTCCCATCTTTCAGGACCACCTATTATTCCCAAAGCTTGCATTTCACTTTGTGATGATTCGAGCTTGGCTGAGGCATTTAGAATCCACCCCGTCTGCGAAGGTTTTAAGGTTAAGTAGAGTTGAGCCTGGATAGTAATGGGATGGTGAGGATCGTGTAT
The DNA here is from genome assembly GCA_036362905.1 of Mordacia mordax. NCBI lineage: Eukaryota > Metazoa > Chordata > Hyperoartia > Petromyzontiformes > Petromyzontidae > Mordacia > Mordacia mordax. The sequence continues at coordinate 22,656,263 of JAZEWT010000005.1, forward strand.
TTCATTCAGGTCATTGGCTGCTTCTGCAAGGGTGTGCTACATCGTGGTCAGCAGAGGGCAGTGTAGCAAATGTATTGTTGCACTGCACTCTGTGCCAATTTGGAGTAAGAGTTTGCACGTTCTAATGACCTACAGAGTTATCTCACCTGGAGTCTCATGCTCCTGCTCGGGTGTCCCTTGGTGAACAGATCTGGCGGGGAGGTTCCAGACAATTCATGATCCCAGGACCCTCCGACGAAAGGAGGTTGGTGTCAAGAAAGGCATCCGGCCGTAAATTTCTGCTCCAATGCCCCCACCATTAGGGGGCAATCGGCCAACACGGGTCATCCTGAATGCCGGCCGTTTAAAGAGGCAGCAACAAATCTGCGCCTCTGTATTTTCCCAATCCTTTGCCAGCCCGCCCTGAACAACACAGTTCCCGAGAACCACATGGCATGGACAAGTCCGTATCTAGCAGTGGATTTATTGAAGAGGCCACACATGTTAGGTTAATATGAATTGACTCTACGTGTTGGCTGAGCACGTCAAGTGCTTCGAGCTGTTGCTGCACTGCTTGTTCGCTGTCTTGGCCACTGAGAGGCAAGGTTCGTTCCTAATGAAACCTCCTATCCTCTATTAGTGTTAGAAACCTGGTCACGTGAAGCACATTCAGGGCTACAAAATTGCTCGGTGTTCTTTTAGCTTAGTACCAGGTTTGTACAACATGCAAGACGCGGACCCATGACTTCGAGGTCGTGTTGAAGACATGTTTTTTTTCGTTCTTCAAACATTTTGTTTAGTATGTCATTAAATTGGAAAACATTTTTAAGGTAACATACTGAATGTGTATGAAGTGCCTGGCTTGGTGGGAAACTGTAAATATTGCCAGTATGTCCCAGTCATCCATAGACACATTATTGCATGAAATGGATTGATATGCTTTTCACGTAAATAGCAGTGGAATAGTGGATTACATCTGCCGACATGAGTTTGATTCATGGCCACAACAAACATTGGCGGTGAGTGGATTATGGAGTCTGTTCTGGGCCCGGTTCGACTTTTAGCATGACTGCATGAAGTATGCTCCCTGCTGCAGTCACATGACATGAGTTGATCTTCACCGAGCAGTGCAGTAACCAAGGGCTACACACACACACATTATCATCAAAATGTGACTTCATATCGTAATGAGCGGGTGAACATGATGCAGAGTGAATTAAAGATGGCCAATATGAGACGACTGCAGATGGAACTCAAGGTACAGATTTGGACAGTCTGCTGGTTCTAGTACGGTTCCGAGTGGGCATGGATTCGAGGCGTTGCGGTTGGGTTTGGCAGCCCACACAGCGTGCGCAGTTGCAGACGGGCCCGTGTGCACCCCCACACCCCAAAGGCCCATGGGGAGAGGCCATTTGTAAGTGAGTAGGGGGGGTGCCACATGTGTCCGAATGCTGTACGCAGTCTCGCTTTACCAGGCAAGGGCAGTTTTCTGGGGGAGGAGGTGGCTGGATTTGATGTTTTGTTGATGGGGTGCTGAAGGGTTATATTGGTGTTTTTGTTTAATTTCCGCTCAGTCCGTGTACGTTCAGTTGCCCTTTGGGAATTTTGTGTGTTCTCAATTTATTTAGATTTTTAATTTCATGTGAAATATATCAATCAAGTCTGGTGCCTTGACACTTGCCGAGGCCAGTTTGCTTACAACGTTTTTCTTTGATGATTGCTTCGAAAAGCTGCTCTCTCGGGAAAGCCGCGTCGATGGCTCTCTCTCCTCTCCTCGCGACGTTTCGCCTCACACGTTGGAGGCATCTTCAGGCTGAAGATGCCTCCAGAGAGAGCAGCTTTTCGAAGCAATCATCATGCATCGAGCCGTGAAAACCTACATCATTACGTTTTTCTTTATTGTTCGCGCGCCTTACAGCTTGCACGGTTTCATTTTGTCCAGACTACACGCGACATTCATCGTGGCCCGTACAGGGTTTTTTTTTCACCGATTGCTAAAGTAGCCCAGGAGATCCTGCTAGTGTTGCGTCGAAATGACCCAAGGTAACGATGACCTGCATCTTCAATCCGATGCCAATAAATGTGTTGCAAGGTGTACACATACAGCATAGTCTACAATCTCATTTTAAGCTTTCGAACTTTATCGATCCATATCATTGTTTAGCAGTGCTGGTATTGTTTTTTTTATGGCATTGCAAATAAAATGTCTTCATTGCTGTGCAAAGTTCACCGATACATAAGCATTCTTGAGAATTTTCGTTGGTGCGGCGCTATTCCAAAAGTAACTCAATCCCATGTAAACCTTAATCTCGGTGACCTTTGTACTTTGGTTGAACAACTCATGGTCATAAAAAAAAGTTCTAATTCTTAATCGCGAATAAAGGGTGTAAGAAACTCAGTATTGACAGCGCAGCTCCGTCATTGTCCTGGAAAGGATTATCTGGAGCAGGATTTCGTTTCTCGCTTGAGCAAAGCCCGGGTGTGTTGATTTGACGTTGGTTTCGGAAGACGTTGCCAGCCGCATGTGTAGCGATGCTCAGTGTCGTCACGCTGAACGACGACGCATGGCAACGACACGAAAGCACGGTGGATCGCTGTGCAGCCAACAGTCGCGAAAAGTGACAAATTATTTTAATTTGTGTGTACGTTAGCGCTACTGTAGCCATAGTACCGGTCTCCTTCCTATGAATGTAGACTGAAACCAAATACCGTTCCCAGGAGTGGGAGAGCATTAGTAATGTGTCCCTGGTTCAGCAGCACGGCATTCCTTGACGACTATACCACTTCACCATCCTCAGTGGTGACGCTTTGGTGTGGCCGTCATCCAGCACTGAGTTTGTGATGGCCGATCATGATGATGATGATGAAATAAAATCCACCAAAATTATGAACTCACGCCTCAAACCATGAATCCTGTGGGTTGATTCCTGACTTGGGTGCCTTTCTGTGTGGAGTTGACATGTTCTGCTCATGTCCACGTGAGTTTTTGCTAAGTAATCCAGTTTCTTCCCATAGCATAAAGACATGATGCTGCCTAGGTTAATTGGAATGCTCACTGAATTCCCTCCAGTACCGTCGATCCTTGATATAAGTTCTTCTGCCTTGTTGTCTGTGTCTGCCGGTATTAGGCGGCGATCTCTCTTCAGCCCTGTACAGGATCAAGCAGGTACTGGTATTGAAAGGCCTATGAACTCTGTAAACAATCCATAGATTCTGAATTATTGCAGAGAGAGCTGTAGATGTCACATGAATGACAGGCTATCCTTGCACATTGTCTTGCACACATTGCTGGCTAGTCATCATCTGATTAATCACCTTGAGGAAACGTTTTAGCGTAAATAAAAAACCCCATCATTAACAATTAGCCATCTGCCAAAATATTAATAATAATAATAATAATTGCACTTCTAGAGCGTTTTGTTTGAAGAAATATATATTTACCTGCGTTGGAATTAGAACAGCATACGAACCTTTCTGGATGAATGCCCCAGGATAATTGGCCTTCTAGTGTTATTGTAACAACTTGAGTGAACATGATTTTAATTGGCTACTGCGGGGTGTGGTGTGGATGGGCACCGCAGACATTTAAATAATAATAATTGCATTTCTCGTGCACTTTTCACTCAAGGGTCACCCTGTATAGCACTTGGTAACATCGCCCATTCATTTTGTTTTGTAATTTCACTGTCAGTGCCAAGAGGGTATAATAATTGTGTTAGTATTAGGTAATGAGAGTCCTGTCTTGTAATAACTTCATAATCCACTTACTATTGTAGTTAGCCTGGCTTAATCCACTGCTGGATGAAAGCCTCCCTAAGCCGTTGCAGCCATCTCCTCAAGGTCCCGGAATGTAATAATCCACCTGAACAAATTGATTAATTTGTGACACAAAGGACTTGAAAAGACTGCTTTCCAAAGTGACAAACACTTGATGCGTTTTCCAGAAAACATTGTTGCATGGCATGTAGGTTGTTATAGGGCAGCGCAGTGGTACGGAAGTGTGGCACAGTTTTATCGAAGTACTATCTTCACACTCCCACATCCTAAATGCCCCCATTCACCAAACTGCGCTTTGCTACTCCTGACGAAGTCATCAATTATGTCGCTCGACCACCTCAATGAAAAAGTATAGTCGTTGCTCTACGTCAATACCAGCCGTACGAATAGGAGTAACCAAATTGTAGTGATCGGTGTGATGGAAGTACGGTCAAACAATTCCTCCGAGACCCACCCACGGCTGGGTTGGGAAACCCACCATCCATGTATGTGTTTCGGGACATGCCTGTAGCGCTGGGTCATAAACATGCCCCTTGCAAGCCACATGCTGCTGGGCAGTTGATGCTGTGTTATTCTGTGTACATTGCCCGTAAACTATAGTCTCAAAGCTTCCAAAAGCGTCTCTTGAGATCATCCGCGTTGATCGCTCCTCCTCACATCAGCAATAGCATCTCATCGCAAGTCATCGGCAGTATGCTGCGATTGTTGAGCTGCAGGTTCTGTTTGGGAGCCCGAGTGTTTGGGGATTTGCCAACGAGCCTTTGCCACTGGGAAACGATGAGAACAACGAATTAAAAATAAAATTTAGGATGTAGGGTATCAAGTAGGGAGGCAAACAAGTGTGACCATTTAACGTTTGTAATTTCAACATAAAACAAAAAAACATAAAACGTGCGGAAATACTATACGAGTGCAGGAATAAAACTGGAGCAGCATTGATTCCCACTTTGCTTTAATTAAACACCAGGGGAGCCTGGGGGGGAGTTAGCTCACTACTAGTGCGCTGTGAGCCCAACGCGACACAGGTTTCATTCTCACGTCACTGCTAACATCAAGTCTCATCTCCTTGTCAGGAACCGCTTAGTCCTGTACACGGTCGCGGTGAGCCGCAGCCTATCCCGGCAGATACAGGGCGCAAGGCACGGAAATACCCACGATGGGACGCCAGTCCATCACTGAACATTGCGGGCAATTTAGTCTGCAAGCCAATTAACCTATGCAAGAGCATGTTTTTTGAACTCTGGGAGGAAACTGGAGTGCCCAGCGAAAACCCACGCGGACACGGGGAGAACATGCAAACTCCACACAGAAATGCGCCCGAGCCGAGATTCGAACCCAGGACCTTCTTGCTGTGAGGCAACAGCGCTACCCACTGGGCCACTGTGCCGCTTGCTAATATTAAGTGTGATGGGCAAACTGGGAACAGGTCAAGCTGTACACCCAACCAAGAAATCGCCGTACCCCCACAAATGTATTTGGGGAGACTGCTGTCTGGCATGTTTTAAAGCCAGTTTTATTCCATCACTGCGTGTGGCAATTTACTCGTGAGCTCAATGCCAGTGTTGAGGTCTGCTAGCATAAAGAGGGCTTAAGGCAGGCTCATTACAGCGACTTAATGAATACTCCATGTACACGCATGGTTCGTGCAGTGATTGGCACCTGGCGTTGTGAAGCCTGCGACCTGAATTTGATTCCTGGTGACTTCTAATATCATTGGTAAGTGATTTCTGAACCGGTCATGGTATCACCTTGCCCCCCCCACCACTTCACCAACCTTCACTTACCCGTGTGGTGAAGTATGGTTAAAGAACCCCGATTATACACATACTCAAGGATGAATGCATGCTCATAACATACCCATGCGTTAAACATGAGTAGAATTGAAAGTTATTCCTCACATTTATGACATGTACTGACAATGTGCACTCATCGTGACATTTAATCACAGTATACCCACGTTTGAATACACTCTTAGGCAAGTGTCAATCACAGTTACAGTGATTGACAGCCTTGGTTTCAGCTAAAATTGCTAACCGGCAATGAAACGATTTTCTAATTAACATATAGTATGCAGCTTAAAGTGATTGGTTTTTTTATCAATATGCACACTTTGCATCTGTTGTTTTAATCACCGGGCAGCACGGTGGCGCAGTGAGTAGCGCTGCTGCCTCACAGCAAGGAACGTCCAGGTTCGATTCCCGGCTCGAGTGCCTTTCTATGTGGAGTTTTGCGGGTTCTCTCTCCCCGTGTCTGCGTGGGTTTTTCGCCGGGGTACTCCGGTTTTCTCCCACCGTCCAGAGACACGTTGCTGCATAGGTTAATTGGCCCGCTGAGTAAATTGCCACCAGTGCCCTGCGATGTGCTGGCGTCACATCCTGCGTATTGCCCGCCCTGCGCTCTGTGTTCTACCGCCGGGATAGACGTCCGCCCCCCCCCTCGCGCGTCCAGGATTTAATGGAAGCCGTGCACACACGCGATTTTATACTGTGGATCGCCGGATTATTTGACCACTTGACCTACTGTGCTGATCATGGATGTCCATGTACATCCATGATTTGGTTAAATAGCGGCCACTTTTAAAGTTGTCATTCCTGCTCAGGGATGTCCATGTACATAACTAACGTGATTAGGTTAGATAGCGGCCACTTGTTTAAGTTGTCATTCTTCTGCCTAATGTGCTTGCTCGTGTTGAAAACTATCCGTTAATCCTGTCGGTGCGAGGCACTGCTAAACGAGAGAATAATGGTGGTTTGACGCGTATGTGTGCGTGTGTGTGTGTGGTAGGGGGATGCGTTTTTTATTCACGTCTGCGTGCCGCGTCACAAAGAGGCGGCATTGTGAGCCGCTCACAATGAAGACGCAGAATCGGCCGATAAAGCGACTTTGAAGTGAATGGGTGCTCTAATGGGGATTTGAATGATGGGGAATTATGACACGGGACTTTCACAAAAGAACTTGCTCGTTCGCCTCTTTGGGCAGCGTGTGGCGGCGCTTTGCATCGAGCTGCGTCTCCAGAAAACTGCTCGAAACATTTTGCGTCTTGTCGAGCCGCTTGTGTGTTTTTTTTGTCGTCAAGACTTTTGAACCCGCTATGAAAGTGCATTCGAGGCGCACGGCCACTTATTGACATACATTTGCTCAGCCATGACAAAGAAGAGCGGTGTAGAGAGAGAGGAGGCTACGTTTTGCCACAGCAACTCGATGGCTCTTCGTAAACCTTTCAGTTTAAAAAAAAAATAGTCGCGCACGTTTCCTAGAAACTGGGTAGGCCTTCTTCGAGCTGTACAGTAAGACTATTTTGATGCATGGAGTGTTGTCTATTTTTGGCTTAAACTGTGCAAGTTTCTCTTCCAGTGGCATTTCCTCCTTTTGTTTGTTTAAAAAAAATATTAATTTGCGATTGGTCGCGTCCGGGCAGAGAAGGTGGGTGGTGGTGGTGGTGGGGAGTCTCTGGGTTGTTGTGTGTGAGTGTGTGTGCGCGAAGAGTGACTACGCCACGGCTCTTATTTCAAATAAACTTTCCAAAACATCCACAGGGTAGCGTTGATAAACATCGACGTTCGGCTCAAGAACGGCCAATGCATTTTAACTTTGTGCAGGATTTGTGTAAAGAGAGAATTCGGGGGAAAAAAAATATATGACACGAGTTCCATGCATTGTATTGTAATTGCACCCAAAATGTTGTGTGTCTCATCTCATCTCATTGTCTGAAACCGCTTAATCCTATATAGGGTCACGGTGAAGCCGGAGCCTATCCCGGAAACACAGGGCGTAAGGCAGGTTGTGTGTCATCTCGACGTTTCAGTATCGCACACGCTATGCGATGTAAACTTAACTTATAGGTGTAGCACCACCCATAAGTTAAGTCAGACCAGGATCCCCCGTATGACCTTAACAGGCTGTAGGGTCAAGTGCCGTTGGCGAGTACCTATGAAAGGTGGTGTGTTACGTCAATCATCTGTAACACATGCAATCGATGAGACACATCGGTGTGTGCATGCTGGAAATGTAAGAAATACAATAATATCACAAGCAAGAAGTGATTTCTCGACAGCAGAAGGATCAGTCCTCCCATCATACCCTCAATACAGCACGTGACCTCACCATGCGATGTACATAATGCCCCGGCCTTGTGTTAGGCCAATCTCTCAAAGAGTCAGATTTATGGCCTTATGATTTTAAACTGTCAGCAAAACCGTGAATGCCTCAACTGCATTCCAGAATTACCTTTGTCATGACTCATCAGTGCTGTATTGCCCAGGGCTTAACTTTGCACTGAATATATTCGGGGTCACTGGTAAACTGGAGTATATGGGTGACCACGGCCACAGCGAGCAGTGTGCTGAGTATGGCGTGCTGAGCGCGGATATATTTTGCGTCTCGCAAACACAGACAAACCCGCAGCTGAAATGAAGCCCCGAGTACCTCAATGAATTGTTTGTCCCCTGCTGCTGCTGTTGCTGCTGCTCTGCTGCTCTGTGGCTCAGGGCCTACATGTGGGTGACCCCCACTCTGACCGCTGTGTTAAGTCACCGCTCGTTTTTGCGTTGAGCAGCACGTGTGTGCCGCCGATGCTGTCACTGCCGTGTTGACAATGCCCTTGATGCGGCTTGGTGAATGGCGCCTGTTGCGTAAAGCGTGCAGAGGGAACGCGTGGTGTGATCCCTTTATTGCTTCCTTATGCGGGGGTTAATTCTGGCCACAACGCACATCAACAGTCAGTCAGTGCCACGCAACGTGACCTTATATTGCCCGAAAAAAAACACTGCTCGAAACGGCTATCCCGAGAGAACAGCTGTGGAGAGCAATGCTCAGATATGCATACGATAGTATATGCCTATTTGAGCGATAGCCCGGCCAAAAACGCACGCAGCCAAAAGTAGTGGCTTGCGCTGAGCTGAGAACGCTTCTCTCCTGGGTGAAGTGCTCGCTGCGCGTGACGTGCTGCTGCTGCTGCTTAGCGACGGTCTGGAGCCGGAGGAGAAAGCGTTTACCGGACTGGGCCACGCGCTTTCATCGCAGTCATTTTGTATCCCCTCCAGTGGCGCTTCAACGCTTCTGCATCCACGCCGTGTGCCTTCAACGCTGGAGTGACCAGCGTGGTGAAGTGTGCGCTTCCCACACCTTCGAGGTGATGGACGGGTCAGCCATCCAGTGGATTGTCAAAGGGCTGTACGGTGTGTAGCGGATTGCGTGTGACCGTTTCGTCTCATCGTCTCATGCAGCAACAAATGGCCGCTAAATTCGCCGTAATTTAGAAGTTAAGGAATAGATTCGGGCGGAACGGTGGCCCAGTGGGTAGCGCTGTCGCCTCACAGCAAGAAGGTCCCGGGTTCGAATCTCGACTCGGGCGCCTATCTGTGTGGAGTTTGCATGTTACCTCCGTGTCCGGGTGGGTTTTCGCCGGGCACCCCGGTTTCCTCCCACAGTCCAAAAACATGCTGCTGCATAGGTTAATTGGCTTGCTGGGGTGGGGGGTTGTGAATCACCTCATCATTGATTTGTCCCGTGTCGTGCGGAGGGTTTTAGGCAGCTTCAGCCTGAGTGTTGTTGCTGTTTCCTCCAAGCTGGGTAGGGCCATGTGTTTTTTGTGAGGGATTTGGAGTCTAATGCTCAAGGAAGTTTATGGAGTAAACATGTACACTGGCCTGCTTGTTCTGCCTCATGCCTCCCAGTCAAAAAGACTATTATGAGGGGCATAGATGGCGCACTGTGCTCGTACCGTGCTACTAAAGGAGAATATCGGGCTTAGTTGTCAGAAAAACACTCAACACGAGCACGACGATAGCCCTATGGTTGGCCCCAGTGAGGCACAAAGACCCGAAAACTGAGCCACGAATGAGCGGAGTCTTCACCGCCAAATCACGGCTGGATTCTCAGTTCTCCCATTTCGCTCTCATTTCCTCTTCTGCTGCTGGCCTCGAGCCTGTTAATGTTGGTTATCACCACTAGGCACCAGCCAAAATGTGTGCTGTGATGCAACACTGCCAAGTCTACGCTGACCGCCCGCACCAACTCACAGCGTCTTGCAGTACGCTCATGTAAACTTCATATGACACGCACGGCGTCATGGGAAGCCCCTCATCCAGCAGTGGATTGACAAAAGCACTCTACATGTACACCGGTCCTCGTATACGCGACCGAAAGATCGTTGTGTTTGTGAATGAAGACGCTGCATTGTGGCTCATTAATGGCTCACATTAGACTGATGTCGGTTATCACGGCTCGAGGCGTGATGAGGATGCCTTCGGTGTAGAAGGCGAAACGTCACGAAGGAGAGGGAAGGGACCGCTCGACACAGCTGTCCTGCACGAGATGCTTTTGGAAGCGATCACAGTAGTCTCCATTGTTAAAATGCTGAGTAAAATGTTCCTGAAAGAGGGCGATGGGGGGGAAGAGAGAAATCAAGACGTCACAGCGATGGCGCAGAACTTTCGGTACTTGAGCGTGCCCCGGATTTCTCTCCTCTCTCTCCTCTCTCTGTGATGCTCACATGGACATCGTGCGGTCGTCACCGCTCACAGCACGCGCAGACATCGCCGTCGCATCGGCATGGGCCGGTGTAATAATAATAAAAGGTGCTCGCAGGAGGCTTGTGCGACTGCAACCTTGGAAATGCGGTTGTGGAGCGGGCTGGAAAGGGAGTGTGAGATGGCACTTTCGAACTTTGCGCTAAAAGGTGGAACTTGTAGCCGGTGGTTAACGATGCTATTGTTAGAGAGGAGTCACGAGGAATTTACTGATGTAGATTTACACGGCTGGGTGCACGATGATTACTTTATCAAAGCCGTTCTTTCAGGATAGCCGCGTCGAGCGCTCCTCTGCGCTTCTTTGTGACACAAAAAAGCCATTATTGTTGTTGATTTGCCGTTCACGTGCCGTTGCTGACGTGCCGTTCTCTCCACAGCTCTGTGCAGCGCTTTGTGACCCTCAGGCGAAAAGCACTCTGGAAGTGAAATTATTATTATTTTTCCACCCACGTCGGAGGCATCCTCAGGCAATCTGAAACTAAGTTGGAGGTCTGCCAAAACGTGGCAATAAATACTGTATAAGACCTTTGAACAGTATTGATGTAGCGTTTCATGGCTTGATGCATGAGAAATTACTCTGTGCCTGAGGATGCCTCCAAATTGGGGGGCAAAATGTCACAGAGGAGAGAGGAGGATCACTCGACACAGCTATTCTGAAAGGACGGCTTTGGAAAACAATCATCGGTTTACTTTTGGTTTAAAATGTGTAAAGCATATATGGTCTGGAAAGACGTGAATTAACTAGCTAGTGTTGCTGCATGCTGTGAAGTACGTGTGTGTAACTTGAATTTTTTTGGTCAAGGTGATATACGGACATGCGGCACGGTGGCCCAGTGGGTAGCGCTGTCGCCTCACAGCAAGAAGGTCCCGGGTTCGAATCTCGGCTCGGGTGCCTTTCTGTGTGGAGTTTGCATGTTCTCCCCGTGTCCACGTGGGTTTTGCTTTGGCGCTACGGTTTCCTCCCACAGTCCAAAAAAACATGCTGCTGCATAGGTTCATTTGCTTGCAGACTAAATTTCCCGCAGTGCCCGGTGATGGACTGGCGTCCCATCGTGGGTATGTGCCTGCCTTGTGCCCTGTGTCTGCCGGGATAGGCAGGACTAAGCGGTTTCTAACAATGAGATGTGATGAGGTATATGGACAATTTATTATTTAGTGCTACGAAATGTGGGTTATGAGAGTGACTAGTTATGTTTTTGAAAGTGTACTTTTATACACTTGATACAAATGTTTGTGTTCTACAGACCCACATACCAACCGTCGTTTGCCACGTGACGTTCAATGCATGTGCAGAAGTACTTTACATTTTATCCCTAAAATTAACGAGATTTAATTTTATGAAGCAGAGCATAAGCTCCAGTTTGCTGATTACGAATTCCTCAAATACTTTGACTCGTACTATACAGTATGTTGTTGTGTGGCATGTTCTGACATGCCACTTAATAACAAGCACACTTAAGCTGCATGTGCAATGCTGCTCCAAATCTTCTTAGCAACTCCTTTAATGGTGTCACTGCTGTTAATCCCATTAATTTACTTTAAACATAATTAAGCAAAGACTGAGAGTAATTTTACATCCTGTGTCTCACGAATGACGCATTAAACTCTTGTTAGACCTATGCACAAATCTTAGCTACCTATGCGGTAGTTTGCATGCTTTCTTTAAAATTATGGATAAAAGCATGCGTGCACAGTCCATTTTAAAATTGGGGG
>JAZEWT010000005.1:22668291-22697205 GCA_036362905.1 Mordacia mordax
GAAGGTACGTTGTCAGCAGAGGGCAGTGCAGCAAATTCACTGCTCTCGCATCTATGATCCTAACCTGCACAGCATGCGCACGACCCCGATCTAGCAGTAGTTTGACAAAGGGCTGTACATGTACACCTCTTATTTCTCCATGTGGCAACGCTTTGCGTTGATGTCGAAGCCGGTGAACCCAGTTGAGGACCACGAGAGGGAGTGAGCAACGTTGTACATTTGAATTGCTCTCGAGAGCTGTTTTTTTTTTGCTGAAACGGCCGTGGCGAGTGTTCCTCCCCTCTACGTTGCGATGTTGTGAACGTCTGCAATGCCACCAGGCGGACGAGCGAGCAAGCATCGGGCACTGCTGGACGGCGCATTCCGTGGTTTGGCTCCGATAGGCACGGTCACAGTATTTGGAGGCTGCCGTGCACAGTCTGCCGTGTACACGGACGCTTGTGCTCATGCAACCTCCCGGGCAATGCAGTTGAGCTGAGCATTTGTCCGCGTTTATCGGCAGCGCACGCGCTCCAGAGTGTAATTTTATTCGAAACTAAAAAGCGGGCGACTGCTGCACAGGGCTGGTCGGTGTCACTGCATTGGCCACGCCTGACAAAAGCGTCTGACAAACCACCCCGTGCCGACTTGAGTTTTGTTAACCACATTTTCATTATTGCTACAGGCAACAAAGGATTGTGTTGCCAATAACTGCTTAAATATTTTGGCAGCACAGGAAAGAAGTTAAAATTCTTAAGCTGTGGCGTTTTTCCGGCTGGTCTTGTCGAGGCTCCTGGCCACCACACATTGTAAGTGTTTAGCAATGCCAAAGGAAGTTAATGCGATTCCGCGTCTGCTCTTTCCTGATTGATTAAAACCGAACATGTCTGCCGCTCTGTGTTACTTTTATCTTTTCGTGTACTCGGGAAGTAGTACAGAGAGAACGAAATAAGGGTTTGTCATTGAAGCTACACTCTGCGTTGATATGAAGGCAAGCAACCCCCAGCTATCCTTTAACGAGGATTTATATTGATGGCAGGTGGAACGGTGGTTAGCGCATAGCAATATAAACCTGGCTACCTGAGTGTAATTCCCAGCCACGGCTTCCAACTGTATGCAAGCGATATCCTGTCTTCTACTCCTCTTCAAGCTATACTAACAAGCTGAGTGACGTATGGTCATAATACACAATGGCTTCTAGAGTGTGAGGAAGCCTTTATCCCTTGGTAGATTATGGATGACATTTCTTATTTTTAATTTAACTGTGGAAACGTCAGCAAAGACATGAGGCCCTTTAAATTTGCAGCGGGGCACAGTGCTAATAAATTATGCACATTTTCTTCAGCAACATTTACAAGCGGACTTACTCTCTGCCATGGCTGCTGACTAAAGTATAACGTTAAAGTGCAGTCCTGCAATTACTTGCTCTCACCTCTGTTGGTGGAAAGTCCTCCACCCTGGAAGGTGTTTGGCCTACTCTTCAATATTGGAGTGACAGTGCCCACACTTGACTCCATCACATATGCCCTCCCGATTGATTAACTGTGGTTGACCCCCATTTATGCCACGCGCTGGACAGACGTAGGGTGATTTAAGAATTTTTTTTTTCTCCCCCGTCGTTCGTCTGCCACGCTGAGAGATCGAGGCCACGATTGACGCTGTCCGCTGAAATATTGAATGCAAGAATACTTTTGCTAAGTTTTCCTGCTGATTTAACCAGCTTGATACGTGAACGCAAGCAAACCACTGCAGATGGGAGTGTTTTGCAGACAGCTGATGGAGGCTGGAAGATGAGCCAGACCTGACCGGCTCTCTTCTACTTTGAAATTGCCACTTTACTCTGCGTCTTGTTTCCATTCTTGGCTGCTCTCCAAGCCTCTCTTCAACCATTAACCCGACTTGACAGTATTCCACCTTCCAAGATGCATTAACCTTACCTGGGTTGCCTTTTAATATGCTTTTGTTTTAAAGTGACTCACGATAAAGTCTGGCCATCTGAATGTCTGGTTGCTTGTCCACCTGCCTGGCTTGTAATTTTCATTAGAATTAATGTGTCAATGGGAATATGTGGCCACGGTTAAAATAGTGAGCACTCTGGGCTTGCAATCCAGGGGCTGCTGGTTCGATTCCGTCTGCTGGCATAGCATTTGAAGCAACGTTGCAAGTTCATCAGAAACACTGCGTTGGCTCTGTCCACAGACCAGTATAAAGGGGTACACCGCAGTTGCGTGATGGGCAGGTCGCTTGAGGTGGGGTAAAGTGTGGGTTCACTCACATCTTCCCACACGTCTGGTCATTGTGTAAGAATTGGCCAAACATCCTCTAGAGGGGTTCTCTGGAGCTCACTCTAGTCGAGGCCCTTCCGCCAGCAGTGGCATGAGCAGACAATTTCAAGGCTGCACCTTTATATTTATTTACTCTTGACGTCAGTCAGCAGCTATTGCAGAGAGAAATTCTGCTTGTAAATGTCATTATGAACCAAATACCCTCGAGAGTTGCCTCGATCGAACGCCCGTCCACCAGCAGTTGCTTGAGCGGGGCAGTTGCAGGGCTGCAGTTTTACCTTTTATATCTCCCAACATGAGACACTTAAAGATTGGTTTAATTCCACTAGCGTAGGAGAGGATCGCAAGGCAGGTCGTAGGTTGCTTTATGTAATTGTTCCCCAGAGTTGGAAAAGGAGTGAAAAATATATATGTTGCTGACCAGTGGAACACAAGGAGCATTTGCCGCAAACGGCGTAGGTTTGTGATACAGAGAGGGATGGTTGACATTCAGCGCTAAGCCAACGTGGCTGATTTTTAGAAGGAGCATCAGACCAGATGGTGAGCAGATGTAGCATATTGCTGCTTAAATTGCAGATATTAAATGCAACGTGTTTAATGAATACATTTAAGAAAATTGATTCAAACGGAAAGTTTTTTTATGTACATGCATCATGCAAAATGTCAGGCTCCTGCAGCTAATATTGGGGTCATTTCTTCATCAGTTCCCTAGCCCGTGTAGATTTTGTTACCATAGTTGAACGTGTTGGCGCGCGCAGGTTAGTGGAGATGCGGGGGGTGGTGGTGCATCGTGGGACAGCGTGGACAAGACCGGTTAAGATATCATAGACCGTTGATGTTCGTCATGGCCGGGAATGGAAGTTGGGTCACCAGGATGTGGTCAGCACAGTGCGCCAACCACTCTGGCACCTTTCCATTAACATAAACACCTGAACACTGCACTCATTGACGTTCAAAACATTCGTCGATAACGTTGCCTTAATTGAAAAATGTGTTACATTTTGTTACCGTGTGTTCGTTTGTCTTTTGTTTCTGCTTGTGCACGACTGCCGATGGGCATTACCAAATATGCAATTGTTTGGGTTGAGTTTAGACGTTTTGCTAAATATTTTGCCTGGGACATAGATGCCGCAACATGCGTTTGTGTCGGCGTATGACTGATACGCCAATCATCATACTAATTGAGGAGCCCATAAGTGCATCAGTGCACATTTACCAGTTCGTGTTTGCTTGTTCATCCACGAACTGGCTTTTTATTTCTCTTTGTAAGATCTCTGATATGAGCTCCTTCAGTATTTGCAAAAGACATCGTCCTCACTATGCATAGGGATCATTGGCATCCATCACCTTAATGGATTCCCCACGAGGACGCGCATTGCGCTAGGTTAGGCGGGAGCCGGAAAATAAATGCGGTAGGTTGGGGTGGGGGGCGGTTTGTTGAGTTAGGCTCCAAAGCACGATACTTCAAACGCTTAGCTGCGACTAGCGTGTGCTCCCAGCGGCGCCGCGTGTAATCGAAATGACGTTTGTGCACACAAATCGTACCGCGTCTCGCCCGCAGTGGCTGTAATACAACAGCTTCGCCCACTGCGGGGCTACGTCACCTGCAATGCAGCGCAGGGGAATAGAATAAATAAATATGTGCGGATCATTTTACCGCAAGATTGCCTCGCCGAGTTTGAAAATTCTTTCTCAATGTTGACCTGCATTGGGATGTTTGGCCAATGCTATTGTAGAGTCCTTTGGTTTCATGTGGGGGGCTGTTGGGGTAGCCCGGAGAAAAGCCACAAAGTGTGTAAGGGAGTGGACTCTCAGCACTGCCCACCCTCTCATCACACCCTGACAGCCGCACGCCGATGACAGCTGGCGAACCTCGGTGGGGTAACCCATCAGAGGGCTTGCACACGAACTGATTCGGTCGCCCCGTCTTCGAGGGGGAGGATGTCCCGTCTGAGACGAAAGCCTTCACGTATGAGTGGGTGACGCTCACGTCACTGCCTGCAATCCCGTTCACAGGCTCACGCCTGCAACCCAGAAACCCCCGATGGTCACAGTCGACAGAAGTAGCCAGGCTCTAATCCCCTTGGCTTACTCTGCTCCTTGGATTTGGCACGTGGTCGTGCGATTTGGCGCTCGACGCAGTGGTAGTCCTGTGATGGTGCTCATGTTGAGCTCATTGCAGCCCATGTGGGGCACGACAGCTGCAGTGCGGCATCGTGGGTGGTGGTGGTGGTGGTGGGTGGATCTTTCCTGTGCGTGCGAGCACGTGCGTGTGAGATATATTTGTTACAAATACATTCCTACTGCTTCGTTTGCTCCCCGTTGAATATTAATGATGGAATCGCACGCCGTGGAATTGTGATAATTTCTTATCGGTAAAGAGTTAAACTGTTGGTATGTTAAAAATATAATAAGCCACACACTACTCTCTGGAGTTTATATTTAGAGTTTGTAAAAATAACCAAAATATGTTTTATTTTTTTAAATCCACTCTTTGCTCAGATATCGAGTCATAACGATTTTATCAGGTCGTTGTTGAGTGGCTATTTAAGTGAGGAAATGATCATAAAAAATATACCTCGTTTTTTTTTCTTTTTTTACAGGAATATTTTTTGTGCAGAATAAATGTTTTAACTCTGACAGTGGCATTATTTAGAATGATGTAATTAACAAGTTGCTAAATAAAATATTAAATATTTCTGACCCTCACTGTACGGATTTTTAGTTTTTTGTCCATTGTTTGTGTTCGCTGCAGGCAGTTAACGCCCACATTTTAAATTGAAATTCTGGATCTGAAATTAGCATTACAAATGTAATGCAGGGGCCCTCTTGAGACTCGTTGAGGCTTTCCTGCATAAATTAAAATACTTTTATCGAAATATTGCAATTTTCACGAGCAAACATGGGCAAAATATTTTCCCAACCCCTGAGCTTCATTAAGTGTTTTGCTTTTCTTTGTTTCCATGCAGACATCGGTACAACGATATTGAACAACCAAATGTCTTTGAAAAATGTCGTGAATAACCGGTTTGAAAAGCACGAATATTGCAATAGGGTATGGAGAGGTGCAACTTTTGAGAAATGTATTGAAAATTTAAAACATTGTAAAAATACAAACTAAATCATTATAATAATAATTGCGCTTCTAGAGCGCTTTACACCCTAGCTGACAGTATTAACCAATAATACCCGTCCACAAGGGTTAAACGACGAGCATGTGGCACAGCGTACGTGACAGAGACCAAAGTTATAATGAGCGTGTTGCTCATTATAGTTTTGGTCTTTGTCAACCGACTTCAAAACCGAAGACTGCTGGCCTACCGAGTGAATGCGGCGCGTGCATTTTTATTATCACAGATGTCCGCGTATGAAGTGGCATCGTTGTGAATGTCCGCGTGTGTGTCAGCCTTGCAGACCGAGCCGTGCCATTGAGTCCACTGGTCGCGACCGACTCTGCCTCAGCTGGCCCAGCTGCATCCACTAGCAGCCACGTTTGCCCTCTCCCAGGTCCGTTTATTCACTCTGCCCCAGAGAGGGGACCCCGCGAACCGCGGTTTGCGAGAAATGCACGTGCATTGGCGTTCGGCACGTTTGCGTTTTTGTGCTTCCGTACGCCTTGTCGCAACTGCAATGAAAATGTGAAACAGAAACAAAGTAAGCCACTTTGTTAGTTTAAGTTTACCCCGTTCTTTCATCGACACCGTGTTTCAGCAGGTAATTGGCAATCAATGACAATATAAATCTTCACTGCGTCCTATTGTGGTGTGGTGGTTATGTTCCTCTCATGTCTGTTTAATATGTGACGGAGTTTTAAGACCCATTTTCCTGAATTGATGATGCATAGTCATGGCGTAATGTTTTGAGGAACTTGTTTACACATGTAACAAAAAACTTTTCTTACCTCTGGCAATTTCATTATTTTTTGCCATTTGCAATGGTGGCATTGGCTATAGCTGAGCAAAATGCTATCCCGTCAGTTCAGTATCAGTACCCAAAAAACATGCTGCTGCATAGTCTAATTGACTTGCAGACTAAATTGCCCTCAGTGCCCGATGATGGATTGGCATCCAATCGTGGGTATATCCCTGCCTTGCGCCCTCTGTCTGCCGGGATAGGCTTCGGCTCACCGCGACCCTGTATAGGATTAAGTGCTTCTGACAATGAGATGAGATGAGCTCAGTACCCGCTTAATCCTGCACAGGGTTGCGGGGGGCCGGGGCCTATCCAGGCAGACATAGGACGCAAGGCGGGGCTATACCCAGAATGTGACGCCGTTACAATGCAGAACGCACTTTTTGGGGCCATTTACTCAGCAGGCCAGTTAACCTCGGCAGCAGCAGCGTGTCCTTGGACGGCGGGCAGGAAACCGGGGTGCCCGGCGAAAACCCACGCGGACACGGGGAGAGAGAGAGAGAGAACACGCAGACTCCACGCAGAGAGGGACCCGAGCCTATCCCGTCAGCGGAGAAAAACACGCACATCGACAGCGGCGCGATCCTGCGTGGCAGGGAACGGCACCGGAAAGGACTCGGCAGTGCGGCTCTCCCTCGTGCCGGACCGGGGGGCCGCATTCCAGTTTGCAGGGTGGGCTTTCGTGCGTTCGCTTGTGACGGGGCCGAGACCATCGCACGTTACGCACATGGAGGTTATTTTTAATCGCTGCTAAAGTGCTGCGATGATGTAAGCGCTCGGCGCGCTGCTTCGTTGAACAATACGCGAAAACGTGTGCAGCGTAACGTAGCCCTTCTCTGCGTATCTGAAAACTGTCGTCGTTTGCTGAAGAATTTTATCAAAGTGCATTTGAGCAAATGTCACCCACTGACAAGCCTAAGTGACAGTGATAGACAGCCGATAACCAGTTTCATCATTATTGGTCATCGGCACAATATAGTTACCAATGCTTGGCACACTGCACTGTTAATACCGTAACATGAGCTTGATTGCTGGCCACAGCTGACTTCAGGGGTGAGCGATATTCTTACTGTTCCTTGGCACTGACTTCATAAAAGTGCGCAGACCAGAGTGGTGAAGTATCGTCAAACGGCCGTCGTGACTGAAACGGCATGGGGAGGGCCTTCATCCAGGAGTGGTTTGTTGAAGGACTCTAAATTGCTTTCATATAACCTGCATTTTGAATTCCCGGGTGCTCATGCAAGTGCGATCCGGTCTGGGTTTTGTAGAGCACTTTCGTGTGGAATGGCCAAGTGGAATGTGTGTTGGGTGTGCAGCTTTCAGCGATGAAATGCGCTGAATTGAATGCACCTGTTAGGGGAATTATGGGAAGCCTCAGCTGCCCGTAACCAACTGCCTCTTTCTCTCTATAAAATAAGTACTGGCCACAGTTTCTGTGCAGGTTCTTGTAAATATGCGGTCGCATTTCCACGCCGAGCTCAATTTCAAATAGTATTCCATGAGACGAGCGTTAAGCAATGGCTCATTTTCTTAAAATTCTCGTATTATTTACACCTGTTTATTCTTACCCTAGTCAAAAAAACATATCCCAGTGGATGTTTCTCTTGGTTCAAAAAATCTGGTAATTTAGTGTGTGTATTCATTGTATGTGCTCGCTAACAGCACTTGAACCCACAGTCTCTTCGGACTATGAAGGGGGGGGGGGATCTTTATTTCTGTAAAAAGCCTTCGTCGTTAATGCCCCGTGTTGCACTTACAAAGAGAGACAGGGAGATTTTCAGCACCTTTCTCTTCACAGTGAGTTCACATCACAGGTTTATTTTGAAGAGCAATGCTGGTCGCACAGGGGTCACCTTATTCAGTTCGTATTGAGTATTTTTGTAGTTACTGACAGGGTTTGGATTGACAATTAGTTCGGACTTTGGGCAAGGTTTTCATCATTATTATCAATATCCGTTTAATCCTGTACAGTGTCGCAGGGGGCCGGAGCCTATCCCGGCAGACACAAGGCGTAAGGTGGGGCTATTTCCAGTATGTGACGCCTGTACATCGCAGGGCACTGGAGGGGGCAATTTGCTCAGTAGGCCAATTAACCAAGGCAGCAGTGTGTCTTTGGCCGGTGGGTGGAAACCAGAGTACCTGGCAAAAAGCCCTCGTGGACATGGGGAGAACACGCAAACATCACACAGAAAGGCACCTGAGCCGGGAACCGAACTGGAGACCTTCTTGCTCTGAAGCAACAGCACTGCTCACTGCGTCACCGCACCACCCTGTAAAGATTCCACCTCTTAGGAATTCATTTAATTGCATGACTGGTGCCATGAGCGATATGATTTTTTATAATTATTATAAGTTATATGTGCATGATAGTTGCCCTAGATAAGGTTCTCTGTTGAATATTAATTAATAATAATATAGCATTAAGCCTATAATAAGTACTGTATACTGGCAGAATTTTTTAACAGCAGATGGAGGTATAAGTGAGGATCTCTTGCTTGGCTCATGTATACCCTTACCCTGCCCGTTCAGTGTCTAGCTTTATTATTTAGGCACATCACAATAGTGTGCAGTGCTTTATCAGTCTACCGCTAGATAAAGACGTAATTTTTCTGCGTTTGTTATCACCATACGTTACCAAGCTGGTCGGTGCGGTGCCTGTTGGGGACGTTAAGGGAACCTGTTCGTGACCAGTTTGCATATTACTCGCACAATGACGGGGCTCGGTAAAGAAGGGAAGGTCGCCGGGTTCACGGTACGGCGCGTTATCCACTGCACGACTGCTTCCCCCGACTCCCTTCTTTGAGACTGTGTTCAAAAAAAAGAAACTGGGGATAATCCCACGAGGAACTGCGATCGTGTTTGCTTGTAACGGGAGTTCTTGGCACCAAACCAAACGAATCGCGTGTGAAGTAAGCTTCATTCGGCTAGACGCTAGAGCGTCAGGCTGGGCGATGCCTGAGCGTGAACGTTAAATACTCGCAGGGCAGAGTTGGAAGCCAGCGTAGCCAATGCGCTGATGATTCAGATAAGCCTGTAATAGCATGTGGGGCGGCACGGTGGCCCAGTGGGTAGCGCTGTCGCCTCATAGCAAAAGGTCCCGGGTTCGAATCTCGGTTCGGGTGCATTTCTGTGTGGAGTTTGCATGTTCTCCCCGTGTCCACCTGGATTTTCGCCGGGCACTCCGGTTTCATGCCAGCGTCTAAAGACATGCTGTCTAGGGTAAATTGTCTCGACTAAATTGCTCCCCCAGCCCTGATATGTAATTTTCTTACCCCTCCCCTCTGGACAACTGTCGAGCTACCTAGATCAACAGTTCCATCCAGATTTAAAATAATAAAACTGGTCTTGTGGGGCGGCATTCAAATAAATCGGAATAATATACGCTTATGAAAATGTACTTAAATTACTTCTGATCTAAGCAGCTGTGAACGCAGCCATTCATCCCCAGGTGTTGACGTCTGCCCCGAATAGTGGCCCAGCTGTGAATCCACTCACCTGAGTTCATTTGATTCACAGCCACGCTTAACGTCAGTGGAAAGTGATATCTGAACTTCTCCTGGGCCATATTTTCAAGAGCCTACACTGACGAGCATGATTCTATGTGGTCAAGCAATCCCTTTGGGGAGGCTTTCCTCCAGTAGTAGTTTGACATAGGGCTGTATTTTTATTTGCCGCAAAGTGAATATCCATTCTATTTTTTTGGAATCATCACGAGTCGCAAAAAACTGTGCCAGGTGTGGAAAATTGAATATTAAGGAACGGACGACACTATAAAAGTTTATAGATTCTAACGCCCACGCTGGGCAAAAAGGAAATCATGGATCGTTCTCTGTCTTTATGTGAGATTTATTTACTCTCCGCGACCTGGAATTCTGCCAATTATGTCAACTGGAAAGCACAGTTACACACGCGTGGCGATACAGCACAATCGGCTTGGAAGTTGTCGGCTTATGAAAGTGTTGCAGCCTCTGGCGTCGCGTGGCTCCTTCATTATGCCGCAGCTGTCCTTCCTGGCTGCTGAGTGCACGAAACCCCTTTGCTTGCAGCTTCTCCTGCCCAGCAAGTCTAGCCGCGCACGCAGCAGGCTCTTGGCAAACGGCGGCTCACGGGATCTTCGCTCGCCAGTGGAAATCGGCTCGTTCGCTGTGGTAGGTGACTGCCTTGTTTATATTTTGAGCTGACATTTGCCACACTGTTATTGTTTCTGTATTAGTATTCTGCCGTGGTGTGCTGGACTTGCAATTGGCGGTTCGGTCTCTCAGTCTTTCAATTGATAACAACGAGCAAGTTTGTTAAAATCACACCCCCCCCCCGCCTAGATCTACCCAAGAGTATAATTGGTTACAATGCAGTCGATCGCCAGGTCATGTGTGGCAGGGTATAGTGTGGAGGACTAAGGCGAAATCACCTGCGGAAGAGGCCGTCTACAGTTCTCCCTCTGTTGCCTGCCCACAGTGGTGTGAGCAAGTTATTGTGGAGCCGCACCCTTAATTTCCCATACGTTGTTATTCGCAAAATATAAGCAACGGTAAGTCGTCGTACCGCGCATCTTTCCACCTAGCTGTCCTCTTTGCCGGTCTTGAGGTAGCCCTGGATAGCGCTTGATCATTTCATCTCGGGAATAGATCCATTTCCATCGTTTCCAGGGATGGGTCTGTGTGACCCTTTGTC
Source organism: Mordacia mordax (assembly GCA_036362905.1). Classification (NCBI taxonomy): domain Eukaryota; kingdom Metazoa; phylum Chordata; class Hyperoartia; order Petromyzontiformes; family Petromyzontidae; genus Mordacia; species Mordacia mordax. The sequence goes on from JAZEWT010000005.1 coordinate 22,679,139, forward strand.
ACCAGGGATTGCCTTGTGTGTCACGAAGGCAGGAGGTTAACATGGCATTGTGTCCCAGTGGCTGCCGTCCTGGGGAGGTGGGCGGTGGGATTGGCATGGTTCAGCTGTGCCGAAACTCTGTCCGGCTTCTTGGCTGTGAAGCACATTGTAGGGATTTCGACTCTACATTGCAGAGGCAGATCATTACCCCCATGAGCTGGAACGTCCAGTGGAATCGGCATTTAATCTGGGATTAATTACAACAGCAGCAATTACTATGCTATATCGGTCATTAAATAATTGCTTTCAATAATTGGTTTACTGATATGTGAATAGTAGGATTAATATCGTGTGTGGTTAATACTCTATCCTAGCTGTTTTGGTGCTTCCCCTCCCTGAATGTAAAATAAATTAGATTTTTTTTAAAAGCCTATTTTTGTTCAAGAAAAAAAAATGCTCTCCTTATTGTTTAAGACATGATTGCTGTTTGCTTCGAAACGTTATACCTTTATAACACACATTGCACCATATTCAAATGTGTTTGTATTTGTTGTTATACGCATACATGTGTTTCCAACAACGACATAATACGTACATAGATGTGGCATTGAAATGCTGCAATACTCACCATTGTTTGGTTCAATGATAACACAATTCGGTCAAACCAACCGATTGGTTTTTATTATACACTTAAAGCATCAACGAAGGAATTCAATTTCCAACCCTACCTAGTGATAACGACTAGGCTTATTACCTGCAAACCACTCCCAAGCCCTGGCATTGATAAGCAGATTTTGAACCAGCCAGGGGTTTCAAAAACTATTTATTTTCCATCAAATCTTGATATCTTTCGGGATAGCCGTGTCGAGCGCTCCCCCGTCTCCTTTGTGACGTTTTCACTTATCACGTTGGAGGCGTCCTCCGTCGTCCTTAGACTGAGGATGCGGGCGCTATCCCCAAGGAACGGCTTTCGAAAGCATTTCTCATGCGTCGCACCATGAAGCCTACATCACTACCAATCTCAGTCTCGTACAGTGCTTTGCGGTACCTTTGGGTGAAAGACGCTTTGAAAATATAAATTATTATTATTACCGTAGCTGCCTGGTGGGATTTAAGTGACGGTGGTGGAAACTTGATGTCATGTGAGTTACATTAATAAACCTCCATTCACCCCAAAGTGTAATCCATCCCGAGCATTCCAGCATGCTAGTTAATTGTGAAGAGCTAGCCCAGGCACGGTTACTGTATAAGTGACGTGTATTTCCCCGGCACGGTTCAGTGCATCGGGAATATGTGGCGGCCCGCTTGTCTTTAATGCGTGGCCATGCTGATATTCACCTGGACGCTTAACACTCCATATCCACCCATTGCTAAGTCGATGTGTTGTGCATCGACTTAATATCAACGTTGCACTAAATAAATGCTTGGTTTTTTATACTGAATGTAATGGTTGGTTGCAAAAATCGCTTCCGTGGAGAGATGTCAGTGTTAAATATGAATAGGTTTTTGTTGTAATAATGAATAGCATTTACAGGCAAAACAGTTAAGTTATCCAGAGTAAAATGGAAGCGTTTGATGATGTATACGTTTTGAGTACAATACTATGGGACACTTTTAATCAGTATACATATTTTTTTGCCAGAGAGGGTAACATATTTTCTCTTTTTACATCAAGAGGCCTTGTTGGAAACCTAAATCCATATCTTAGCCTGAATAACAGTCACTGTTTTTGTAATGATGTAGGTTTTCACGGCTCGATGCATGATGATTGCTTCGAAATGCTGCTCTTTCGGGACAGCCGCGTCGATCGCTCCCTCTCCCTCCATTGCGACCTCAGGCGCCTGAAGATGCCTTGAACGTGTGAGGCGAAACGTCATTCACTGTTTTTGTATCATAATAAAATTATTGCCATTTTGACGGAGGTCACTGTTGTTAGTCTTCAGACACTCGTTCCCATTTATGCCTCTGTGAAAATAAGTAAACATTTTATTATCACAGGAATGTTCAGCTTTTACATTTCGTATGCCAATCCATGCAATCCGTAATGTTAGTCACAAGTTACCGAGTCTCCATTCTTGAGATGAGTGGGTGTTGCTAAACTTCATTGGTGGCCTTGAGCCAGTTGTTGAAATTCCTCAATCAGCATGGTTGGAAGGGGCAAGTCTCCTGAAGTCTTATGTTGACTTCCTACATTTCATTGACCCCAGAGGAACTGTGGGCTGAGTTGACTCTCGACCAGGAATTGAACTGCCCAATCTTAAAATCTAAGCCAAGCACTCTATTCACAGTGGCCACATTTGCTCAATATAATAATATTTTTGCGTTTAAACCTCGGGTTGCCAGCAGGTTTTTGCACAATTCCACATTGAGAGCCCCGGATCGTTAGATACGGTGAACCTGTTTTTGTTTGAGCAGCACCTGTTTTTCCAGGCGGATACACATCCAACAAGATTTTTGCACGGTCACTTGGGAATTGGTGTTCACACGGTTGTTTACCAATGATAGGCCTTGCTAAATCTTTGTGCGCATGCCACAGCAGGAATACACTCCGATGTTTGTGTGTGGAAGTGCCGTGCGTGTTGGGGAGCGGTGGCAGAGTTAGGTCACTCAACCCAGCAAACAAGAGTTCCATTCCCTGCTGTGGCTAACGTCATCCTCATCATAATCACAAAGGCGATGAGGACCATTACATACAAAAAACCTGAATGCCTCGGACGCGAAATAGCTGTAGGCTGTCAAGTCCACGTCTGACATCAGTGGTGAATCCTCTGAACTAGTCTCGGTGGCTCATGTCCCCTGAAGTAGACTCAGCCCTGAATGAGCACTCTGATGATAAAACAACAATACTGGAGGAGTCGATGATGGCCGGACGTGGTGCTCACCACCTACCTTCTCAAACTTCGCGTTTGCCATAACAGGTGCTCGCTAACAACATTTGCCCAAAATGTACTGCAAAAGGCAATGTGGCTGGGGGGGTTTGGAGGGAGGGGGAGGGGGAGTTAGTCTTTGGTGTGCATGCAGGTTATGGAAATAAAATACATTGAGCTGATTCTTATGCAAACTCAAAACATTGAACCACATAATTGACAACATTTTCCACCGCTAATTGCAACAACAAGCAATGCATTGCCGTATTAATCTGGGACAAACAATGCGATTGCACTCTGTAGCTGTAAAGCTCCACTGGAGGCGGATGCATCGCCACGCCGTGCGGTCCCGTCATACGCCGTGACCCCAGCGCGAGGCTGGTTCGCGCAGGGCAAGCGCGCACCGATGGCAGCCGACCGTCACCTGCTTGGATCGTGCGAGCGTGTTTCTGAGCTCTTGCACATGTGCTCCGCCTGTGGATATACCGCAGGTCACACTCGCCACTAAAATAACACTGCTGGGATGAAAAAAAAAACATGTAACGGTGGCATTTGAAACCAGCTGCCATCGGTCACAAGGCACACTTCAATCCACACGTGTCTGTATGTGCCGGCTTTGATTAAATGTGAAGGCTCCTATTTCATAACGTCCTCATTTATATATATATTACTCCAGAAATGTATTGTGCGTGTGTGTATGTGCAGTCCTTTTGTCAATCTACCACTTAGTATATTCTTTACTCCGTACTCTCTTCTCACACCTCTCACATTTCTCCCTCTAAAGTGGGGAGAAAGCTACAGTGTAACGTTTGATTTTTTTCCTCGCTACTTTCTGCAAGCGACATTACTGCGCAGCAGCAGTCTGCAAAACCTGTTGATATGCATGGCGGTCACCCATCCAGGCCCAAACTTGGCTTGGCTTCCGAGATGCGTTGAGATCGGGCGCCTTTCAGGCGCGCCAGAGGATTTACGTTGAACGAGCCCTCCCTGATCACTGTGGGGACAGTTTGCCACTGCCTCGTGTGGTTACAATCTTCCCTCTGTTTATCAGCTGGTGTTGGTTTAGGTGAAAAGTTACTTGCCGTTCCGTGCTCGTTGGTACACGATTCCCTGTATGTGAAGCGCGTGAATGTTGTGTTTCAGCGCACTTTAACCGCGTGCGCGCGAATCCGCTGAACAAACGCACCTTTGGGATCACATTTACATATTTTGTTATTGCATTATCGAGGTTGGCGATGCGCACCTTAGTTTGACAACAACATCCGAGGATCGTCACGATGCCCACCAACAATGGAGCCCAATGTGACGCGTATTTTAAACGTTCGCTCATTTCGGCATGGGTCCCCATGGCGTGCGGTGGCTTGCGCTGGTGTCACGGAGTGAGAGTGATAGCGCTGCCCAGCTACCGGCAGCGAGGGTGGCCTTCGCGTGACACCATTGTACAGTATCAAAATTCCACGTGGAAAATTTGTTGCCAGAGCTCTTCACGGCGTAGATTATTTTGGTACTTGGGAGAATGAAAATTAATAACGGTATTTGAAACGGTTTCACTCCTGTAGTTGCGTGCATGATTTATTCTTTTGAAAATCGTCACAAAATAAAAAAACTTAAAGAAGGAAAGCATAGTGATCAAATTCTTATGGTAACTTAATATGTGCAGTAAATGTTGAATGTGTAGCAGCTGGCTTATTTTGGGATCACTTCCTCGTGCGGAGATATTGAGCTGCTGCTGCTGCTAGTGTGTGTCCTGCGCGTTATGTGTGTGTTCAAATGTGTGTGGTGAGCAGTGGTGCAGTAGTTAGCGACCCAAGTTCGTTTTCCGTTCGTGACGACATAACAGCGGCGGTTATTTTCACCGGTCCCGTGCCTCCGCTAGGTCATCTGAGCCTTAAATGAGTACACAGCACAGTGTTAAACATCAGCGCTGATGAGAGAGAGAGAGAGGTGGTCGGGCATGGTGTCGGCCAAGCACCCGCCCGTGTTTGCCTTATTCGCCTTCACAGGTGCTTACTGACAGCACCTGCCCCAAAACGGTCTGTTGAAATCCATATGAGGGATCGTTGTCCATAAGGGGGACGTGTGTGTGTGTGAACTCGCAGAAAATCTAGAACAGTCTGCGCTCGTGACGCTCCGAGTCGGGAGATGAGTGCTTTTATCGTCTTCGTACATCTTCCAGTTCACGGAACTTTTGTTAAATGGAAAAATTTCGAGCTTAGAATAGGATATTGATATATGGATTTTTAAAGAGCCTATCGAGTGTAGGTGGTTCTCATGTTTGTTGGTCACTCACGAGTGGAATTTCCATATTCATGACAACCGTTATGCACGTCCCACAAAGCATTACTCATTTTCTTGACCTCAGAATGGTTGACCAAATCAATCTTTGACCTGGATTTTTCCAATTACAGCGAGTATATGCGCTCACCACAGTGCCATCCAGATGAAGACATTAACACCTATAGCTCTCTTGTCAGTCCACTGCTGGATGAAAGCATCCCAACCCCACGTGCATGTTGTCGGGGTTTTGTAACCATACTGGGCCACTATGGTCAGTGTGGGTTTGTGATATCAGTGAGCATAGAAGCAATTGACTTTGTGCTGCTGAGAGACAAATAGATTAACTTCATTTCATTAGGTAAGAGCCCGTTGAGAAATTAATATTGGAGAATGAAATGTATTGTTGCACCAATGGAATATTCTGGAATCCACTTTGGTGTTGTACGCGTTGCATCACATTAGGAAGAAATCCTCACCAATTCCTGTGTTTCCCCAGTAATCTGGCGTTTTGTTTACCACAAAGTAAGCATATTTCCCCCAAATAATCTACATATACAGGATTTACAGATATAATACATGAGAAATATAGTTTTTAAATATCTTAATTTTGATCAAACTGGCGCAAAGCACTAACAGCGGCAAACCTACTACCAAGTGTGTTTGGAGAGCCGCTCGGCTAGCTAAGCGGTGTTCGCGTCGTGCTTCCATCAGTACGAGCGAGGTAGTTTACGATCGGTGCACACGCCGGCGGTGCGAACTCCCCCCCCCCAGCCCGCGGATGCGAGTGACGGCGGGCGCCGTCGACGGCTGTCAGCATCGCGCCGGAGCTGCCAATGCTGCGTCGCTGCTCCTCCTCACTCGATACCGTCTGTCCGAGTGCCAGTATTGACCACGCATCTCGCGCGGAGCCACCGCGGTAATATACTGCCGCGGCGCGTGCAATCCAACACGCCGGCAGCAGGCTTTGCCGAAAAAAGCGCGTGTGACCGTGAGCTTTATCTGCCCGCAGCTCAAGCCGGCTGGCTTTGCTCTTGGCCTGTGTAACCGCCGGTGCCTTCTCTGTCACACCGCCGGCGAACTGTAAGTGACGGGACGACGGGAGACTCCTGTCACATCACGTGGGTTCGTTCCCACGTTTGGCGCCGCAGGAGCCATGGGGAGTCTGCGGTATATGTTGCCGAGTGTTGTATGTGTATGCGAGTGTACGTGTGCTGTAGAGGTAGTGTGAGCAGTTAGAGCGTTGTGCTACAAACCCCGCGACCCGGACTCAATTCCCGCTCAAGGCCAACACCGCTGACGGGTGTCTGAACCGAGCCCGGGTCTCCCCGAGGTCGGTTCAGCCGCAAATGAGTACCTGGTATGGTGCGTAAACGTCGCCACTAGGGAGGCAATGTTTGACTGGGTGTTATGCTGGCCGTCGACCCCCTCATGCCGTGCCAGCCTTCATAGGTGCTCGCTAACAGGACTTGCCCCCAACAGTCTGTTAAGTCTATGCGCGGGGATCTTTGTCGTGTGTGTGTGTGTGTGCGTCTGTGCGTGTGTGCACGCTGCCTAACATTGCAACGTGGCAATGGTTGTATAGAGGGAGCGGTGGCCCAGCGGTTAGCGCACTGGGCTACAAACCCGGCGACCCGAGTTCGAATCTTGCTCACGGCGAACACCAGTCACGATTTTCTGAACCGGTCCTGGGCCTCCCCTAGGCCGACTCAGCCTCAAATGAGTACCTCGTGCAGTGTGTAAACATTGCCATGAGGGAGACAAAGGCGGCCGAGCGTGGTGCTGGTCACCCACCTCCTCATGTGCTGTGTTAACCTTCATAGGTGCTCGCTAACGGCACTTAACCCTGCGGTTTGTTAAGGCTACATAAAGGATCTTTATCTTTGCGCGCGCCCTACTGGAGCCACACGAGATTCACCTTTAGGGTCCTCGTCACTTAGATCGTCAGTGCCGCGTGCGTTGTTTCTGCTGGGATTTGTGAAGGTGCAGTGCAGTACTCTCACGATCAACTGTGGGCAGGCCGTTACTGAGTTGGAATGTTAATGCTGACCCGATCGGCTCCGCGTGAATTGTTGCCCTCACCGGGAGGAGCAATGCAAATTTAAACTGCCACAAAGACTGAAGCTTTGGCTGAAAGGCAGATGAATTATTATTTAGCAAACGCCCTTATTCAGGGCGACTTATATCATCACACATGTAAACCTTAATTAATAAATTAATTGTGCCGGAAATGCAGCCTGGTCCGGTGGGTAGCGCTGTCGCCTCACAGCAAGAAGGTCCCGGGTTCGAATCTCGGCTCGGGTGCCTTGCTGTGTGGAGTTTGCGAGTTCTCTCCCCGTGTCCGCGTGGGTTTTTGCTGGGCACTCCGGTTTCCTCCCACAGTCCAAAAAACATGCTGCTGCATAGGTTAATTGGCTTACAGACCAAATTGCCCGCAGTGCCCGGGATGGACTGGCGTCCCATCTTGGGCGTGTCCCTGCCTTGCGCCCTGTGTCTGCCGGGATAGCCTCCGACTCACCGCGACCCCTTACAGGACTAAGCGGTTTCTGGCAATGTGATGAGATGAGATCAATACAACCAGTTGCCTGACATTGTAACGTGTCCAATGGTTGTACAGATGCATCTTCAGCAGTTTACAAAATGATGTAAGCGACTGTGCGGTCCTGATTTCAATTGGGATGTCGTTCTACTCTGATGGGCCCGGGATGGCAAAGCAGCGAGCCTTGGAACCCAGAGACCTGAAGAAGTCTCTTGAAAGTGCATGGTGGATGCAATTTAAATGCATCAGCAACCATGATCATTCATTCATTATCAATACCCGTTTAATCCTGGACAGGGTCGGGGGGGGGAGGAGTTTGCGTCTATCCTGACCACCAGCAACCACGATCAAGATTAGGAATTGTGTTTTCATTGGTAGTTCACAAATGTGTCTAAACCCTCCTCCACCCGACAGCCAATTAATGACAGTGCCACGTGAATCAAACTTGCCAAATGTGTTTCCTTCAGCGGCGCCACTGGTGTTGCTGTTGGAGAATAATCTTATAACATTTAAATGGGCAATAACGAATCCATAGAGATTACGTCCAGCATTCTCAGGTTATTACCAGGAGCCCAGATCTCGAGTGGCCTACGCATAAAATGAACCACGATCACTAAGATGCTGAATAAAGGCCCTCTCCAAGCCATCGCTTTCTCTTAATCCTACGATGCAACAACACATCTAGCACCCATGCTCGGCCCAATTTCATTGCTGCATCTCTGTGCCCTGTGATTTACTGGCGTTATATCCTGGGTATTCTCCCGCCTTGCGCCCTCTGTCGGCCGGGATAGTCCCTCCCCCCGCCACGCTATACAAGATTAAGCGGGCGTTGATAATGAATGAATGAAAGTGAATCTCTGTGGTGGTCGATTTCTCTTGTGTATTAGAAATGTTAAATCACAGCAAAAAGCAAAATACAGGTGGACATTAGACATATGGGTGAATGCATATTTGAAATGCCTTGAATCTCTTTCCAAATATATTTCCACCCTCGGGAGATGAAATCATACAATTGTGTCAGTGTGCATTGCTCGTGTTTGCGTGCACATGTGTTGTTGGAGGTTGGCACAGAACTAGAAAATTGGTTCCATCCCGACGCTTGCCTTCGAACGCGCCTGCTTTTGCCGACAGCCACCACGGTTTTTTCGGGAGAGCTCATATTACTGTCCATCATCATTGTGGGGGGTGGGGTGAAATTATTACCATCTCCAGCCATTGTGGAATTAAATATATATGTCTACACAAAACCACTTCAAAACCATTGCTGCGTCATGTTTTTTCCATAACTGTCTGTGACCCAAATAGCACCGCGATACACGCAATCTTTCAGATCATCATCATTATTAATCTTGTACAGGGGATAGGCCGATGCCTATCCTGGCAGAGAGAGGGCGTAAGGCAGGGCTGCACCCAGAATGTGATGCCAGTACACCGCGGGGCACTGGGGGGCAATTTTATCAGCAGGCCAATTAACCTACACAGCAGTGTGTCTTTAGACGGTGGGAGGAAACAGGAGTACCCGGCACAAACCCACTTGGGCACAGAGAGCGAATACACGCAGACGTCACACAGAAAGGCACCCGACCCGCGAATTGAACCCGGGACCTTCTTGCTATGAGGCTGCAGCGCTCTCACTTCGACACCACACCACCCATCTCTCAGATTTCGGAAGTCAAACGGGGTTGAAGCTGGTTAGCGCTTGGATGGGCGACCGCCACCGTGCACAAAACTGGTTGTCACAGGCTGCTGTGGGGCCACTTTGTCAGTAGGGGGTAGTGCAGCACAATTCATTGCCGTGTTTTTACTGGGCTCCGGATGGGTATATTGCCGAAAGTCACTCACCCATGGTTGCCAGCCTGTGGAGAGGCCCTCATCTGAGGGTCTGTACACGCATGTTTAAGCATTCATGTGCGTCGCCAAGATTTAGAATTGCTTACTCTGTGGACTTTGTTTTGCACATTTTTAATCCAGGTAAGCATCGGATGTACTTTTTCTATATACACAATAGCAATTTAATTTCTTGCATTTATATTGTGGTTCGTATTAACCCAGTGGTCGAAAGGTGGTGCAGAAAACTGCAGAGAGATGGGGCAGGCAGCTATGTAGTTCGCCAGCACCAACCCGCTTGCTGTGTACTATGATGTTATGGACCATTTCATTGATTGGTGTGTTTTTGTTGCTGTTGGAGTCAACCAGAAAACCCAGAGGAAAATCACGCAGAACATCGACAGAACTCCACACAGAAAGGCATCCGAGACAAGAATTGAACTGCATCTGGCAAGAACTTATTTCTCCGAGGCACGGCCGTAACGAATGCACCTATGCAGGATATTATTTACAGAGAATGTATGCGCTTCCCCTAGTCGCCACTATTGGGATCCTCAGTGTCGTCGTTACCAGCAGTTGCATATTGTTACCCCAACGGTTTCCTGCCAGCAGGCAAGGCCATGTTTGTTTTCAGTTCCTACCTCTCTCGCGGTTTTAACCACATTGTCACTCTTTCAACTGTGGCATTACGGGTGGCACCATTTTATTATGCGCCGCGTGCCCGTGACTGTACGCGTGCTCGTGGCTGTACGCGTGCTCGTGGCTGTACGCGTGCATGCTTGTGTGTAGCGATTGGCGGACCGTACTCCAAAACCGACGACCCGAGTTTTAGTCTAGCTTTGACGAGTATCAAATTAGGAGTAGGAAATGCATTATGCCAGGCACTCCTGCGGCCGCGATGCCAAACTTGTAGCGTTATTCATGAGCACACATTTTATCGGTGTCTGCCCGGTGTTCAGCCAGTGACCAGATAGCAGCGGTGCTCCATATCGATTGCCGGCAGATTTTCGCACAATCCCACATTCAGAGCACTGCGTCGCCAGACATGCTAAACGTATTGGGGTTTTATTGTGTGTTGAAGCAGCACCTGTTTTTTTCCTGGCGGATGACTCGTATAGCAAGATGTTTGGACGATCACTTGGCAATTGGTGGCTGCACGGTGTATGCCTTGCTTAATTTGTGGACATACTGAACAGCAGGAACGCACACAGGTGTTTGTGTGTGCGTGGTGGGGAGCGGTGGCGGAGCTGTTAGCGTACTCTCTGGTGAACGCTGCCAACTAAGTTTGATTCCCAGCCACGTTCCAACACTGGTGGAGATTTGAACATAAGCCTTGAATGATTTCCTGGTGCGGTGTTTGAACATCTGCACCGAGAGGCAACGGTGGCCAATTGCTTAGTTAGCCACAGCTTCACTTCGTGCTTCGACCTTAATAGGTGCTCACTAACAGTAACACTAACAGTAATGGAGGACTGGTCGTTGTGTGACTGCATGACGAAGTGTTTTTCCTGCTTTCACACATTTTCTTAAGAGGTTGTCGAATCCTGTGCCGTTTGTTGTGTTGCTTTATCGGGCTAACGCCAATGCATTGTGTTGCCCGTAAATTGTTTAAGAATTAACTTAATCTGCTGGTTGCTCCAATAATAGCCATTGATTTAATAATTAACTGTTTTCAGGGATTCCATGTGGACTCTTCTGAAAGGTCCTTTCTAACACTGCCCACATTATGCAAAAGTTGTATTAAATTTCAGTAACTACTTTGCACACGGTCTAAATGCATGCTAATGCCGCCTTTTTGGGCTCCTTTCAGTTACTTTGTAGACCATAAAATATTGAATTCACGGCTAAACAGCCGAGGTTGAGCAGGAATCGAGTGTGGAGGAGACGAGTTATCGTCCTGAGTGGCTAGTTTGTTTGCGAAATGAACGTCTTTTTTCCCAGCCACGTTCCCGCCGTGCCTCGTCGTGAATGCAAACGAGGCTCCGTGCCGCGAGACAAGATTCCATTACTGGTGAACGGGCTCAAAAACGAGGGTTTTCTTGCCGCCGGTCCGTCGTGCCAGTGCCGCTCACTGCAGTGAGGGTCAGCCCGCACGCTGCCTTCATGCCGCCCTCAAGAGGTTTGCGTGACACCGGCTCCCCTCCGGGAGTGATGAAGAGTGTGGTTGGGCCCACTTTAATCAGAGGCTCGAACAGATCTGTTGCGGGTGAGTTGGCAGGCCTTGGGTCGGACCGTAAGCTGGCATCTGCTTTGTTAATGAGGCAATTAGGAAATTAGGGTTGTAATTTCTGAGCATTTTATTTCCTGGACTTGCAGTGAAGCTGACGAAGCTGCCAGAAAACTGAAAAAAAAAGCTTTTAGCAGAGTGTGCCCACGGTCTCTAAAGTCATAGTTACGGGGTCCTAGAGACGTTTGCAAAAGACTCTGCAAGTAATAACGTATCTTAATAATCGCACCTGACATTATTAAGTGAAAGATGATTCTATTTCGTGCATTTGCAGTGAGAAAAATTAAAAAGCAGGACTATCTGTTTGGGGCGGCACGGTGGCCCAGTGGTTAGCGCTGTCGCCTCACAGCAAGAAGGTCCCGGGTTCGAATCTCTCGGCTCGGGTGCCTTTCTGTGTGGAGTTTGCATGCTCTCGCCGTGTCCGCGTGGGTTTTTGCCGGGCACTCCGGTTTCCTCCCACAGTCCAAAAAGCATGCTGCTGCATAGGTTGATTGGCTCGCAGACTAAAATTGTCCCGCAATGCCCGGCGATGGACTGGCGTCCCGTCGTCGGGTGTATTCCTGCCTTACGCCCTGTGTTTCCGGGATAGGCTCCGGCTCACCGTGACCCTATATAGGATTAAGCGGTTTCAGATAATGAGCATGAGACTCCGGTTTCCTCCCACAGTCCAAAAGCATGCTGCTGCGTAGGTTGATTGGCTCGCAGTCTAAATTGCCCCGCAGTGCCCGGCGATGGACTGGCGTCCCATCGTGGGTGTATCCCTGCCTTGCGCCCTGTGTCTGCCGGGATAGGCGCCGGCTCACTGCGACCCTGTATAGGACTAAGCGATTTCAGACAATGAGATGAGATGAAACTATCTGTTTGGTTTCTTAAAAGCATTGAACGCAGATCAACTGACTTGGTACCATTTTATTGGCTTGCAGCACCAGGCGCCCGCCAGCTGTTACTTCCTACAAAATGTGACGTTCCCGACTTTATTATAAAGCTGTGCTTTTAAAGGCTAATCACCAGCGTTGTAAAGCTGTCAGCGGCACTGTGATTTTCGAAGGTGGTAAACAAATCCCGGTTGGGTCACTGACGGCACAATCACCAAAAACCCAGCTGCTGCTGCTTTCTTTACGGCTATGCCGTCGCCATTTAGACACGGACGGAATGTTTGTGCGCACCAAAAGTGGCGCTGAGCTCGCCCAAGAAAAGAAAAACCTTGGCCTTTCCATTCAAAAAAATCTCAGAATTTATGGTCTCCCCGACTATGACCGTAACTAATCTCATCTCATCTCATTGTGTGAAACCGCTTAATCCTATACAGGGTCACGGTGAAGCCGGAGCCTATCCCTGAGGCACAGGGCGTAAGGCAGGAATACACCCGACGACGGGACGCTGGTCCATCGCCGGGCATTGCGGGACAATTTTAGTCTCCGAGCCAATCAACCTATCCAGGAGCATGCTTTTGGACTGTGGGAGGAAAACAGAGTACCCGGCGAAAACCCACGCGGACACGGGGAGAGCATGCAAACTCCACACAGAAAGGCACCGGAGCCGAGAGACTCGAACCCGGGACCTTCTTGCTGTGAGGCGTCAGCGCTAACCACTGCGCCACCGCGCCGACCGTAACTGTAGTAGTCAAACCTTGCCATACGTGTAATCATTTAGCAGCAGCCGGCTGTGCCCAGAAGGTTATTCTCTCCCCCTGCACTGGTGACGTTTCCCCTTGCAACGGGGCAGCCAACTTGGGCCACACAGACTTGTGAACTTTTGACTTGCCAAGTACAAAGGCCCCCGTGTAGTTCTTTGTTTGCGAGACGGGTTAGAATGTACTCCACTCTCGTCCTTGGCAAAAGCCTGTGATTTTCTACAAATATTACTTGGAAAATGTAGTTTTTGGTTTCATCGGGACTCTGGCGTACTTCATCATTTCTGCTTCAGTGCGTGTCGCTTGTGGAAATTGGTTTCCACGCATATTGCGTTTTACGTGACCGCGCGCGTACACGTGAGAGCGTTGTGAATGTAGAGGCGACGCAACGGAGAGGGTCATGGTGTCATGTGCGAGGCTACACTTGGCACCGTGTTACAGCGTATTAGCTTCAGATGCACACGCGCCATTCATTGCGACTAATTGGCTATGCAGCCGCTATCCTTTTCTTACACATAGGGGAACGTGCCATTAGCATTCATTTAAAAACTGCATGATTGAATCGTCGAGAGAGTGGTTTGCGCAATGAGCGCTGAATCCCTGCATTTTCAGTTAGATTCCATGCCATGGTAGTGGTTTTGCACGTGTCCTGTAATCCAACACTCTGGAGGCAGCGGAGTTAACGGATCGGTTGAGGCCTGTCACTGTGTTAAATATAAATGTTACAAAGTGTGTGTGTTTATAATAAGGTAGTTGTGCTTTCAGAAACTGTTGCATAACATAGTTGCCACATTGCAATTTTTAAAATTACCGTTGATGCAAGCAAGATACAATGCAATGTCAATTTAACAGAAAACACGTGCATTACGTGTGTGATATCGTAACCATTTTGTGAACAAATTGAACTACAATAGTTTAATTAACATTTGTGTTCCTTCCACATTACTCTGCTTTACTTAACTCTGAGTTGGCTAATATGAAGCTGCAGGATCGTGCAAAGCATTCTAAATATCAATAACGATAGCTTACTTTTGTAATGGATGACACAGCTGGGTGTATGGACCTTGTAATGGTGTGTGGCTGTGAAACATGGACTCTCACAGTCAAGACATGCAAGCATGTGAAATCAAGTGTTACCATAGGATCCTGGGGATTTCTTACTCGGAAAGGAAATCAAATGAATATATATAGCAGACGATTAACTGGCCAAATTATTAACACGTTGAAAAAGAGAAAACTGTAACGGTTTGGTTATGAGCGGCAGCACCTTCTCAAAAACAATGCTTCTGCAGGGAATGATTAGAGATATAAAAAAATAGGAAGCCAAAGGAAGACTTGATTCTGAAACCGGCCAGCAGTGGCCTGGACCAACCATTACTTCAGCTGTCTCTCCACAAGTCCCAAGCCTGCGTGTGTCAGAGAATTTGGACCCAAATCCCTCGGAATAGGTAGCACCCCTTCGATGACATCTCATCTCATCTCATTGTCTGAAACCGCTTAGTCCTATACAGGGTCACGGTGAAGCCGGAGCCTATCCCGGCAGACACAGGGCGCAAGGCAAGGATATACCGACGATGGGACGCCAGTCCATCGCCGGGCACTGCGGGGCAATTTAGCCTGCGAGCCAATCAACCTATGTAGCAGCATGCTTTTTGGACTGTGGGAGGAAACCGGAGTGCCCGGCGAAAACCCACGCGGACACGGGGAGAGCATGCAATCTCCACACAGAAAGGCACCCGAGCCGAGAGATTCGAACCCGGGACCTTCTTGCTGTGAGGCGACAGCGCTAACCACTGGGCCACCGCGCCGCCCCTACGATGACATTGTTCGTGGTAATAGCAGTCATAGTAACAAACCCCTACAACAGAGTTACGTGAAAACTACTTAAGCTATTGGTACTTTTGCCAGTGTAAGGAATATAAAAAGTTTTTTTACCACATCTGGCAATTATACAGGTGTTAAGGTGTTAGAACACCAAAATAATAATAATTAATAATACTTGCATTTTTAGAGCGCTTTTCACCCGAGGGTCACAAAGCGCTGCACAGGGCTGTGGAGAGAACGGCACGCAAACAACAACGACATTAGAACGCAAAATCAGTAACAATAATTTTTTTGGGATTTTTCTAACTATACATATCGCTGCAGAACAAGATGTAAAATATGATCTGACTTTCAACTATAATTTAAAAATCCAAAATTATCAGTGTTAATAATACATAAAATATTGGGAAATGATTTAATGTAAGATTTATCGTATAATAGTAATTGCATTTCTAGAGTGCTAATCACCCGAGGGTCACAAAGCGCTGCACAGAACTGCGGAGAGGACGGCACAACAACAACGAGATAAGAACAGCGAATCAGTAATAACGTTTTTTTTCACGAAGTGTCTAGTTTTCAAAAGCCACGCATACTTATGGCAAAATATGCAAACCTTTCATGCAAATGCTTGTTCAAATACGTTGCGGAAGTTAGGATCAGGGCACCCAGACAATTGCGTGAATATTGCACATGTGCTTTCTCTGGCCCGGTTATCACTCTGCCCATATGCTGAAGTAGTGCAGCAGTTGATTTGTTTTTTTTCTCTGCTGAAAAATAATTCTTAATGTGTGTGGTGGAATTTCCTTTAACTGTCATTTCATATTTAGCATGGTGTAAAGTTCTGCTCTAATACTACCACAATTAGGAGGGCAACCGGCCATCTCTGGTCAAGCTGCATATTGGCCGTTTAAACTGGCCACAACAACAACAGAATGAATGAGGCCTGTTGAAAATGAAACGGTTGTACTTTGACTTGTATTCACATGCCGATGTGCTGTTTGATCTCGCGCTAGTGTTATTATGGCAAAGTGATTGACTCACTATCTGATTTAAGAGTTCCTCCTGGTGTTGATAAAATAATTACCACTTAGTAAGGAGCCAAGAGTGGCAATCTTTCCGAGAGATCAGTAGTGTAGCACAGTTGGCATTGCCACTGGTGCAAAGAATGAAATGGGGTGTCCTGTTTAATTCCTCCTACTCTTCCCCACACCCCCTCTTGCCCACACCCCCTCTTCGTAGCCTGGCCTAACGGTCCCTCAGGCCCAATGGCCGAAGGGGCTAAAGCAGTTGTACCATCTGCACGATCGACCATTACGAGAGATTGAGCCACGTCATAGAATGCCACAGGTTCTACTCCTGGCACAGGTGCTGTTAATGCAGACGAGGGCATTCTCAATGCAAATGTGATCGCGGTGAACTGAAGACCAAAAACAGGAAGACAGATTTTTCTAAGTCTTTGGAACACGCGACTGTTGATGCATTCTTCCGTGCACTTGTTTGTGTTGTACAGTCGTCAGTGGTGTAGCTGTGCAGACTGGTGCGTGGAATGCAGTACATCGCCTAATGCGTGGCGCACTGGGAAATAGTCGGATTTATTTGCTTGGTTATATTTTTGTTCACAATTCAAAACTGGGGAACATCACAATGGCGCACAGTCTGTCATGCTGTGCCAGGCTCATCCAAATCGAGTAAACCCAAACTAAAGTGTAATATAAACGCTGCGCCCAATGATTTAATTCCCATCTTGTCTGAAATCCCCATCCATCAAGGGGAGGGTGCATTTCTCCGTGCATTTGACACAAAGCAGATTTGTTCAAGTAGCCTGCGCTGCTGTGAGGTGCCAAGTGGTCGGCCAGCGTGCACGATGTTTAAGTTTAAAGTTACTGAAAAGAAGTCTGTTTCCTGCCCTTGGCTGCACAAGAGTGAACCTCAGTTTCGAGCTGGAAGCATGAATGCGGTATTTGGCATCATTTGAAATCATATATTTTTCTAAAAGATGCTGCAATGGCGAGTCCGTATCTGCTTTCTCATACAGTACTCGGTAAAAATTCCACGCTTACTATTGACTCCACTCAGCGGGTCCATATTTCACTCTTAAGTGGTATAGTCTTGCTTCCTTGACAAGGCGGCAAAGACCCCATTGCGCATTTTGATTGTGAACCCCTACCGCAGAAACGTGAGGCCTTCGCACTGTCGTTAACAGGACACAAAGCGTTGCACAAGTTTGTCGCAAGTAAGGAGTATTCTTCATATTCGTTTACACACAACTGCACACAATTTGAACGTTTGCTAAATCTCATTTTGATGTTTTGTGAGTACGTGCAAGTAATAAGCACGAGTTTTCCACTGCAGCCACAAGACCGCTAGCTAATGTTGCATGCACCATAAATTAAATCTCGAGTAGTCGCAAATCTATATCAGTCTTCATTTTCCAAGTTACTCTTCATGGTCCACGTTAGTCTTCGTATTGTCTGCTTCGTTGCTTTCTCTCTCGCTAATGATTTGCGTGGAGATGAACACTGTCGATGTAAGAAGTTGGGCCCTTGTTTTATTTTTTAAGTGTGATGTTGTTACACGGCTCATATGTTGCTGTTGTTGACGTGCCGTTCTCTCCACAGCTCTGCACAGCGCTTTATTACCTTCGGGTAAAAAGCACTCTGGAAGTGTAACTAGTATTATGATGTGTCCTATCCAGGTGTAAAGGCGGTTTGGTGTCTATAGGCACACGGTAATGTGGCTGGTTGGGAGTGGTGGTATGGCAATGTTGTAACTTCCTTACCCCTCCCAGCTGGACAACTGTCAAAAAGTGATACATAGCTCCATAGTCTAATCTGGCTTAAATAAAAACTGACCGACAAAAACTGCCGAGAATGGTGATGGCCACCCCCCCCCCCCCC
>JAZEWT010000005.1:22703078-22725897 GCA_036362905.1 Mordacia mordax
AATGCCCTGTCATTTTGTCTTCCTACAAATTGGACGAGATTGTGTTTTTATCGAGAACATGAATCTCACGCAATTTGTCAGCTGTGCGCCCTCGGTGCGCTGCCACTGTGCATGCTGTAGTGGAATTCGGCTGTTGTTGCGAAGCGGTCGTGTGTTCGTCCCCGTTGCCTCTTAACTTTCGGCTCATTCGAGGCGGATCTGCTTTGCGTGTTTGCCGGGGGAGGAGGAGGAGGAGGCGGCTGCGGCGGGCGGGCGGGGTGGGCTGTAGAGCATTCTTCACAGCAGTGTTTTTCGGCAGAAGCTGCGGAACATGAGGTCCGTCAATCTCAGCCATTGTGTGTAATTGCAATCAGAAGTGAAGCCTGCCTCTCATCAGAGAAAGGCGCCCAGTGTCTCGACCCCGCAAAGCCTCCTCCCCCCCCCACCTCTCCTCCCCATCCTGTTGACGCGGGGTTACGCTTCCTCTCCTCCCTGGCCGCACGCACGCACGCACGCGACTCGGCACCACCTGGAGCCACGTTTGCGCGACACGGCCGGGGGAGCGAACGGCTGTCACACAGATAAACAACAACGAACAACAACTCAACGCCGACGATTATTGAATACCGCGGCGCCAGTGCATTAGCCGATTGCAGAACATTACGCACGACTTCGCACGAATGCCCTGTCATTTTGTCTTCCTACAAATTGGACGAGATTGTGTTTTTATCGATGTGGGTTTTCACGGCTCGATGTATGACCAACTGCTCCTATGAGATGCTCTTTAATTATATCTCCAATATAGTGTCAGGCTGAGAGCCAATGCCGATTACTGTACGAAAATGCTTACAGTACTTGTATGAACAGTGCTAGTGTAAAGGTCAACCCAATAACAATGCATAACCCGGTTACCCCGGGCAAGGTTTATTTTTTTTCTCGAAAAAAAATTAAACCTACATTTAAGCTTGTCAAGCGGCCCAATTGAGAGAATTCTTCTCGTGTCTCATTGCGTGGAACTACCCGATGGTGGGGAGGCGAGATATTAAAAGAGGAAGACTTTGGGTCATAGGTGCAACTTGCCCAGGCCATGTGCGTGCCGGTGATGGCATTGTGCTGTGCCAGCGTCTCCTCCATGCATTCTTTGCGTGCCTCGTTTATGTAGACAGCGACAGCTCATAGTGGTCTGTAGGTGGAGGTGTTGTTTATAGCTATTGGGTAAGTCGCCCTGCAGTAATTTAAAAGCCAGAGGAACCAGTTCTGCCTCATTTACAACATAGCGCCTGTCAGTGTGCGTGTCCTATATTCGTATTTTTTACGGCTAGGCTATGTCCGCCTCTGGTGAGGGCATGCGTGTGTGTTTTTTTTTAAACTATTATTTAGAGGAAACCCTGAGTCATTATTGGATAAATGCTGCCAGGTTTCTCACTCTTTCTGTGCGCAATTTACTAATCGACAGCAACATCACGCACCTGCCAGAGGATTTCCCTTGTGTGCTGGGGGTTTTGTGTGTGTGTTTGTTTGTGTGTTAAAAACAACAAATAATCGTCGTGTACAAAATCGCGACGCGTTTCCAATTTGCGTTTGCCAATGGGGCCTGAGCGGAGATTTTTGCGGCCCGGGTGGGCAACGCAACGTGATTAACGCTATTTTGTGCAAACACTCTCTCTAAATCATGCGTAATCACGGCTCAAATTGCCAGCTTGTTAGAAAGATGGGGGGGGGGCGTCTAGTCGTACACGGAGACGGGGTTTGGCGAGGTTAGTGGAGCCGTGATGGATTGGAGTGAGCCGTCCGAATTTTCAGGGCCTTTTAAGTAACACGTTCAATGCCAACCCGTGCGTGACGTGTAATATAGGAGAAAATGAGTTGTGGTGGGTCCGTAAAAAAAATCAAAATGGCGCTCCATTTCTGCTCTGCTGAGTCTGACTTGGTTGGCGACACCTTCTTAAGATCAGCACTTTCGGAGTATTTGAAATGTGTTTTTTTTTCTCTCACCATCTTAGTGTAAAGCATGCGACGTTACGTTTGTTTAAAAAAGACGCGAGGTGATCGAGTGGTTCACGGGTCAAAGAGCTGAGGATCCTCGGGTCGAATCCAGACGTTTCTGTTTTTCAAACAGCCAACCGTTAATTAAACTGGGTTCGCAAGTGTAGCGAGTTTGATGGCCTCAGTTTCACCATCGTACAAAAATCCGCATCCAATTATATCTTCATATTCTCATAATTTGGCGATATTAGCTCTGAAAATTAAAACATTCAGTGTGAGACTCTCGTGTGACGAATATATCTGCGATTATATCCATTGGCATGCGACAGCGATTTCGAGACATTGCACGAGAGTTGCATAGAACTCTATGGGTGGCAGAGTACCACCGAGATCCTCGGTTTGAGTTCCACGTGCCCCATGTGAGACAAAACACGTCCCACCGTATGGTTTGTCTTAATTCTCAACCTGGTGGCAAGCTATTGCACTAAAATCTCCGTTTTTCGTGATTAATATGGCATTCTAGATCGGTTTGTGACGTTGGTGCTTGGGTTTTATTCTCGTCTCCCAGATGTGATCAGTGCCAAGTGGTGTCAGAGGCCACTCTGTGTATTCCCTAGATGCTAGGTCAGCTTGGAGTTACATCAGTACCTGGTGCAGTCCGAGGCCAGTAATGTTGTTTTGCTTAAACATTGAAAGTACAGTATTACATTTGGAGTTCTTTTATGGAGAAATTTGCACTGTCTATTATTAATTATAGTCTTGTCATACCTTTGCTTGATGAAGGCTTCTCCATGCCATGTTATTTTTAGGAGTCACTTGACTATGCTTTCTACACTTGTCATTACAAGTCGATGATGGAGAGGCGCCCAGGATTTTCCCAGATTTCATTCATCACTGGTCTTCGTTGCTACATGAACTCGGATCAGTAATATATTTGCAAAACCGGGCAGCTTGCTTGATTTTTGTTTTTACAGATGTTTCTGTGCCATTCAGTGTACCCGCTGAACTTTCTGCCTGCTCACATTTGAATCTTGGAATTGAATCAGGCTGTGTGTTTTCATTGTGACGTCTATAGCAGCTCAATATTTTGTATCTGCTGGCTACAGAAACGTGATGATCTCATAGTTAACCAGTCTCTCCAAGGGCTACGACTATTGACTGACTTTCACACAAAGGGATACCCATATTAGTGACCCAAGCCGGATGATGGGCCGAGTTCACCGCCGGCCAAAGTTTGATCTCGCAAACCTTCTGATTGTGAGCCACATTACCGCTGAGCCACTTTGGCCAGTGGAGTTGTCAACCAGTGTGAGATGTCCTAACTGCATGCACACTTGCCGGAGCGGCTCGCCAGGGAGTCTAGCGGGACTCTTGAATGAGTGATGATTAACGCCGTTGGTTGAAAGATGCTAACGTCGGAACGCTTGGCAGATCATGCAGGCGCAGGAGGATGTCAACACCACTCAAAACTCTCATTTGAAATGTCACAATTTGTCTTGTGAAGCACTGAAACGGATGTTTTAAATCTCATGCAGATATTTAGCAGGGTAATTGACACCAAAAGGAGGGGCATTAAACACCTTGCTTGGTGGCAAGTAAAGTTGTAATACCTGCTAAAAATATGTATGAGGAAGAGTGTGCATTCTGTGACTGCTTTCCCACATCTTTTATCCGTGGAAGTGTTTAATTAGCGTTATTAATGGTCGTTTTTGAGTTTGGCAGAGAGGAAGTACAACTGAACGAGCTGTTAAGACAACTGGGCTTGGATAGTGGATCTGGTGAGAAGGCTGGGATGAACCAGACAGGTTTTTTTTGGCACATTTTTGTCTGTATGTTTAAAGTCCCATATAGCAACACAATTCTTCACTAAAGTTTCATTCGTAATGGATTTTTTTTTACAATAGTTCTCGTTATAGATGGGAAGCGCTAATCTGGTTTTCAGCTCTCAACTCAACTTTGAGGTGGAAAACATTACAATCGCGATGGGATTTGTTAGCAGTTATACATTGTAACATAACGCTGTACACATCGATGACGCAGTTGTGGTAAGTATGGATATTTTTTTTTATTTCCAGGGGGCGATAAAAGGTGCTACTGTAGGAGTGGGGGGTGAAGCGGGTTTTGCAGTGGTTAGCACACTACAGCTATGAACCCTGCGGGTGACACGAGCTCAATTTCTGGCCATGGCAAACACCAGTGGTGGGTGAGATTAGAACCAGTCCCGCCCGGGCCACCTGCCCACTTCGCAACCTGCACGGACCAGCGTGATAAAGTGCAGGCAGATCTATTACAGCGCTGCTTTTTATAACGCCGTTCTGATTCAACGCTCTTTCTCCTGGAGAACACACAGCACGCAGCTCCCCGTCTGAGCCGTGCGCGTTATCAGATCTATGGTTTTCATTTCCGTTATGTTTGTAATTCATACATAGATTAGTAACCACGTTTAAATGGCCTACTTTAGCGCTGTTTCCTATAGCGATGCGTTTACCAGAATCGCGTGCTCAGCTCTATGCGAAGTGTGCCCAAATTCGTTCACAACAACCCCCGTGATGGAAACGGCAAGAGGGGGATTATTTTTTTCTTCCAGCATTGAGTTTACTGTACTGTAATTTATAACGTTTATGACTTAAGTGTAGGTAGGGCACCCTCTGGGAATGGAGTATGTATTGGGCACATAATGATGCAGCGATCCGTTGATGAAAGTTGGTTCCTATGCTGACGATACAATATCATCTTTTAGACTTTATTAATTAACTTGTTTACACATGCAAATCTCCAGTTGCAGCCATTTTTCTCGGACGTGTTGTGATGAAATGATGTAGGTTTTTCACGGCTCGATGTATGATGATTGCTTCGAAAAGCCGCTCTGAGGATGCCTCGACCGTGTGAGATGAAACGTCGCGAGGTGGAGAGAGGAAGCGATCGACGCGGCTGTCCCGAGAGAGCAGCTTTTCGAAGCAATCATCGTGTTCTGATGCGTTTTCACAGCCGGGAGGTGACGATTGCGCTGCGTTTTCCCATCTCAGTATCTTGTGGGTAATTTTGAAATTTGACCTATGACTCTGCTGTACGTTGGCCCCACTCTTCTTCGAATGGCATTGGATCTTTAACGCCCACTGGGCAGCAGACGGTGCTTAGCATTTCATGGGTAGTATACTCACGATATTAAATGAGGATGGCCCACTGGATTCGAATCTCGAACCTCTGCATCAATTGCCAAGTGTGTTACTCTACGATTGAGCCGTGACAGCTAAATTTGGCTACATCGATGCTTGTTGCCCATATACATTGTGGCAAATTATTCAGCGCTGTTGTTTTTACGAGGCGTAATACTTCACTGCCTCCAAGGCAAGAAAAGGTTGTTTGTGGCATTGCAGGACACACGGGTGGGGATGATTTGGTGGCAGGGTTTTTTTTTATAAAATATATTTATACAGTACTGAGCTACCATTTTGCCTGGAAACGATTACAGAGAAATATGCTGCTTGACATTAAATAAAGCCATTTATAAATATATTTTGTTTTCATTTTATGCACCGTAGGGAAGCCCTTTGCAGTTCGTATCTGTCCCCGCTATCTCCTCTAAAACCGCACACATTACTGCGGTAGCAAATAACTTTTGGAAGTGCTGCAAGGCATTGCCTAGTTCTGACACTTTTTTTTCTTGAAGCAAAACGGCTTTGAAACTACCATTATGCATGGGGGCATCGACAAAACGAAAATATGCGGCGTTTGTAAACAATGTCACGTTATATGTTGTTTTGAGCAAGTTTTCGCCACGTTCGTAAGCACGAGTTATGTTTCCACTACGGCTCCATGACGCTGCTATTGTTAAGTTGCCATGAACTGTGCCCCGTTTCAAATTGATAATGATCAAAGCGTTTGTTGCTTTTGACGAGGTGCTACCAAAGTATCACTTTGTTGTGCGTTGTCTCTGAACGTTTGACGTGAGCTGCTCGTACGGGAAGTTCCAGGCGGTCGTCGTTTTTGCTTCAACTTGCCAGCGTGGCTGTTTGGGGATGATTTTCCAGTTTTGTTATTTCGGTGACACGTCTCGTGTAGGTTAGTGGTAATACATATACCAGAGGAGTTGTCTAGAAATCTCGTGTGCCGGTGCCAAGGAGACCTTTGTCCAGCAAGGACTTGACCATGGGACAGGTGCATAGTTTTGCGGTTTGATCCCAGTGGGTGCTGTGATGAATACCGCGGCTGTATTAATCGCGCAAATGCATGCTGTCTGCTTCACAGTGGACAGTGAAAGTACCTTGACGTCATTAATGAGAGCAGGCCATGGTGACCCTGGTGTCAGTCTAAATTTGCCGCATGTAAAAAAATCAGAAAATGACTCGGTTGGGAATGTGCATAGGAATTGTCGCCCCCCCTTTTATGAAAAATTGGTAGGACCCTCCTGAAAAAATAATCCTCAGGTTTAGTGAGGCTTTCCTGGGTGAATAAGAATAATAAATACAATGGCTGATGGTGATGGACATCGTGACAAAATAACTTCATCTCTAATATGGCATGGAATGACATGGCTTGATAAACTGATATGCTGATTGGTGCACTCACCTATACGCGCATCAAATGTGAAATCCCGTTATATACGAGTCAATTAAATGACATGACATTCACAATGTTATGTCCTGCATGTGTTATTTCCACATACGCGAATGTACAAAATTAGACGACAGGAACCAATAGGAATGATTAGGTACAAATGGGAAAGTTTGTTTTTCAGTTGTGACCTTGAATCGAAGAGGGGTTCAAATCTGCCCGTGCATTGTATTTACTTTCCGTGTGATTGAGTTTATTAAACCGCTCTTCACTTCGCACATTAGTTTACATACGGTGTGTATGTACTGGTAACGGCTGGTGAAGAGGAGACCCACGACCTGGTTAAATATCACGCGCCACCGATGCTAGCAATAGCTGAGAGTCGAACACAGGTCTCCAATTTACACAGTTGAAATACGTTCAAGCACCCCCTATGGCCGACGTGGCTTTAGGAGGTATTTGTCCAGAAGTATTTTGACAAAGGGTTTTGCAGTTCTGACGTAGCTTTTCATGGCTCGGTGAAATTATGATTACTCTCCAAAGCTGTTCTCTCAGGATAACCGTGTCGAGCGCTCCATCTCTCTCTTTCACGACGTTTTGCCTCCCACGTTGAAGTCATTATCAGGCAATCACTCAGTCTCGGAACGGCTCAAGATGCCTCCAATGTGGCAGGCGTAACGTCGCAAAGGTGATAAGAGCGCTCGATACTGCGATCTCGAAAGAGCATCTCTTGAGAGCATTTCCCATACATCGAGCCTTAAAAGCCTATATCAGGGTGTTCTCTATATATTAGGGCTTTGGAGCCGAAAATATTGTCAACTGCTGTAGCGCTGCAATCATGATTCGCTTCAATCCTTTGTGGAGACCAACACTGTCCTCTGCTGCAATGCTGGTCACAAGTACTGTACGACCAGCTTATCCGTGTCACCAAACCACCCTAATCCACTCGACATTATCACATCTTGGAACCTAAGCAGATGGAGCCACGTAAGTGCTTGAGTTGGTGGCACTTGGGCTTGCGAGAAGTCAAAGGCATTCTGACATGAAATGACTGGAAGATGGTAGCTCTTGGTTCAAGCCCTTTGTACATCCACCATGACGGTACCCTTCCACAGAGCGGGTGTGATGCATTGACCTTGCGTTGGATAGTCACATCGCAGGCCATTGAGAGATGTCTGCTTGGGAAGCCTACATCTAGAAGTGTCTAGATCACGGCTGCTGATGGTAATGACTGCTATCCACCTACTTATAATTGTGTAATGGCCAAATATCCCAACGGGGATTTTTTTCGAAAAAGGATTTGGAGACTGAGGTGGGGCTATTCACTGTTAAATCGTTTGTGTGAGTATAGTTAGGTACATTACGTCTCAGCCTTTGCAGTAAAAGCACCTCTTACCTGTGATCTCAGGCTTCTCCTTCCAGTCAACGGATGACATTCGTACGTGGCCACGTGTGTCGAGCACGGCTGAGGCAGCTCAGCCACCGAGGCACGGCTGTTAGTGCTGTCATGTGGCCGTACTCAGCATGTTGTCGTGAGGATGCTATTTTGGTTTTATCTCCAGTGTGTGTTTGGTTTATATCGAATATTGCTTGGCACCATGTCCAACGTTTTGGTCCCCGTGCTGGGAAGGGCCTCATGACAGAGTCGGTTTCTGAAGACTTAATTCCTGCAGAAGCTGCTTGCACGTGGAGCGAATGGACCAACAGAGATGTGTTATTGAGCCGAAAACACATGTGGGACATATTCTGCACAGCATTGAAAATCTACGCAGTCGCTCGTTATTTTGGTTATCTGTTTGCAGCTAACCTCTAGTGTGCCACCAGACTTAGACATTGTACATAAATAACAAGTGACTCAGTTGCAAACTATTTAGTGTACAGATGGTGTAAAACACTAAATATATTTACAATATGCTGGACTTGAAAACAAGCCTTGTTGCAATCGCCAGTAAAGGCACAATTATAGCTTGAAAACAGCTGCCAGATTGCTCGTCGTGTCATTATTTTAAAATTACTATTTTATTTTTCCAGCGTAATTCGCAAGAGGACTTCCCCGCTGTGTTTGCAAGATCGCTCACGTGTGCCAAAGTTACTTCCACGTTGATCGTTTTTTTGCGAGCGCTTGCAGACAGCCACGTGGAGAATGTGTAACGAGCCAAGTACAGTGTAAACTAACCTCCTTGGGTTTCAATGGGTTTTTTATATATATATATTCCGTAACGTTAATGCCCACGCTTGTTGTCAAACTACTTTCTCCACACACTGCGTGCATTAGGCACCTGCGCGTAGCGGCACTGTTTTACACACGCACTGTTACTGTTTCAGAACCTCCTGCTTGTTTTTACCACACAACGTCAGCGAGTTATTTACGCCCCCTAACGATTTTACGCCCGCGTGTTGGCCTCTGTTGTGCTCGTACCGTGAGGTTTTTTTTTTTTAACGCCTTAACACGAATACTTAACACATTTGTCAGTAGCGCTGTGGCCTTTAAAACTAAATAATATAATAAATGCGAGGATTTCGCTTATAGTCCTCCTTTGCAGCACACATGGAGGTCATTGAGGTGTCTTGTTTTGCTTTTGTAAGCATTTACCTCTAACAGAAATGTGTGCTTTGTGTAAGGGCTGTCAACCCCCTTCGTAATGTCTACGGATGTTACATGTTTAATTCAAATGGGTCCCCTCGCCAATATTTTGCCCACTCTTGAATCAACTTACCTCGTTTGACCCCTCTGATGTTGCTGAGATGTGCGAATTTGAAGTGCAGCGTTTGCGTGACCTTTGCACACACATCGAAGGTGGCAGCCCCAGGTTTGAGGCTCTGGGTTTGGTGATTTACCGAGGTCACGCTGCCGTTGGCTCTATTGAGTTGTGTTGTCGTACAGCTTTGGCGAGAGTGTGGAGCGTGTTTTCAATTTCGTTTCACAACCTGACGACGTAGCATAAGCAAATTTCATCTCATCTCATTATCTGAAACCGCTTAATCCTATATAGGGTCACGGTGAAGCCGGATCCTATCCCGGAAACACAGGGCGTAAGGCAGGAATACACCCGACGACGGGACGCCGGTCCATCGCCGGGCATTGCGGGACAATTTTAGTCTGCGAGCCAATCAACCTATCCAGGAGCATGCTTTTGGACTGTGGGAGGAAACCGGAGTACCCGGCGAAAACCCACGCGGACACGGGGAGAGCATGCAAACTCCACACAGAAAGGCACCGGAGCCGAGAGACTCGAACCCGGGACCTTCTTGCTGTGAGGCGTCAGCGCTAACCACTGCGCCACCGCGCCGCCCACGTAGCATAAGCAAATTTCATAATTGTCCCGCAGCATTGTGCAGCGGGAAACTTGTGACATGCTAGCAGCCCATCAAACATCATCATCATTGTTTACGTTGAAGAGCAATGCGTGGCAGCAATTTAAGCTTGTACATTTTAAATCACGAAAAATATTTGTCATTGCTAAAACTGTAATATTCCATGCTGTTTGCGACTCAAGTACTATCGCAAAGGATGTGAATTACTTTCCAAGTAATATTAAGTCGTCATAGTTTCCTGGTGGCGTTACCGGAATTCACTGTGATTCTTAGGCACATAAATACAATGGTCCCGTTGAACTGGCTTTCACGCCAGCTTCTTGGGAAAATGATTCAAGTCATAGTGCTGAACAGGACGTCCAATGGGATCGTGGGATAGGCAGAATTTTGTTATCGTGGCTGGGCTGCGCTGCTTGGAGCCTGTCATGGTATTCAAGGAAAAATGGAGGAACCCCATGGGGCCTAGCTGGCCTGTGGACGTACCATTGAAACATGGCTGATGTATGGGTAACATTACGCAGGCAGGTGCCTACGTAATGTGTTTCAATTTTCGATATGTTTCAGTTGACCCCGATGTCAGCTGGCAAATATTGACCACATTTTTCTATAAGATTCCTAGGCTGTCAAAGAAACCTCATTCATTTCAATGGTGATTCCACAAATTGGATTCTATTGAGCTAGTTTTTCTGCAGCAGAATTCCTTTTAGAATCTCATTCCAGTAATTAGAGGTTTACACATGGGCTTAAACCATAGAGGAATCGTCCATAATGCAATTGTGGTGTTGGATAGGATTCTTGCAGGAATTGCTCGGCACTAATTCCTGTATGTATTTGATTTCAAGATTTATCCTGCCAATGGCTTTAGTCTAACATGCCGAGCAGCAGAGGGCAGGTGCAGCAATATCCATTATTGTAATTATTAACTCGAAGGCTTTCATGAGCAATGTTAAGATTGTGTTAATGTTACAAACCTCTCTGAAAACCAGGAAATTGGTAAACACTCCGGGAAAACTAATGTCTTAACTGGCGTTACCCATAAAACTGGAAGACATTTCCAGAGCCGCTCGTCCTATATTGGTGTGAGTTACCTGATTACGTTGATTGCAATTATCAGCCAAGCGTCGTGTACATCGTTGCACTGCACTTCTGTGCTGTCATGTTTGTACTGTCCGCATTTACCAACCCCCACTGACAGACCAGCCTCGTATAGTATGCTTAAAGGTGAGTTTGCAAATTGACGCCACTCATTAAGCTGCCAACACCCCACATCACCACAGGATTTTGAACATCAAAAGGACACGTGTATACCATCTTCTAAAAACACAATTTTCAGCACAACCATTAGTTTTATAGCAGGCGAAACGTCGTGAAGGAGAGAGAAGGGACCTTTGACATAACCATCCTGAAAGAGCAGGGCTTTAGAGACACTTTCTTGTATCGAGCTCTGAAACCCTACATAAGTACATGTGCTTAAACACCCCCCTCCCCGCCCATTACCTGTATGGAATGGGGAGGCCCCCGTCCAGCAGTCGGATCACCAAAGGAATGAACAGGAAGGTCCATTCTTGGGTTCATTAAAGCATACAGTAGGGAAATATTGACGATTGTCTGCGCATCAAATTTATCATACTTCTCTGGTCTCATCTCGTATCACATATGTCCAGTCATTTTTGTTTTCCATTTCACTCCGTTGAGAGTCGCGAGGAATAATAATAATTGCACTTCCAGGGCGCTTTTCACCTGGGGGTCACAAAGCGCTGTACAGAGCTGTGGAGAGGACGGCATGTCAGAAACGACAACGACGACACATGAACGGCAAATCAACAATAACATTTTTTTTAATGTGACGTTCTCCCTGTGTCTGCGTGGGTTTTTGCCCCCACGCAGACCGGTGTCCTGCGACGAACGCTGATATTGTTTAGACTTTTGACCGTAAACAGTGCAGGGAAAACTGCTTGAAATGTTTTCAAATTGAAGGTAACGTTATATACTGGCACGGCACCAGGAATACGTTCCGACTAAAACTGGTACGCTTGTATGCTTTGTTCGGAGTATACGCACACTCGTATTTCCACGTGTGCAGTGGGGTCGAGGAAACATGACAATCGTCCTAGTCCTTCACAAAAGCACACACACATATATGCCATGTACCTATTTGCATTTGTCTGCAATAACTATTGGTGTTTTTTTTTTCATTTTATTAATGTCTCCATCTACAAGAGTCTTCTTATTCGTAAACATTTAGTAGTTCTCCAAACTTTTAGTACGGCAGCACCCGAATCGTGACTACTATTTACCACATCACTTCTTCCCGCCACACACTCATTTCATATTTCGTGTATTAAACGGTGGCCCAGTGGGTAGCGCTATCGCCTCACAGCAAAGAGGTCCCGGGTTCAAAGCTCGGCTCGGGTGCCTTTCTGTCTGGGGTTTGCATGTTCTGCCTGTGTCCGGGTGGGTTTTCGCCGGGCACTCCGGTTTCCTCCCACAGTTCAAAAAACATGCTGCTGCATAGGTTAATTGGCTTGCAGACTAAATTGTCCGCAGTGCCCGGTGATAAATTGGCGTCCCATAGTGGGCTTGTCCCTGCCTTGCGCCCTGTGTCTGCCAGAATAGGCTCTGGCACACCGCGACCCTGTACAGGACAAAGCGGTTTCTGGCAATGAGATGAACATCCTTTGAACGGAGCCTGGTGCTTTGTGACCCTCGGGTGAAAACCACTCTATAAATGCAATTCTTATTATTAAACATTTTCCCTCCACGTTCAAAACTTTCTCCTGAACAGTAACCGTGTATCAGCCTACTTTCTCAACCCACTAGTTTAATAGTGATATTATGAATTGATAAATCAGTTGAATATTAATGTTTAAGTTCATTATATATGCGGGCAGCTTAGTAAGTATTGCTACTGCCCATGGCAATTTAGAGACTCGGGTTCGATTACCGGCCCAATTGCCTTTCCTTGTAAAGATTGCGTGTTCTTCCTTTCTCCACGTGGGTTTTCACCATGCACTGCAAATTTTAAGACGTTATTGGATTGACTAAACTGCCCTGCGATGGGTATAGCCTTGCTTTGCACCCTGTGTCTTCTGAGATAAGCTCTAGTTTCACTGTGGCCCTCTGTGGGATTAAACGATTGCAGTACCAATAGGAAAGAAACAAACAATATGTTTAGAGCTGCATGAGAAAATCCACTTTTTTTCACATACTTTACTTGTAATGGGTTCATGTCACCCCTGCAGCCAATGGAGACATGACCATTTCCAAAATGTGAAATAAAGCAATAGATTCTTTGAATTGATTTTTTTGCATTGAGGGTAAATTGTTCCAAACTTAATTGCCCCTTAGATTCGTAGCAAGGTCCGTAAAGTCTTCAAAAGCAGCTCATGCATGTGTTATTCTGAGTCCAAGCTGGGAAGTTGTGCAATGGAGGGTTTTATCGGCTTGTGTGCTTGTTAGTCAGTGATTAAGTCAAATCATAATCTGCAGTGTTTCCAAAGTCCTGTGTCACTCGGACACCTTTTAAAGACGTTTAAACACCTCTTGTGATGAAGAGGAACATGGCCAAACCAGACAGACTGCAGTAAATTGTAGCGAGGCAATTGTAGTTGCCCACATATCGAGCTCTCTTCAGCCAACAGAGGACATAAAACATATTTTCAGGTGACCACACAAACCGTCCTTTAACCAGGACACGGACAATGTTATGCAGTGCTGTTTTTCACACAGGCCCTGTAATTTGTCCTCATAGGAATAGCCTTTCCTCGCGATTATCCATATGTAGACATTCCAGGCTGGTGCATCAACTATGCTTTGCAGGAGGTGCATAAAAAAAGAAAATATGGCATTGTACACTCACTTGTGCCTTTTCCACGAGCCCTGCTTCTATTATTAGCTGCTCACTCGTGACTTGCTGACCGATCACTCAAGCGAATAATAAATATGTTTCTACTGCCTAATTAGCAAATATTAAACAATATCTATGTTTTTCTTCACACACAGGCCCCCCCCCCCTTCACTTCAACCACCTCCACCTCCCAGTCATATGTCGGCACGTTCACCGTTCAGCTATTATTGTTTCATACTCTGCAATGGATTTTACGATCTAAATTTACCCCGATAGGTCGATGAGCGGCTGCGCACCCCGCTCGGCTCGGGTAATATGAGCACCCCACTGTACGACGCACGCTGCGGGGAGCATCGCGCTCCCGAGGGCGCGCTGGGTTCATTGGCCGCGATCGCCGTCCAACTTGAACTTGCCTCTTCGCCTCGTCGGGGGAGAGATGCAAAGCCGCCGCAAACATTTCTGCGGCGCCACGATGGGGGCAAGGTCATCGTTGTTTGTGTTCGAAGCACAGGGCCGCCAGGCGCAGAGACGGGCGGGGGCGTGGAGTTGTTGTGTTCAGCTTGGTGTACTGCCGGTGATAAACACTTCCCTGCTTTTGTGTGTGTTCCTTGATTTCCTACTTTTCGGTGAAGGGCCTCTTCAATGAACTATAACCAAAAGCAGTGCCACTGGTTACCAGTGCCACTGCTTACCGTTGCGACTGCTTACCAGTGCCACTGGTTACCAGTGCCATTGGTTACCAGTGGCTTTGCTATTAGTGAAAATCGCCCCCGAATGCGGCTTCTGTGAAAAGCCCTGAGCTTTACACTTTGTGGACTGGCTCATTAAGGCCCTGCTTTGCGGAGAGGAAATATTTAACATAAGCAGTGTTGCGCCCAGGGCATATAAATGTTGAGGGCTCGGTCAGTTCCCCTGGGTGGCTTAACCTGCCTTATTATGCTTTCTGGATGAATAAAAATGGCCTGAAAATAAGTGAAATGAACACACGAGGTGGGCATGTACTTGGCGTTATTATTGAAGCCTATCACATGCATGTAGTCACGCTGTGCAAACTGACAGTAAATATACAACACGGGATGATCCATTTTTATGAATTACTTCCACAGACTTAATTATTAATGGAGGCAAGTACACGCGATATAATTGTGTTTCTCAGACTTTTTATGGCCTGGTATGCAATTTTAATCAACAAAAACACTCAGCCAAATTCATTTTCGAGCGGCATATCGCACAACTAATAAAATACTAATGCATGGTGCGGAGTGACTGTATATCACGGCGTCTTTGTCCAAAGATTTGTCAACACTTTTATAACAGTGGTAAGCTAAACAAAAGAGCAAGTATAGGAATAATTTCACTTTAATGGATAATTGTAGTCATACCGAAGAGAATGACTAAAGCAAACTAATGCTGTAATTACATTTCTGCAGCCACCTTTCAAAAACCCTCCATATACTTAGTGAGGGAGCAGCATGATGGATGTTTCGTCTTTGCAGCTGACCGATACTGTTAACCCCCCTCCGAATGTCAAATGCCTTCTTTCAGTGTTCCATAACCTTGCTTGTTGGTGGTATAATGATGGATTGCTTTTATGTGGCCATGGTACATGCCTCGAATCGTCTGCGTAAGAAATGTATTTAGATTCGTAAACGTCGTGTTTGATGGATTTTAGCGTGATCTCCTACGGCCACTTTTTACGTTACAATCTTAACAGTGTAAAAAAAAAATATCATTCCAGAATTTAATCTCACACGATCCTGAATCAGACGAATTCTTCAAATTTACTGTGAATTCTTGCCCCTTTTGACGGTTTACGGTTAATATGCTCAAATGACCATAAAGTCTCCAAATGCCTGATTAAAGCAACTTTTTTTTCTTACGGACACCTTATGTACATGGACACGAGTCACCTTTCATTAATAACTGTTAACTGAAGCCATCTTTCCTTTAAACACAAGTTCACACTGAAAGTCAGTGAGGGTCGGACTTACAGTCTTCATCCTGTGAGCACTGGGCTGACTGGGAAGAGGCGGTCGTTGTACCCCCATAGGAGCAGTTCTGTCTGCTTGAAGCTAGAGATAGAGGCTTATCGTTTGTAAAAACGGATGTTAGAAACCACTGTATGCATTTCTCACAATGGAAGGACACGGTTTCATTGTCAAGGAGCAAGTCCTATAGGTGCAGGCAAATTATAAATAATGCCAGAAGTGGGCGGAAGTAGCCACGCAGTGAATTGCGCACTTCGCTATGAACCTGGTGACCTGTATTTGATTCCTGGTGAGGGTTTGCTTATGTTACGAGATATCTGGTATTGGAACTGTTCCTGTCTTATCCCCACCTATCACCGACCCACCTCCCATTCCCCCTATCGTCCCCATCCCACCTCTCCCCAGCTACCAATGTTAGCAATGGCAAAAATAATAATAATAATTGCATTTATAGAGCACTTTTCACCCGAGGGCCACAAGCGCTGCACAGGGCTACGGAGAGAACGGCACATCAACAGAGAACGGCAATTCAGAAAACATAACTTTTTGTTGGGTTTTTTTTTTACAAATCCGAGCTGTGGCGAGAATGCCATGTCAACAACGACATCAGAACAGTTCAACCGAAAGTCAAACAGCAGCGACAACTTATAGGACATGAAGTCAGCAAAATAATAAATAATTTATTAAGCAAACAAAGATGGAACATATGTTCCTGAGCAGGTGCGGATCGGAAGAGCCAACATCCCGGCACGACAACACAACGCCCTTGCCAGAGGACTTGAAAGCTCTGCGGAACAAGTGAGTCTTAAGACCAGATTTGAAGATGCCCAAGGACTCAGCTGAACGAATCTGCAGTGGAAGGGCATTCCAGAGTCGCCCATCGAAATTAACCAGAATTACTGGATTCGTAGCCCAGTATGATAACCAGTACCAATTTGTCTCATGGATGGACTGCCCCTGCCATGGGAGTGTGGAATTTTCATGACTGACTTAGGACTGCCATTATAGGTGACACTTCCCCAATATACATATACACCTATAAACATGATTTTGGTCAAAACATTTTACGGACAATTATTCCACATCTCTGTAAGTCGTAAAACATTTTGTTGGCTCTATTGTTTGATTCTGGCCTCTCAATAAACAGTCTTAATGTAGCATTACATCGCTGTGCTATATAAAGAGTGTGAACTAAATATTATTGTTAAGCCTCAAGCTGTGTGAAATATGAACTATGCCGCTCCCCTGCAGAATTCCCTGAACCACGGCATTATGTAATCCTACATTTATACCTGGCAATTTGGCAAGTGGTACTTTATAACGGTGAATGGTCTGCACTTAAATATGTTAATCTTACCGAGACATTTATCATCCTTTTGTGTGGTATAGTGCTCAAGGAGACACATTCTAAACCCGTTCCAGGAAACTTTACAATTTAAGTATTGGTTCCATGACAGGTATTCAATTCAATTTACTCAAGAAAAGATTGCATTCGATGCACTTTTTTAAAAGATGAAAGGAAAACAAAACTGCTGAGCTCAGTGTTTGGAATGCACATCGCGATGGGGTGATTTGCACACAGACAGAATTCCATAATCTTGTTGCAGTAGTAAAACACGAAGCCACGAAGAACGTTCCAGTGTGTTTTCACCCCATGGTAAAGTAGTAATAATAATAAATAATAAGGGCGGCACGGTGGCCCAGTGGGTAGCGCTGTCACTTCACAGCAAGAAGGTCCCGGGTTCGAATCTCGGCTCGGGTGCCTTTCTGTGTGGAGTTTGCATGTTCTCCCCGTGTCTGCGTTGGTTTTTGCCGGGCACTCCGGTTTCTTCCCATGTTGCTGCATAGTTTAATTGGCTCGCAGACTAAATTGCTCGTAGTGCCCAGTGATGGACTGGTGTCCTATCGTGGGTGTATCCCTGTCTTGCGCCCTGTGTCTGCCGGGATAGGCTCCGGCTCACCGTGACCCCGTACAGGACTAAGCGGTTTCTGACAATGAGATGAATAATAATAATAAAGTGTGGTCATATTACACCCGTGGACCCACATGGTGTGCAGAGGTCCCCAGCCTCATGATGGAAGTTGCACATGTGTAGCTATTATGCCAATCTATAGCTAGTTGAGGGCCCCTCCATAACTTGCAAGTTGTGGGCGTACTTGACCGTACTTATCCACGCTGGTCAGTATAAGCTAATTGAAACTTTATAAGGAAAAATAAAACCATTTTCTCCATGCTCAAATGCCCGTGCGCCTGTATTCATCATATCTGTTGGTGGCCTAGAGACAGTGGCATAGATTACATTACACAGAGAAATTGCACAATATATTAACTTCTAAGGAATTGACAATTTCACACCAATCCGAATATGAACTGGCATACTTCCGGTTATAAAGCGATTGCTGTACCTACAGTTTGTGCACATTGATTATCAAACTGCTAAAAGCGCTGTGACTCAATCTCCAACTCCCAGCTGGGCGAAGATCATTGGAGAGAGCAATATCTGAACTGGGCTTGAGCGGCAGTCATTCAAGTATCCACGCTGAAGGACACTGGTGAAACAGTCACCGTTGACCGACATTTCAATGGATCACCTGTATCCATGTAGATGTACCTTCACACTTACAATTACACTCATGCTGACCGGGACGAAGTTGGTGGTTAACAAATGCACGGCTCCAGGGCGAGCACAGACGGTGGCGATGGGTGGTTAACATGGACCCTGGTGGACGGAGTGAAATGGGGCCCTCCCCCTGCCTAATTTCCCCTCTTCATAGTCCACCTTCTCAGCACCTCCGGGCCGCGCAGCGACGGGTTTGCGAGCACCGTGCGCGTCACTCTCGCCCATGGGCTCCCTCCTCCTCCTCTTCCTCCTCCTCCTCCTCCCGCGCTCGCGCGCACACGTGTCAACAGCATCTCCTCGCGCAACAGATGTGGGACACCGCTCGTTACTACAGCTCGCGGCGCGCTGTCACTCGATCTAAACCAGGCCGTCTCGCGTTGCCGCCGCCGCCCCCCCCCAAAACCCCGTGCTGTAAATTCCAAGCCTTAGGCATTGTGTTTGTGTGACGTTACGAAGTGTGATGCCCGTACATTATTTAATTGTATTTAAGCGCAATTATGTTTCTTTTTTAATTGGGCGTCGGAAGTGATTGCTTCTGCCGCTGCCCATTACCCTTCAAAGAACGGCAGCTAACCCACCCGATCGTGATGGTGGCGATACCGCAGTGATCGCTCTGCGTTAAGAATATACTCTCAGTATTTGTGTGTCCAACCGTTGCGGAATTATTAGCATTGTTTTAATAGCGCGCACGTAAGAGGCGTGAAAAGTGAGTGAAAGTAAAATGATTCCATCGTCACTGCTCCACCACACCTGCCATTGTGAGCCGACAGGTGTGGCCTGTAATTGTAAAGTACGTTCTGTTTTAAGCGCTAGGCTGTTGGGGCCCGATACTTGGGCCGCAGTCAGTTTCATACCGTTACGTTATATGATGTCCAAGTTATTTTGTACATGTTATGTTATATATAGTATTGGAATATATGAGAAAGTTAAAAAGTTGAACGCTACCAAGAACAGCATGGTACATTCAAGTACTACATTGTCTCTATCTCTGTGTCTCCGTGTCTCCATGTCTCGCTGTATCTGTCTGTGTGTATCTGTGTCTACCCTTGTCTCCTCTCGTCTCCTCTCTGTGTCTCCCCTTGCTTGTTCTTATCTCCCCTCGTCTCTTCTCATCTCCCCTCGTCTCTTCTCATCTCCCCTCGTCTCTTCTCATCTCGTCCCGTCTCCTCGTGTCTCCCGTCGTCTCCCCGTGCGTCCCGTCATCTTCGAGCCTCCCCCTTGTCTCTCTGCGCCTCCCCTCGTCTCATCTCATGAAAGTAACAGTCGCCTAATTTGCATTGCTTTGTCATTGTCACGTATCAATACGTGTCAGAAACGTGACGAAAATAGCGCAAGACGATTTCTTGTTAGGGCGGCGCGGTGGCCCAGTGGTTAGCGCTGACGCCTCACAGCAAGAAGGTCCCGGGTTCGAATCTGTCGGCTCGGGTGCCTTTCTGTGTGGAGTGTGCATGCTCTCCCCGTGTCCGCGTGGGTTTTCGCCGGGTACTCCGGTTTCCTCCCACAGTCCAAAAGCATGCTCCTGGATAGGTTGATTGGCTCGCAGACTAAAAAAAAATTCCCGGCGATGGACTGGCGTCCCGTCGTCGGGTGTATTCCTGCCTTACGCCCTGTGTTTCCGGGATAGGCTCACCGTGACCCTATATAGGATTAAGCGGTTTCAGATAATGAGATGAGATTTCTTGTTAAACATATTCGGTTTGCTGCACGTCACGTCATTGTTTGGCTCGATTCAACGCATAAATAACAGTGTAGTAAACAGTTTGTGTAGGAGAATAATCGTAAAGCAAATATTAAGCTTAATCTTATGCAAACTCTGAAACTCATGCAGGTCTTTGGCACGGTCGTTTAAAATAGCATCACCTGACTGGACGAACGGATGGACATCGGCAATGTTTTTTTTATGTCTATTTCATCTCATTATCTGAAACCGCTTAATCCTATATAGGGTCACGGTGAGCCGGAGCCTATCCCGGAAACACAGGGCGTAAGGCAGGAATACACCCGANNNACTGGGCCACCGCGCCGCCCTTATGTCTATAGATACATCCCATGTCCGCTTGCATCCCCATTTTCCCTGCACATCGGCCTGACCTGCTGACCTTGGAAAACTAAATTGCGGAGTGAAAATGGCACTCATGCCAACTGAGCGCTGTCAAATTATATCAAACAAGACCCACTGACCTGCGCCTTTTGGAAACATCGAGGATGCGTCGCTGAGTGTTAATTAGTTGGTGCGCAAAGCAGGGCACAAGCGGTCTTATCTTTTGTTTATGAATTAACCACGTTCAGCGGGACTGGATCTTTGCTTGACTCTCTATGATGATCTAAGTATTCAGTCAATCTGCTGTAGTACAGCAAGATGGTCAGCGAGCTGCTGGTGCATATGGTCCTGGCAGTGGCGCGGCGTCTGTTGAACTTAAACAGGCCTCCCAAGTGGATGAGCGGTTCCATATTAAGAGAATGTGGGAATAAAACGAGTTGGCGCAATAGAAAATGGAATGCGTAAAGAGAATAAATGCCCGTTTAGCATGTGTGGGGGCCGTCTCTGCGAGCGGTAATTGTGGATGTGCGTGTCTTGTGTGGCCACTCGATTCCGTGGAGCCAGCTGCGGTGTTTAATGGCAGCTATGATAAAATACATAAATAATGTATTGATGGTTGGCTTCAACCGATGCATTTTCAAATGTTGAACGTTTTGTTTTATTTTTAAAGAAAATCAAAATGGTCTCAGTGAATGGGAAATTAGACTGCTCTTATGTACGGTACTGTATGGATGATTTTTTTTATTGCAGTCGTTCATGAAAAGAGATTGTGTCAATTATTCCTCTTTCCCCATTGGCCTGGGTGTCTTGAGGACAGGTGTTTAATGAATTTCATGTCATTTGATGGAATTTTTGTCTTCACGTTTGTGAGTTGGCTTAAAACAGTTGCACAATGAAAGAGGCTGCCCTTTTGAATAACTGGGAGCCTTTAACATCCTCACTACAACAGGTGGCTCGCGTAGCTTAATTCCCAGCATAAATGAGTTTCTAGGCAGCTGTGTAAACAAAGCAATTGATTACATGCTGCAGTTTGGCCAAGTGGTGCGAGTGCTCACCATTCCGCTGCCCACCATCCCTTCTTTAATGCCGTATTGCGCTGACTGTTTTTCAAAATTGGCGCATGGGGTTTGAAATATTGGCTCGAAAATGTGGAAGCAAAACATTGCGCTTAATTATAGTTAAAAAACATCAACATCTGTTCTCAAACATGCAGTGAGCAGTGCTCATCTTTCTTGGTGACCCTGACTCAGTTATTAAAACCAGACGTGTTGTTTTGGTGGGTACTTAGCCTTTTAGTTGTAAAACCAATTCATATCCCCAAACATTTGAGCTCGTTTTCAATGTCACCCGTCACTTTTGCCATAATCTGAAAGGTGAACTTCCTGCTGCAGGGGAAGAGAATGCTCGCTAACTCTCGGCATTTCCTCTCTTAGATACAGATAGCAAGATCTGTGCAATTCATCACGACATGTTAAACCTATATTAATATGCACATGATGTTCGTGGTTTTTACGTGCAGTTACTTTGCAACTAATGTGATCCTCCACAAAATTAATTTTGTACTTCGGCAGAGGATCATGGGTAATAGAACATACTTCCTAAACAGACCGGAAGTACGTTTCAAATGTTTAAATAAGGCATAGTGAAATTACAGTACACAGTAGATTTTTACATTGATCTGTGAGTCTTCTGGACCAGTTTTTTTTTATGCAGCATTTGTGCAAGCTGGAATAGTATAGTTCTGGATTAAAATTTCATCAACAGGCAAAACAAACCCCGAGTACTGATGTTGCTATGTAAGCGCTCTAGAAGTGCAATTATTATTATTATGCTGTAGCAGCAGTGACTATCAAAACTGTGGGACCTGCTGAACAGAGAAGCTGGCGCTGTAGCTGCAAATGCTGCTTCCCAGCCTGCGAATGGAACCGTTAAATGCCCTGCAGATGTATACCGCCAAGGCTATGCACTGCCCTCTGCTAGAAACACCGGCGCTGGTCCTCGGCCTTGGCAAGCTCTCGAAATCCCCTGAATTCTGGAGATCACGATCTACACACCAATGCCAGGTTCCTGCTCAAGCGCCAATGAAGGAGCAAAGCTGAAGCTATGAGTGTAGATGAGTAACCAGAAGGTAAATGAATGCTTGAATATGTAAGAAAATTAATGATTTGTATGAAGGTGCCACCACCATTTAACAGAATTGATTTGTGAATACATCATAGGTATGAGTCACAGTTTTTTTTAATGCCCTAATAGCACCTTTTCACGAATTATGTTCGTGCAGGGTAGGTGGTATGTCTTAACTCTGGAGAATGATGTAATTGATGCTAATTACATTCTGTACGTGTGCCTTGTATTTACATTCAATTGACAGCACGGCGGCTTCATTTCTGTTTAATGCCCACCATTTTGCTCAGCACGCACGTGCGTGTTATTCTTTTGTAACTGAAACGAGCCCCTTGTTGATATTAGCCACCCTGGCGGCGCACAG
>JAZEWT010000005.1:22755900-22782175 GCA_036362905.1 Mordacia mordax
TGTGTGCGTGTGTGTGCGCGTGGCCGCGAGCGCCACCTAATGGTCTGTGGCCCGAGTGGGCCAGGCGATGCCTTGAGATGCGCAATGTTGAGAACCTCTGCGCTTGATGTGACGGTGCACTGCTGGCATGTGCCCGCTCGGGAACGCTTCTTCCAGCCTTTATTTTTTACACTTATTTTGTTTACTTGATGACCTTCATTGATTCGTAGTCATAATCTCACTCAATCAAACTGTTCCGGTGTTGTTGACATGCCATTGTCCCCACAGCTCTGTGCAGCGCTTTGTGATCCTCGGGTGAAAGACACTTTAGAAATGCAAATATTATTGTTAATATTATTTGAATATGAATCAGATTTACTTTCACACAGAATTCATATTGCCTGTTTTAAAAGCTCATGCTACCCTTTAAGGCTTTGTACCAATAGCGTGCGCTCACCTTTTTCAGCAAAACCGCATTGTATGGGTTTTTTTTTTTTCCCAGGACCGGTGGTGACACGTGCCTGTAATCCAGAAAATGGGAGGCAGGGCAGGTGTTTTACACAGAAATGAGCTGCAAAATTACGGGCTTACAGGGTGTCCACTAATTAGCAGTAGAACAAGCGCTTTGAGGACGAGTCTAGAGTGATGTGTTTCTGAGAACATGAGATGCCGTTAAAGAAGAACATTTCACCTCACTAACTTCCTGGCTTACACTTCATTGTATTTCTGTTCCAATTAACTGAAAACACAGGCGACCGCATTGGCGAAAGTGCACGCGAATATGTAAAAAAAAATACTCGTAATGAAAGGATTTACCACCTCCAGGAACATTATGATTTGTTGCAAATCACCTTGACAATAGAAAAAAAAATCACTGGTGTTTATATTTTTACCTTTCGGTGAATGGTGGTTGTCCTGATGGCTGCATTAGATCACAAAACCAACTTTACTTCAGTATCAGTACCCGCATGGTGCTGTACAAGGTCACGGAGAGTTGGAACCTATCCTGGCAAACACAGGGTGCAAGGCGGAACTATACCCACAATGTGATGTTAATCCATCGCAGAGCACACTTTTGGGGCAATGTACTAAGCAGGCCAATTAATCTAGATGGCAGTGTTTTTT
The DNA here is from genome assembly GCA_036362905.1 of Mordacia mordax. Lineage (NCBI taxonomy): Eukaryota > Metazoa > Chordata > Hyperoartia > Petromyzontiformes > Petromyzontidae > Mordacia > Mordacia mordax. The sequence goes on from JAZEWT010000005.1 coordinate 22,757,005, forward strand.
TGGATGGTGGGACGAAACTAAGGTACCCCGACAAAAACCCACTTAGACATGGGGAGAACATGAAAACTCCACACAGAAAGGCACCCGAGCTAAGAACCAAACCCGGGATTTTTTTTTGCTGTGAGGCAGCAGCGCTACTCACGGCACTGCCCTAGAGCAAAACTTTATAAATCACAAGTTCTTTTACAAACTATCAGAAAAATTATGAGTTGCCAACATTTGTGACAATGGCTTTTTATTCTGTAGTCAGTCAAGGTCATGACCTACAACGTTAACCTGCTATATTATATATTTGTTGCAATAAGGCAGTGTTGTGTGGCGACGTGGTGAGCCGCAGAGGACAGTGTTGCAAAATCCGTTGGCATGACTGTAATTAAAATGCGCATGCCTGTGCTTTCCACCGTCACCAACCAGCCCTGACCAGTGTGGTGAGCTACGGGCATCATTACACGTGACTTGTATGGTGGCACGGTGGCCCAGTGGGTAGCGCTGTCACCTTACAACAAGAAGGTCCCGGGTTCAAATCTCGGCTCGGGTGCCTTTCTGTGTGGAGTTTGCATGTTCGCCCCGTGTCCGCGTGGGTTTTCGCCGGGCACTCTGGTTTCCTCCGACAATCCAAAAAACATGCTACTGCATAGGTTCATTGGCTCTCAGACAAAATTGCCCGCAGTGCCCGGGATGGACTGGCGTCCCATCGTTGGTATATCCCTGCCTTGCGCCCTGTGTCTGCCGGGATAGGCTCCGGCTCACCGCGACCCTGTACAGGACAAAGCGGTTTCTGACAATGAAATGAGATGAGACTTGTATGGCATGGGGAGGCGCTGTCTTCTTTTATACGCTACACTACTTGCATACATTTTATGAGTCTAATGCTTAATGAACAAGAATGTTAAGCTTTTTGTGTGCCAAAGCATTTTCCAATAGATATGTTGTGAACAGTAATATTAATTGTACTGCCTCCCTATACCTTTAGGTTATTGGTGTTTGACCATACTTGACCGTGCTGGTCATTGCACGTTGGTGTTGTTGATGAGCCCAGATCTGGTTGGGATATAACTCGCCACAGATATTAGCCGTGGACAGGTTCATAGTACAATGAACTAACCACTGCCGCATTGCTCCATTCCAAATCCTCCATGTTAGTGTTTTAACGATTTTATGCACATTCACTGCACAGTGCATTTTACTGGCAGTTGTCCTCAACTGAGGCCATCTTCTCAGCTCCACTTAGCGATTCTGTGTCTTAGTGTATTTTCAGTAAATCCCAAGATGTGTGTCCATGGCCAGAGTGAATGCCTCCCTTCCTTCCCCTGCCTCCCCCTCTCATTTATTCGTCTCTGTTTTCAACAGTTTTTCTTCCTTTATGGTCTCTCAGCGTCTGCTTGAACAGGCTTATTAACAACACTTAACAACAATTGCTATAAACACAAGTATCTCTGTGTGTGCTTGATGCTAATGGTGCGTATGATTTAAGCGTTTCTCTGCCAGAACCTTGTCTTCTTAAGCTTTTAGGTCATGTGACACTTGTTGAAGAGCGCCTCAGGCCGCTGTTTTTTTTTCAAACGCGTTCACTCCGTCAGGTGTGCGGCAGCGCTGGGTGGCCACACGTGCACACGCGTACACGCTGTCATGCTGCCGGTCACCGGTCAGTTCGTGCGCCATAGTACAAAGTGAACGGTGACATCAGTCGCAATGGTTGGTTTTGTAAACAATGCGTAAGTCGCTCATGGGACATTGAACAGTGGTGCATCCGTTAACGCATGAGAGCAAAAGGTGGGGATGGCCGAGTGATACCTGCTACACTCCAGTAGCTTTAGCCTGGTTTTCCCAAGATCGTCCCCTTGCCGATGTATTTGTCCTGGAAAATCTGTTCGTCTTACCCAAGACGTCTGTCAATTGCGTTGTAATAATAATTTGAATCCATAACCCAAAACAATGCAGTTCTCTATGATTCTCCCCTCTGCATCTGGTATTGTGAGTTATCTTTCCCATGGTATGTTCCAGTTTCTTTTCACCGGAGACGGAAACCGTGTTCAGGTTCTACTCCTGAATGGTCATCGGTGCAGCAGTCAGTACAATGGGCCTCGCCGCCAGTGCGTTGACTGCTGTGAGCAGACACCTGGAGCAAGCATGGTTGTGTGCAGCATTAAACAGCACAACTTGGATTTATGAACTGTCCAAATATGACTGGCTCAAGAATCTCTGCACTGACTATGGGTACATGGGAAGATGTGATAGTCGTCAAGTCGAGGGGAGGACGCTTTTATTTTATGTATACGCTAACTAGAGTGCCGCTCAACAAACACGTTTGTTATTTTTAAGGTCTCGCTTTCTGTCTATATTGATTTACCTGCAGTACTGTAAGTTTAAAGACAATTCATCAATGTTTACTAGTTACGCACCAGAGTTTTAAAACGCTTTACACTCAATGCACAGGCATAGTGCATAGGCCTGTATGTGGGCAAGAAAAGCGAATTATGAACAGCTTGTAACCATTAACAGATCTCTCATTATCTGAAACCGCTTAATCCTATATAGGGTCACGGTGAAGCCGGAGCCTATCCCGGAAACACAGAGCGTAAGGCAGGAATACACCCGACGACGGGACGCCGGTCCATCGCCAGACCATTAACAGATTAAAGTCAGATTCGGAGCAGTTGACTCTTATACTAACAGCAACAAATTGAGTAGGTGTGAGCCAATAAAGCTGAAATGTCTCTTCTGCATGGGCATGTTGAGTGGCGAGAGTGTACTCAAACTCTTTCTGTGAGCGTAACTGCTGTGTAACCTTGTGTGTAATGGAGACTGCGTTCAATGCACAAAGCAACATTTACATAATAGGGACAAGTTTCGTATGACATTTGTTGGCTCTTTAGGGTATTTAGGCCTCATTTTTTATTTTTGAAGGATTTTTCAGATTTAAAAATATCGTACTAGCTTTAATTTTTATACATTAAATGCGATACTTTTATCGAGTTCAAACGTTGTTAATTGCATTTGTAGTATGAAGCACTCATTAATACGTGATTTTAATGTGAACAGTTTTTTGTTTGAATAACGGCAGTAAAAGTGACGTCGTGACTGATCATCTAAATGATGTCACATGAGGCATTTAGCGGGAAAATATGGCTATTTTGCCATGGAAGTGACATCACTGTCAGTGATCATATTTTCAAATAAAATTAAACATGTATATTACTTAATCAAAAATGTCTTATCTAGGCCGGGTCTTTTAAAATTAGATTTGAATGTTGGGAATACATCCCTAATATACGTGTAGACCCTAATGTAAATGTTTTGTGAGTCTGCGGGTGCCTAACGGACGTGGCGTTTGTCCTTACTGTGATGACACTAAGCAGCCAGCTGGTGCCGAGTCGTAGGTGTCCACCTAAAACGGCTCCAGCTGGAATCGGCCAAAAAAACACACTGTCTACAAAATAGAAACTAGAATTCCCCCTTGGAAGCCCTTCTGAGATCCCAAAGGCTCATGGCAAAAGCAGCCTGAAGATTATATATGCAAATTATTGCACGCTGCCTTTATTTGACCACCTGCTGTATAGCTGGTCCCACTTGTGCTAAGCCACAGTACATGGAGAATTACGAGCACACAGTTCCATGCTTCCTGCCAACTAATCTTGTGGCGTGGCGAGGACATTGCGATTGGATGGGGGGTCGTTAGGTGGCTAAGTGGAGAAGCTCCCAATCAGAAGATTGCGCGTTCAAATCCCGATTAGGGGGTTGCCCATCTTTCCGGGATTGATCAATTAAGCACTGTTTTTTGAGGAGGTTGGCAGTCATCACCCCATGGTCAGACTTGCCTCAATGTCCAATGATAAAGCCATGTGGAATCTTCTCTACCGACGAGCGGTCTTCAGCAAAGCAATTGCAAGGCCGCTCCCACGTTCGGTCAGTGGTTTGTAATTGTTTCGGGGGGATGGGCTCTGCCCCATCATTGACTTTTGCCTTGGGCCCCAGAATCGCTATGACCGCCCCTGTCCCAACCACCTCAGAGCTGTTAATAGGAAATGAGCACCCCGTGATTGCTCATTTGAGCTGGACGGAAACAAACCTAAGGCTCACAAGGTGAATTAACTTGCCGTGCGCCATCGCTGTCACTGAGGCAATACCCATTGGTGCGTTATTCGGGTACCTGTTGTGGTAATAAGAGCTATACCGCTGCCGTGAGTAGCTGCTGCTCACATGGTCCCTTTCTAGTTTGATTAATATCTGCTCCGTTCCGCCACCTGCGTCTGTCAGTCCTTCTCAAATTAGCCCGGCCGTTTGTTCTGGTTTGACCTCGGTGGCATAATGCAGCGGGCACCGTGGCTCAGTGCGTTGTGCTGGGCCTGCCAAGTAATTCACGTGGCGAGTGTCCGCACGGCGAGAGCATTATCGCTGCACGCATAACGCTGCACGCTCTCGCCCTCTTCCAAAAGCTCTGTTGATTTTAAATCCTCGTGGGAGACAGTGGGACAGTGGCAATGCATGTTTGGTGTTTGCGTCCTTGCTGTGAGTATTTATGAATAAGTTAAAATATAACTTTTGTTCCCTCTTTATCTCTGCCTACTCAGCCTTCTTGTTTATTATCTAACTAGTTGTGATGACAATTGATAGGCATTTTGTTTAACCGTTGTGGATGTAAACACTGAATATACCAGTGAATGTAGTGTAGGGTCGTGTTTCTATTAATATTCCATAATCTTATGTCGGCATTGCTAGAGGCACTTGTAACTGTATTTTTTTTGTTAAACCATTTCCATTAAAAAAAGCATTGCTGTCAGAATCGAATTTTACACTTGCATTGCCTAAAAACAGCATTCAAAACCTGGCCTTGTGACAAGCATAGATTTTGTAGTTAGCGTGAAGGTAAATCTGCGTGTAGATTGGCCGGGGATTAAATCGAATGAGCTTATTGCAATCTTGCTCCGACCTCTGTTGTCTTTTAGGCTCCAGGTTTACCACTGCTTAACACTAACATGCACATGTATATATAGAGATGCATTAAACATTTAACGAGCCTTGCTAATTGCTGTCGATGCATGGTTTTGTTTCTCAGTTTTAAGGAGAAATGAGCTAATTTGTTTATGAAATTTCAAGGTAAGAATGAGATGTTTATTATTACAGCAGAAAATGCCCAGTGAAGTTAAAATCTCTAGATGCAGAATTCTTGCAAAACAACAAACGAGTGCAACACCATATAAAATCAAAAAGTAAATAAACAAAAACTCCCGGTACCAGTTTGTGCCAAGATGACCACCCTCACCGTGAAATAAACATTAACACACAAAATCACTCGGTACAAAATGACCAATCATTTCTCATCTCATCTCATTGTCAGAACCGCTTAATCCTGTACAGGGTCGCGGTGAGTGGGAGCCTATCCCGGCAGACGTAGGGCGCAAGGCAGGGATATACCCACGATGGGACGCCAGTCCATCACCAGGCACTGAGGGTAATTTAGTCTGCAAGCCAATTAACCTATGCAGCAGCATGTTTGTTGTACTTTAGGAGGAAAACGGAGTGCCCGGCGAAAACCCAGGTGGACACGGGGAGAACATGCAAACTTAACACAGAAAGACATCCGAGCCGAGATTCGAACCCGGGACCTTCTTGCTGTGAGGCGACAGCGCTATCCACTGGGTCACCGTGCCGCCTACCAATTGTTTCAATAAATTAATAGAGACAAAGCATTGTAACATGTTAACGGTGCAATGGGAATCAATTGATGAAGCTTTTCACATGATAAGGGAAGAGCATAAGCAACTCTTCAAAACGATCTATCATTTTGTGCAACTGGAGCTAGGTAGGCTTTAATTGAAATGTAAGGTGGCTCTACGATGTTAGTGACTGTAGCCTCAAGCTCATGACAGTATTTTTACAAAAAGCGAGGGACAGCCGCCACAATTATTTTTTCTGAATCTTGACATGCACCTTGAAACATTTAGCGGTTGGTTGAGCTTTGATTAAAAATTTTTGTATGGTCAACAAATCCATCAACTCTTTTGCCGACTTCAGTAGATCCTTAAGTATGAATGGGGCCCAGTGATTTTTTTCTAAAATGAAATGGAGACGTTAATTTAGAGCCAATATACAATTGACAGTGGTTTGGGTTGTATTTGCGTTTGTTTTGTACAGTATCCACAAGGCTAGGTATCTGAGGCCAGTATAACTAACACAGTAGAATTTCAGAAATATCAAATTTAATAAAACAATATGGCATGGTTCATTGAAGGCCTGTGTAATTAAAATATTTATTGATTAAAAAATTTCCTTTGTGACTTGGATTGAAATGTTATTTGATTAGATATTACAGCACTGCACATTCAGCAGTAGAACATGGGCACATTGTTTCTTACCTTTGTTGCCCCTGCCAATTTTGACATCGGCATAGCCATTTTTGAGGGCTTGCTGGGCCAAACCAGCTCATAAACGAGGACTGGTTTTGCGTTTTGGGCGGCAGGGTGGTGCAGTGGTAACATCTGCGCCTCACAGAAAGAAAGTCTTGCCTGAGGCGGTTCGATTTCCACATGGGGTGCCTGTCTGTGTGTTCTCCCCCTGTTGTGCATGGGTTTCCGCTGAGTTCTCCCGTTTTCTCCCATCTCAAAAAAAAATACCCATTAGTTAATTGGCCAATAAGATCATAATATAATGCAGTGTCTGGCAAATGTTGGTGCCAGCTGAATGCATGGTGGCCTTCGCCTCGCCGCTCTGTGGTTTCCTCACACCTCTTAAATGTAAGTTGCCCTGGTTAAGGGCGTCTGTTAAATAATAATTAAGTATTATTTTAACTTTTACAGAATCATCATGCCCATGTAACACGATCGTGGGAAGCGACATCCAGATGGAGTTCTATAAAATGAAGAGCTCAATAGCTCTTATCATCAGCCATGGTCTATCCAACTGCTCGATGATGTCTTGTCTGACACTATCCCTCACTATCTTACAATGCAACAGTCCATCTTTCACCTGCACATTGGCTCATTCCACCATTATTCTCAGACTTCCTCTCAGGCCCCCCTTCTCTCCTTCAGCTATCACTGTCATTCATCTAGATCACCGGCCATCCCTTTCAGTGACGTAGCCGTCTCTGTCCCACTTGCTTTTATTAACAGTTAAATACTGATTAATATCTCCAACTTCCACATATTCTCTAGTTCACGTTTGCCTTTTCCAGCCTATCTGTGTCATTGCCAGCATGCACCCCACTGTGCTTTTTGTGCACTTTCGATATTTTGTTCTGCTTTTTTCCCATCGTTGCCGTAATTGCCAATTACATTTAATAAACAGAGGTAAACAAACACACCACTGTAAAGAGTCTGATCCACTTTACATCTGACCATAGGGATGAGGATTGCATCACAGGTGCAAGGTTGTGTGCCGTGTGAGCGGAGTCACACGGCACACAAGGAGCTGTCGATGTTGCTGATGCTGGGTGACTTTCATCACCATGGCAAAATTTGTGCTGGCCTTGCAAGCCTCGTCTCTGCAGTACCATGCGTCAGAGTGTGATGTCTCTTTGGTTTCTTCCTAAAAGGTTTTGTTTCCAATCAGGATCACTCATTGATTCTTGAGCAGGTACCAAAACTTTAAGGTTGTTAAATCCTTCCAACTGTGTCCACCCGAGTGCAAGTGGCTACACCACAGTCAGTCGCCAGGTCGCACATGGTGGAGTAAAGTGTAGCTATCCCCACCTCCTCCAAGCCGTCTAGCCAGCCTAGATGAGAGGCCAAATACTCTCTTGAGGGCCTTTCTAGAGCAACCTCTACTTGAGGTCCTTCCTCCAGCAGTGGTGTGAGCAAGCAGTTAATTACATGGCTGCACCATTTGACCATCGTTTATCAAAACTTCACGGTATAATACAGTGATTAACATGTTATGCAAATGTCATTTTCTGGCGTTGTACAGAACAGTTACTTAATAGGCGTGGGTACGGAATACTGCCAGCATATTTCTGTATAAAATCCCAATGCACACGACTGAACTTGTCAAACCTGCTCGCTAAAAATCGTACGCAGAAGAGTGTTGCATGCACAAGCTGCTACTGTATAAGGATCTCTTTCATTACCGTGCAGGCAGAGCCAAGGTTTTTTTGTACATTGTCCCTCAAGGCCCAATTTGACTCTATATCAACAAACCACTGTGGACAGCATGCTAATTTATCAACAAAAACAACTTAAATATAGCAGTATGGAATAAACAGGTTTGTTTTTCACGTCTTGGTCACGTATTGTGACTAAGACAGGAATGTGCATGGCTTTTACATCAAACCCTGATGGTTCTGGGTGCAGAGGATTTGACTCCTGGTCAGGGGTCAACCTGCCCTGCTTTCCCTCTGAGATCTTGCACCCAGATGTTACAAGGTGTCACAATAATTTGAAGTTAACAGTAGTTTTGCAATAGAAGGTTGACCCATTCTAGGGACACTTGGAATTTCTACTTCTGATTTGGGGATTCAAATCAAGATAATCATCACCCCAATGCAGGGGCCTAGCTTGGTTAGCGTGGGCCATCGTGCCAGGAATTAATTGTCCACTTTCCTCGCCGTCAACCCTCTTTCAGAGCCCTACGCCGTGGGCTTCCTCGGCCTCAGTGGCTCTTTGTGCGGTTGCAGCGCCTGCACAATCAGTAGCTACGCCAATGCCTCGATGCTTGTTTGGATACGGGGACGCTGACTCATTATATAAATATTTTTAAGTGGAAACATAACAGAGCGGAGCAAAATTATAATCGGCTTTGCCCAAAGACACCGTACCATGTGTGGAAACCAGCAACGCACCCCGGGAGAAGACTCGGAGCGACAGCCAGGCTGCAGAGTTACCGTGGTAGGAGTGCACGCGCTGCCAAGAGGGGGGGGGGCGGTGGCAGATGGTCTTAGCGCTGTGCCTCCCCTTGGCATTACATCTGTTCCGTCTGTCCCTGTGCATTTGGGTTCGCGAGAAGCGATGCGTGCCTTCTGATGTAGCTGCGCTTTTTTTCGGCACGAGCGTACCAGTTGATCCCCCCTCCCTCCCAAGTGATGAGCTCGGACATTAATAATAATATTGTGGAACATCGTTGCCAAAAAAAGCAACAACTTCTTGGCTGAAATTGGTCGATTTTATCGGGAAGAGAAATGTTTAAGCATTAGTAGGGCAGTGTTGTTCCTTTTAAAGGCATTGAGCCAATGCTGTCTAGTCTACATAACAATGATTGGATCAAGATATCCATAGTACAAGCGTTCTTCATTTTATTTTGAGTTAAACTAATTTCTTTGACCTCGGTGAGATGACCGCCTCAGTCAATACTTTTCTACGATAACGATTAGCATATGAGGAAATACTTGGATGTAAGGTTCTATGGTATTGTGATATTGTTTTGCTAGTTTGCAAATAGATGTCTAATAATCTCATTACTGGATGAAGGGCTTCTCTTCGTGCAAAATACATATCGGAGAGTTACACACAACACAGCTACGGCAGTCCACGCAATAGGATATTAGTAATTGCTGTAATGCCCGAATGGCATTTACAGTACCATTGTTTCGTGTTGTGCCCGCTTGCTCGCACGCAAGCTGAAATGGCTGCGGAGCAACCTCCCACCTGCATAGGTGGCAGCCTCAACCTCAAGATTATTTTGTTTAATCAGGTGAGAACCCAAGCGGCTATAATCGCCTCATTTGTAAGAACTCACCCAGAGGAAACGCAAGAAAAAAAACACGTGCTAAGCACGAGTCGATATTTTTATACATTTCCGTTTGGGCCCAGGGTGGCGCAGTGTTAACATCTGCGACTCACAGAAAGTCTCACCCAAGGCGGTTCGATTCCTGCCTCGCGGTACCTTTTTGTGTCGAGTTTCTGTATTCTTCCCTTTGCTCTGCGTAGGTTTTCTCTGGCTTCTCTGGTTTCCTCCCATAGTTAAAAAAAGACGTACAATGTAATCGCTATGCTGGACATCCCAGCCCAAAACAATTATCTGCAAAGTGCTCCATTGGGATTACACTCGGCAACATCGCTGTCCACTGCGCAAATTTGGCAGGACCCTCCCGAAAAAGAAACTTACTACTCAGCAAGGCTTTCCTTTGTAAACAAGTGAAATAAAAACAAGTTTGAAAATTCATCGAGAGGAAACCCACTGACATTTAAGCTATACTAGCCATGTTCGAGCCATTGGTAGGGTGTGTCATGTAAGAGCATTAAATTAGTGAACTGAGAAATGCTCGTATTACTGTAATAATACCATGCAATGGTTGTTTCAGGTTATCTAAATTAGAACAGCCATGCAGCGGTTCGATTTCCTTGTTATGAATCTGACCTGGCAACGTGAATTTAATTCCTGGTGACGGCCAATGAAAGTAGAGGTTGATAACATCAGTGGTGAGCGATATTTAAACCGGTATTGGGCTCTCTCCTCTCCCGCCCCCGTTTCTCACCAACCCACACTGCTGAGCATCGTGAGGGATGACTGAAGAACCATCACGATCCACGTGATGTGGAGAGGCCTTCAGCAGTGGATTGATTTACACAATTTTATAAGCATGGTTGTAAGTTGTTTAATGTACAACTTTTATTATGACGCCCTAAGCTCCATGCAGCTCTTTGTGACCCTCGGGTGAAAGGCACTCCAGAAGTGCAACTATTATTATTTTACTTAATTAAAAGCACATCATCAACATGAGGTTTTTTTTTTTTGGTCATTTCAAAAAAGAAATATGGCTATTGTAAATTTTTATTTGAAAAAAGCATTTGATATTTTTTCCCCCACAAATGTAGCTGATGCCCGAATCACGTGAAGTCTTGCTGAACGCTGTCCATTCTTAGAAGCACAGATTGAACTGACATTGCTTGGATATGTGGCCACTGTATTCCAGGTTGTTTTAGGGAGCCCTGGGGCTGTTGTGACAGCAAGTAGAGGGCAGTACAATACAGTCCACTGTTGAACTGCACGTCGATGCTATCGTGACGTCTGTTCCCCACTTTTAGCAAACCCTCGCTGCCCAGCATAGTGATGTGTGGTCAAATAGCCGCCACGATTGCCATACTCTGAAGAGACCCCTCATCCAGCAGCGTTCCAGGCCACGAGTGATCAACCTGTTGCTTCCAATGTACTAAGTGGTGAACATATGTACACTGGCAAAAAGTACTCATAGTTGTTGCTTCCTGTTTGTTTACATTTAAAGTTTTTGATCGTTCAATCCTCTGGACATATTTATGGTGTTATCTGCAGATGCTGTTCAAGCCACTTCTTCTTACAGATACCATATCCTACCTGAGGCTGGTGACAGTAGTTTTCCACAAATCTCGGCTCTTTGAACTTCTTCGAATGTCCATTGTTGATTCGTTCATCCATTTCGAGAGACTCTTGACATAAGTCAATCGCTGTCGTCCACGATCACTCTTTCCTTCGAATTTTACAGTTATAACTCGATTTTCAAATTCCTCTTTCCTCATAATATTCCCAAGTAACTTCAGCTGTCGTCTTCTAATGTCATTCAACACCTTCCTACATCCCATTCGTGACAAAATAGCTTCATACCAGCCCTAACTGTTTTGTAACTTGATCAGTTCCTGTGGTTTGATTTCATCCTTTCTAAAGACGCCAGTTGCCAATGTAGAACAGCCTTTTGTGTCTTCCACTGACCCACTAACCAGAGGTGGCATCACAGTAAAAAGTATTAGCACCGATTAGTTGCTGAGCCCTAACAAGCTACTGCAGTGAGTGTTTGATGGAGAAACCAGTAAAACAGGGCAGACAGTAATAATAATAAGTGCACTTCTAGGAGTAGCAGAGATTCATGCCATGGTGTCTATTTAAAGACTGTTCTTATCTTGTTGACCTTTACGTACACTCTTCTGCATACAGTATTTACTAAAGTTCCAAAGTTGGCCTAGAGTTTTCGAAGACCCACGACACATTGGTCAGGTGCTTTCGCCTTGGTTATTTCCAAACTTGTTTACGGCTGCCTCTGGCGGAACCAATCGAATACATCTATGTATTGTATGTTAGCACTCTGCACCCACGTGTGCACGAATGCCTGCAGCTTGTTGGCCATAAACATACCCCGTGATTTTCTTTCTGACGTTGATGATTTCATCCTCTCTAAAGAGACTGGCAAAATCCCTATTGCAAGTTCTGCAAATAGGGTGGCGCGGTGGTACAATGAATAGCGCCACTGCCTCACGGCAAGAAGGTCCCGGGATCGGTTCCCGGCTCCTGACTCCATTGCCATTGTGTGGAGTTTGTGTGTTTTCCCCCTGTCTGCGTGGGCTTTCGTCGGGTACTCTGGTCTTCTCCCACCGTCCAAAGACACCCTGCTGGCTAGGTTTAATTTGCCTGCTGTGTAAATTACCACAAAAAGTGCCCTGCGATGTACTGGCATCACATCCTGGGCATAGCTCAACCTTGCTGCATGTGGCTGCCGGGATAGGCTCCGCTCCCCCCCCCCGACCATTTGCTGGATTAAACGAATACTGATACTGAACTGAATTTCTGCAAATGCAGTCAGGCATTTCATAGCCAGATTAAACTCACTACATGTTCAGTGTTGCTTCAGAGGCCAGATTTTCTGTGTCGATCATCTTAGCTGAATAATTTTTAATATTGCCTCAAAAAAAAAACACCTAACATGTTGTTTTGGTTTCTTTCTACCGGAGTAGGCAATCATGTCCTATAATAGTGTATAGTATTTGTGTTGAGTGCTGAGTGTTGTGCTTTCATGTAAATATGTATGTGGGTATTTTATGCCCAAGTTATGTGATATATGTATGTATTACATTGATAATTAGTCGTGTGTGTATTTTATATTATGTTAGAATTGTGACACGGGTGTTGGGAAATGTGTGAGTTGCAAATACAGTAGAAAAGGGCAGAATAGGTTAGCCATTAGTTTATTATAAACCAATAATTACATTTTCCAAATTTCCCTCAATTTAATCAGGAACAATGTATACTTGTTTTTCTGGATTAGTCTTCCAAGCCATTCACTCAGACACAAATTGGTGTAATAAAGGGCTGCAACTGCTTCAGTTAGGTTTCCAATCCTGTGTCTATTTTAATCGCACAAGCTACATAATTCCAGGTCATCCTTAAAGATTTGTAAATGCGTTTGCAATGCTAAGATATTATCTTCACAACTGACTAACTAGTCAGCTTTATAACTAATTAACAAGTCTCTTAACTAACATCTAGTCGACCGGTAACCAAAAAACCTTTCGCCAAACCAATTAGTCGAATCTTTTTCGTAAATCCAGTAATAATCTACCACATATAAAGTTTGAATCTTCAATTGCTCTTAGAGAGAGGAGAGCGAATTCGAGGCACGACAAATACAGAGAGGCTGGGGAGGGGGAGCACAGGCACGTGTAAGCTAACATTTGCAAGACGCTGTGCCCTTTGTAGATTAATGATAATAATATTTGCATTTCTCGAGCGCTTTTCACCCGAGGGTCACAACGCGCTGCACAGAACTGTGGGAAATTAAGATGTTGTTGGCCAAGCAGTGAGTGTTTTTTTTTAATATATTATGGAAGGAAACCATATTGCACAGCTAAAACCCACACGCACTCAGACAAAACGCACATTCTCCACATGGAGTTGCCCCGAACCAGGAATGAAACCGAGGTCCTTCTTGCTGTGAGGAGCCGGTCATTAAATCTGGCTTTTGCAATGTTGCACCGTGTGGTGCTGGGCCCAATGACTGAGACGAGGTTTGGTCGCACATCGACGCCTCGGCCAAGCCGAGGCTGCTCCACCAAACGAACTGCTGCTTCTTGTCCGTCCAGCTTTCAAGGAGTGAGCGCTGTAGGCTGCACCGCCTGATCAGGGCCCACCTCCTGCGCTGTGGGACGCATCCCGCGCCCGGCGCCGCTCGACAGCTGACATTGTTTACATGCTGAGATGCTGGCGATTTTCGCGGTGGCAGCGTGTGCCAGCTGTCACCTCCAGTTGAGCGGCTGCCCTCCAGGGAGGCTCGGCGAGATAACGCGTGTGTCCGGGCGTTCGGCCGGAGCCGCCGGCATCTCGGATTCGCAGTAGCATTGCGGCCGCCCGTGAGTAAACCAGCTTCTTGGCGGTAGCGAGTCAATGGTCTCAGCCCCTGGTCATCAATGGCCGCACAAAACTGCACGGTATTAAATATAGTTTTTCATTAAATTTGGTATTTTGCGGCAATTGCTGGTGGAATGATTCACTTCGCGTGTGGCACTCTTCACAAGTCGAGTACGTGCGGCCTTCATTCTCTATTGAAGGCCTAGTTCAGTGACATTCACTTCACAAGTAGTTCTGTGATGCCTCCTTCGATGGAAACTATGCTCTGGCACGAGCTTGGGCTTTGCTCGCTGTGATAATGATTCAAGTCGTTTACAAATATGAATTTGACAAATGACAAAAAAATATAAAATATAGCTCCAAAGAGATTAGAAAAATTGGCAATTAAAAGGTCTTCCTATTATTTGTCAGTCATGTTAGCTGTGGCACATTTGTGTCTGCTTTGGTTTACACTTGAGCTGGAGCACATAGTTGAGATTTACTGCAACAGTTAATTCGCAGGTTTATGTGCAAACAGCTGCTGCAGTTAACTTTCATTTAAAAGGGTTCTTCTGTTTATGGTGTTAAGTGAGCCAAGCGGCTTTTTTTAATACAATAAATTCCTGATTTGTTAATTTGGACTAAAACACCTCTAGCAAAGGCTGTGGAATGTTCGGTGTGGTCTACGCACCCTTTCTTTCTGCGGTTTTGGGGGGCCTTCTTAAGCGGTACACCATAAGAAGGTTTTTGGGTCATATACGTAAAGGTTTCCTACCAAAGTGAGACTGAGAATTTTAAAAAAAGTCACATGTTACATCATCCGCTGTAACATGTGACTTTGTGTACGTGTAGCGTTTTGTCAATCCCCTGCAAGATGTAGGCCACCACACTATTGGACCTGTTTTTTTTTAAACGCGTAATAATAATAGTTGCACTTCTAAAGCGCTATTCACCCGAGGGTCACAAAGCACTGCACAGAGATGTGGAGAGAACGGCATGTCAACATCATCAGAGAAGATCAATTTTAAAGTAAAATAATGGCCATAAATCGATGGACATAAATTAACAGAAAAATAATTGTTTAACAAATTAAGGAAGGAATAAGTGTTTCAGCAGCCGCAGGTCAACAGTGAGCCATCATCATTGTTATTTGGGACAGAACACAATAACAGCAGCATCCATAGTCCTAGCCAGAGAACTTCAATGCCTTACGAAACAAGTGAGTCTTAAGACGGGATTTAAATATACCCAGGGACTCAGCTGACCGAATTCCATGAGAAGGGCATTCCAAAGATTAGGAGCAGTGGGCGAGAAGACTCTATCACCCATCCAATGGAGGTGCGTTATGGGCACATGCAGCAAGCCCGTATTACAGGATTCAAGTTGTAGTGTTGAGAGGGTGCCTGAAGTAGGTCACGGACGTATGTCGGAGCAGCACCAGTGAGAGCCTTGAAGGTGAGAAGGGGGTCTGCAATTAATTCCTGTATTTAACCGGTAGCCAGTGCAGAGACACCAGTACTTGGTCTATGTGGTCGTGGATGGGTGTGCAAGTGAGGACTCGAGCAGCCGCATTCTGCACATGTTGGAGACGATTGATCAGGTTGGTAGAGATGCTAGGGAGTAGTACTTTGCAATAATGGATTCGTGTAAAGATGATTTGTATATTGCACAGTCTGGCTATGTTTCTGAGATGAAAATAGGCTACCTTTATCACCTTGTTGATATGTGTCTCGAAGCTGAGTGAGGAATCAAGAGTCACTCCTCGACTCCGGACTGCCTTAGCAACTGCGATGGTCTGGTCATCCAGCATAAATTGGATGGGTTCAGCCCTATTTCATTTGTTATCGTGATGCAGAATCACAATTTGATTCAAGAGTCAACTCTTTATTTTACATATTGATGATTGTAGTGGCCTCTAGTGGCTAGGGGTGGTCATGTGAACCCATTACACAAGCAATTACCTGTATAATTTATTGGCAGTTTGTGAAATTCTATTCATAATCATCATCAATACCCACTTAATCCGGTCCAGGGTCGTAGAGGGCTGGAGCCTATCCTGGGAGATAGAGGGCACAAGGCGGGGCTATACCCAGGATGTGACGCCAGTAAATCTGGAGGAAATTTACTCCGCAGGCCAATTTACCTGGGCAGCAGCGTATTTTTGGATGGTGGGAGGAAACCGGTGTATCTGGCGAATACCCACGCAGACACGGGGAGAACACGCAAATGCCACACAGAAAGGCCCCCAAGCCTGGAAGTGAACCCGGGATCTTCTGACTGTGAGGGGGGTCGACGCATCATGAGTTGGTTAAAAAGGCAAGACATTTCAACGCATCTTAAGCGAGCATTGTCTGCTTCCAATTCCTCTTTAGTGTTCTGAGCAATCATTGGCAAATTTCACATTGTTATGGCAGGTACTTTTATGCACAACGCAGCCACTGTTGACTTCTGGCCTGCCAAGCCTCATTCTACAACATGTTTATTGCTGTTAATTTATTATATTGATTAAAACACTGCTTCTGGCAAGCACATTTAATGGCAATAACTTTGAAAACCACTGATCCAGAAAAAATCTGAGAATATGGTATAAATATATGACCTTTCTGGGTCCACAGATTTGGATCCCACTTGCATATGATCCATTTATGCTTGTTCATACCTGCAACATTTGATAATTATAATTGTACTTCTCGAGCTCTTTTCACCCGAGGGTCACAAGGCACAGCATGTGGCTGCAGGTGGAACCACATGCAATAGTCACGAGGGGTGAAAGGATTTTGTCAATAGCTGTTTTCCAACGCTGCAGCGTCAACGTGGAGTCCTTTATAATCGCCACCAGTGTAGAAGGCATATACATATGCATACACGCGTGAATGTGTTGTGATCTGCAATTATGAGTCCAGTATGGTGTAATACACGTGTACTCTTTATGCTTAATCTATCCGCAATATGCCTAATGTATGTGTGGCGATGGATGATCTTGTGATAATGCGATAGCCGTGATTCAAAGTCAGAACCGTTGGTCTAAAATGTTTTTAGCACCACCACCAACACAAGGCAAGACCAACTTGCGTGTGCGGTACAGTAGAACAATGATTGTTTGGACTGTGATATACATTGACATCTCCACTCGTGCAGACATGGCCGACCCGTTCCTAACTGGATCATCACACAGCATAAACAGGAAGCAACGCGTCTCCCCATGTCATGGCTCTGAGATATCACCTATGGCCATGACCCAAATGCTTCTGTTTATTCAACTTATCTGTGCATTTATTTTATAGTGTTTTTTTACTTATGTCATTTAGGTGACCCAGCTGACTCTTGCAAATGAGACTCATCTCTTGGACTGTTATCTGGTTAAACAAAATCATCTGTACTTGATGTGAGCTCAAGAGTTCACACATCTGCATGTTACATCACCTTCACCTCCCGCTCATCCGTTTGCTGACAATACTCTTGGGATATAATTGTCAGTGGCAGAGTGGAGCATATGTTATTGTCGTCATCTGAAATCCTAATACTTGTAAACGTGTGTCGTACCAAAGTGATTGTATAACGATGTATACAGTGTAATATAGTTTGGTTTTATATAGTACAACAATTTTTCAACATGCTGTACAGGCACTGGACATATATGTTTTGTCGAGGAGAGAGATTTATCCAGTCATAGACAGACGAAACAACCAAGGGATTGAGGCATGCCTTAAAAGGGGTAGGGTGTCGGCAACACGGATGATTGTGGGAATTGAGCTCCAGACTATTGGGGTACAAAACGAGGATGAACAGCATCCTACTACATCGCAGGTATCCCGCATCTAGAGCTTGCAGACTCACTTGGTACTTTCTGTTGTAATATCTATCTATATACTGAGTGAAGTTGGATTGACTGGAGACTATCACCAAGAAGCCATGGTTGCTGAAGCAGAGTATGTCGTGAGGAGTTGTGTGAAATTAGAGGAAGAAAGTAATAGAGTGCATCAAAAGGAGTAGTAGATTGAATGGAGAAGTGAGTGTATAGGACGAGGGTGGATAGTGAGGGAGGGAAGTTATGGAGGGGTGTAGAGAGGGGGACAGGAATTTGACTTGGTGGAACTGCTCCAACATAGGATGTTGATCGTTGAGTGGGCCTCCCACTGGTCTAACAGAGTAACGCTTGAGTGGCCAGGTCCCATGGGATTTGTGGCTGCAGCATGTGGCAGCACTCGCAAATACGCAGATGTGGCCTGGTGGCCAAAATTTAACACTGACTTCCTTGAAAGTAAAACTTTTTAAATTGGGGAAGGTATTTAATTTCACTCCAAGCATCATGCATACTTAAACAGGAGCCTTGTTTATGGCAAATTTTAGTTTATAGGAAAAGGGCTAAGGGCATTAATTTTCGGAAACGCAAGCCAAGTGTTTGTTTTCAATACGGTAAGCATTGTGTTATGTCTCCGCATGTTGTTTGCTAGTTATTGTGTTACAATGGCTTCTTTGCCTGTTATAATTCAGAGCTGCCTGTGTGTCATGGCATGTCAACGATTTTTTTCACAATCACACGGCCAGCGGAGAAATTGAAATACTGCCACAATCCTGTCAGCTTTCAGCAGCAACCGTGCCAGTGTGTGTAATGTCTTTAAAACAGTCACAAATAATAATACAAAACATATAAATTACAAAATCCGCGGTGATATAGGGACTGGCTTTCACAGATCCTGTAATCCACCACAAACAAGAAGTTTCTTTTTTATAATCCACACAAAAACTTATAGATTTTGCATACTCTACAAACTTTTAGACCCGCAGCTACAAAAGTATGGGCACATTGTATTAGTGGCGCCGCACGTGACTTAAGCGCTCACAAGAATTTATGAAAAAATCTGCTGATGTTTACATTTTAAAAAAATCCCAAACAAATCCTTATCAGTAAGTTCATGCCGCACACTTCAAAGCACACTCCGTTTGTCTTGTTAGATTGCAGTTTTTCTCTTTTAACGTGTAGGCATTGTAGGCTTTCATGACCAATATTACGCATAATAAAGTGCTTTTGGGTTTGGTCACATATAAGTAAATGTGTCATAAACCCACCTCACCTGACACAGCCAATCAGTAAGGTTTTTGTCACGTGAAAGAATGTGCAAATGTATTCCTACTTCCGCGTATTGGTGTGTTAGTGAGCATACCCACAACATTTACTATTATGAAGGATGTGGGTTCTTTTATGGTGACAAAAACCTTACTAATTGGAGGTGTCGGGAAGAGGTGGGTTTACGATATTTTTACTTTATAGTGACCAAATTCAAAAACTCTTGGTTATGTACTTTGTCTTATAAACTCAGTGTGTATATCCCTGTGCAGCGCTTTGTGACCCTCGGGTGAAAAGCACGCTATTAAATGCAGTTACAATTATTACATCTCTTTCTCTACATCCATGGCTTTGTCTCACCGCGTCTTTGTTTTTCTGTGTCTCCGTATATTGCATCGCTGCCTCTGCAACTTCTTCTCAGTGCCTAAACAAACAATATTTCCAGAAAGGTTAATACCATTTCTCTTTTTCACATCATGTTTCTACTGTCACAAAAAGCTTCCCATAGATAAGCATTTCCGTTGTGGTGTCCAGTGAATTTTATCTGGAGTTAGTCGCACAACTCCAAATGCTTCAAAAATAGCGATATTATTGTAGTTTTTAGCTGCGTTCAAAAATAAAATCTACAAAACCTTGTGGATTTCCAAAATTGAGACGAACTTCAGGAGCTCTGCACAATTGTGGATTTTTGTGGTTTCACTTTTATTTCATCACGTGAAATATAATCCCAGTACAAGCCTGGGGGCACAGATTATTTTCTGTTCTAGTTTGGAATTAAGTTAATCAAGTTAATCAGACAAATTCTAATATGTTTTAGCAAAGTAATTTGTGAAACTGGATTATTTTTGCTTAAGGTTGTCCTGGAATTACCATTTTTTATTACTGTAGCCTGGTATGGGAAGGGCACTGTTAGCCTGGATAAACATTTTATTTACTCATTTACGATCTTCATTTGGGTTCTCTAAAAACCTACAAACACAAACTGCAAAATGTATCGCATTTTTAGGAAGTTCTCTGGGGGAAACTTTTGCACCAAACGTCTGCGTCGCTGCCAACATTTCAACAACGCCAGATTCTCTATGTTTGTGTTGCATATCAGAGTACATTCATCCAAATTTCACAATAGTACACTGACGCCACATGGCTCTGCCTGGGTTGGGGGATAATGGGGGATAAAGAGGAGGGGGGGGGACTACAGTCCATCATAGCCATCGATTAATTAATATTAGAAGTGCGTTAAGTGTGCCACTGCAAGAGGAGTAGCGGCTTCAATATTCTCACCAGGTGGGTTGAAAGTGAGGCTGTGCACGCCAACATTTCTACAGTAATCGCATTTTGGGGTTGGGTAGATTCTATACAATGCGTAGCACTTTGCTGGGAAGCAACATTGCTGTTATACCCCGAATAGAAAACGATTTTGACTTACACTGCCTCTAAATGCAACCACATCCCCAGGACAATGTTTAGTAAGAGCGGCATGTTTATTTTAGAGGGGGCACTAAAGGTGTTGACCCTGGACTTGGGCAAGGGTTGGACACCGCTGACTACAGGAGTTATAAACGTTGCTCCACGCTTGTTTGAGCATCAAAACAAACATTATCACTTGCTTTGAATGACCTAACAGTGCCTAAGATGCATGAGCCGTACAAAGGATGTAATTAAAACCTCTACAAAGAGGCCAAACCCAAATGAACGTTGGCTGTAGTTGACTGGCGGGGTGGGCACTTATTGGCAATGGCTTTAGCTGTTGCAGACATGAAACGGCCCACGTGCTACGGGCAGCGCGGCCACGCCAGTGTTTGAGACTCCCAGTAGCGTGTTTGTGCGTAAACAGAGTGCGTGACCCCCCCCCTCCTGCTCCACTATTGACCCCTAGGGACCCACTTATGAGTGAAGCGCTACATTACGCCGTGGCAGTCAAGCCACAGCATTATGCCCGCCCGCGTGCTCCGCATTCGTTAATTAGAGATATCCGTGCACGGAGTTGGGAAGGGAGGCCATGGTAGCATGATGGTCTACGAGACAGAAGCGTTGATTGGGTTATTAAGACGGGATGAAGGATGGTGTGTGGCAGTGCAGCTGCTCAGTTTTTGCACTACCTTGTTTGAGTTAAGATCGTGTAGCAGTGAACGTTTAAGCTGATTTTAAACTCACATCAAAGGCGATGGGCGGCTCGCCTTGCCGCAGCATTTTGAAGGGCGCTGATGCTCTACAATTTTCGTGCTGCTGTCCGTAACAGGGGGTATTTTTTTTATGGGTGGCAGTGGCGGGTGAGGGTTGGGAGCGAGCGTTAAGGGTCGAGCGGTGGCGGGTAGGGGGGGGGGATTCAATCCTATTTGCAATTCGGACCCGTGCACGTTTCCTCTGTCGGCATATGTCGCACGTGAGAAGCAAAGCATGTGCAGTCAATTTTGCGTCAAATGGAGCCGTGGAGCAAGCGAGCCAGCTGCCGGGCCATATGGGCGCAACAGATTTCGGATGGCTCGCCCGCGCCTGCCGATTGGCGTCCCAGCAGCGTTTGCGTTCACGCATGTTTGCGACACACTGTCACGGTCCAAACACCACTGGTGGCGACGGTTGAAACAACCAGCGCACGTTTCTTAAATCCTCTGTCCCACCCGGCAGTATAAATGTTGTGTTGTGTTCGAAGGATTCCTGCGTCTAGAGCTTGCAAGGTCACTGGGTGCTTCTGCTCTGATAATAAACATCTATAAATAAACATGTAAACAGTCAATCGGCGGGCCACTTGTGTTGGGGTAATGTGCGAGTGCTGCCACAGCGTCTAGGACGTCCGACCATCACAGAAGAGTAGACCAAGTATCGTGTAGAGCAGCTCTCTGAAGCTCCCTCGAATTGATGCCTGTCTACCAGCAGTGTCGTGAAAAAGCAATTGCAGGGCTGCACCTTATACATTTTCACAACTGCGAGAACAGTTGCTGTCTTTCTGCCAAGTTTTTTTTTAGACCATTGTTTATTTCTGATTTTATTTTCTGCAGTTTGAACGTGCCCATTAAAACTTCCGTTTGTGGCTAATAGTTCAGGCGTGTGCACATTCATTCATAGGCATGTAATATATACACTCAATTACTGACAAGTTGAGAGTAGAAATGTTTACTCATTATACTCTACTAAGGGGTGGAGCAGTGGTACCGTGTTTATCTTCATTTTGAACCCTGGTGACTTGCGTTCCATTCACTCCCATAGCTACAATGGCATTTCATATCCGAACCAGTCCTTTCATGAAGCCGCAGTGACCAGTGTGGTGAAGTACTGTATGTTCAAACAACCCCTATGGTGCACATGGAGTGGGGAGGTCTTCAGCCAGCAGTGGACTTGCAAAGCGACGAATATTTGCATGCAATGTGGTATGTGGTGATATGATGTCCTGCCTGCATAAACGTGCAGGTTTTCACAAGTGTCCACTCACTTTTTTTTGTACGGAATAAGTTTGAAGCTTGCTGAGCATCGCCTGGTCGTGGGTTCTGAACATTTACAAACATTCTCAGAGTTGTGTGCCGTGTCTGAGCCAAGCACCAAGTTCTCCTCTTCATAGCCTCCCCTTTGTTCAAGAATACCGCTGGTCACTCTGACTGCAGTATGTGTTCATACGCTTGCCGGTGTGCGCACGCATGCTAACGTCGTTGTATGCGTGTGTGCGTGCGCGCGCGCGCGTCTCATGTGTGCGCCGTGCGGTCGTGTATGCGTTGGCGTCTGCGCTGTGCGTGACCTCCTGCGTGTCGTCTGCCTGCGTGTCCCGTGCATGCGTGTGCATCCCACCCGCCGGAGCAGAGAAAGCAACGGCTCGCACGCCCGAGATCCAGCAGTCGGACGTGTCCTCCAGCAGGCAGACGCTCATCGACAAGGACTCCCTGGGGCCACTGCTTCTGGAGGTGCCTGACCTGACGTAGCTCTTAAGCTGACCCTAAACTGTCCAAACTTTTAAGTTTGGTGATGTTTCACTTACGATGCGACTAGATGAGAAAGCTTGGCATCAGAGAGTTGTAACGCCAGAGTGGCGGCCAAAGCAGGGAACGCTCACGAGCGCACGATCACCGCGGACTTGGAACCGTGTAATCGGCTCGAGCAGATGCTAGGTGGAGCATTGCACCGTAGGACCAAATGGTGTTTTGGGCAGGGCACTCATCCTGCAGTGGATTGATCGGAAACGAATGATGTTGCCCAACGTTGGATTTATACGCTGTGTAGTGCAGGGTATCCTGGCTGCGATTCACTTTGAAATGTGTTCATGTTACAACAGTAATTGTGATTGGCTGGATTGAGTCACATGGTTGTCAGGCACACATGACACCATATTCAGCTACAAACTTGGCTGGATTTTTTGTAAAGGAAAACTGACTAAATGCACATTAGGGATGTAAATAACAAGCTTATTTATTCTTTTAATGTTCTCCAATTTCCATTTTTTTTACTTTTTAACATGTCTAAATTGCCCGGCGATGGACTTGCGTCCAATCGTCGGTATATCCTTGCCTTGCGCCCTGTGTCTGCCGGGATAGGCTCCGACTTCACCGTGACCCTGTATAGGACTAAGCGGTTTCAGACAATGAGATGAGATAAGATTACCATGTCTAAATAGTTCGTTTATGTGTTGGCCATTCAGATGCCTTCACATGCCTAGTTTTCTTACGAGCTTTCTGGGCTACCAATCCCTGAAATAACGGAGGGTGAGGAATTAGGCTACGGCTTTGTTTGACACGTGCGCTAACAGTATTTGCCGTTACCAGTCTTAAAGCCTGTAAAAGTGATGTCTGTGAAAATAATAATAATCCAATTTGTAACGCACGCTAATTCCGCGACTGGTCCGAGATGAGACCCTGATACTAAAGCGCGGAGCCGAACTCGGTGTGAGAGCTTGATGACAGAGGTTTTTGTTTGGGTACTTTATTTTGAATGTTGAGGTTGCGGTGGTCTGTCGGAGGTGCCCGTGGAAGGCGCTTCCAGTTTGTGGGTGTGGACATGGAGAAGCGCCATTCTGCGTGTCTTGTTTTGGGGATACCGAGAGTGAGTGTTGCAAGGAGCCTGTGTAGAGCGCTTGAGCGCGTTGCGTTGAGTAGTGCGAGTTGGCGAGGCAGTGGGGGTGCGTGAATGTGTAACGGGTACGTGCGCGTGCAAATGACTCCGCACGTGTGTATCTGCGTTCAGGCACTGGATGGCTTCTTTTTCGTGGTGAACCGTGAGGGCAACATCGTGTTTGTGTCCGAGAACGTGAAGAACTACCTGAAGTACAACCAGGATGAGCTGATGAACAAGAGCGTCTACAACATCCTGCACGTAGGCGACCACGCCAACTTCATTCGCAACCTCCTGCCGAAGTCACTCGGTGAGATCGGATGAGATGGTTGAACTTGAGAATGTAACAGGTGGATCACCACCCACTCCCCTGTTGCTCCCCCCCCCCCCCAGGGTGTGTGTCTGCCGTGTCAGTTCCACCGCGTCTTCATTAGCGTATGTTAAATGTCAGCATTTGACGCAAAAAAACACGCGTTGCTCTCTTGAGTGATTGGACCAGGGCAGATTGCCCATTGACTTGCTGTGCAGAACGTGATATGGTCAAATCCCAACCAATAGTCGATTTGAGCACTATCCCTCCAGAGTTGATAAAATTTATATTGTTTGGTGAAAAGTCGTAATTTTGTCTTTGCCGTGGGATGAAAGTTGACCCTACCAAATTACCAGCAGCCACTCTCTCTACGCCGCTAGATTTAGACATGTTTTATTTTTCCTTCGCCTTCTTGCGAATATCAATCGAGATCCACATATTTATGCATCCAACATATATGTGGAGTTTCCACAGATTGAGATCACGACCTTCAACTTGGGATGAGCATAACCCCGGGACTCACTTGAGCATTAAAACGCTATGCTTCTTGACATTTTGAATCCATCCATCCATCCATCTTCATCCGCTTTATCCGATGCCGGGTCGCGGGGGCAGCAGTCTAAGCAGCGATGCCCAGACTTCCTTCACCCCAGACATTTTCTCCAGCTCTTCCGGGGGGACCCCGAGGCGTTCCCAGGCCAGCTGAGAGACATAGTCTCTCCAGCATGTCCTGGGTCTTCCCCGGGGCCTCCTCCCGGTGG
>JAZEWT010000005.1:22783926-22795425 GCA_036362905.1 Mordacia mordax
GAGGCCGTTCCTCCCAATCACGCCCCTCCAGGTATCACTGTTGTTGCCCACGTGAGCGTTGAAGTCCCCCAGTAGAACAATGGAGTCCCCAGTCGGAGACATTTTGAATAATAATAATAATTGCGCGGCACGGTGGCCCAGTGGGTAGCGCTGTCGCCTCACAGCAAGGAGGTCCCGGGTTCGAATATCGGCTCGGGTGCCTTTCTGTGTGGAATTTGCATGTTCTCCCCGTGTCCGCGTGGGTTTTCGCCGGGCACTCCGGTTTCCTCCCACAGTCAAAAAAACATGCTGCTGCATAGGTTAATTGACTTGCAGACTAAATTGCCCTAAGTGCCCGGTGATGGACTGGCATCCCATCGTGGGTATATCTTTGCCTTGCGCCCGATGTCTGCCGGGATAGGCTCCGACTCACCGCGACCCTGTACAGGATTAAGCGGTTCTGACAGATGAGATGAGATAATAATTGCACTTCTAGAGCGCCAAACAGCCGAGGGTCATAAAGCACTGCAATGACATATACAGCAATGGTTGGCTACCTTTCCTCGAATGACTCATGAGATGGAAACCTTAAACGTTCCACGTGTGACCCTGTGAAGCCCTCAAAGCATGTGGGTTGCGTTGCCTCACATTGTGGTTGCTCACGGTTGATGTGGGCAGATGGGGGCCGTGTGACGTCTGTCTGGCACGCGACGACTCCCCGCTCTGGGTCCCTGCCCTACAAGCATCCATCGCACTGTGACGTCTTGTTCGCCACTGCAGAATAGACAAATGTAGTTGACACAAGAAGTGAAGCATTGCTCTAGCGGGCAGGTTCCGAATGAAAAATACTTTTTTTTTTGTTAAAACTACGGAAAGTCTTGCAGGCAGCGTAATTCAGAAAGCGGTTAATGTGCCGTGGATGTTAAGTGGCTCCTTGGTAGGGTGGAGCTCAAGGCATGGTGACAATTTGGCTGTGAGCCTAGAGCTCGGAGAGCTGTGTAGATGTGTGCAGGATATGCGTGTCTGTGTGCTCATTTTATCACGTTTTGTCTTACACCTGACCATATGCTTGAAATGAAATTATAACCAGATAGACTTGTATTTTTTTAATAGCATTAGCTCCGCTACTTTTCTGCCTCGGTGTGGGGTGTGAACGTTTGGTTAGGCATAACACTAATTGGCATTGCTATTATTTGTAGCACAAATTTAGCTTCATTGATATAACGTTTTACTTGTTATAATTACTTGAACTTTGTACAAGGTTTACATTTTCATTTTACTTGAATTGTTCTGCCAATCTCTTCTCAATGAGTCTAATTTAAAAATAGGTTTTATTTTGGCATTGATGCAATATGCTTTGCATGGTGTTTTTTTTCACAATCCTGATGCTTATCCTCTGAGGTTCTTCAGAAGGAAGCAACTGATATTGCAGGCCTCCTGGACTAAGGCCTAATCCAGGCATTCAGAGACCTAATAAATGAAACTGTCCACCCTTGCTGTATGTGTTGAGGTCTTTAATAGGGTTGCTTGCCTCCAGCATAATCTTTGGTGAAAGTGAGCCTGACTTGGAGGTCATTTGGCACCTTTTCGTTGCCTCTGGTACTATGTACTCAGTTAACTGGCTGGCATGTGATATATATGTAAAAAGACCAAACGGTATATCTTTAGGGCGCCTGTTTTCTATCGCTTTAATTGTGAGTAATTCCTTGATACCGTTCAATGCTGCCCAGAGGAGGAAGCTGAACTCCCATCTTTACGAAGTGTCTCCAGAGAATCATGGGGTGTCACCAGAGGCATTGTCAAGCTGGCGATTAGGTTTTGATCTGGGTGCACCATTTGTAGCGCTTTGGGCATGTGGCCTATTTCCCTTCGATTGAGCTCTCATGCAAGATTATGTTAGAAAGGATTAATCCTCAGTGGAAGGAGCCCAAGGGGGAAACGACAACTCTCCTGGCTAAAGCAGATCGATCGTTATTGTTGGCAAGCACTGCGTATTGGAAGAGTGCCTGCCATTCAGCATCCCTGGAATGGAGGGGGGGGGCTGTGAATGAATTCGGATGTGGTAATATACAGACTCTGCGTATGTGTGTATACTGCATCTTATTTTACCTTGATCTCCTAGCATCATCATCATTACGAGCCACGGTCAATCCACTAGCCTCTCAAAGTAGCTGCTGCTTTCCCCAATTCTCGGGACATAGAAACGAACCGATGTCATCACTGCACTTTCTTGATGGACAGCCTCTCAAACGATGTCTCTTCCTAGGCTGCTACGCCATTGTTTCTTTGACCATTCGCCAGTCCATTTACCTGCTGTGGTGAAGACCCGAGAAACCGCTTTCAATTAAATGCCATTGTTCCTTAAAATAAATGTTTGTCTATTCACGGACGATCTATGCAAAACGCCAGTTTAATGGATGTACGTGTAATGAAACGCGGTGTTCATTGTTCACGGCGCCGCCGTTCATTACAATTGCACTCCGAGCGCACGAGAGTGTGCAACATTTTACAAGATACAACATGGTAATTAGTGTAGTCGGGGATCGCTATGCAGCGCACATTAAACGCGATGCCATGACTTCACACGCCAGATCTGTTTCCTATTTTCAGTAGGGCACAGACTCTCGTCTATGGGTGTCCATGGGCATATGGCTTGCAACGACCTCTTTAGTTATTTACCATGTATGCCAGGGCTATTGTAACAAACACCTTAAGGGTTAAACACACGTGGCACAATTTACGAGTCTGCCTGCCAAGATCAGGGCCTCCAACTTAGCCTTGCCTACTCTACTTTTATTTACAATCAAAACACTGTGCGGGTGGTGGCGTATGGCTGCGTGTGCGAGTGTAATCGCGTTGTGCTTTCCCCTCGGCTGTCGTGGCTGACGTGCCCGCCTCCCGCGCGCACGCGTGCTTCTTGCCCCGACAGTGAACGGCGTGCCGTGGCCCAGCGACAACACGCAGAGGAACAGCTGCACCTTCACGTGCCGCATGCTCGTGCGACCCCTCCACGACTCCGAGGCGGAGGCGGACGGGGCAGCTGGGGCTGCCGGGGCAACTGGGGTGCCTGGGGCAGCTGGGTCCGCTGGGGTAGGGCCTCGGGCCAGTGGGCCGGCAGCCCCCCAGGAGGAATTGCAGAGATATGAGACCATGCAGTGCTTTGCTGTCACACACCCTCGTGCCATCAAGGAGGAGGGAGAAGGTTCGTTCGCTCAGGCGTTGCTGTGGTTTAAGTTCCTTGGCTACTTCAGCCCCAATGGTTTCAGCCATGTATCCTGGCTGTAATTCTTTAACGTCTTGAGTCAAAGGTATAACAAAAAAGTGGGTTTTGAGAAACTCAATTGCATGGCTAAAAGCAGTCTGCCGACAGATTGACCCCTGCTTACTTTTGATAAAGTGGTTCTCATTTATTCACTCTGTAGGCATGATGGACAGGCAATCAGTCTGCATCACAGGTGTTAACGGGCACCGAAAGGCATTATAGCAAAATCCATTGTTGTATGCATATGCTGCCACGTCTATGCTCTTTTTCCAACCAGCACTAACAAGTCTGTTAAATTATATTCAACAAAGACAAAGACCAGCACAAAGTGGAGAGGCCTGCATCTAGTAGTAGATTGACGAAAAAGGCCCTACACATAAACCATAATGGGTGGCACGGTGGCCCAGTGGGTAGCGCTGTCGCCTCACAGCAAGAAACTCCTGGGTTCGAATCTCGGCTTGGTGCCTTTCTGTGTGAAGTTTGCATGTTCTCCCCGTGTCCGCGTTGGTTTTTGCCGGGCACTCCGGTTCCTCCCACAGTTCAAAAAACATGCTGCTGCATAGGTTAATTGGCTTGCAGACTAAATTCCCCGAGTGCCCGGTGATGGACTGGCATCCCTTCGTGAGCATATTCCTTCCTTGTGCCCTGTGTCTGGCGGGATAGGCTCTAGCTCACCGCGACCCTGTACAGGGCTAAGCGGTTTCTGACGATGAGATGAGATGAGATATAAACCACAATAGTACACGGTACAGTATCTCACAGTCTGGGAAAAGCCAGCTTCGTAAGATATTACAAGGGTGGACCTTGTAGATCGCTTGTCAAGTTGACAACGACTACGGAAACCAGCGGAAGGAAGGAAGCGATGGCGAGGTGTGGTGGCATCAACAGCATTGTTCATAATAACCTCGTGACCTCGACCTATCCATGATGGTAGACGTGCGTTAACAATTTCGAGGATTGCGTGGAGAGCCGACATCGTACATGTACTGCTTCTCGGTCAGTCTCAGTCCACTGCCGCATGAGGGCTTCACCACACAGTGTGGATCAGGATGATTATTTGGAGTGTAGAACAATACAGTGATGAACTTTGCTGCAATACCCGATGCTGACAACAAGCCTACAGTACAGTCTGATGAATTTAGGTGAATATAATTTTGCCAAGAGCGCTCACACCGTGGTCGAATAACGCGTTCGTCAGGTACATGCCTCCTCGCCCTGCTGAGACTTGAGGGAATTTCGGTGCATTCCCCGTAGCGCCACCGGTGAGATTGTGCGGCGCGCCTTTTGGCGGGAGGTGACCGCGTGCTGTGTGCGCGTGCCCCTGTGCGCAGACCTGCAGTCCTGCCTCATCTGCGTGGCTCGACCCATGCCCCGCTCGGAGTCCTTCTCTACACGGCAGGACACCACAGGTAAGTGACCCGTGCCCACGCGCACTCGGTTTTATTTAAAAAAAATTCACGCACTGGCACGCACTCGGTGAGCCCGATGAAGTCTAAAATGGAAGTGGCCTTGACATTTCATGGCCGAATTAAAGGGTCCGTTAAATTCGACGTGAACGCCTAATGATTCGTGTAGATTGCTAGAACACTTGATATGCACGCTGCACGCAACCTGGTGGGGTAAAGCGTGGAATTAGTCGAACAAATGTAAATTAATGCACATACACACGTGCTGTAACATGGTTACACAGTCATTGTAATGTAGTATTAGTTGTGTAATTATAAATAATTCAGTCCATTTCTGGTGGATGATTGGCTTTAATTATGTAAGTGGTACTGTGTCTAAATGGTGGAGGATGTGCTTATTAACGAGTGTGAACTCGCACGGCTAACCCAAAATATACTCTTGGCATAGCAGCATGAGGTGTTCTTCCAAATACATCTTAAAGCCTGTCAAAGGTTTGGTGACGTCTGCCAATGTACACATGCACATTATTGTGCAAATGTAACAAACTGAGAACTCTTTAACAGAAGAAAGGGATGGGTGACAGCAGAATGGTGAAGAACACGAGAAATATTATGAATATCTTTTTAATGTTATGATTCTCTTTGTTTACCTAGAAAAGCCCTACTCAGTCACAAGTCGCTTTTTTCAGTTGGGTGCTGCCAAGTTTATAATTAAATATTTGCAGCTCAAGCTTCAGCAATGGAACGTTTGGCCAACGCCAGTTATGTTGTATGGTTATTGTGGTTTTTTTTAGCCTTAAACATGGCATGTTGAAATAATTTTGTTCATACGTGGGATCGTCGTCATTGTTCAGGCAAAATCGTGGCAATCGACACGAGCAGCCTGCGTGCCTCGATGACTGTGGGTTGGGAGGACCTGGTGCGAAGCTCCATCAAGGTGTTCTACCAGGCAGCCGAAACCAACATGTCCCTCGCACGCCGCCACCACCAGGAAGGTACGCACGCACGGACTTCACGAGCGCTCGTGCGTGCACGCGCATGTCCGCGTACGAACATTCGTGCACTCACGCGGTGCGCCCGCGCGCATGCATGCCGAAGAGGTTGTTACTATGGCATTGCACAGTGACAAGTTGATGGGATGGCCTTGTGTGTGTGTGTGCATATACACAGTGGTTAGGGATAGTACGATGGTTAGAAAACTGCGCTATGAACCAGGCAAACCACGTTCCAGTCCTGCTCATGGTCAGCGCCAGCGATGATTGTCTGAACCCATCCTGGGCATCCTCTATGTTGACTCATCCTCAGACGGGTACCTGGTGTGGTGTGTAAACATGAATACTCGAAAGACAAAGGCGGCCAGACGGGCGTCGCGCTGGCCACCCACTCCCTCATGTACAGTGCTAGGCTTCATAGGTACCTGTTAAGAGCATTTGCCCCAAAGGTCTGCTAAGGCTATATGGGGGGGGGGGGTTTGTGTGCAGGTTATATCCGATTGAAAATAACGATGAAGGGTATGCATTAAATTCCGTACTGTTTTGTATTGAAATACAGGGGTGATCTCAGCATTTTAGGTTTTAACTGTTTACAAAATTACAGTTTGTACACCCAATCAAAAATGAATATGACGAGGTGGGGGCTGTTTGTGTAATTAATTGTTGTCTTAATTTTAATTGGTCTCTGCAAGTGTTGCAATCAAAATCAGAAGGTTTCAAGTTCACTGTAAAGCCTGTCACTGTGTGGAAGTTAACAGTGGCAGGCGTGTGGAGACACTGACCCCCACCATAGGATTGTGGTATTTTTACCACTGGCTCATGAAGCCAATGCAAGTGAGCGCTGCCTCTCTCTCATATTATCACAGATAAACTTTAGACTTTGACTTTAGGTGGAGCTGTGCCATAGTGGTTTGCGCATGGTGCAATAAACTTGCCGTCCTGAGTTCGATTCCCAACAGCTAACTTTTATAAGATTACAACAGGTTTTACCGTATCTGGCGATTATGCAGGTGTTAAGATCCCAAACACCACAATAGACACATTTTACAATGCGTCCAGTTTGCAAAAGCCACACATACTAGTGGCAAAGTATGCAAACAGGTAGCTTTGATAACCTATGCATTGTCCTTCAACTGACCGACCTTCACCTGGCAGTGGCTTCCTTTTGAGCCTATTTGCCACTGTCAGCCGTTGCCAAAAGGCAGTCAGCTCAGGACAATGCGGCCTCGATGCTTTATAGCTTAGGTGAAGCTGTTAACGCTATGGGTACTCTTTGCCAGTATACATATATAAGATTACAACAGGTTTTACCTGTTGTAATATATACATATATAAGATTACAACAGGTTTTACCTGTTGTAATCTTATATATCTATACTGGCAAAGAGTACCCATAGAGCTAACTTTTAGTCTGATCCTGGACACAACTCTTTACCAAGCCACACTGACGAATTTGGTGAAGTCATCTTAAGCTATGGGTTTTTAAATGTCCATAAACATATCTATACACAAAACAAAAACTGCTTATAATTTTACAAATTAATACAGTGTCGTAAAATGAGCATATATAATCCATCTGTTCATGAACGGTCATCACCTTTATTAACAGTGAACCCTCAAATGTCCATTGGCAGATCATCCAGATTGTGGATTTGTTGTGCTTAAATAGCTGAGATATTTTGCACAGCACACACATCAGCAAGTAAACCAACTGTAGTAAGTTACAATAAAAACTAGATCGTGCTTTCTGTCTCTTCCCTCATTATAGACAGATAAGCAATACATGTATAATATAGGCTCACGTATGCATTTTTGCATTGTTTATCTGGGTCACCTTTCAAAGGTCTCTCCGGTGGTGCTGTATAGCTCAGCGATTTGTTTTCACGTGGTGCTTCCCAAACCAAATGAGAGAGTTGGCTGTATTACTCACAACGGAGCATGTTTCCCCCTGTTGTATGTTGTAATGACTGCCGTGCCCCCATGCATTCGAGTCTTTGTTTGCTGTTCGGCAGCTGTGGGGTCCGTCTGAAGTTAGAACGCGTCGACGAATCGTGGCGAAGTCAAAGGCTCTGGCCAGGGTGACACCGTGATCTTTTGTGTGCGCGCGCGGGTGCAGTGATGATGAAAGGCATGGCCACAAGCCCTCCGTACCGCTTCAAACTGGCGGACGGCACTGTGGTGATCGCGCAGACCAAGAGCAAGCTCTTCCGCAACAATACCAACACGCAGCCGCCCATGGTGCAATCGATCCACAATGTAGTCAGGTTGGCTTTGTTTCCGCTCTCCCCCCGAAGTCCCCTCGCAGCACCAATGCAAAGGAAAAAAAAGCTGTCGTGAAACGCGTGGGGAAATCTATGGCCCGTTAGGCCGGCTCGGAGCCGCGGCTTCGTTTAATCCGGCGCGCGGTGGTGACGTGAAGCCGAACCACTTGCATCAATGCAAGCACCTTTAACCAAACCGATCTGGGAAATAGAAAGGAAAAATATCATCCTAACAATGCATTGTATTAAATTTGTATCTCAAGTCCCTTCTGTTGGTATTAACTGCTGAAGGATAATGACTAATAAGTTCCCAAAAGTAAGATTTCAATGTGCGACCTTCAGATTGATACATGAGCTCTTTGCAGTAGTACCGCCTGGTGTATTAACAAAGTTTATGAATCGTGGATGGTAGTGATGGATGTAAAAGCATTTTCATGATCAATTACCAAGTATGTGTTTTAATGATTTATTTAATCTGTTTTAGAGAGAAGTCACTAATCGGCCAAGACGCACTGGCACAAACAGTTGGAGCTGGGAAACAAAACAGCAACGTCATGGTCAACAGCAACCAGCACCAACATCTTGCAGGCCAGCAGTCAATGTCGGCTGTTGGTTCTAGCCAGGAACAACAGCAACAGCAGCAGCAACATCAACAAGAACAGCAGCAACATCAACAACAACAGCAACAACATCAGCAACAGCAGCAACAACATCAGCAGCAACATCAACAACAGCAGCAGCAGCAACACCAGCAGCAACACCAGCAACAGCAACATCAGCAACACCATCACCACCACCAGCAGCAACCACAGCAGCACTCGCAGCAACATCACCACCAGCCAGTCGGCAGCCAGGGCTACAATCCGTCTAATCCCACAGGACATCCCACGGGCCAGTCTGGGTTTTGGCGAGCACCGGGCAGGTTCGGAGGGCCTAACGATGCAATGATGGGCAGGAGCTTGTCCACAACACAACCTAACTCTGTGGGCCACCGTTTCGGTGGAATGAACGGTGGTGAGGGTGGGATCAGCATGCCTGGCGTGATAGGCAGCCAGGGCGGCACGAACGTGAGCATGGGTAGCAGCCCTGCCCGAAGCAGTCCCGGTACGATGGTTACGCAAGCCACCATGATGATGTCGCCGAGGCAGAGGTGCAGCCCTGGCTCGGCCAACCCCGCGCACACAAGCCCCCAGGGCTCGTTTGAAGCCCCGCGGATGCCGTTCTCTCCCATGAACGCCAGCTCGACGGGTGGCATGCGCTCGCCCCAGGCTATGGCAAACATGCGTTCGCCGCTGGGAGCAATGAACGCCGGGAATCGGGGCTGTGCCAATGCCGCTCAGCCTGGCGGAACCGCGGACGCGTCGTCCGGCGGATTCGGCATGGCCAAAATGCCGTCGTCCAGTCAGAGGAATGTCAGCCAAGCGTCGTCCATGAGCACAGCAACACAGCAGCCCATGTTGCGTAGTATGAAGGTGGAAGGTGCACCCATGTGCCTTGGGCAATCGGAGGCTGTCCAGTCAGGACAAGCGGATTCCCTTGGACAGAAAATCGGCGGCGGTTGCAGCGGTGGCAGCAAGAATGGCAACAGCGGCTGCGTGGGCAAGGATGGCCCGGCAGCTGGCAGCGGTGACTCGAATGAGCCGGGAAGCACGTCGACCGAGGGCAAGGGTAACATGAAGCTGCTGCAGCTGCTGATTGGCGAAGGTGGTGGCGGGGGTGGCTCCGAGCAGTCTGGAAGAGACCAATTGCAGGGGAGCAGGATGGAGCCCATAAAGACCGAAGCCGGAGAAAATGGGATGCCGGCAAATCCGAGCTTGTCTGTGTCCAGCTCAACAGGGATGACCTCATTGACGGAGAAACACAAGATCCTGCACAAGCTGCTGCAGGAGAGTGGGACGACTTTGGACGCTGATAAAATCATCGGAGAGGTGGTTGCCGCAGGGAAAGCAGAAAATGTGTCCACGTCACCGTCAGCAGCAACATCATCATCTTCCTCTGTGCCGGGCCCGGTCGAAATTAAGCAAGAGGTTATGTCAGAAAAAGAATGCAGCGGGGAGAATGGAATATCGAACATCAAGAAGGAGAAAGCCAGCCCCCAAAAGCGAGACAAGGACCACGTGTTATTACGGTACCTGCTGGACAAGGAGGAGGGCGGCAAGGTGCAGAAGGAGGGACAGGGGGGCACGACGGTGAAGATGGAGGAGCCGTCCGCGGGAGGATGCGGCGCCTCGCGGTCAGCAGGCGCGGACTCGTGCTCCGTGAGCAGCAGCAGCGCCACCAAAGCGGAGCCCGTGGAGAAAGAAAGAGTTGCGTTTCCGTTGCCTCTTTCGCAGCGAATCACAAAACTGACTCGGAACAGTAGCTGCAGCATGAGGCATCGTAACTGCATAATGAAGGATCGGGTTGATGCTGCGAGATGCAATTATAATTTTTGGAGCTAGGCCAGTGGGATAAATGTGGAAATTTATTTCGTGACACCATATGTGATTGGACAGTCGTCAATGCGCTTTTCGGTTTTACGGCGTGTTGTTCAGCATGATGGCGACTTGTTCGTTGCACATGCCTCGAGCGACAGATCAAATGCAAACAACGCACGGTAAAACCTGAGCGAATACAGCGTGACCGAGAAAACCCACACGGCAAAAGTCTATATAACCATCTTCGAACAAACACTAGGTGTCTCCGATATCCATTTGGAGTACTAACACGTTACTTACAATCCTCATTTCTCAGTCTTCCAATAACAATGAAATTCTCCGTCTCTTGCAATAACAACGACTGTTGACTTCCTCAAACGTGGCACTTATTTGAATTATCCTCAAGGGGTGAAAATGTGACTGAGGTGGTTCCGGATAAGGATTTGAACTAATGACCGGATAGCAAGTTCAGCTTTCGGTCACAATATCATCTAGCCACGTTCTTTCTTAAAGACATGATTGATGACTGTCATAATAGCTGATTAACCCCATTTTAATGTGATGGTATGACCTTAATGCAATTTGTAATACACCTGTAAGAAAAATGATAAAAGCCCCTTATTTTTCAAGCATCTGCCGTCAGATAAGCAATTTTTTTTTTAAGTTGAGTTCACACGATAAGTGGGTGCTGTCTCCTGCAGAATTCCACCAACGACTTTGACAACCTCGACAGCTTCCTACGCAGCCTGACATCATCCGACGCAGTTCGGGATGGGGCTGACGGCCGTTCCCAGTCGGCCACCACTGCGTCCACACCTACAACCCCAGCGCCACCCATCTCCTTGTCCTCAACCCCGGCTGGATTTGAGCCACCGCAGATGGGCGGCCATGGCGTCACCAGTGCTCAGACCAAGCCGCCATCCGCTCCTCCCAACGGTACGGCGTTGCGGAATGGACGCACAAGACGGGTTCTTGTAGCCACTTGTTGGTTTAGCGACATAGCGTATTCTAGTATACTGCCGTGGTGTATTGGTTGGCAAACGGCAGTTAAAACAATGTAAACGTTGCTAAATTCTACCTCTGTCCAGTCAGAAGAATGAATGGGTGCACCACAGTTAATTGATCGGAAGTTGACACGTGTTGTGTGATCCCCTTTTTTCTCCTCGGCATCTGACCTTAGTG
>JAZEWT010000005.1:22809809-22821265 GCA_036362905.1 Mordacia mordax
CCCCCCCCGCCCGCACTGACTCCCTGACTCCACCTCGCGCCCGCGTGGCCATCGCGCGAGCAGCCATGAGCCAGACGTGCGTCGAGCCCGGCTTTGGCTCCCCGACCCCTCCCGGCGGTCGTATGAGAACGCGGATGCCACAGTCTCCAAGCGTGCCCACCACCCCGGAGATGGCGCCCTGGCAGCAGGGCAACCTCGCCAACAGCAGGTGAGTCGTGACACCGTGACGGGAGGTCACGCATAATGACGCGCTTGCCTCGGTCAACCGAGGATTATCTCTTGAGCGCCGTTTAAAGAAACACTAAAACCGGCTGTCTGGAATGCTGTAAGCTTGGGTCCCAATAGCAACACAATTTTATACTTAGGGCGGCACGGTGGCCCAGTGAGTAGTGCTGTCGCCTCACAGCAAGAAGGGCCCGGGTTCGAATCTCGTGGGTTTTTGCCGGGCACTCCGGTTTCCTCCCACAGTCCAAAAAACATGCTGCTGCATAGGTTAATTGGCTTGCAGGCTAAATTGCCCTCAGTGCCCAGGATGGACTGGCGTCCCATTGTGGGTATTTCCCTGCCTTGCGTCCTGTGTCTGCCGGGATAGGCTCCAGCTCACCGCGACCCTGTACAGGATTAAGCGGTTTGTGACGATGAGATGAGACGTTATACTGGTGTAAATGTTTGTGAGTATTGGATGATTTTGTGTGTGTGTGTGAGGGTCATCGTACCGACTCGCTACAAATAGAGAAAACTCGTGCAATAACCCTTTCCAACCTCAGTTGAAAGGCATGAAATATATTTACAATTTGGTGACTTATATGAGATTTATCTCGTTGAAGATGATATTGTATTGTACATTTTCAGCTCATTTGTCAGTTTACTGCTGAATGAGGGCCTCCCCATGCTGTGCGGGTCATGGAGGTTATTGGCTATACTTCACCATGCCGGTCAGTGAGGGTTAGTGAACGTGTGCAGCATACAGATGGCGGCGTATAAGTGCGGTGCAGCAATGTATTTTATGCATTGTCCTCTACTGCCAACGGTGCAGCCCCACAGCCATGCAACAATCTGAGCAAGATGCGAACCCATTCATGCTCAGCCCTGCTGGAGCATTCATGCTCAGCCCTGTTTCCAAGATTTGATGAGCGGGTGACGAGAAAATCCTGAATTAATATTTTAAAATCATGTTCCTTTGAAAACACCAAATACGACATGTTACATTTCTTAAAAAATGCCAAGTGATGAGTGATCAGAACAAAAAATGTCTTTTAGAAAGTCACCTAGCGTCGGTGGTAGCACAGTTACATTGTGAGCACGTGATGGAAACCTCCTGTGTTG
Organism: Mordacia mordax; assembly: GCA_036362905.1. Taxonomy (NCBI): domain Eukaryota; kingdom Metazoa; phylum Chordata; class Hyperoartia; order Petromyzontiformes; family Petromyzontidae; genus Mordacia; species Mordacia mordax. The sequence continues at coordinate 22,811,136 of JAZEWT010000005.1, forward strand.
TAATACCCCACCACCACCCTGACCACCCCCACAGTGGAGGGTTCCCACCTACACAGCAAGCCTTTGGGCAGGAGGGTGACTCCAGCCTCTACAATAACATGAGCATCTCTGTCTCTATGACGACTGGATCTGCCAGCACTACCTGTGGCAACGGACAAATGAGCATGGGCCCTGGACCGATGCCCATGTCCAACGAGCAGGTACGGCACCGGTAGCCATTTACAAACGTGGTATTCTCGGTGCACTCGATCACAGGCATAGCCATCGATAGTGCAGATGGTGTAACGGCACCAATACCTGCAGGCTAGAGGAGCCCAGGTGCTGGGCTACAGTGACACAGGAGGGTGTGGAAATCAGACACAGCTCCATTTTATACCTTAAACCAAGGCTAATGCCAATCACGTTGAGTTACTGATATAGGTAATCATTAATATAATCCAAAAACGTTTTACTAGAGTGTAGTTTATTATTCAGTTTGGGCTCTAATTCCAACAGAAATTATTTTGCACACTTTTCAATGTAAACGCTCATAAAATACTATGGTGGTGGACATACTCATTGTGACTCATCCATCCACACTGCGGTGGCGCAGTGAATAGCACTGTCACCTCAGAGAAATAAGTTCCGGGTTTGATTCCCAACTCAGGTGCCTTTCTATGTGGAGTGTAGGTGTTTTCCCCGTGTCCTCCTGAGTTTTAGTCAAGTACGTCGGTTTCCTCCCACCGTCCAAAGACACACTACTACCTCGGTTATTTGGCCTGCTGAGTAAATTACCCCCAATGCACTGCAATGTACTGGCATCACATCCTGGGTATGCCCCCACGTTGCGCCCTCTGTCTGTCGTGATACGCTCTGGCTCCCCGCAACCCTGTACAGGATTAAGTGGGTACTGATAATGATGATGCGTTTAGTATTGTGTTTGAGCAACCGTTGGCAAGCCACTGTGTTGTCAGGTATGGTGATACAACCCCCATCTCATTGTCAGAAACCACTTAGTCCTGTACAGGGTCGCAGTGAGCCGGAGCCTATCCCGACAGACACAGGGCGCAATGCAGGGATATACTCACGATGGAACGCCAGTCCATCACCAGGCACTGTGGGCAATTTAGTCTACAAGCCAATCAACCTATGCAGCATCATGTTTTTTGGCCTGTGGGAGGAAACCGGAGTGCCCGGCGAAAACCCACGTGGACACGGGGAGAGAACTCGCAAACGCCACACAGAGAGGCACCCGAGCCGAGATTCGATCCCGGGACCTTCTTGCTGTGAGGCGACAGCGCTACCCACTGCACCACCATGTCACCCTGCAGTCGTACCTTCATCCAGACATACTCTTGAAGGGGAAGAGGAGGGACATGGCAGCATAAAAGTACAGGGCAATTCATGATTTTGCACTGTTCTGTAAGGTATTGGTAAATGTGATAGTGGTGAGTGAGGTGTTGTTATTCTGTTGCATGTAAAAAGCTGTGGTTGTGTAGAGCTGACACAAAGTTTAATTTGGCTTGTCAAACAGGGAGGCATAATGAGGCAGAGCATGGGCCAAGACGGTCACTCGCGCTACGAGCAGTTTGCAGCCATGTCTGAAGCTGAAAAGGTATCGTTTCCATTGCCATTGTGCAGCGTTTCACACAGAACAGACCTGTCTACCAGCGGGTGTGGCACAGCAGCAGTGAAGTTGTAATGCAAATTGGTCCCCGAGTCATAATGATGACTTACAACCAGAGACCCAAACTGTCTCTGTAACTGTGGCTCAGAGGGTGGGGTTTGTGAGGTCCTCGTGCATAGCAGTACTGATTATCGATGCTGCACGGTCATAGTTTGTGGATTTTATAATAACATTCAACATGTGCCTGCGTTCAAGTGAGCAGTGGGCAATGCTCATCCCTCTTCACGGCACTGATCTATTAGTGCGTGGAGGAAAGAGGATAGTGTGGCTAAAATACATTATCATATTGCATGTCTATGCACGCACAATTATGCTCCCCTTCTCTACCAACCCACACCGTGGCGAAGTGTGGTGGGATAGCCCCCATTACAACGTGGAGAGACCCTTATTCAGGAGTGGATTGACGATAGGGCTCTACACTTACATCGCTCGCATGAATACTATCAAAAGGGCCTCCACTACATTGAACTCTGGAGAGGCTCTCTCAAGCGTAGGACAAAATACTATTCAATGCTGTTCAGATATCTTGAAAGTGGTGGGAATACCCACATTTTAACCCACCGCACATGACCTGTCAATCGCCTAACTGTGGTGTACCCATTTATACTAGCAAAAGCACAATTTTTTTAAGTTTTTGGAGAGCTCCAATAAAAAGTGTTGAGAAACTAGACTACCACCAAAACATGCAATCCTTGGTCCTGCCTGTGGTGTGCGTGATCAAGCAGGTGCAGCAGGTGCAAGTGTTTGCAGATGTTCAGTGCACTGTAAACGTGCTTGGCAGCAACTCTTACCTGAACCAGGGCAACCAGACGCCAGGAGCTCCACCAGTCAAGGAAGGGGCAGCGGAAGACGCAAACAGCGCGCAGACGCAGCGCAACTCCCTACTGCAGCAGCTGCTCATGGAGTGACTTCTTCCCCTTACGGTTCTCCGAGGGGGCATCGAAGGAGCGGCGCGATTTATCTTCCGGCCGCGGTCGGCGTGAGGTCTAGATCTGCCGTGCTGAGGCGAGTGGCCTCCTGCTCCTCCTGTGTACTGCACCTACAACGTCGCCACCTCTCCTCTCGAAACCAAGAAGCCAGTCGCATAGTGCTGTGTGTTTTTGCATCGTGCTTTTTCTCATCGTTTCCAAGAATGCTTCCAGCTACGTGGTACGGAGATGTTACGTCGATGCAAAAAAAAAAGACGCAACGGAGAATAACTTGTGCTTACGCGCCGCACTACATGCCTATTATGGTGTTTGCTCATTTGCAAAAAGAGACAGTGGCGTCTCCATTTATTGATGCGTAATATTTTCATAAGTTTCAAACTGCAAGCTGTGGACTGTTAAATCATGAAAAGCCATACTTGTCTGCCAGCTTGGGATGGAGATCCGACTTGAAACGTCGTTGTGAGGTGTGAACGAACGGCGCAGCATCGCCAATGCCACGCATGTCCCATAAAATGGGCCGCGAACGTTTGTTGTTGATAGCGCGGAGAGCTGAGCAAAGGATGAACTCAGGACATGCGTGGAATACTTTAGCACGGCCTGCAAAAAAAATGGAACAATTGTTTTCAACCTGGAGTGTACCCCTCACAAGAATAATTTTATCTCGATGGGTGCTCGGAAGGCTGTAAAGGACTAATAGTCGATTCGGAGAGTGTGGTCATTTGCTGGCAGGGTGACCTCGTGAGGAGGAATAGGAAGCTTGAAAAGAAGCCATGGGATTCCCGCACTGCCCCTCTTGCCGAGGGGCAGTCGGCAGATGTAGACGATGGTGTGAATGTAGTTATGACGCTGGAAGATATTCGGCAAAGGTGCATCGGACTCCCCAGTGGCAGCACAATCCCCAACCTAGCTCCATCATCGCCCCTCACCTTCCAGCTAATGCACTAAACCCTATGTCTGTGTCTGAACGCTCTGTGCTCTCCCCGCATTGCTTACATTCTATGACTTGCTGTAATTTGTTAATTAGTTTTTGTGCGTGTCCTGTCTGCTGAATGTGCTGTAAATAAAAATCGCCCAAAACAGATATATCGCTATATTTTTACACTCTCAGACCAAATAAGGATGCTTGCTGTAGGAAAAGGAGAGTATTGAACAGTGTGCAACTCATTATGGAGAACATTTTCATTGGATTGTTACTTGTGGGACAGAGAGAAAACACGCGTAAACCTTTAACTTACGCCAGCTTTGTGTGAGCGTAATGTCTGAACCGTAAGAGAAGCAATAAATTTAATGGATTGTTAAAAGGTCAGTTGAACCGAATAGCCATATTAAAACAGGGTAAATAAGGATGCAAATGTATTTGTTCATGCAAGTGTGTACATGTTGTAGTTTTCGTATCTATACTGGAGGTCACATCACATGATCCTCAGTCTAATACAATAGGAGTTTAAACTGATAAATGGGCAAGCATTACTTAATCCAAGCCCACCTACTGGGGAGATTTAACTGGAAGACGGCTATGACAAGAACACTACACAAAATCACAAAATGGTCTTTGGAAATGTACAACTCAGTGTCAAAAATGCATGTCTTTTAGTGGTGAGCATACCGGATCTATTGGGCTTAAAAGCTAGACTTGTGTATATTGGCGTCAATTATGTAATAAGGCTTGTAATGGACCACCTCTATGGCTGTAATTAAAGTCTGCATTTGACTTTTTAAAGGCAGCTGTCCTAGAATGCCAGCAGACAGTATTCCATTTATTTAGTTTAACGAAGTGCTAGACTGCGCACAAGGCATATGTTGAAAAAAAAAGATTGACTTTGTAGATATGCCGTTTTAAAATTACCTCCCAAATTGCCTTTCGTTGCAGATGTAAGCATATTCTCAGTGTACTCCTTGCGTAGGTTTCCGCAGTTGTACTCCATGGCTCTGAAGCTTTCAGGCTGGACCGTGTGTTGTTCAGTGTGTCCGATGTTTCACTTCATGCGCTGGGAGCTTCTTCAGCAATTGGATTGAAATAACGAACGTAATTCCGATCAACACGCAGTAACACTCGGAAAACACGTTGGAGAGCTACATATTCAGTACCCAATTATATAGCAATAATGAAATGTTTTCCAGTGTAACTAAACCATCATTACCCCAAGTTTTGTGAAAATCGGAATCGCTATTGCCATTGAAACGTGAGCGTGGATGAATATTGGGCAAATCCGCTCTCTGCAAAGCATATGCGAAACCTGAATAGCCGCTAGTTCACTGTTTGCAAAGGCTCAGTGGAAACGGCTCGTGGATTTAAACAGTTTGGTCAGCAAGTATACGAGGTCGATTGTATATAACTTTAATGTATTAATCAACAGGCAAAGAAGAGGGTTACCGCCGGGAATTTTATTTCACGTGGATTGACACGGTGATTAATGCTCGTCAACCAAATGCAAAGCATACCGCGCTATGGCACCACGTAAATGTGAAATCAGTACTTGCCGTTTTTTTTCTTCCCGACTTGCCCTGCGTATTTTGAAGCAGTGTCACGGCAAAATGCTTGCTTCTCCACCCGTGCTACTCCAGCCACATATATACAAGCAGGCATATTAATGAACACATACCGCAGCCGTGCATCCTCGTCAATGTTGTGGGTCTAGAGGAGAGAGGAATAAAATGTTCATCGTGGGCATTGGACTTGTTTTGCTAAAGAGTGAGTGAATCCAGTGTCATTGTTGGAAGAGCAATGCTAGCACCATCGATCACAGATGTTTTCATTAATATATATTGAATATATATTTTAAACAAAATGGACATTTTCTGAAAGTGTAAAGTTAGGAACAGCTGAAGCCTTTTTTATTCTTACTGTAGATCTGTTAGATTGAAGTGTTTTACATGTTTTCCTTGAGAATATTTTGTACAGGAATGCTTGTATAGTTAAATAATGTGTATAATGCTTGACTGCTTTGCCTAAACGAATACAAACTGTTTTCTCTGTATGTCCATATTATGAATAGAAATCTTCAACTAAAAATCTTATTTTTCCCCATTTTTTTACATTTGTAAGATATCCGATGTGTTCATGTCTTGTGGGAGATGCTTATGAGATAAGATTTGTGAAAAAGATTCACGATTTATCTTTCGCTGGCTTTGCACCCCAATTATGCATGAATCCACATACCCTTTAAATTGCTTTGAGTCAAATTTTACGTGCGTTTCTGTTCGTATTGCATAGACACTTAAAAGAGGGGTGTTTTTTGTAATGTCTTGTCATTGTCTTTTTACCAGCCCTGCCCTTAATGACTGTTATCATTATTAATATATATTTCTCAAAAGCTCGTTGCAGCTTTTACAGATAGAAGCCATTCAAATGTATCTACATTTGCTGTTTTTGTTAGCTTTATTAATACAATGTAAATAAATCTAACAATGAACCAGTGTTCTCTATTTGTTTGACTTTTAATTTTGCCCATTTCCGATATTAAAATAAAAATCAATAGTGTGCTGTGCTTAACAAATGAGAGGGAAACAAACTTAGCAGCACATGGCCAGGGCCTTTCAAAAATATAAACTGCAAAACATTACAAATACCACAAAATGCACATGCGTTTATCCTATTAGACAGTTCTTACCTCTAATAAAGGAATGTTAGAATTAATAAATATTCAATCGGTCGAAAAGCATGTTTCCAATGACAAAATGGTATCTTAAAGTTATGCATTCATTACACAACACATATGTTAGGGATAAGTGAGGTCTGACCTCCACACTGATGTGCCAGCATGTGTTAATATCAAGCATATCACCAAATACAGTGTAACCGGTTATTGGTGTTGGTATTTCAGTCGGGTTTCAAGTTTAATGCCAGTATTAGTGAGGGCACATTCGCATTACCTGCTATGACACTCGCCAACTCAATAGGAGTTGTGTTGCATGATCGTTTCAAAATGGCTAAATGATGGGCATATGCCTTTAAGTCTCTCTGGGTCCATTTGTAATTTCTGAAGTGTAGCTATTTACCACAGTAGCTATCCAACAGAGCCCAACAAAACACACACAATCTGCATTACGAATGCATTAAGGACCCATTAACTGTTCATTAATTGATGTTGATCGTGAAACAGGAGTCACTTGAGCAGTTTAAACTTCTTGAGCAAATGCTGCACTTGCTCCTTGGGGTACGGTCGGAGGGCCAGGCACGTGGGGATATTCTCGGGTTGCTCCACCCACAGCTTGTGTTGGATATTCTCCGCCGTGAGCTTCTCTGACAGTTGGGCCAAGGCATCCTCGTGATCTGCCTGCAAACCACAGAGCATCACAATCGCATCAAGAGGCCACACTGGAGCAATTAATTTCCCTTCGTTTTCAGAATTATAAAATGTGGAATAACTCAGGTTCGGCCAGCATTATAAATTTCCCACTTGCGATGTGGCCATAACGTGCCGTTCTCCCCGCAGCTCCGTGCAGCGCTTTGTAACCCTCGGGTGAAAAGCTCTCTATAAATGCAATTATTATGTGGCAACTGCAATAATTTTCAAGCCCTAATTTGAAATGAAATTTGCATTAGCTGAAAAGATAGTAATTAGCGATTGTGATCATTTATAATTCATTTAAATAACTCACCGAAAACATGAAAAGCCTAATTGTTGGTAGGAATTTAGATTAAGTAATTTCCATAACTGCAACACAGTCTTTTAATAAAGGTAACATTTGATTAGATTTTGCATAAACATAAATGCAAAAAGTCGCAGGTGTTAAAGGCCCACCACTTGTTTCCATTTAAGCATAATCGGTGAATTTGGAGCAAAACCTGCTGAAAACATGTAATTATTTCTCTGACAATGGAATTTTATTTGAAAATCAGAAGCGCAATGATGCAAATATGGCACCCATCATGCTGCCGAGAGAAGACTAATGAGCGTTCCAACGTGCAATTATAACCCTTTCCAGAGCCACCACACACTGGAGGAGGGCCTGCCCACACTGAAGATTCTGACCACATTTGACCAGGCTGTTTAGTGTGAATTGGTGAAGGTAGAGGCTATGGGCGTGAGATGCACAGTATAACAGTGCAATTCTTCCCAAAACACGCAATTCTCCGGACGTGAAGCAAAGCAGGATTGCATCTATATTCGCATGGATGGATTACCACCGTGCATAACCGTTTCTAGAATATAATACATTACTTATACCGTGCTGTCAATTTTAAAGTCATGAACTGGTGAGTCAACACATCACTTACCCGTGCAGTTCATGTTAGAGGAATAAAACATATGAAGAAGAATGCAAAGCGCTTGTCAGTAATAGCCTCGCTACGCGGTGGAAGTTATTTGGACATACTTCACCCCGCTGGTTAGTGCAAGTTAGCCAGACAGATGGGGAGAGCAAGAACAATTTCAGATATCGCTCGCCACTGACATCTGTCGGGAAACATGCGGACCTCCTCGTCAGTCTCGCCGTGCTTCACGACCGATCGCTTAATCCTTAATCCTCTACAGGTTCGCGGTGAGCCGGAGTCTATCCCGGCAGACACAGGGCGCAAGGCAAGAATATACCCACGATGGGACGTCAGTCCATCACCGGGCACTGCGGGCAATTTAGTCTGCGAGCCAATTCACCTATGCGGCAGCATGTTTTTTTTGGATTGTGGGAGGAAACCGGAGTGCCCGGCTTAAACCCACACGGACACGGGGAGAGAGCATGCAAACTCCACACAGAAAGGCACCCCAGCCGAGATTCGAACCCGGGACCTTCTTGCTGTGAGGAGACAGCGCTACCCACTGGGCCACCGTGCCGCCGGCAGTATATCAATTGTAGGTAGTTCATCTCCGTGACAACATTTCACCTCGTGGGCATCCTAGGGCGTACTGAGACTGAGGATGCCTTCAACGTGGGAGGCGAAAGCAATCATACACCAGTACACTCGCTGGCCGTTAACGTCTTCTTACATCGAGGATGCAATGTCGGACACATTCTGGCATCGGCGATGGACTGGCGTTCCATCGTCGGTATATCCTTGCCTTGCGCCCTGTCTGCCGGGATAGGCTCCGGCTTCACCGTGACCCTGTATAGGACTAAGCGGTTTCAGACAATGAGATGAGATGACACATTCTGGCATTAAGTTACTGTCTGACCACCTTCCATCGCCCCGTCTGTGTGGTTCCTCGTGCCCCCGAGTCGTTCTCGTCCCTGAATGAAATGACATTGTCGCCCGCCTCGCTCGGGTGACTGAACATAGTGCTTGGCTTCGCCCAGTGTGTGTGGAGCAGCATTTTTTTATTTTGGTTCTTTGTATTTACGCTCCTTGACATTCTCCCAACCTGAAACATTGGTCTCATATTACTACTGAGTTCTGAGTAGTTTTGTTAAGTAGTATTACTCTGTATATATATTTAAAAACCCGTTATTGTTGCTTATTTGCTGCTCTTATGTTGTTGTTACGGGCGGCACGGTGGCCCAGTGGTTAGCGCTGACGCCTCACAGCAAGAAGGTCCCGGGTTCGAATCTCTCGGCTCGGGTGCCTTTCTGTGTGGAGTTTGCATGCTCTCCCCGTGTCCGCGTGGGTTTTCGCCGGGTACTCCGGTTTCCTCCCACAGTCCAAAAGCATGCTCCTGGATAGGTTGATTGGCTCGCAGACTAAAATTGTCCCGCAATGCCCGGCGATGGACTGGCGTCCCGTCGTCGGGTGTATTATTGCCTTGCGCCCTGTGTTTCCGGGATAGGCTCCGGCTCACCGTGACCCTATATAGGATTAAGCGGTTTCAGATAATGAGATGAGATGTTGTTGTTACTGACAAACCGTTCTCTCCGCAACTGTGCAGCACTTCGTGACCCTCGGGTGAAAAGCGCTCGACAAGTGCAATTATTATTATTACTACTATCGTCCCTTAATATTACCCGACTACTGTATGATATCATATTGCTTGGCATCCTTCAGAATTTTGGGACGCGAACAGAGAGAGCAAAAAGCTGGCACTGGAGCGTTAACATGGGTTCAGGTGTCATTGGATGAGAGGATTCGATTGAGGCAGGGTCACACGCAGTCGGGTCAAGAGGAGGTCGGCTGGAACGTGACACGACGGGGTCAGGAAGTGTGTGGACACGTTGGGCACATGGGGCCAGGTGTCAGATCAGCTGGGATTGTGGTCGCACCGAGTTGCGTCAGGTGGGGGTCGCGTTAAGTGTCAAGCTGGAGGTGAGAGACCGCGCGGGGGCACCTGACGCCGCACCTGCAGCACCACCTTGTGCATGCTGTCCAGCTCGCCCAGGTAGCGCTGCGTGTCCGCCTCGGCGTAGTAGAGGTGCAGCGCGGCGCTGCACGCGTGGCACGCCTGCGCGACGAGCGCGCCCAGCGGCCAGCCCAGGTCGCTCTGCAGGTCTCCCCGCACCACCACGTACTGCACCAGGCGACCCGACATCGCGATAGACACCTTCCCTCTCCCTCGAACTCTCTGGTTCCGCTCCTTGTCAACTCCCTTGTCTCTCTCGTTCCCCTGTGCACTCTCCCCTCACCGGGTTTATCTCAGCGGCTGCTCCAGAGCTCCTCCACGTGTGCA
>JAZEWT010000005.1:22823359-22834422 GCA_036362905.1 Mordacia mordax
GACCCTATATAGGATTAAGCGGTTTCAGATAATGAGAGATGAGATGAGGTTTCGTGTAACATTTACCGTATAGTAATAATTGCACTTCCGGAGTGTTAATCACTCGAGGGTCACCAAGCGCAGCACTGGAGTCAGCAACAAGGACATCGCAGACCGGTGGAGCTCAGCAGCACCGCGTGTGCTCAACACCCGAGTCCCGCGTGTTCCTTACCGCAGCTGTCCGACCCCAAGTCCGCACGGTGACATTGCCCTGTGATCAACCGGGTGCCCCCCCTCCATCCCCTCGGAACTACAGGCGTCATGCAGCAGCTGGACCTGCTGCAGGCTCGCGCCGCTGAGCTGGAGCAGCAGCAGCTGTCGGCGCAGAGGAAGCAGGGCGAGCTGCACGCAGCCTACAGCGAGGTCCTTCGTCTGCGGAAGCGCAGAGACGCCTTGCGCAAGGAGCTGGGCTCCAAACCCGCCAAGGTGATGGCCATGGTGATGGCCATAGTGATGGTCATAGTGATGGCCATAGTGATGGTCATGGTGATGGCCATAGTGATGGTCATAGTGATGGCCATAGTGATGGCCATAGTGATGGCAGCAGGGTGGAAGCCGCCTTAGTTAATGCCCGGGAGCATAATGACAACAGCGGTTGAAAGCTAAAGCAGTGTTGTCATGCTCAGTGTGCTCAGAAGCTGTATTAAGTCTCTGGGCATCTTCAATCTCGTTCCATAAGACTCGTTCCATACGGCTTTGAAGTCCTCTGGCGAGGACTGTTGATGTGGCTCACTGTTGCCATGCTGCTAACCTGCGCCTGCTCCTTCCTTCATTTTCCGAACATTTATTTTTTTTATCGCGTATTGTATGTCCTCTAAATTATAGCCATTATTTGACTTTCATTCGAACTGCTCAGATGTTGTTGACATGCCGTTCTCTCCACAGCTCTGCAGGTGAAAAGCGCTCTGGAAGTACAATTATTATTATTATTATTATCTTTATTTGTGGGCTTTTTTTTTAATAGTGGCTGCGAATTCCTTGATGAATTCACGTAGGGTTTGTACCGGGAAAGGAAAAATAACGCTCATCGGGATGGAGGGGTGTTTGAGTCCAATGTGTTTCAGTGGGCAGAGGAATAAAGAAAGGAATTCCATAATCGAATGGGGAAGGAGGAATAAATATTGGTTCCCCCATAGGATGGTCTCTGTTGAGTTTCCACGAAGTGGGTATTCGTAATTTTGACTGGAAAAGTTGTTCTCCAAGCAGGATTTTAACTCAAATTTAGATTGGTGAGATGAATGCTGTCCGATATATAGTGCTACCCGATCAATTTTAAATAGTATTAAAGGGATGTTACTGATGTGACTATATTACCTTTGGACGTAATATGCACTATAATCAAAAATTCATGAAACACATGAAGAATATATTGACAGGGAAGCCTTCTTGTCATTGATTAGGTCGCCTTACAAGAATCTTATCTACATCTACATTTATACTGGCAATCTTTTGCTTTGTGCAGTTTTTATTAGGAGGAAAGGTCTCCTAAGTTGTTACAGAATATGCATACAAATTGTCTAGCACAGATTGCGTTGACATCTTTCGTGTATGTAAAGATTTTGGCAGACGTGATAAAGATACCCACGGTCGGAGTGGTGCGGGATTCTGCTGCCGAGCAGAGTCAAGCCATCATGAGGGCTAAAACCATCAAACTACAATCCATGTTGCATCTCTACAGTCTGGCAGGTGGGTAATGGGACCATATACCTCAATGACGTGCCTTGTTGAGGAAATACAGACATCTTCATTGACCACATGGAAAACCAACGATGAACTCGACAATTTAAAGGAAAGACCATTTTGGGCTAAAAAATTGTGACAGACTTGTCATTTTTTGTTCATCTGGTCATGTGCACTTTTGCTGTCACTTTTGTGTTGTCCCCAAATCAAATGTGTACTTTTCTATTAAGCTACTTAAAGCACTTATATTACTTTAACAATGAAAAGATATGAAATGTCCTTGGGCTTATTCATCCACTGTAAAGTCTGCGCCATATGGTCAGTTACTATACCCTTTAAATGCACATTATCGTGATTGCGATGATTGCAAAGTTACGTTGTAATTCATTCTGTCATGATGATTCCCATAGCAGTTTTTAAAAAAGTTAATCCTCAGCTCCACAAACCACACGCTGACAAATGTGTGTGTTTTTTTTTATTGCTGCGGTATTTGTCCTAACGTTTTTGAATGTCCTTCACACCTCCTCTCTCAGGCATCGCTGTAAAGCCAATGCGAGAAAAGGGTACGGTGATTTTTACTCTGGGAACAGCGTTTGGGTGCGAGTACTACGAGAGCTACATGGTGGAGGTGACGAAGCAAAATCCTCCTCGCGTGCTCCGACACTCCTTCCCACTATTTGTGCCACTCAAGGAGCTGTCAAAGAAGCACCTGGCCAACAACCTGCAGCATTTTATCTGGGTCCTTGGCGATTATCTCAATGCTTTCGTTGCACGCAGGCAGCAAGTTGAACGTACCAAGGTGAATGTGCATGACACACACGAAGCCCTGAATGAGGAACATTACATTTCCAATGGATATTTGTCGATATTACTATTTTGAATAGGATAGCCTGGCTACGGCTCTAGGACTTTGTAATTTCACTACTGGCGAAATGAAAATGAGCAGTGCTGCATGCTTTATTTGATAACTTACAGCTTTAGTTCATTCGGTACTTGGATTTCAAACATTTTTTACATCTTTTTATTTACATGTGAAATATAGTCATATTTATCACGTTTAGTGCGGCATGGTGGCCCACTGGGTAGCGCTGTCGCCTCACACAAGAAGGGCCCGGGTTCGAATCTCGGCTCGGGTGCCTCTCTCTGGAGTTTGCATGTTCTCCCCGTGCCCGCGTGGGTTTTCGCCGGGCACTCCGGTTTCCTCCCACAGTCCAAAAAACATGCTGCATAGATTAATTGTCTTACAGACTAAATTGCCCTCAGTGCCTGGTGATGGACTGGTGTCCCATCGTGAGTATATCCCTGCCTTGCACCCTCTGTCTGCCGGGATAGGCTCTGGCTCGCCGTTACCCTGTATAGGATTAAGCGGTTTCTGACCATGAGATGAGATGAGATTTATCACATCTACATATCCCTTTTCATACGATGTGCAATTTGACACGTACGTTTGTTTTCTTTAGGACAAGTTCTCAGATTTACTGATGGGCAGCTATTCCTGCAATGCCTCGATGACCACCATACGCTTGGAATATCGCACCACAATCCAGAAGCGTGACTATGTGGTGGCAGCCCGTCTGGAGTACTCCAGCTTACTGAGAGTGCTGCCTACTACCGTCACGCTCTCATTGAAAGGTTGGAGATCGTTTAATAAAACAAAATACTTACAGATATTGGTTTTCACAGCTCAATTTATTAGAATTGCTCTCCATAGCTATTCTTTCAGACTAGCCGTTCTGAGTATTCCTTCTCTCACCCTCACGACGTTTCTCCTCCTGCGTTGGAGGCATCAGGCGTATCTGAAGCTATCACACGGCTATCCTGAAATAACAGTTATGGAGAGCAATTCCCTTAAAATCTGTATGCAAGACGTGGGCTACGAGGATTTAAAAAGCTTTAGTGCCATCACGTTTACTTTTAGTGTTTATAACTCAGAAGATGATGAATTCTTTTTCATTGAATATCAATGAATGATGGATTTTTACGTATTAATCATCTTCTCAAATTTGAACATAGTATTGTATAATTAGGCAAATGTTCACACAACTATAATTTTATTAACTATTACAGAAGCACTAATGTATTATTGTACCATTGTATGCTAATACTATATTAGAGTGGTTAAAATGTTATATTTTTTTTTACTTTCAGGGGCAGAAGATGTTTCATCAAACCTTAAAAGCCTCCTGGAGAAACAGGAGCACGAGTTTAAGTCAAAACTTCTTTTCGAGGCTTTTGACAATATATAGGTAAAACACTTAATATGTGGTAAAAATATGTTGGGAATCAAAGCGATTTCAGATTTACTTTCATGACTTAGAAAGTCCTTGTAGTTGACAGCCATTGTTGGAGCTGTCTATGCCTGGACGAAGGCCTTGCCAAGTCATCACAATTTTTCATGGCCAGTCCATCTAGCACCTGTACATAAGTGAACTTCACCACCATTTCTCAGCAGTGGACATCATCTTAGACGTGTGTCCACCTGTGACTGCCACTGCCTGTCATCTCAGTGTCTATCCATCATGCCTTGTCATCTTCTCTGAAGTCTCACATTTAAATCACCTCTAACTTGCAAGTGTTTCCAAATCTAGGTATTATTTTTAAATTGTTATTTCCAAGTACGTGCACTTTTCATAATTTTATTTTGGTTCCATGTAATAGCTAACAGATTTCTTAAAATGTTTCTTTAGGCACATTGATATTTTATGTTTGTTTGCTAAGTTCAATTTTTCAAAACAGCTCTCTCCCAGTTATTCATATTCTTGTTTTCATCATTTTCATCTCAGTCCACCTCAAACAACTACGCTAGGTATGCATACACTGATGTGTTTAAAAGGTGTATCTTTCCAACGATACTTTTGTCACTTATTGAACGTGACTTGTTCTGCTTACTTCAGACATCTTTGTTAAGTTTTCCCATTTTGCGTGGTTTGTTTTTCTGTGCATACCTTTGGGAGAGGTGTGTGCGGTCGGTCAGCTACCCTCATGCTTTTTATGTTGGTACTCCATGAAGTTTCAGTAGACATTTTTTATTATCATATATGCATGGTCCAGTGGGTAGCGCTGTTGCCTCACAGCAAGAAGGTCCAGGGTTCGAGTCTCAGCTCGGGTGCCTTTCTGTGTGGAGTTTGCATGTTCTCTCCCCGTGTCCGCGTGGGTTTTCGCCGGGCGCTCCGGTTTCCTCCCACAGTCCAAAAAACATGCTGATACATAGGTTAATTGGCTTGCAGACTAAATTGCCCTCAGTGCTCGGTGATGGACTGACGTTCCATCGTGGGTATACCCTAGCCTTGCGCCCTGTGTCTGCCGGGATAGGCTTTGGCCCACCGCGACCCTGTACAGATTAAGCTGTTTCTGACTAGAGATAAGATGAGATATGTGTTATTGAAGCCCTTGTATATTGGAGTTTTAATAGCCGACAAAAGCAAGGCATATGAGAATTCGCTATTATTCTTCCAGGAACTTAATCCGGTATTAATATAATAATCATCAATGCGTAGGTAGCATTGTCCGTTGCGATAACACAGGCTTGTTGCCCACGTTGGGTAGTGGCATGCCAAGCCCTTCTCATACAGCCTTCCACATCTGTTTCAATGATATGAATTCAAGTGGTGTGGGGGATAGCCTTATAATCTCTACCAGTTAGGGGATGGTCTCGCTCTAGATCTGATGTTGATACCAATGTCCACAGTGCAGCGAGCCGAAATATTTTGTCTCCAGTGTTGGTGGCATCATGCTCGGAATAGTTTGGCTTGAAAGTGTTGAGTTATATATATGTAGTGCATGTGTGGGTATAAAACATTGCCTTTGATTACAATAACAATAATTGCATTTCTAGAGCGCTTTTCACCCGAGGGTCACAATGCGCTGCACAGAACTGCGGAGAGAACGGCATGTCAGCAACAACAACATCGGATGGCAAATCAGCAACAATAACTTTTGTTAGGGTTTTTTTTTTTACAAATCTTGATCTTTGAAGAGAATGGCATGCTAACAAAAACATCAGGAGAGTTCAACTGAAAGTCAAATAGTAGTAAATTATAGGGCAAAAAATTAGCAATATATATATATATAAAAAAGAAAATTATTCTTTAACAAACAAGGAAGGAATAAATATTCTCGAGCAGGCACAGGCCGGCAGAACGTCATCATCCCGGCACGACAACATTGAGCCGAATCAATAATCCTAGTCAGAGGGCTTGAAAGCCTTACGGAACAAGTGTGTCTTAAGAAAAGATTTGAAGATGCCCAGGGACTCAGCTGATCGAATCTCCAATGGAAGGGCGTTCCAGAGTCTGGGAGCAGCGCGCGAGAAGGCACGGTCACCCATCGAATGGAGGTGCGATCTGGGCATATTCAGCAAACCCGTATTGGAGGATCTGAGTCATTGGGTTGAGGAGGATGCCTGAAGTAGGTCACGGATGTATGTCGAGCAGTGCCAGTGTGACCTTGTGTTAGCCGTTTAATCAGTATACATAGTTTTGTATATATACTACATTTAAAATATATTTGTTTAACATGTATATGTTGACATGCGGTCTTTCTTTTGGAATGTACTATTTTCTTGTATTTGCCAAAAAATAAACTAATGCAAATTAAGTATGTTGTGTTTTCAGGTATTTTTTTAAACATTCTCATGTAGTCGTTAGCCTTCGAATGAGTTATTTCCTGTGATCAACTGGCTACTTCAGTGTACTCCCACAGTCCAAAGACATACTGCCGAGGTTAATTGGCCTGATTTAATTGCCGTGATAAATTGGCGTCCTATCACGGGTATAGTACTCCCTTTCGTCCTGTATCTACCGGGATAGGCTCTGCCTCCCCGTACATGTTTAAGTGGGTACTGATAATGACGTGCATAACATTAACCCGCTTAACACCCCCCATGAGTATGCGGTAGTTACTTAAAAACACCTTCAGTGAAAACCTTGAGCCCAGGCCTCCCCAGCTGAATTTAAGGTCTTGAGTTCAAAGCAGGGCGGCACGGTGGCCCAGTGGGAAGCGCTGTCGCCTCCTCACAGCAAGAAGGTCCCGGGTTCAAATCTCGGCTCGGGTGCATCTCTGTGTTGAATTTGCGAGTTCTCTCCCCCGTGTCCACGTGGGTTTTCGCCGGGCACTCCGGTTTCCTCCCACAGTCCAAAAAAAAACCATTTTGCCGCGTAGGTTAATCGGCTCGCAGACTAAATTGCCCGCAGTGCCCGGTGATGGACTGGCGGTCCCATCGTGGGTACATCCGTGCCTCGCGCCCTGTGTCTGCCGGGATAGACTCCGGCTCACCGCGACCCTGTACAGCAGGACTAAGCGGTTTCTGACAACGAGATGAGTTCGACCCCTGACCCCGCGGCGGCCGGGCTCGCGGTCGCCATGGCGACGCGCGGCGCTCCGTGGTAACGCGGCCATGGCGGAGGTTGCCGAGGCGCGGCGCGACGAGGCGGACTACAAGCGCCTGCACAGCTTCCCTCTGCTCAGGGTACCGCCGCGCGGCGAGCTCGACGCGCGCATCGAAAAGCGGCCTTCGCCGAGGATGCGACGTGAACGAGAGACGCCGATTGCCTGTGTGTGTGTGTGCGGTGGTCGTGGGGTTTTTTTTTTAAGCGCGGCCGCTCGAGGCCGCGGCCTAGCGGCGCCGCGAAGCCTCCCGTGTTTCCTGAGCGCAGGCCCCGGCGGGCGTCGGGGCACGAGCTCGGGAGAGGAGACCGAATCGGAACAACAAAGCCAACGTTGTCGATGGATGATTTAACTTCTCTGCGCCGGTTGTATGGCTGACAAATACGTGACGGATGAATGATACGTCCTGTAAACGCTGCACGCTTCTGAATGCATGAATGTCACGCTGAACGCGTATAACTTAAGCAATAATACAACAACTACTGATGCATAAATAATTAACGCGTTTGCTACTGAATGACGAATTGTCAAATAATTCACGACGAAGCGCTAAACGAACTACTCAACACTTTCCTAAAATAAATCCCAAAGAAAACGATCAACTGTAGTTTTGTGCAATGACAGCCCCGTAGTTTCTATAGCCGTGGTCTCACCGATCAATCGTAAACCAGCAGGGTTTGTGTAGCTAAGCATAGTCTATGTGGAGATATAAACGCGTGTGCTGATTGTTTCATTATTAAATTGCCCCGCAGAGTAACATGTGACAGCCAGCTACTGAGTATCAGTATAGATGAAGTGTGATTAAGCGACCCCCATCACGGACATGGTGGAGGTAGGTCTTCATCTCGCAGTGGAAAGACCAAGGGCTGGAGTTGTTACTCAGTACTACACGCAAACACGTTGTTATTCCGACTGCTGATCTGTCCAAATACCCAATGAGGTATTTTCTTTTTTCAATAGGATAACACAAGGTGTATGTTTCAATGCGCCCCTAACTACGAATGGCTCGTTAATGTGATGTCCCTTGCTATTGTGTGCATGCGCCCCAGCATACAGACATGCCAGAAGAAATGAGGACAGAGACGATGGAACTGTGTGTTACAGCGTGTGAGAAATATGGCTCCAACAATGAGGTGAGGCGTCGTTCGTATTCGTTGAGCGCACGGTACTGGCAGTGCCATGTCACGTTTGAAAAGGAGCGTGCGAAGACAGTGTTGTGGGCAGAGCCATAAAGCGACTTGTAATGTATGAGAGTTTCTCTCAAGAGCCGCTCTTTCGGGATAGCCGTTTCGCGGTTTTTTTTTATCCTCCG
The DNA here is from genome assembly GCA_036362905.1 of Mordacia mordax. NCBI lineage: Eukaryota > Metazoa > Chordata > Hyperoartia > Petromyzontiformes > Petromyzontidae > Mordacia > Mordacia mordax. Next base: position 22,831,776 of record JAZEWT010000005.1, read on the forward strand.
TCACGGTGTTTGGAATGTGGCGAAACGCCGTGAATGATAGACCAGGCACACGCGACGCAGTTTCCCTGAAAAAGCAGCACTTGAGGGCAATTATAAATGTTTAGGCTTCAAATGACAAATGGCAATGACATGGCACCCAGAAGTAAGCAATTAAGGATTCAGTTAGCAACTCAGTCAGGTGGTGAGATCGTAGTGTACCTTTATGGCTGGGTTTTAATTTTGAATAGTTTCAGGATATAGCTGAAAATAAATCAGTGAGGTGTAGTGACATCTCCAGTTAGCAATGGAGATCTTTAGACATTGGCTAACATCAAACATCTAAATGCAGACAATGCTTGAAGTGGAATATTCATGTTTCTATATTTTAAGCTGAATAGTTTTTGAACCAATCCTAGATGGAACTTGTAAGGCAGCATAGAATATATTGTTGTTGCTAGTTTATATGGCAAGTATACAGGTTCGTCGGTTACTGCCCAATAGTGTCCCAATATTGGAGCATACTTTTATGACCGGATGGCCTCCTTGACACTAATCTCATTGAGCCAGGGATTCTTCATATCGTTGTTGCTCCGGAACCTCTCCCTAGTCCTGTTCACCAAGGGAGAAGACCCCAGCAGGAGTGCTAGACTCCAGATGAGATACATCTGAGATTCATTGGGACATGCAAACCATTTCACCACGATAAGGTTACAATTCATGGAAAGAGGGGATATTACTTTGTTTGTGCGGAGTCGGTGAATGTCCAACCTGTGTGACAGCTTGCTGCCAAGATGATCAAGGAGTCAATGGACAAGAAATTTGGATCCTCGTGGCACGCTGTGGTGGGCGAAGGGTTTGGCTTTGAGATCACTCACGAGACCAAGAATATTTTGTACATGTTCTTCGGAGGCAGCATGGCGGTTTGTGTCTGGAAGTGTTCCTGAGATACTCCCCTTCGCGTCATCTTTGTCACAACTTTATTACACACAGCTGCACAAAGATTTGCACTCCGCTCCGGTAGTCATAACCAATTGATATACTGAGAGTTTTTTTTTTTACGTGCATATTAAATGTTAGCTGATGTGTGTTTGTTAAATTCTATTTCATATGTGAATTCTGAAGGTGTTTTTTTTTATGTTAAGCTATTTGAGGTTTTGTACATTACATTCCTTTATACTAGGGACCCTGAATCTTCCAACTTAATTCCAAAACGGTGTTATTGCTCATTCAAATACTGTATACAAATACATTGAATAGTGCCATATGCATTTTCACCTATGCTAATTCAGAATCCGTGAACTATTTACATTGGATGAGATAGTGTGATTTAGCAACACTTACGAAATGGCGTTAAACATGAAAATGTTAAAACTGTTTAAATTATGTTAAGCGTTTCAACTTTCCCAGTCTCAGGTTATGCTCTTGCTCTAACTGAAGTCATTTGACTAATTTATCTCCTTCCCCACCTCTCTATTGTGACTCCTCATTTTCTGTGAATCCCGAGCCTTCACAGTCACTCTGCCCTGCACACCCCGTCTCCATCCTTAAGTCTGCCACTCTCCCTATTTCCCAGTTCCGCTCGCAGCCTTTCCACCAGATTAGCTTCACTACTGTCTTTAGGCTCTCCCATCTCAGCTTCTCCAATGCATGCACGTTTTACAACGGTGAACTTTTTTTTGTGTACTGCACGTGTTAAAGTGAATGTCTTGAGATTGTTTTTAATGTTCACAAAACTACGTTGTCAGTTACTTGTAACTTGGTATGCTTCCAATAAAATCAAACGAAGTGATAGTGAACAACTTAGTAACCAAGCGTATTATAATGAAAATTTACTTTTGTTACGCTCAATACAACTCGAGTTCAATATGAGTTGTACTACCCCAGTCAGACTCAAAAGTATAGTGACCACAAGAGACTGCATGCACCTGTCACGAAACATATGGCATCAGAATATTCACTTTTAAGCATCAACTTGGATATTGTATTTAATCATTTTTAAATCAAGTACGTTGTATACTTGTTGGTAATTAAACCATAATCGGTTGTAATTGCAGTAGCTATTGCGCATGTGATTAGACATACAAATCAGCAATCATGCTCAAGTTCTGCAGGGTGTTTGGGGCCTCCCTTTTTGATGGTATAAAGATATGATAATCGTTTAAAATAGATTACTACGTTCACTATACATGTGTAGAATTGTGTACGTAATAATCAATTATTTCCAGTCATTGATATTGTTTTTTAGAAGTGTACCACTATTTTATAGCTCAATATCACTCCAGATTATACTTGCACACCAAGGACAAAAGAATTGCTTTATGGCGATGAGCCTTGATTTCTAGAATCATCTAAAGAATTATATTATGAGGCACTGGTTAACTCTGAGAAGAAAGTCTTCCGTGGACACCCGGATTGCTCTTGAGCGGGACACCAGCTGCAGGGAAAGTAAAGAGGGCGTCCCAACAACGCTTGGCGACGGATGGTGAAACAAGGAGAGATCGCTTTGGGTGGAAGAGTTGGAAGGAGACGGCATGTGGCTAACAAGAAGTCAGAATAATAATAATTACATTTATAGAGCAGGGTGGCGCGGTGGCCCAGTGGTTAGCGCTGACGCCTCACAGCAAGAAAGTCCCGGGTTCGAATCTCTCGGCTCGGGTGCCTTTCTGTG
>JAZEWT010000005.1:22855310-22876858 GCA_036362905.1 Mordacia mordax
GACCCTATATAGGATTAAGCGGTTTCAGATAATGAGATGAGATGAGATGAGTTTTACTATGTGAAAATTATGTTCATGAAGTTACGAGCTCTACCAAAGGGATAACCAGCTGCAGACTCTTAAAATAGCTATTTCAAGAAGTCCGCTTGCCTTGCCTGGGCATGTTGGGAGACCTTAAAGGTCTGTGTCGACCACAAAACCAACCTCACCTCTCTCCCAGGTATTCCCCGATGGCCGTCTTGTTGAGGCCTTCTCCTTTGTAGAGGAACTGTGCGATGTCCTCTGGCGTATTCTTCAGAAGCTCGTTTTCCGTCAGGAACTGAATTCCCTGTGATTCAGAACAATAAACCGGCACTGAAACACCGTTTGGACACTTTTCGACCGTTCCTTTTGTGAACGCCGAAAACGCTGCACGGGTTTTAAAAGATTGCGTTTCTCCACGGGTGATGTCGCGCGTTGCTCCGTGTTAGGTCAGATTTTGTATCCACATATTGGCAGCGTTTTCAAAAAAACTGCAATCTTAACATCATGCATTCAGTATCAGGGGACCTGTAACAACATCGATACTAAAACAGTGTGGATAAAAACAGCAACAACCGTAAAAATCTATCCTTCAACTGCGTGAGAGGATGACACGAAAGAGTTCATCATTTTCTTGTTTTCAAAGACCGCATAATCGACCACGACGTCTCAGAGCTATGCGTCTCGTCAAATGGAAAAAAAACAACAAACAAGCAGCCATCAATCGGCGCACAGCACGACACCTCCAAAGGGACACCCTGACCTGGCTTGGAATCCTTAAGACATTCATGCTTCAATACATAACACAGCTGTGGAGACGGATCAGCATCTCAGTTGATGCGCGTTTCATTTATTTATTTTTATATTGCAGAAAAATGGAGGAGCGGCGTGCAAGCCAAAGGGCCGATTTAATTGTGGTTGACAGGTTGTCTGAATCTGACGTGTCCTCATTTGTGTGCGAGCTGTGGGTGCATAAGAAGGGCTTTTCTGACATTCCATACAGGGGCCAGGCGGCTTCCACACACTCGGATAATTGGTTGTATTGATGTAAAATGCGCCGGAGCTCCATGAAGCCAGAGCAATCCTGATAGCGAACCCATTCGTCCCATTCGTCATTTGGCTAATGCGGAGAATCAGGCAGCGCCAATACTCCTGAGAAACAAGGCCGACACGCATGAAGAAAAAGGAGAATTTGCTTCCAAACCGCGGACCCAATCGTTTAACACAAGACACTGCACGGCTAAGTGGAAATGTTTCACATGCACATGGCATATGAAGGGCTTACGTGGTGGGCAGCGAAGGGAAATGTATCAATTTCCATCGTTGTACTTTAATTTCTCTGTTGCCGCATAGCTGCACATTGCTTCTCGGCCTTTTGGCTAAGATCAAGTGTAGTATCTGTTCTTATCAGTCAGTTGGTTCCTGCATGGGTACGGATTGCCTCCGACCCACCTATGCTGACGAGCATGGTGAAGCATATTGAACCACTTGCCATGAAGGCCCTCATCCAGCAGTGGATTGAGAAAACGGCTGCACGTGTACACACGTACACTGCGTCTGGTTTAGCTTCACAATCACACACACACATACATTTAAAACAGTGTATGCTCAACCGCAACAGTTTACGCTACAACTCGATCTTAAGAGGAACTGGTATTTGTTGTTCCAAAAGGGCATTCGACTTTGTACTTAACTTTATTGGATTTAGATGTTGTGTGAGGAGCGCATGTGATGTTATTGTAAAGATTTCCAATCAGAGAGGTGAAACGTCGAGAAGGAGAGAGGGCACGCGCTTGACATGACTATCCCGAAGAGAACAGCCTTGGAAAGCAATTACGGTGCATTGAGCTGTGAAAACCTACATCTGTACACCTCATTGGTTCGTTAACTACGAGGATGTAAAATACTCAAATGTAAAACAAAACACTGGATTTTTGCCCAACATCCTTCCAGGCTCATAAAAAAAACACCACTTTGTGGTGTGGATAAAGCTCAGCCAAACCTGGAGGCCAGTCAATAAAGTCAATAACGCATAGATATTGAACTCTGAAATATGGACATCAGAGGGGAATCACCAAGTGTTTGGGAACTTCTTTCACGAGATGCAAACTAGCAGATTAGTCATGGGTGCAGCAGGAAGGGGTTGATGGGATCCCGGGATGTGAGCAGGACAAGGAGATTAGTGTTAATGTGATTCCGGGGTGTGGGCCCCGACAGACGAGGTGACTAAGCACATACATGGTACCTGCATAAAAATAGGAGTCACAAACATGACACACGCACGCTGCGCCTGAGGATGCCTCTAATGTGTGAGGCTAAATGTCGCAAGGTGGGAAAAGTAAACGACGAGGTGGGTAGGGTAAGCGAACGACACGGCTGTCCCGAGAGAGCAGCTTTTAGAAGCAATCATCACTTTGTGGGATGTCAAAAGTAATCATCTTATGTAAATATGAGCCACAAAAGCCAGATAATCGTGCGAAATCTTCCAATGGCCAATGGGTGCCAATGGAGGCGCCAAACTCTTTTCTTTGGCAGGGAGACACTGTCTTGAATTTATAAATAATCAGCACAGTACAATACAACGTGCACCCACACAGCCTTCCGCAAGTCGGATTCCTTTGTTTCAGTGGCACACTCTCGGCGTGCGTGGTTTTGCCGGCGCTATTTGTCCGAGTCGAGCACGAAACCATATCGGCAAAATCTGGCCTCAGAAGACATCTAATTGTGGCTTGCGGCCACGCAGGGCTGTGGGCGAAGTTCGTCGACTCATTCATTGCATGCGACATCGGCGGCATGGCTTGGCTGCTGGAGCAGAAGAGAAAAAAAACAACAGACGGCGGCCGAACAGCCCCGGGCTGGCTCAGCAGAGCCACGGCCCAGCTCGGTTGTGCAGTGGACAAGTGGGAAAAATAAATATAACAATGGTGGTACTGTGCCACTTAAAACCGCGCTTTCATGAGCGATTGCTGCAGCTGGAGGCTCGGGTCACTCGGCACATATGAGCTTTCGGAGAAATGTCCTTTGCATGAACGTAAGCCTCCCATAGCGTTAGATATTAAAAAAAAAACCCCTTCAAGCACAGGATACGCTTCTGTTGCTTGTGTCATGATATTTGAGACGTTTTGGATCTTAAACAAACATGCAATAACATAATCCTCCTTCCTTCAAGAAGGATGACTGAGGTCAAAAATGTGTTTCAGAGCCACATATGGCACTTCTCAAAAGAGCAAATCCTACGTCTATAACGATAGCACAACAGCAACGGCGCTGCAGCCTTCCTCGGGCAGACTTAAGAACAGACGCTCGTTGAGGTTGCGAATGCTACTTTATTAATATAGTAGAAAAAAACATATGAAAGAGAGAAATGCTGTGCATCATCCTGCAGTGGTGTATCATGATGATAAGAATACTTTCAGGGGCTTTGAGGGCAGCCCATTGCGCTTCCTGTTGAGATGAGACGAAGAGTCTGATTAAGGTCACCGCTTATCAAAGTAAAGTCCTGGAGGCTCAACACGGGAGGATGAAGCCGTCTCGGAAAGAAAAAAAAACACAATAACTTTCCCATACCGACGCTGTCACGGGAATAAGCAACGGCTTCAATTTCAAAGACGGCGATGGCATTCATAAGCATAAAGGGGCTCTGTGCTAACGGGACCTTGGTGCATACAAGCTATCCGTCACAGCTGTTGCCGATTACAGATGTAGGAAACGGCACAACACGTGCGTGTTTTCCTCTGAGAAACCCTAAGCGCGCACATCCCCCGATGCTCCTACGCACGCCGTGACTGGCACATTTATCTGCTTGCAAAGCAGAGCCATTCTGCTTGCCCTCTGAGGATTTGTCTGCACCGCGCACTCACGCCGCCGCACTGTCCCACAGCGCTGGGCTCGTGGAGCGGCGAAAACAAAACAAAAAAACCCCAAGCGCGACCTGGGGCGACCAGAAGCCATAAAGCTGCCACCGTAAATGGCATGCGTCTCAAAGAGTGCCCCGGAAAAATGGAGATCAACACAACGTGCGTGACGTTCCCAATGTGCCATGGCAGCGAATTGTGAACAGCGGGCAAAACAATAAGCAGGTTGCAGACATATCTGCAGAGATTTGTTTTGGCATTATCATGGGATCATTCATTTTCTTGCAAAGCGCTGTGTGATGGCCCAACATGCAAACACACTCAGACGGGTTTGCGCGGTTTTTTTTCGTTCGTTGATTCGTCCATGAGCATCGGTCGTTACGCGCGCAAATACACCGCACGAAATGCAAGCGAAGGAATAAGTTGCGCACAGTTTCCGTGAGTTGCATACAAAGTGCTCATTAAAACGGAAACGGCCAAAGCGTTGGAGCAACATCCTTAAAAAAATGTCTCATAGGTTTATTGGTACTGTGCCACTGCTTGTAGAAAGTACAACAAAAGTGAGACACACTGGGATTTTTCACCGTAGCAGTGGAACTATGCAAGCAGCACACGTGCCATTAACAGACTTACACGGCACCTAGCGTGGGATCGGCCGAAACCTCCCTAGAGGACAAGTCCCGTGGCAACGTCCTTGCCATAGGCATTCATGCATGCTCACGCACTGAAATAAAATACAATCAAATCGAACGATGTACACCGAACGTACCTTTTTTGGGTCCATGTTAAATTTCTTTCTCCCCATGGACATCTGTTTATTCCTCTGCACGATTTTGCTGTACAAAGTTGGAAAGGGGGGAGGGGGCGGGCGGGTGAATGAGGTGGCAGATGGTCAGAACGAAAATACATTTTTCGTATCACTGCTTTGAATCCATAACGCATCATCGCAGCACATCGATCTCGGACACATCTGCAATAAGGTTTCTGACAGGCCATCTGTATTGTGGCCTCTGACCAAATCAACCGGAATGCACCAAATCTTTTGTCAGATCTCAGCAGCTAAGCTCGTTTGAGCTTGAATCGTGCCTGGATGGCTGACCACCACGCACAGCAGGTTGTTATATCGGCTGCTTTGGGGCTCCGCTGCGTGGCAGAAGGCAGTGGAGGAAAATCTATTGTTGTACTGTACTCCATGACCCTGCGTTTGTACTCCCTGCCTTCAAAAAACCTGCAATAACCAGTGTGGTGTAATGTAGTAAAATAATCTGCACTACACAGACAAAGTCTGGGGAAGCCATCATCCAGCAATGATATTCTCTGGCGGTTTTATGTCAAAATACCAATACACAAGGACAACTATATATATGAGCAATTAGACCATCATATATTCAGACGTTCACACAAGTCTTAGTTTATAATATACAAACTCCACATTTCACTACACTGCTTGGCAGAAATCACAGAGTTTCTCGAATATACAATCGCTAAAAACGACCATCATAATGCAGAGGACATTAAGAACAACAATTACCATGCTGCATCACGACCAGTAACGAGCAGCCACTGCTATTAACGCGACGCCTGTTGGCGAGCGATGCGTGCATTCGGTACCTCTCCTCGGCATTGTCCAGGCTCTCGATCTCGGTCATCACATCCGATATTTCGTCCTTAAGCCTCTGCAAGGGACACGAACCGCGCGACGTCAACGCCTTCGCAGCACAACAAAACGAACGCACGCGTCCATTTCGCGCTGTGCGTGTTTGACGCGGGCACCACGAGAGCACGGGAGTTCGGGGCGAGGCGGGGCGGGGGTGTCGGGGGAAGAGAGGACGCAGCGCGCGCCGGGGCTGAACCGGCGATGCCGTTAGCCGTGAGGCAGCGAGACCGCGAGCGCCGGCTCGGCACACAATAGCCAGCGCCGACGCGCACCGCGATGTGATGCAGCCGCCCACGCCGCGTGCCCCTGGGTGGTCGGACTCATTATGCGGACGAGACTCCGGATAGCGGGGACGCGTGACGTGCGGTTGCCTGGTCCACTCCACGAGCTCCCCTGCTACAGCACTCCTAATTTACCAACTCACATGCAATCGCGCGGTGGTATCGCACTGCACTATCGAGTCCAAGTTCGATTCCGAGCCTCGAACATAATCAACTCTTGCGCGAACAATTCAGCGCACGTGGTCAGCGAACAAAACGATTCAACTCGATGAACTGGTGCATCATTACACGCATCACTCCACACATGCCGTCACTTTTTCCATGTATTACGGATGTTAGTTGAGTCCCATTATTGAAATTTGCACCCAAATTCCTGTGACATTTATTATATAAAAGGGGTGAAGGAGTGCACAGCGCAACCTGGTAACTCGAGTTAAAATCCCAGCCGATGTTACCAACAGTAGCAAGTGATGTGTTAACTGGTCCTGGGTACCTCTCAGTCCAGCATCCTGGACTGATCAGCATGATACAGAATTACGTTCGAAAAAAAACAAACCAATAAGAAAGTATGTACTCTAACACTTGGTACGCATGCGCGATTACTGTAGCTAATTCCAACTGCAAATCTGTGATAAGGCATTTCTGCTCTGATAACAGTAATACCATGGAAACACAGACCTCATGCACGTGGTTGCTGTTGGCCGTATTGAGGTCCGATATTGAATGGAACAAAACAAAATCGACGATTTTCTCCAGATTTTAATGTTGTTCACAATGAAAATTTACACCATGTCTTTTAAGCCGGCGTAAAAACTGAACAGGGCTGTTCATTCTGGTTTGTTTTTATCCATTGACGACAATAGCACGCATTTTTGTGTGTGTGTAAAAACAGATGGTTGCGGCACACATTCCGAAGTTTAACAATGGGGAAACAATAACTCTGCCCCTGCGTGCGCGTGGCTTTTCTCTGTGCCGTGCGGTGACTGATGAGCCCTGTCGCCGGTGTCCGGCGATGGATGCTGCACGACCAAATTGCACCGCGGCGCGCGCCGTGCGGTATTGAACGCCCGCACGTGCCGATCCGGTACATTTTTACTGGAAATGTAACTGTACTCGATTGTCAGGAGGGGAGGCTCGATAGAAATCGATTGGACAAGCTCAAAACGTGATTCATTTGGCAACCTAAAACACAACCCCAAACGTAGCAGACATTTCTCCCAAGGCACCGCACACCTGAATGTCGATCATGAGCTCTTGCTTGCGTCGACGAATGCTGGCCAACTCCTCCTGTTCCTCCTCGGTCAGGTCGGGCGGAACTGCACGGGGCGGAACGGATGTCGTGACAACGATGAGTGGACGATATTGAACAACAAGAAAAATAACACGAGGCGATCCATTTATAAATACCCCACTGAAATTATTGGGAAATAATTTGGGAGAAACCTACATTTCATTTCAAAGCCCCTGTGTGTCTCCCATCATTGTCACTAAATACATTCAATAATTCTTTACCACTCCGTTAAGAGAGTAAATGGAAATCGGTGAAGTATCTATAAACAGATCACCCTGGATACTGGTGACAAAGCAGCAGAAACAAGCGAGGCAATACGGTCATAGGGAAGAAGAGAGGTGTTAGTGTGAGAGCCGCTTGTCTATCCACTGCTGGATGAAGAGCTCCCCACACCCTCAGTCATGTGGGTTCATTAACATTTCTTCACCACGCTGGTTAATGCAGGCTGGTGAAAGCGGTTGGTCCAAGCACCGGTTGCAACATCTCTTGCCACTGTTATCCGTGGGTAGTAGCTGAACGCGTGTGCCTGGCGTCAACGCGCAGTCTGCGAGGCACTACATCACTGCTGAAACGTCTGCGAGTGGCAGGTTGTGTGGAGCACGAGAGTACATCCCGTGCCTAGCGATGGCACACATCTGCAGCTAGGGGCACTGCGATCCGTGTCAGCATGACACGATAGAGCAGCAGTTCTGCAGACGTCTTAAGTCTGCTAAGAAAGCGATGGGAAAACAAAAACTCAGAATATCCAAAAATCCTTTAAGCTACCGTTTTCTGGTACGTATATGTAAAACGTGCAGCTGTCTTGTGCATTTACTGCTGGATGAGCACCTCCCAAGGGTCGTGCAAGTGATTTGACCACACTTCGCCATGGTGGTCAGGTCTAGCCTGGTGCTCAGACATGCGAGCACAGGGGTGCAGTTCAACAATCAATTTTGCCGCACTGCGCTCTGCTGCCCACAACATAGCCCTGCTCCTGCGACGAGCGTGTTTGTCACCCCACTCCACCCGCTCTGCAGGTTCAAGCCTGCTTAGCTAGCTCATTCAATGCATCAGACATGAGCATTCCGCTCAAGGCAGCTGTCGCAGAATCCACCTTCCTAGCCAAGAGTCGCAAAGCCAAACGCTTGACGCAGTCCTGACCGCACGTGGGTTTTTATTCTTTCTCACGATTTGTTCATTATGCACCTGCTGCTAATACACCTCTTGCCACTATCGACGGACGTGTAAACAGTCGCTGGTCAATGTACTGATGTAGGTTTTCGTGGCTCGATGTACGATGATTGCTTAACAATGCTGTTACTTCGGGATTGGCGTTAAAAGCACACGGAATTGTTTGATATCCCAACAATTTAGCATTCCAACAATTTGCTGCAAAAACACCCAAAACAGATAAGAATTTCTGAAAGCTAATGTGAAACACACGAAGACGGCGGTTGCGTATCAATGACACCAGGCACAGGTACGCCAGTTGAATCCCGCACGAATCCCAATCTCATTCACAACAACGCGACCAAAGTCAGCGTACGGTCACAAGCGAACGCTTGGCAGCTCGCGCCCTTAACGAGCGGCAGGCGCAGCGTGGCACGGATGTGTGCAGACGGCACAGAGCGACCACATGGTGCCATCTCACTTGGGACACAAGAACCCTGCTCCCGTCTGCTTGTGAACGCCAGAGACACGACAACGCCCCTGAGACAACGTTCACAAGCCGTGCAAGTCAAGTCGCCGACCGTGGAAAAGGCGCAGACACCTAGGTCTAACCAGAAATTCAAGAGCGCGGAGGTATTTTTTAATAACACGAGCCCCCAGCTTTACGAGCACTACCGTTGACTGAACACTCCCACACAATGACAGTTTTCGTTATCGTTAACGCGTTGCGTCACATCCCACGGAGGTAAATTATCATGCAAATACTGCGCTTACCCATGCGGAGCAGTGACACGATAGGATCCTGTTCTGTGTAACAATCCAGTACAATTGCTTCACGTAGCTTTTTATTAATCCGCTGCTGGATGAAGGCATCTCAACACCATGTCCATGATGAGGTTTGTTTGACAGCAACCTACAATGACCAGTGTGGTGAAGTACGGTTAAACAACCCACAAACGGACACAGCGTGAGCAGGATTTATTGCGGTAGCGGCGTGACAAGGTGCTGTAAATTCTTATGAAAACGACATAGACGCACTGTAGTGTAAACTATTTTCACACAGCTGAGTCGACTATGCCCACCGTGCCGCTTGCGTCTCGCCACAAAGCGTTGGGCATTTTATTCACCCCGGCGGGACGGTTTATCAAGGTGACCCCCCTTCTCTGGAAGTTAACGCCAAGGCAGTCATGATTAAGGGCCGAGCGCTCTGCCAACGACGACATGCACAGTATCCTGTCATCTACGGTAACTCCGGATTCAGCGAATAAAATAAATGAGCGGGCGACAGCTCATTAGGCAGTCACGGGACTCGCAGACTGCTTCGCACGCCGCATCCCCAACCCAGACAGCGGCGCTCTGTGCCGGCACTCCACCCTGTGGAGGTCTGAAAGACCTTTGCATTCAAAATCTGCAGAGCCAACTTATTTTTAAACCCAAGGTGTATCTTTTTTTGACACCACTGAGTAATGAGCAGCTACCGTATACCCAGTTGTGTGTGCGCCCGCTAGCAGCGCTTGTGCCAAGAGTTTACGCAGGCTATATGGGGGACATCTATATTTGTATGTTGGTGTAGATGGGTGGCAATGGTGCAGTGGTTGTCTCATAGCGCTACGATTGCCGCAGAGATGAATTCGTGGTCAAGGCAATCCAACAAGGGAGCGATATGTGAAATCGTCTTAAACCTCCAAAAATTATTCCACAACTACTTCCTACCCTCGCCAATTACCCACCAATGACAAATCTCACAAAGGTTTTGTTTCATAAAGGCCAAATTTTGATTTTAAGAATAATGAATTTCGAAAAAAATTCTAGGTACAGTGTTTCTGAGCGTGGGTGTCGGTATACATGTCTATCTATACACACACAGTGGCCTTTATATACGTTTGGTAGCTGCAACGTGATGCACGGATAGTGTGGCATTTAAAACGGCATCTGAACGTGCTGCCGCCACACTTTTCACGCTCTGGGCATGCCGATACTGTTCACAGAGTAAATGGCACGGAGATACAACACCCAGGTGTGCACTAAGGTACAAATAGACAATGAGGAGCAAACACGTACATCAGCCAGCGAGCTTAAACACAGATAGCTTCAAGACCGGTGATCTGTGGGATTCTAAGGAGCATTTGCGTGACAAGCACCCAATTTGGAGATGCTGAATGTTGCAAATCCGTTGGTGGGAAAAAGATATCAGAGCAGCGAAGATGGCGATGGCGTTTTTAATCAAACGGCCGAGCCTCTGGTTTCCTTCGAGTGAACGTTGCACGTTCACATCGATCGGGCTTATTGCAGTGATCGTCAAGCTGGCAGGATTCCTGTGGTTTAATTGCACAATGACGGGACTCGCTCCGGTATTCTCTGCACGCGGAGAATTAATGTTATCGCTACGGTGCACTCACGGACGATGAACGCGGGGGGGGGAGCAAGACGAGCGATATGTGCTTCGACTCTGCCACGCTGCTGTCTCACCGGCGCTTCCACGTTGCACGATGAAGCAGTCGCCTCCTCGAGAATGTTCCGGATAAAACGGGTAATTAACTGCAACGTGACAACTTTAAAGTCAGGGTGACCACAACAACAACAAAATATATATATATATATAACACCACATTCATACTCGCATTGTTGACAATTAGATTCGGATTTCACGATAATATACACATTTTATTATTCGTACCAAAAAGCCATGGAATCGACGATCAAATCCCCGTCAATTTGAGTCATTACTGAACTGAATCGCAGGTGAGAACAAGATCTCCGCACCATCTCAGTCATGGGGAGGAAGGGGGGGGTCGGTTTGACCATACTTCACCATGCCGACCCTAAGTTTGATGTCCACCACCCCACACTTAAAACGGTGCAAAATCACGAGGGGTTTCACGATGCGGACGCTTACACTCAAGAGCTTGAACGGTCCTGCGATAGGAGGACACATAGCAATCACCAGAAGACACTAAAACGCACAAAGATAATAAACAAAAAACACACTTGCATTCAACCACAATCGCCAAATCAAGACCGTCGCGACGCTTATCGGTTTGCCCAGAGAGCAATGACGATTACACAATCGGATGACATTTTAAGCTCCGGGTCTCTTAGGAGCGCATTCCTTCCAATCCAATGCAATATCGCTACGGTTTAATTAACTCTCAAGCGCCATTCGGACATGGCGCGAGACGCAATGCAGCCACGAACGGGGGGCAAGTGACGCCAGAAATGATTCAACAGCAAGAGGCAAACGGAAACACACTCGCGCAGCGCTAGACCGAAAGCCGCGTTACCGTGGTCTGGAGCACGGCAACGTATGTTTATGCTCATGAGACACGACGGCTGTGCTGGAATGCATGAAATGCGACTCCTTTTAACCACAAGCATTTAAAAAAGGCAATCGGAAGTTGCGTGCGCGGGTGAAGGAATGCGCGGCTGACACAGCCCTGCTTGTGTCACGCAAACGAAAGCCGCTGAGAGGCGTCAGGGCAGACAGCCAGCTCCGCTGCCAGGCGTAACGCGGCACATCGAGAGCTCATTCCGCACTCCTGGAAACAGTCAGGCAGGACAGCTGTAGTGTACGCCGTCCATAAGTATCCACTGCTGGATGAAAGCCTCCGAAAGCTTGTCGCCAGCTCTCAGTCTTTCGACGCGACAATCTGCGATGCTCCTGCACGGAAGCCGATCTGATCCTCTCCAGCGAGATCCGTCCTCCGGTTGCCACCTTCAGTCGTTAGTGGCCCTGGTTCATTCCAGCCATGGATATGCGTTCTGCACAAAGCCTTTTGTTTTCTCTTTGCTATCTTATCAAAACACAACCTTGCGTGCAGGCTCCAATCTACGTGTTCCTCTTTCGATCTCTGTTAAATTCCGAGTATGTGCCGCCATATGGGCTCGCCAAATGCCAGAAATCATGTTAGCCAGCCATAGCCATCAATGTGAATTTCTACATTCAAGCATTTTGTTTATTCGACAAGTTTTCAGTTGACTGCCTCAACGAACTCAATAAATTACAAAACATTACAACATCGAATGTAACATACCTGCCCTCACCAATTAACCATCCACGCCCAGTGTAACATTTGTGCTTGGGTGTATTTGTCATTCGTCACAGATGTTCGTGTATCTAACCTTTTTACAGTATTCACCTAAAACTGGGGGCGGCACGGTGGCCCAGTGAGTAGCGCTATCGCCTCACAGCAAGAAGGTCCCGGGTTCGAATTTCGGCTCGGGTGCCTTTCTGTGTAGAGTTTGCATGTTCTCCCCGTGTACGAATGGGTTTTCGCCGGGCACACCGGTTTCCTCCCACAATCCAAAAAACATACTGCTGCATAGGTTAACTGGCTTGAAGACTAAATTGCCCGCAGTGCCCGATGATGGACTGGCGTCCCATCGTGAGTACATCTCTGCCTTGCGCCCTGTGTCTGCCGGGAAAGGGTCTGGCTCACCACGAACCTGTACAGGACTAAGCGTTTTCTGACAATGAGATGGGACTTAAAACCGAGTCACCAGCGAGTCGGATATGCTGAATTTTACTGCACTGAAGTGTTGAACAGCATTACGAATGTCGCCAAAATTATTGACTTGATCTGAAGTTCGACGCACGGAGTATATAGACAGCAATGTTATCTCTCCAAACGACAGAAACCTGACTTTTTGGATTAACTGCACTGACGGTATGTTGGCTAAATACCGTTCAAGGAAGTTCAATGCGTGGTCTGTGATTTAGTTCATTCTTCCACTCATCTTGCCTACAGTTAACCTCACATTAAGTGGGGAGAGGGGGGGGTGGTTGCAACACGTTCAGTCACCCCGACAAGAATTGCAGTTGGTTAATAATAACTTGAGCACCGGAGGGTGGAATCGATGTAGAGAAACTGCCCTTTGCCAGGAGACTGTCCGAGGAACGGGCCCACCCACGCCGTGTTGGTTATAAAGGGGTTAACGTCACCACGCCCGTGAGTGTGTGGGCTGATGGAGAGGGAGGGCAGGTCATCCGCTACCGATGTTAGCCACGGCCGGAGATCGAACATGGGTCGACGCTGGATTCAAAGCGTGATGCGCTTAACCCTAGTAGCAGTGCACCCCACACCCCAATGCTCGATCCATTACACAATTAAAGGTGGTTCAAGAAAATGACTAGAAGGAAGACAAATGTGTGCCCAGCAACAGTAACTGCACCTACTGCAATACTCTGGATTGAATAAATGTTCCTAGAACTCGCATGTCTTATTGCAAGAAGGATTAAGACACGTGTCAATTTACGGTCGCGGGAGTTACGTGAATTGTACTGCATAGCTGAAATTGTCATGCGAGGCTGGCTGCCAACAAATACTAACTATCACAAGAAAAAACACAATCCATAATTTTTTTTTAAATCACAAGCTGGCAATCACATCGCAATCAATGGTTGTCTCTTAAATACTGGCGCGTGAATTAGAAACTACACTTTCCAAACTACACTTTGATCTTGAGTACATTCTTTACTCGCTATCAGTAAAACATACATTTTGAGAAGCAAAATCAATCTGAAAGAAAAACACGAAGCAAAATTAAATAATTATATCAGTCATTTCTGGAAAATATTCATCTTAAGGGGAAGCACAGTGCAAGCTGGAAACCCAAAATGTACGTTTTCTAAAACTGCCGATTGTTTAAGCAAAATTGAGGAAGGGGTGAGTGCCTTTTGACATATTTCTGCTTGCTATTTCAAATAAAACATATGCAAACGTTCAGGTACTTCATATTGGTGAGGGCACTTTGATTCACATAGCCAATGGGACTGGGATTTATAAACGCGAGTGTTCAACAATGTACGTTCATCCACGAATAAGCTCACCACACGGCATCATAAAACTATGAGAAGTTTCACTACGGTATGAATCACCCCCCAATAGACGGTTGCGTTCATGACTGCTTTTGAAATCTCTCTTTCGGGATAGCCAAGCACGGTCCGAAAAGAGCAACTTTTGAAAGTAATCATCATACATCAAGCCGTGAAAACCTACATCGGGGCCTGTTGGAACTTGAAGGGATGTCACCGCGTGCTGTTGACCTGTGCCGGCTCAGGAACACTTCTTCCTTCATTTGTTTTAACAATTATTTTATTTTCATTTGATGTCCTTCACTGATTTATCGTCATTATTTTACTTCGCTGATCTATGCTGATGTTGTTGACACGCGGTTCTCTCTACAGCTCTGTTCAGCGATTTGTGTGCCTCGGGTGAAAGCGCTTATTATTATTATAGCATATGAACCCAAGGCACACAAGCCGTACAAAAGTAAAATGCTTGATGCTTAGAAGCAAAGTTGCATGCGTGTATGTGAATAACAAAAGGGTTAAATTGACGAAAAAATGGTTCATCACACCTCAAATGAATGTACGACTTAGTTTTACGTTAATATATCAAGCTGGCTGCTTAATATACAATTTTAAAAATGCAGCAAGCAGAATTTCAACAATTTCGAACTCCTAATCATAGCAACTGTTATACATTTACGATTTAACTAGGCAAACTTGGCACTGCACGAAGATTATGACAATTCTACATCGTCTCTTGTGGCAAGTTTTCACAACATTATTAGCTTACGAAAACGTTATTATATGATAGATTACTGCTGCTAATTCCTGCCATGACCACTGGGGCTTTTAATTTGGTCATCGGAGTTCATAATGGAACACTACTGAATTATATGAGCTTTAAGAATGTATTCAAAACTGCATGTAGCAACGTTTATACTAAAACGTTAACCAAAAAAGCTCAGAAGACTTGAAGGAAAATTACCTTCCTTCACAATAGACTTTAAAATATATAGTACACCGTACTCTACGGTTTAAAAAATACAAAGCTTTTACCAAGTGTGATGTTCTACTCTCTACTCAAGTAATTGTTGGGTGCTACCCAAATCGGTGTTGCCAAGGCGGTAGTGGAAATTCCACAGTCCTATGGCAGGGGATGCTCTGTGCTTTTAACAAATAACGTTGACCTCCACCAACTTTCGAGTTAACATAAACTGAGCAGACCCTAGCCAGTCACACAATGTAACCTTCACGCACGCGCAGTCGTCAACATGCCGTACGCATATTTCAGAATACAGGGTGACCTATATCAATTGCTTAAACATTTTTTTACACAGTCATTACGTGAGTGAGTGCTTACCACGCGCCTCCACCATTGGACACAACAACGACTTGAAGCTCGTCTCGCACAGCTCGGATACGGCACCAGACCGGCTCTTGGCCATCGCTGTGAAAAGCGGGCTTCTGCCGCAAGCGGCTTGGTGTTCAATGCGGAGAGAAATAAAAAAAAAAGACTCTACCGGCCACCGAGTGTCAATCCTGCGGTCCCAAAAGCAGCGGTCCCTGGTGACACAGTTCTTTACTTCTTCTTTAATCCACTCGGCACATGACGGCCCTCACCTGACGAACGCGAGATGCGCAAAAGCGCCGCTGTGCAAAGCGACCGCACGGTTTATTTTGCTTCGAGCAAAAAATCAGCCATGCGCGCGCCAAGGACAGACAGCCCCAGCTGAGAAGTGCGGCGACCGCGGGAGGAGGAAGAATCGCTCACGCGCTCGTTTGGGAATCACGAGAAACTGATGAAATGCGAAAGCCTCAACCCTCCACCTCGTGTCAGGTGAGGGCCAGTGTTCTCGATCGTTCTCCAAGCCCACGGCGATGCAGTGAAAGCTAAATTAAGCAGACGGCAAACAGGACACAGCACTGACACCAACCAAAATGGACAGGATGACGCCTCACAGGCTGCTTTGCGAGCAGACTGGCGACAAGGTGGCAACTGACAAATGATTTTTTTTTTCTGCTCACGACACGCTGTCGAAACATCTCACGGACCGAATCTGGAGTGGCTTCGATGCACCGTGTATCGCCGGCCCGGAACAAGCTATGATTATCTCATCTCATCTCGTTGTGTGAAACCGCTTAGTCCTATACAGGGTCACGGTGAGCCGGAGCCTATCCCGGCAGACACAGGGCGCAAGGCAGGTATACACCCACGATGGCACGCCAGTCAATCACCGGGCACTGCGGGGCAATTTAGCCTGCGAGCCAATTAACCTATGCAGCAGCATGCTTTTGGACTGTGGGAGGAAACCGGAGTGCCCGGCGAAAACCCACGCGGACACGGGGAGAGAGCATGCAAACTCCACACAGAAAGGCACCCGAGCCGAGAGATTCGAACCCGGGCGCTTCTTGCTGTGAGGCGACAGCGCTAACCACTGGGCCACCGTGCCGCCCCGCTACGATTATCTGAAACAAATAATTACGCCTTAGCTGCCGCGGACGGTCACGATTACTAACGTGTCTCTTGCTGCGCGAAGTCGCCGGCAGTGCCGCGTCACGGACGAAAGCGCGCAGGCTTTCGCGAACGTGCTTTGTGGCTCCGTCGAGTTCTTGGGATGAGCCGGGCCGTCGTTTGGCACGGCGGGAGCTTCTTCCAGTCAGACATCGTTATGAGCAACGCGCAGCGCGGCGACTCGGAAGAACGTTGGAAGAGTTGTTCAAAAAAAAAAAGCATTCGCTTAATTCAAAACTGCTTTCCGCATTAAAGTGCCGTTTTAGTTATGTGCAGTGTGTCGTATGCCAGATATATTTAAAAATCACAGTATGCACACATTTTTAATTACAGACCGGTCATTGTTAATCTGTTATCCCCTTTAATATAGAAGTGAAACAGCCAAGTTAGCTATGATTAGTTTCGCATGCTCAAAGTGCACCCGCACTACTGTACAGAAGCAGTGTAAACAATGACACGCCAGAAGGTGCAATACAGTACGTGTGAATTTACATTAACATGAAGGTATCACCCAAGCTTGCAACTTATAGCATTAGTTACGCGGACCTCAAGCAATGGATTATTATGTTCTTTGGGAACTCTAAAACCTCATCGACCAATTTCTCAGCAACCACATTTATCATCTCATCTCATTGTCAGAAACCGCTTAGTCCTGCACAGGGTCGCGGTGATCCGGAGCCCATCCCGGCAGACACAGGGCGTAAGGCAGGGATACACCCACGATGGAACGCCAGTCCATCACCGGGCACTGCAGGCAATTTAGTCTGCAAGCAAATAATCTATGCAGCGGCATTTTTTTTTGGACTGTGGGAGAAAACCGGAGTGCTCGGCGAAAACTCACGCGAACACGGGGAGAACATGCAAACTCCACACAGAAAGGCACCCGAGCCGAGATTCGAACCCGGATCCTTCTTGCCGTGAGGCGACAGCGCTACCCACTGGGCCATCGTGCCGCCCACCACATTTATGGATTCTGAAAACAGCAGGTTTTTGATTCTCGCCAAAGCAGGGTGATATGGCCCCTCATTACAACTGTTCTGCACATTCAATTCTTTCCATCACACAGGCAGATATTTCTTACAGCTGATGAGTCAAATGGAGCAAGCAAAGCAGTGTGCCTCCCACGCCGAAATGTCACTACTGCTGATTGTAGAACGTGTTTGGCGCGATGTCCGACTCAAATAGCAGCTGCCTGTGCGCCGAACAACACGACCCAAAAAAAAAACGCATCGGAAAGCCATACAGCACAACCGCGAAAGGCGGCGCATAAGGGTTTATAATACACGTGCCCATGATATCTTTGCTCCGAGATATAGCAAAAAATATGCGCAATGCGCTCTGCTGTTGAAATACACAAGAGGGTACAATAAGCACACAATGTAAACACAAAAAACGAAACCGTAAGCCCTACACGCACAATTACATACAGTACTATGTGCACATGTGTATTACAGGTCAAAGTTGCGGGTTCAGACAGCCATGGCCATCAGCTTTAATTGGAATTAATTTGTTTGGCTAGTTAAGTGAGCTGCACGTAAGTTGGCCAATTGAGATTAACTGGGTCAGGAACCCCATCTATTTCCATCGCTGTAATGCAGAAAAAAAAGAACTGCTGACTCTGGCCGTTGTATACATTTGGCACGAATCCCACACCATATTAACGAGTAGGCATGTGACAACCCATCGATTGCAGCGCATCGGAAGAGCTCTGGATTGGGAGCTGGTTGAAGGGGATCGGAGGAGTATTGGGGTAATGATGTTTCCTTTACTGGGTGGTGGGGGCATATTGGGTGAAAAGTTGAGCAGCAAAGTAATGGTGCATATGAAGTTTGGAGAGAAGGAATTTGTGGAGGCCATACAAAAGACACCTGCAGTAAACGATATATAATGTGCTGAAGGCATGATGGTGTCAGCAGTGCCTAGAGTAAGGAAGTGGCAGATGCGGAAGTTGTCGCAAAGACAGAAGTATGAGTAACCGCAGAGTAGGGATACGTAGAATGAAATCAAGAGCTTGGGTTCAATGACAACAACTACGGGTTTAACATACTCTGTCAGCCTAATGTCACAGTTTAGCAGTCAAAAGGTCCACTGCAAACAGTGGCTAAACAGTGGACCTTTTGGCGATAAGTACTGCTGGTTTTTGCAACAATGGTTGGAGGAATCTAGGGGAACAACATCTTCAACACCACTGCGTGGCTCTACTCACTTGACTGAGGCATATAGCGCACTAACACACCATACGGCATACCATACGTCTCATACCACAGAAATGCGGACTTAACATTTTTATCTTGCGTTTTTTCCACACCCCGTGCCAGTTATTTACGAAGACGTGTTCACTCCCTCGGGCCATATGCACCCAAGCTCCGGTGTCAATGTGTTATCTTGAAAAATGTTTGTTTTTTAAAATCTCTATATTTACGTGCGCGTGTTCGATGCACTTCCGTGATCGATACAGCTATCCGTGTAACTGAGCCTCCCAATTCACAATTCAGAGACTCGCCTAGCGCCAGTATTCTAATCTTGCATACGGCGGCAAAATGCTTGGGCGCTAAATGCTAATGTTGAGAACTGCTGACCACAATGAGAGGGCTTCGTAAAAGAGTTGGGATCATTTTGCCATTCCTCAGCCACTGAAGAAGCGCAGACGACAATCGTTTATGGTAACGAGAAGAAAATTATTTATTATTACAATCTTTAATGCGCGTAGTATTCGTTTAATATTAACGGTATTCGTTTGAAGACCGGATGATTCGGAGGTGCAAGGACACAGCAGAGAGGTAGTGAAAAGGCAATGACAGAGTTAGCTGGCATCTGCATTTGCCAGACACGACGCCCTATATATAATGTCATCTCATTATCTGAAACCGCTTAATCCTATATAGGGTCACGGTGAAGCCGGAGCCTATCCCGGAAACATAGGGCGTAAGGCAGGAATACACCTGACGACGGGACGCCGGTCCATCGCCGCCTATATATAATGTCATCGGCCAATGAATGAGTTATTTTTAGTTATGGGAGGAAACGCGAGAAGCTGGAAAAAAAACCCATACACAACAGAACACAAATTCCACACAGAAAGGCACCCGAAATGGGTTTGGAAGCACTTCCGACGGGACCTTCAATCTACGAAGTGTGCATGATGGCCACAATTACACTGTGGCTTGTCAAATTTTCCCAACTGCTGGATGAAGTGCACTGCCAGTTCCATGATTGGGGTGCTTTGCACCGCTGGTTCTGCACCGCGCCACACCACCACTACTCTGCACCGCTGGTTCTGCACCATGGCTCGCGGATTCTGCACCGTGGCACGCTGCCTCCACGCACCATCGCCCTTTATCACCGCCTGCCTTAGTGCCCACGCAAACGGCTGGCGCTACTGTACGGAACGGTCACGATCCAAACCACGACCGCATATTTCCCGTGATGTTGTAATGATGGTGTTTAAATAAAAACCCAGATGCTATAGGTTTGTACGTGCTGTGTGGCGAGCAATCACCTTTAGGCTGTCTCCAGGTACTGTGATCACATATGTTCTTTATAATTCAAAAGCGATTTTTCTGTTAAAGCAATCGCATTGTGTCCGTCCTGTGGCTTGTAACCAGTGTATGTGTGATCCGTGTGTACGTATTACAATAATTGTAAAATACTGAAACGAGTACTACGCGGTGGCCCAGTGGTTAGCGCTGTCGCCTCACAGCAAGAAGGTCCCGGGTTCGAATCTCTCGGCTCGGGTGCCTTTCTGTGTGGAGTTTGCATGCTCTCCCCGTGTCCGCGTGGGTTTTCGCCGGGTACTCCGGTTTCCTCCTACAGTCCAAAAGCATGCTCCTGGATAGGTTGATTGGCTCGCAGACTAAAATTGTCCCGCAATGCCCGGCGATGGACTGGCGTCCCGTCGTCGGGTGTATTCCTGCCTTACGCCCTGTGTTTCCGGGATAGGCTCCGGCTCACCGTGACCCTATATAGGATTAAGCGGTTTCAGATCATGAGATGAGAGATGAGATGAGTACTACACAACGCGGAACACAAATATGCGTTGAATGTTCTGTACAGGCGGTTCCAAATGACCTCTTTGAAAAGCGTGTTAGTGCTAGATTATTATTATTTAAACAAGGCCAAAGCTTCCACATGCTCCAATGGGAAATGCTCATCTCCACTTGTGGCATTAATTAACATGCGTATCATACAACGTTGATTGTCGTCTCAAAAAGTAGTACCCATTTTATTGTCCGGGAAAAAAAGTTGGGCATAGTGACCTTTTGAACTCGCAAACTCTCGAGTTGAGAGTCTGGCACTGCCACAACAATGTTGTCCATTTAGAAAATTGCTGTATTGTGCTCCTATGTAATTTATTAATAGGGGTGGAACGATTCACTTCCCAGTGGCAATTCACGATTCATCCCGCTCGGTTCGATTCGCAGAGCCACATTCTTTTTTTATAAATATATGCATACAGTATAAATAGTATACAATTAGGTTAACTATCAGAGAACTGCCTGTACTACTATATGTACATATTTTGAGCTTAATTAACTTGAAATACATGACTCGATGTATTATTACACCCCTGCTTCCAACATTACTGTTCATAACGCAATATTACTATTATTCCAGGAGGGTATCTACATCATTGGACCATAGCTTGCGGCTCAGAAGTATACGGATCTGTGTTGCAATGCCCTCTGCTGCCATGCCCATAGCTTAGGAAGCCCTATGGCAACTTGTCTGTGCATGGTTTGCACGCATCAAACCATTATACAGGTTCAAACCTGCTTATCTTCTGAGAATTAATGAGATCGGGGTGCATTCTGGGGTGATATAGCCACATGTATTGCCACGGTGCTATGTTACAGCAGACATAACTACACAGACATTTTACACTACACGTGCCAATATGCACGGTCAGCCTTTACACAGGAGAGCAGCGTCTAATCATTAAAAAACACACCCAACAACTTTAACGGCTCCTGTAAAGTGCTCATTCTACAAACACCA
>JAZEWT010000005.1:22882148-22898468 GCA_036362905.1 Mordacia mordax
CATAATCCTGCAAGGTAACAATTCACCCAGCACCTGGCTGGAAACGAATATCATTGCTCCATTTCGTCGGTGAGCACCCTCTCGAGATTTGCTCCGTTACTTGGTTGTAAGTATTTCAATTACTGTATATTAAATATCATACAGAGCGATGCAACGTTTAGTTTTAAAACAAATAATTACACTTCACATTTAGTACTTTGTTAACACTGGAGATAAACCATTACTGTGGCAGGGTATCAGGTGGACACTGCATTTTAAATAAGCTGTAAAAGTGTAATATAAACCGAGGTGTCAAATTACACTCGCTATTGGAAACAAGTATTGTATGGTAGGCATGAAAATCTGCGATGCCCATGACAGCATTGTGTACACACGTATGAAAATAAGGGGAATTGCAGGCAAAACACTGCAATGCGATTGAAAGAATATGTTCGCGGGAGGATTTCACAGCGCAAATAAGTAAAAAAGCATGTTTGGAAGACATTATAGAATGAACGCCATTCCGTTAAGAATTAAGAAAAAAAAGCTTGATCTATTTTATGAAAATAATTAGAATAGCCTGGGATATATTTTCCGCGAAATTATTTTTTACCGTTTAAAGGCCATGTATGGTACTCTGCGCTGTGAATTAAGCATTTTCTTGAATGAAGCCTCCCAATGACAACTGGAATTGTGAAGAATGTGTCATTTGTCAAATTTCTGATTTCAATTGTGTTTATTATCGCAAATAAACATATAAATTTGTAAAATATACACTTCCAGAAACTCCAAACCGTCAATTTCCTAAATAAAATCTTGAGGAGTAAATGCTACTATAGTATTTGCATAATAAATAGTGTACTGAAATCCAGAATTCTGAATCTAAATCCTAAACAACAGCATTAAATATTAAAGCAGTTAAAATTAGCCTTACATTAGACACTAAGTCAGAGTTTATCTATGCCCAAACGAATATGGTTGGTGATCTTCAGCCAGTAGTATAAATTAAATTTTCATATCATAGTATTTTACGATTTAGTACTTCTTTTAAAAACAAATAAACCTCCCCACATCTCTGCAGATTCAATTACGAGCCACTGGCTCTTACAATAACTCGCTACTGCCAACTACTGTCTGACCGCGTGATATTTTTACACGAGCAGCGGTAAGCTGCAATTAGAGCTTGAGCAAAATAAATACGCGTGCATGGGAAAAAACTGAGGTTTTGGCACGATTCCGCTGGCGCCACACAACATCCCACCCTGCGGTCTGCAGCTCAAGAAACTCAAACAGCTGGGGCCAATTTTTTTTTGTTACTTTCCGTTAAATCCCTGCACTCGCACGTGTGTTCTACTAACCGTTCAGGAAACGCTCTCTAAGTCTAGCTTTTAATGTAAGAACAATAAATATACGTATTCATGATAAATAAAACAGTCTTCGCCACATCAGTAGAGATGTATTACAACATAATCCAACCACTTCAAAAGAGCCCCTAATAGAGAGTCCTCAGATTTCTTTCGGGGATGTACAGCGTGTTATTGGGCATGTGTGTCGTTTTGCTCCCCACATGCTGGGCACTGTCAGTGGCTCGCGAAAGATATCTCTCATCTCATCTCATTATCTGAAACCGCTTAATCCTATATAGGGTCACGGTGAGCCGGAGCCTATCCCGGAAACACAGGGCGCAAGGCAGGAATACACCCGACGACGGGACGCCAGTCCATCGCCGGGCATTGCGGGACAATTTTAGTCTGCGAGCCAATCAACCTATCCAGGAGCATGCTTTTGGACTGTGGGAGGAAACCGGAGTACCCGGCGAAAACCCACGCGGACACGGGGAGAGCATGCAAACTCCACACAGAAAGGCACCCGAGCCGAGAGATTCGAACCCGGGACCTTCTTGCTGTGAGGCGTCAGCGCTAACCACTGGGCCACCGCGCCGCCCCGCGAAAGATATCGCGTCAGTCAATGCGAGCATCGCAGGCGTGCGCCAACTTCATAACCACGATCTGTCATCAACACGCTCGTGAGAGGAAAGCAGCAGCTGGTATCAGAATGGTGCGCGGGAGAGATAAGGTAGAGGTGCAGGTCTGCAATTAGCTGCTCATGTCACGACAGCAGAAGGACCTCAATTCGCATTTACGTACGAGGGCTTTTAAAAAAGATATTTAGCCTACCATTGACAAAGGTCTTGGGACAGGTGAAAGCATCCAGTGTGGTTAAGGTGAAACTTAATTATTTTTTGAGTTATGATTGGATAACGCTGGTTTATCCTGGCAAACGTGTGACCCGCCAAATGGTATTTGACAGTTCTATTCGACCTTGAGTGAGGAAAAGACTCCCCCACCCCTGTCAAACCCTGCTGTAACCCAACATCCCGTTCAAGTCATTTCCCCTCTATTCCCCCTTGCACCCTGAAAATACGCTCTCAGCAAACGTGAATAAAAAGTTCAACGTTGTGCCTTCTATGCTTGAAAAAACGCTGGCTGGTGCTCATCTCAATTTCATTGCCTGCGTCTGCACTGTTGCTTACAATGACAGTACACGTGTGTCCAACAGCCATGCTCATGTGAAACATTCAACCGCAGTACGCGATAAAGTTGGGAAATGAATAAGTCAAACAAAGCACCCTGGAACAAATTTCAGTAGATTTCTACACAACTGTTTGAGTGCTATTTTATTGCAATTATTTTACTCAAAAGTTAAAGTGCCCTCCCACCATTAAAACGAGCGAAAAGTAGTGTACATCTTCTGATGGCAGAAATGAACCTGCAGTGGATATTGCACATTACCATAGCCAGTACAATGTTCTCTCTCCACGGGGTCACTGCAAGACACTACTGTACACAGAGTGGTGCTCATTTATTCACCAGACACAGACGCATGACTCATAGGACACCAGTGGCTGATATTAACGAGCATATTTTGAGTTGCAGGGCAGGCAACTCTGCTGCAGCGCTGCCCGACAGGATATTTGGCAGAAGCCACCCACATTTTTAGCATTTCGGTTCTCAACCATCAACGACTTCTGATTTACAACAAGGCAAAAATAACCTCACGGAGTCTGTTTGAGTCTCCACTTCCAGAAACAATCAACCATGTAAACAAATAACGAAATACCTTGGCCGTGATCCTTCCATTGTAAGCAATCCAAAATAACGTAGAGGGCTGAACAGATGTGGAAAGTGTTCAACTATGGCAATGCTTTTTTTTTACATTTACACACCCACAAACAAATGCCCTACTGTTCAGCTGTGAACACCTCGGTGTCCTTTCTGGGACTCATAAGTGCATGCAAAACAGTGTAGTGAATGCAAAATATTATTGTTTGTGTTCTCTAACAGGAGGTTGGTTACACCAAAAGCACGAAGCGATAACCACCAACAGTTGGAAAATACAGTGCCGGCCAAGCTGCAATATACGTGGCGTGTGCATTATGTACGTTAGCGTTGAGAGCATATAGACGCATGGGGCAGAGTGATGCAAGGGCAATGGGTGAAGAGAGGGCTCGTGGGGTTTGGGAAAGAGGGCGAAATTAAGGGGGGGAAATGACGGAGGGGAGTTGCAGGATGTGGAAGCCATGGGGGGCACTGGGAGCATGAAGACAGAAGCACACTCAGGGTGACAAAGGATGGCAATAACACAAGCAGGATGCATTTATAATACTACAACCATGGGGGCCTGTTTGGGGTGGCTGAAAAATTACCACTGGTGGGTGACCTTGCACTGCCATGTGGTTGTCCAGCAAGAAGTAATGGCGCCCATAGAAGAGACAGACGAACGGCATTAAAGAAGACTTAATGGGGAAAAACAGAGGCCTACAGGAAGTGAACATTGAGACCAGAGAAAGAGGTTAAGGTAGTTCATCCAGCCTACTAAGTTGTCAGCCATCCTGTGGCAACTGATGAAAATGAAGAGAGCGATTTATAATCATGTTGCTCATCCAGGAGAGCTTCATTGAGCTTCAGGAATTTTTATTTTCAAGAAGGTACTGTATTGAGGAACGTAACAATTCCTTTAAAAAAACGCACACGAGTGTCTTGCATATTTAAGAAAAATAAACTGCAGTGAGAAGGAAACTACAGTAAAAAAAAACAATACCACAAATGAGGGGGTTGTTTTTTAAATATCTATACAGATGAACATCCTACTTGGTGTACTGCCACCTGTTGGTCACCACGTAGCTTAGCAGATGTCAAGAACTATATGATCATCGAGCGTTCCATGGTAAACTGCTCCGAATGTGATGGATTGCAGGCACGAGACACTGCAATTCACCACGGGCGTGACCGTGGTTTATTCTGCTTAAGAACCACGTACTGTGTAGGCTTTGTGACCCGCTGTCAATGTTTTGTCAGTTCACTGAAACTAGTAATGCGACGTGCCAATGAAAGTGGAACATCAGCGGCATGGTTTCTTTAAAAAGCTAAGTACCATGTTTCGGTGCAAAAAAGTGCTTTTCTTTCCGTGATGTTCTAGAGATTGCAAGGCTGCAGTCGATGCCTCAGAGCTAATCCCCACTTCTCTGTAGCTCAATGCAAATTGGATTTAGATGCGTTCTAAACGATCGCATCAGCCAGAGTGTAATGGAACTGATATTACTGGGGGGGGGGGGGATTCGTATCACTGCAATGCACATAGGTTTAATGAAACATGTAAAAAAGAATATGTAACATTCGCGATACACACCTTTTATATATGGATTCACTTAAGCAATGATGACGATACAATCGTTCCGCAATTTTGAGTTCAGTCAGGCGCTTGCAGAACCTCTCTGCAGACATCGCAAGGTATTTTCATTGCTGTGTCGAGGCAGAGTTAAGCACAATAAGGAAATCGCTTTGTTATCTTACACTCGCAGTGACCGCCAAGCGACATGCTTTCACAAGCGATATGCTGCTGGTCTACTACAGTGTGTGGCCCACGTTAATCAAGACCTAAATGCTCACCGCCACGCACTTTGTGCTCAGGTTTTCCACACTACCCACAAACCAAATATTTTTTGTTACTTGTTGGATTTGTTTTTTAACACGATGTATTTGATAATAAGGAAGACACGTTTGCCTCGTTAGAGCAATACACTCCTAAACAGGGTTTTATTTGCATCGATGTTAGTCGTTTCCATTGGCAGAGTGGTGCAACGGTAACATCTGTGCCTCATAGAAATAGGGCCCTGCATAAAGTGGTTGGATTCCTACCTCGGGCACACTTTCTGTGCAGTTTGTGTGTGTTCTCCCCATTCATTCTGCTTGGGTTTCCTCCGAGTTCTCTGGTCCCCCCTCCCACATCTGAAACAAATCTCATTTATCGAGCAATACAATCATTATAGTTATAACGCAGTGTCTGGCAAATGTTGGCGCTGGCCAACTGCATGACTGCCTTCCCCCATGTCTCTCGTGTCTCTGAAACGTTTAGAACGCATACGTGTGCGCTATAAATACATTATTATTACATACTCTTATCATGCATGTTATTTGCATGGTCCTTTCTATAACATCCACGTGTTATATAACGCAAATAATATATTTCTTCCCAAAAATAGTGAACGTTTGCTAGCATTCAAGCGCTGTGAGGTTGATGGGCAACTATCCACCTTTTATGTTAATCTTCGTAGTGATTTATGAGCTGGAACATTTGGTAAATTAGGGCATTTGTCAAAGTGAAATTGATTAAAGTCATGACAAATCGTAAAGTGGAAAGAATGGCATCACGCAACACGCTACATAATGTATTCGGATGACTAATTTACTCCTGCATGACGTACTTAAAAGAGTCATTGAAATATTAGCCTTAATCACACTCCTTGTAATGTGTTAATCAGCAACAGTACCGTTATGTTGTTGATTCTCGTGGATTAAAATGTTATTTACAAACAATTACTCTTCAATTTAATCGTAAATGCCACTCTTCTTAGTCTGTTAATTCAATTATATATTTTAGTGGTGCTATACTGTATTGTGCTACTATATTCATTTTAAACGAATATTGCTGCGGGTGGCACGGTGGCCCAGTGTGTAGCGCTGTTGCCTCACAGCAAGAAGGTCCCGGGTTCGAATCTCGGCTCGGGTGCCTTTCTGTATGGAGTTTGCATGTTCTCCCCGTGTCCGCGTGGGTTTTCGTCAGGCATTCCGGTTTCCTCCCACAGTCCAAAAAACATGCTGCTGCATAGGTTAATTGGCTTGCAGACTAAATTGCCCGCACTGCCCGGTGATGGACTGGCGTCCTATCGTGCGTATATCCCTGCCTTGCATCCTGTGTCTGCCGGGATAGGCTCCGGCTCACCGCGACCCTGTACAGGATTTATCGATTCTGACTCAGATGAGATTATTATTGCATGGTGATTGCTTCCAAAAGCTGCTCTTTCGGGATAGCCACATCAATCGCTCCTCTCCCCTTCGCGACGTTTCGCCTTCCACGTTCGAGGCTTGCTCAGACCGCCTGAAGATTCATAACGGAGGAGCGATTGATTAGGCTGTCCCGAAACAGCAACTCTTGGAAGCAATCACCATGCATCGAGCCGTGAAAACCTACATCAGTCCAATTATTCCTGCAGTATTTCTAAATAAAGATAATTTAGCAAAATTGAAAAAAAAACACGCATATGGGTTCACAGTATAAAGTGATTAAATGTGCGTGAACACAAGTGTAAAGATTTTTTTTAAAAAGTTAATAATGTAGTGTTTTATTACTATGCTGCTAATAGTGAAAAACTCTTTGACCACAGCATTGCACAGCGATGGCTTAGTGCAATGAAACGCAAACGCCCTTTGATGTATGAAATAATGTATAGCATTCCAATCACCGTTATTCAAAAGTAATTTTTCGTCTGAACACTGCATGACGTTCAGCTCCTTCACCACTCCCAAGACCAATAAATATCTCTGACTCCAGTGGCTTAAGCTCAAACCGTTCCTACTGTAAAAGCACCACACAGACAAAGATCAACACATTAGCGTATGCGGCACAATTCGAGTAATTAGCGGACAAGCATTAAAAAGCTGCGCTCGTTGAAAGTGTACATTAACAGCAGTGGCATTAACGTACTTTATCTGAAGACACAAATTATCGCATTAAATATGAACGCACGCTTGTGTGCGCTATGGTGCCTGTGTTATTTCGGGCTTTGAAAATTCGCTTTATATTCCTAGACATAATATTTACTTATCCAGGAAACAACAGTGCCATTAGGCGACTTTTTAAGGTGACAAATTGAGCAATTCTTCATATATTTGTACATTTAGGAAGTGATACAAAAAAAAGATTAAAAAACTGCTGTTTAACAAAATGATGGGTAAAATCAGCAGAGATGATGATGATTGATTTACACTGCAGTAGACTAATCGTTGGACATAAGCAAGTGCATTATCCCATGTGTACATGTGCAGCCCCATTGTCACTGTTGGTGAAGACCTCCCCACACCGATTTGAGCATTCACACCACCTATGAGCTATTTGACTTTACTTCACCACAGCGGTTGTCGTAAATTATCTGGTGATATTTTGTTGGCACTGGCGCACAAGCACAATTATTTAGTTTTAAAAAATCTCACGTTCGCCGTATAACAGGTGACGTTTTGAGAAATGGCCCTTCTTAACAGCCCATAGTCCAGACAGGTGAAGGCCGGCGGGATAGACTTGACACTTCGTCGCAGTACCCATTGCCCACAGCTTATAAAAACATATTCTGTGCACGGTGGTTGCCTGGACCCGTCCAGCTCTGTACGGTACGCCGAGGGATTATGTCACTCAGACGCCTGTCAAAGATGCCCCGTGTGGCCTTTACAGACTGCAGGGTCAAGTGCCGTTAGCGAGCACCTATTAAGGTCGACACGGCACATGAGGAGGTGGGTGACCAGCACCCTGGCCGGCTGATTATTCATTCTCCTGTCGTTGTTGCTGGCATGCCGTTCTCTCCGCAGCACTGTGCAGCACATCGGGACCCTCGGGTGAAAAGCGCTCTATAAATGCAATTATTATTATAATTATATTAGCAATATCCAGGCTCAATACCTGCTCAACTTCTGAGACATGACAGATCCCGCTTGATTTGATCATAGGCCATAAAAACTGTTTGCAAAATAACCAATGTGTGTGTGTTTCGACACTTCAACCACACATGGAAGTTGTTAATGAACCATCTGCTACAGGAACATTAGTGGTTATTGTATGATAATATATCAAGGAGTTTTATCACGATGATGAAAAAGATTTAACAAAGTTTTTGCTAAAGTACATTATATAACCACACATAAAATAACGCGAGTGACTGTCACAAGGAAGAAATCAAAGGTCAGGATTTTGATAGTGTGCTCATAAAGATAAGTAAAAAAAACGATAAAAAATCCTGTATTTTTCACCAGGCATTTACATGGTTAAATATCGGTATACTGTCAGTTACAAGGCTCTCACTGGCGCTGCTCCAACATAGATCCGTGACCTACTTCAGGCACCTTC
This sequence comes from Mordacia mordax, assembly GCA_036362905.1. Lineage (NCBI taxonomy): Eukaryota > Metazoa > Chordata > Hyperoartia > Petromyzontiformes > Petromyzontidae > Mordacia > Mordacia mordax. The sequence continues at coordinate 22,890,582 of JAZEWT010000005.1, forward strand.
CTCAATACAACTTCGATCCTCCAATACTGGCTTGCTGCATGTGCCCAGATCGCGCCTCAATTCGATGGGTGACAGAGCCTTCTCGCGTGCTGCTCCCAGACTCTGGAATGCCCTTCCATTGGAGATTCGATCAGATAAGTCCCTGGTCATCTTCAAATCTCGTCTCAAGACTCACTTGTCTCATAAGGCTTTCAAGCCCTCTGGCTATGACTGTTTATGCGGCTCAATGTGGTCGTGCTGGGATGGGATGATGGCTTTCTGCTGACCTGCGCCTGCTCGGGAACATTTATTCTTTCCTTGTTTGTTAAATAATAATATTTTTTTATCCTCTTACCTTATGTCCTATAATTTATTGCTACTATTTGACTTTCAGTTGAACTGGTCTGATGTTGTTGCTGACATACCGTTATCTCCACAGCTCTGTGCAGAGCATTGTGATCCTCGGGTGAAAAGCGCTCTGTAAATGCAATTAATATTATTTATTATTGTACTTATAGAACATAGCACCCCAGTATACGCTATAACATAGAGCGAAATACGCAGAAGGTGAATGGACACTTACTCTATTTGTCAGTCTACTACTGGATGTGTGAATCGCAGGGATTACGTGATCATACTTCTCTATGTTAGTCAATACGGGCTGGTAGACTCAGGAAGGAGATGCGACAGCATAGTAGATCACAACAGATTTTTGCTATACTGCCCTCTGCTGCAACCGACAATGTGGCACAAATGCACAGACACCTTTACCAGCTGTTATGCACTCGTCTGTAAAAGGAAGTATGCAGGCCCATTCTGCCTGCTTAAAATTTGAGACATGAGATTGGGAACATTCTGGGTGATCAGGTCATACCCACATACAAAATTCTTTAAATACATACACCAACGCTATCGAAATTGCCAAATCAAACAGCATGTCTGAATGTGTTCATTTATATGCAGAATTACGTGTGTCATTTGCAATGTGGCATTTGTGTGTATTCACACTTCTTGTTTAAAGAAACCCTGCCCTGTCTAACCATCATTGCACACACCCATGTGCCGTGACGAGACGCTGGCGTGTGGAGCACTGGTTACTTATCTGTCCACAACGGAACCGTGGCATGTTAAATCAAGATTTCAACAAACTTCATCCCTGATGTCAGACCTAAATACGGCAACGGAATCTTGACCTCAATCGTCGTTAAAGGTCACAGCACTACGTGGTCAAATGCACCGCTCATACAATTAACCCAAAGCTGTAGGTTCAGATTCGATCAGTTTCTTAAATTTTTTGAAATGTGCACACTATTCGGCCAGTTTAGTTGTATACTAACTTTGTTCTTGACCAGTTGTACACTGAACAACGGTGCATGCAGGGCACCATGGTGGCCCAGTGGGTAGCGCTGTCGCCTCACAGCAAGAAGGTCCCGGGTTCGAATCTCGGCTCGGGTGCCTTTCTGTGCGAAGTTTGCATGTTCTCCCTGTGTCTGCGTGGGTTTTAGCCGGGCACTCCGGTTTCCTCCCACAGTCCAAAAAACATGCTGCTGCATAGGTTAAATGGCTCGCAGACTAAATTGCCCTCAGTGCCCGGTGATGGACTGGCGTCCCATCGTGGGTATATCCCTGCCTTGCGCCCTGTGTCTGCCGAAATAGGCTCCGGCTCACCGCGACCATGTACAGGATTAAGCGGTTCTGACAATGATATGAGATGACACAACGGCGCATGCAGACACACAACCTTTGTCTCAATCCATTGCTGCATGAAGATTTCACCACGCTGCGTGGGTCATGGGTTTGATACTTCATCACACCGCTAGGTGCGGGCTGGGGATGGCAGGCAGCAAAGACATTGTAACATTGTAGAGTACATAACCCTCTGCTGCCAACCCGGCTCCCCACCCGATGTAACAGCCTGTGCAACACCTGCCGCGTAAGGCGCGGTGGGCCACCCATCCAAGAATTAAGTCAGGCTCACTTGTGGTTTGCTGTACGGAAAACTGGCGAGATTGGACACACTCTGCACAGTTACCGTTACATCTTCGAAACTAAAATAAATTACGTTCAGATCATTGCAGCGCACAGCCAAGGTTTAAAACGTATACAGCCAATTGCAGAGACATTTCAATGTTTTCGAATTACTGTACTTATTTAACATTTTTATATTCTTTCGTGATAGTATCTAAAATTCGATCATCAAAGCAACGACTTGCAGCCTGGCACGTTTAGACATTGGCTTGGCAGATCAAACAGAGCTCAGCGTCTCCCTGCGATAAACAAGTATGAAAAAGAATCATCTCAAATAGTAATCCTGTCACAGAAATTCAACATTCCTGCAGTGGCAGCCAACACTATTGACTTCCCATAGAATTAATCTCATTCCGATGGCCAGAGAGCCCCGAAGAGATGAGTCAACCTTCAACCTTGGCGAAATAAAATTGTGGCTCAGAATTGAATCATTCCACTTTCCTGGAATGGACGTTGAAATACGGTAGAGTTAATCTTATACGTAACGATACGATCTAATGCAACATTAAAGTAGAGATTGTGAACATTAATAAGAACACTTACTTGATTCTCTACTTACAAGGAAAACCCATGCTATTATATAGTGTCATCATTTGAACATTTTATGGTATACAAAAATGACTTGTCTCATTTTTTTTTTAAATAAGCATAGCCTTTGCACCCATCACACAATAGGCTTGGAAAAATATATAAGAGAGACTTTAGGTACAGGATAAATTGTGAGCCTTAAATATCAACATGTTGTTGTTGTTGACATGCCGTTCTCTCCACAGCTCGGATTTGTAAAAAAATAACCCAAGCAAGGTTATTTTTACTAATTTGCCGTTCTGATGTCATCGTCGTTGTTGTCGATGTGAAAAGCGCTCTATAAATGCAATTATTATTATTAAAGTACAGCTCGTTTCTCTACATTTCTGGATGAAGGCCCTCCCATGCCATTCAATCACGTGGATTGAATCACAATACTTTACCATGCTGATAAATGTGGATTGGTAAATGATAGAAAAGTTTAAGTAACCATCTGAAAGCCTAGGAGATGTTATCAACGCTTCCATGGCACCTTACCCAATTGTAAATTGATATTATATAACACGTTAATTTCTACAAGTAAAAAAATACCACTTGGCACCAGCCTCTTTCCCAACAATCACGACATCAAATTACCCCTCAATGCAAAGTGCTAAATTTCATTTGATAGAATAACTCAACACTGGATCGAGTGATAGATTTTTTTTAAACCGGCAAATGAATTAGCAGCATGAAAATTCTATAATATTTAAATCACACATCAGTAAAAATGTCACCAATGTGATGAAGTCTAATCCCATCCAGACTTAATATTAAGTTTGTATATGACTGCACAGTATTTGGATAAAGCATGTATGTATTCCACAATGTATTGCACGTATACGTTACTTTAGCACACAACAATAATCTATAATTACCGTTCTAGTAAATTGAAAAAGGCAATTTGGCAATTAAAGCACTGTTACTGATCATATCTGTATTCTCCACACTTGATCAAATTTTAAAATGCCATTAATCGATTGAAAACGTTTATCTACAGCAGGATAAGAGCTCATGTGGTAGCATAGCATTACAGTGGTTTGTCTGCCACCAAGCTATTAAACCAGTGACCTGGGTTCGATTCCCTGTCGTGACGAATAGCAGTAGCGAGTGATATCTGAACTAATCCTGTCACTCAATAGGGTGTGGAGGCTTCCATCCAGCAGTGGCTTGACAGAGGGCTGTAAATTATTCCTATTTATATTAAGAGCTGCTTGTAATGAACAAACCTTTCAAGAGGAGCCAGAAAAAAATACAACGTGCAGGGTACGCTATAAAGTTAGAACCTAGCAGAAGTGTGTGCAATTTTATTATGGGAAACAAATCTCGAGAAATACGCTGTCTAAAACATGCATCACTTAGCAATGAGAATGTAAGCCCTCTCTGGCACAGCAGCTAAGGCAATTCAATTATGCGTCATTAGCAAAAAAAAGAAACATCGAATCCCATTTGCATTACTCTATCTTGCTGTGCTATATGGTATCTCGCTATGCTAAGGACTATGTAATTATCCAGAATGCTAAACACCACCGTCAAATTGTGAATAATACGTTGACGATGGAATTTTACTTATTTACTGTTCACTTGCCAGAAAAAAACTGGACTCCAAAAGAGGTCAGATGTAAATAGCTATGGCAAAGAACGTTAACTCTGTGTTGCAAAACATTAATCTTAAAGCTAATTTCTGTAATACAACCTCACAACTGAATGGGCCCTACGTGGCTGTTGCATGTGAGCATAAGTGCGCGCCAATATCTGGCCATTTACAACCTTTATAACGTGCACTCTAGTACACTAGAGCGCACATTTAGTTCCTTTAATAAAGCAAGGTAAATGAAGCTCTGAAATAAGACGTAACCCGGTACAGTTGAATTAATGTTGAAACAAAAGTGTTACGTATGCATGAGGGACAAAACACAACGCTCAATGAGATCTTTAATGCTATAAACATGCCACAAATTGTACCCATCTAATGTGGTTTACAAAACGCCGCATTCTCTCTTTCTTTAATTTTACAGGGGCCTGTATTGTTGAGACCGAAAAGGTCTAAGCTGGTCCTGAGTCTGATCGTTAAAGCAAAGTCTGCAAGGTAACAATGGTCTGGGCAATCCATAAGCTGGCGACGTAAACACTGTTTATGGTTCGGTGAACACACGAACGGATGTTTGTGAAATGCATCACCGAGACGTTAAATCGCACAAAACTACAACTTTTGCCCACATTGGGCGGTGCCCGTTCTTGCGGTAACAGCCTTGAGTGGTAACCACCTTCACTAACGTTCCATTACAGCGCCCGTTAACAAACAATATATCCTCGATTCAACGACCATTGAAGTATTCACCAAAGTGGCGATCAGTTTACAAACCGCAGGGTGATGGTAATGATTAATTGCCAATATGTCGCATAGACAATACTCCTTGACACTAAAGCCGCGACGGTGTGATTTGCTCGCTTTTGTATTATATACGCTACTGTAAGTACTCTCCTTTAATCTCAACAGGTGATTAAATGTGAAACCGTTTACCCCATACCTTACATTCGAAAGTGTTCAAACGTTCAATACGCGATATCAAGATTGGTGGGAGACACGGGGTGGCTTTGAAATAAAATGTTGCTCTCTCTATCGTTGCAATATTAAAGTGACGTGTTACTTTAAAGCAATGCTTCGCTAATAAAACTGCTGACAGCACACGCCTACTGGATAATGCTGCACCGCCCCCGACTTATTCTTTGAAAACAAAGGGATGAAAAGCCTCTTACGATGCGCAGAATATGGTAATGACAGCAATAGTATCGCACGTAGCGGGGCAGTATAGTACGGTAACGCTCTATCGCAGTATGGTAAGGTAACCGTTACTCCACTGCGATCTCCTGCCACGTGAAGGAGCCGAACAACGACCTATATGGACGAGATTGTCCAAACACTCCGATGGCAGGGGCAAGGTTCTCGTAAAAGGGAGCCTCGAGGCTCAGCGAGGCTGTCGTGAATAAAGGTAACTGTGATCATCAGTACAACGCAGTGTGTACAGTACTTACATAATCATTCCACGTCAGATGTCACAAGCCAAGTCGGACTGAGCAGGGACAGTGATTAAACAGTAACTGACACGAGTTCATCACACTGTGCCATTACAATAAGGCACGTCTGATGGAAAACACGTCAAGGGAGACGTTTCGGGTACGGCCCTTCCTCGTAGCACATACATCGATGGGTGCTTATGTACCACCGCCAACGCAACATCACAAAATATACATAAAAGAGGTTAGCATAAGGCCACGCAGTATAGAATAGTACGGCTAAAGATACCGGTGTCCCGTGACAGTTTGCACTTCTCCATGCAGTATTGTCGGTCACCTCCCACCACCATTCGCGAGACCACGGAACCGTTATCTTTTAAATGACTCAAACACCCACCACCACCACGACGACCTGCACAGCGTGGAGGGAGGCCCTGCTCATCCAGCAGTGGATTGACTAATTGACGATACCGTTTTACGTGTCAACGTCTAATCGTTGAAGGGCCCCCCCGTAGGCAAACAGCGGGTGGAAGTGACCGTTATACGCACACCGCCACCACCACCCCCACCGCCTCCCCGAAAGCCGGCTCACAAACCATTCCGGCGTGCGGGCTCCATCACCACCGCCGCCACGTCTCCGCTATCCTCTCGCTACGCTGCTGCCGCCAAAGCCAGCGGGTGGAAAGCGAATGAAGGTCGGCGAGGAGCGGCCCCGCAGCGGGACGCGCAACGACGCACGCTCACCGAAGCCGTCTGCTTCCTCCATGCTTCCCGGAGACACAGGGTTCCCGCGAGTCCGTCCTCCTCGCCAGCGCCTCGTCCGCCCGCGTCACCCTCACAGGCCCCGCTGTCTGGCGGCGATGATGATGATGATGGTGGCGGTGAAGTGAGCGCCCGGGGAAGAGAGCGAGCGCGGAGTCAGGGGAGACGGAGCGGAGCGGCGCAAGCGAGGTCTCACAGCCGCCTCTCCTCCTCCTGCTGGTCGTGGCCCAGCCAGAGGCGCACGAGCCATGCTGCTCATGAATATTGATGACGGGGGGCGGCGCGTGTTATGTTAATCATTGGGGCAAAGTAACAATACTGATCAATGGGAAAGGTCCGCATCAAACGCCGCTGATAGATTTATGTTTATTTGCTTTTTTTTTTAAAGGAGCGGGTGATGTTTATTAATGTGTGTCGGCGGGAGAAGGAGCTGTGTTTGTTCAAGCGAGGGGTGAAGCGACACATGTTTATGCAATGAGTGGGGCGGGGCGACTCGAGCTTGTTAATTGCGGGCGGCGATTGTGTGCTTATTGATGAATGGGGTCAAGGCGGGTCACGTTGATACACCGAGGGTTGTGGCTGCTTCGAGAGCGATGCTGTCAATGGGGGGAGTGAGAAGGGCGTTAATAGACGAGGTTTTTGAGCTAGGGTCATCAAGTCTGAGCAAGTTCCATTTGCGAGTGATGAGAGGTGCAGCCTCAGTCAATTGCTACACACTGTGGGTAACGCGTAAATAAACAGACAAGAGGTTTGTAATAAGTAGAACAGGTGTTTACCATTTCTGGCAATTATACAGGTGTTAAGATCTTAAAACACCAAAATAGACACATTTCACAATGTGTCCAGTTTGCAAAAGCCACACAGTGTCCTGTTTGCATATTTTGCCACAAGTATGTGTGACTTTTGCAAACTAGACACATTGTGAAATGTGTCAATTTTGGTGTTTTAAGATCTTAACACCTGCATAATTGCCAGAAATGGTAAAAACCTGTTCTACTTATTACATATGTACACTGGCAAAAAGTACCCATAGCGTAGACAAGAGGTTGTCTGATGGAGTTTGTCGCGGCTCGATCTATGAGAATTGGTCTCCATTGCTGCTCATTAGGGATAGATGTGTAGACTTGTGGTGCCACGGGCAGCCAGCCCCACACGCGCACCCGCTATCACCGTGGAGGACACGCGCACAGCCTCCACCGTGCTCACTCCACTGCTCGTCGTGAGAGATCGCAACAGTTAACCCCTCACCTGGGCCTCACCCCGAAGCGGTGGGTTTTTTTTTTAAATCCGAGGAGCCACTCGCTAAGCGGGTACGACTCTCTCGAATTGTTCTCTTTTCTCCACACGATTGAGAAGCAACGCTCACCCATTTTCACTTGGCAAATATACTTTCCCCGAAGTGTGTTTTCGTTGTGCCCGATACAGTACAATCTCTTCACATCATCTTTATATACATATGCTCTCAATCGAAGTTGTATTGAGAGGGATTCTTGGCGCAAGCCGGGATGTTCATCGGTTGTAAAGTATATGCAC
>JAZEWT010000005.1:22909860-22924765 GCA_036362905.1 Mordacia mordax
CCGGGATAGGCTCCGGCTCACCGCGACCCTGTACGGGACTGAGCGGTTTCTGACAATGAGATGAGACGAGAACATCCTCTTCTAAACGTTGGTGATTTCTCACTGATGAAAACTCACAACCTTGTCATAGAAGGGCAGGCGCGAGACACCGCCTCGATAGCTCCACAACCTGCGCGTTATCTTCACCACACTTTATCATTCAGTCGTTAACAGCGTTGCGACATGTGCAAACAAATTGCTTTGATAATGTCTGCATTGTCCTTGAAACTGATTGGGCCACACTGGAAACGCCTTCCTTACAGCCTAGTCTCAGCGTAAGCCAAGAGTTGCCAAAAGAAAAATTACTCAAGTGGCGCAGTGGCGTGGTGGTGCTGCCAAGCAGGGCTGCTCACCGCCCCGGGTTCGGTTCGATTCCCGGGGCGGGTGCTTTTCTGTTCACTCCGTTTTCGACGGGAAGCGTTTTGTAATATCAGCCGAGAGGGTTTTTTTTATCCATCATCATCATCATCATCAAGACAACACACCAAAAATAAGTAACTTCGGTAGACATTACTGCTATAAATAAGTGACCTCGACGTGATTTGAACACGCAACCTTCTGATCTGGAGTCAGACGCGCTACCGTTGCGCCACGAGGTCACAGACGCATGCAGTCACTACTCTGTAGTCTATTATACAACATTGACCTGTGTCAACCAACATCGAACGTTACTCGGCCAGTTTACCAATGTAACTCGGCCAGGCTTAGCTCGAAACGACAACGTGGCGACGCTGTGTGGGCTGCCCACCTGCAAGACGATGGGGTCGAGGTTAGGTGCGATGCCAGTATAGAAAAAATAAAGTGTGGTAATTCATGAACGAAATTCACGTTTGCTGCATCTATCAAGGTATTGTAGCCAAATAATAATGAAAATATGCGGCGAACTGTGGTGGAGTGGTTAGCACACTGCAATATGAACCTGAATACCGGCGTTGGTTCCTGGTCGCAGGTTAACATCAGTGGTGATACCTGCACCGGTCCTGGGCTCCTCCACCCTCACCGACTTACACTGATCAGTGTGGTGAAGTATGGCGAAGTCAATCCCATGATCGGCTCGGCGCGAAGAAGCCTCTGTAATGACTTTAAATCGTAAAAAAAAAAGAGATGAAAGCTACTACTGTGAAACGCAATGCATCTGCCAGACCTGATCGAAGGTTGTGATTTTCCATATATGTGTTAATATTAAACGCGATTCAGTTGACAACGGGATTGGCACAGATATAGCCACGGGATGGACTCTTGAGACCAATTCGGTGTGGAGTGTGCGTCTTCTCTCTCCCCGTGGTTTTCACGCGGGTACTCCGTTTTCCTCCCACTGTCCAAAGACACGCTGCTGCCAGGGTTAATTGGTCTGCTGAGTAAATTGCCGCAAAAACGGTGACCGTGCGATGTACCGGCGTAACATCCTGGGTATAACCCCGCCTTGCGCCCTGTGTATGCCGGGATAGGCTCTGGTATAAGAGCCACAACCCTGTATAAGATTAAGATGAACGTCAGTACCGATTCTGAAAAGTTAATAGACTGCAGTTCTCAAATGTGTGGACATAGAGTAGATAATCATTGCCCTACTGTCATCTCGTTTGCATTCTATACGCACTGTAGAGTCATTTAAACTTCAATCCTTATATTTATAATCGTAATAATTATAATTGTAATAACCCAAATGAAGTGACAATCTGAATCTCATCAGATTTTTCAGCGTTCACTCGTAACTTGGCACCCTACATTTGAGAAGCCAGTTTTAATCATGGGTCCGCTGCCCAAATTCTAACTGATGAAGCAGAAATTCTACAGAAAGGCATGTAATTGATGAAAACAATTGGCGATGATGGTAATGATGTTTTTTTTCTCCTGCTGAAGCCATCGACTGTCACTGCTATCAGTGACAGCTTTATCATCAGCAGCCATGCTCTATCTAATGTTGGATGAAGGCATGCCCAAGCCATCTATCACGGTCTTGCCGAGGCAGGAACAGAGAGCTCGGCAAGAATGAATATCAGGATTCTGGAAAAGGCAACTTTGGTGATGTATGGTGGCACCGACGGCATAGGTTGTGATGGCTCCTTGACTTTGACCTGGCAATGACGTTCATCTTCAGTGCACCTGTACCACGCATCGTCAAGCACCACCATAAACATGGAAATGTTCGAAGCAAAACCAGGTGGGTTTTTTTTTTGTCCGTGACATTTTTAATTTACAAAATCTTTAGTGTTAATAAAAAGCGCAAGACATTTACATAATACTGTACTGTACACACGAGCCTGCTCTCACTATGGGTAACAGTACAAACTGTACACGTAAAACAATGTTCTTTTACAGCATATATAAAAAAAAAACAGATCTTTCGTTCAAGGGTGCCGCAGAGTCATTTCGTGTTGAAGTCGTTGTTAACAATATCCGGTATTTTCAATGTTTCATAAATGCACACCATAGCACGTACTGTGGAACATGTACAAAGGGTAGCTCCACTTGGTTCCAAACAATGTTTGAAGTTTAAAAAAAGCAAATTTATGATATCTTCCGAGAAGGTTAGGACGAAAAGCAATACGCAATCATATATTTTGCTATAATTAGAACATGTTTGATGGGGGCTTGCAAAATATGCGATTCATAAAAATATAAATCATCGGCGGACTGAACTCGTCAGCACAGTGGCAATGTTTTAAAGTGGAATGCCAGATGATACGGCTCACGTTATGGCATTATACGTTATAGTTAATGTGATTAACACAGGACGCGTTGAACCGTAATTGATCATGGTGATTAGCAAAAATCATTTAATGCATTAGAGTAAATTTCCTCTATGTTATTTATCTCGGACATCTTTCCATCCAATTCCATGATTTTGTTTTTCTTATACAACTATTTAAACAAATAAAGATCAATGGTTGCGTTTGTATGGATGAGTCTGCAATTGACTTGTCATGTTATGTGCAGTGCATAATATGTTTCAGTCCGTTCATCTCCCAAATTAAATTTGACGATAATTACAGCAAGAATATTGGCATTCTTTTCCGTATGGAAATAATCATACAATGTCAAGGCGAGCACATTTAAACTGCTTGTGAAAATAAGCCCTGTATCATATGGCTGTGTCTGTAAATGTCGGTAACAGTTATTGAGATGGGAGTTGTTTCTTCCTGTGTAATGATGTAGGTTTTCACGGCTCGATGCATGATGATTGCTTCGAAAAGCTGCTCTCTCGGGACAGCCGCGTCGTTCGCTCCACATCTCTCCCATCGCAACGTTTCGCCTCACACGTTCGAGGCATCCTCAGGCGCCTGAGGATGCATCTAGTGAGGCGAAACGTGGCGAGGTGGAGAGAGGAAGCGATCGACGCGGCTGTCCCGAGAGAGCAGCTTTTCGAAGCAATCATTGTTGTTTCTTCCTGTCAACAAAATAAACAACGAATCGGTTGGGCAGTGCAGTGCAATAGATGTGTGAGGTATGTGTCGGAGAGCGATGTCACTGTGGTGTTAATAATAATAATTGCACTTCTGGAGCGCTATTCACCCGAGGGTCACAAAGCGCTGCACATTTGTGACCCTCGGGTTAAGGCAACCACTACTGTACTAAGCGGTTATGATAATTACGGTTTGTGCGGCCTCATCATATTAACGTGGCCTTCATAATAATTAACAGCACAAGCTAGGCACTTCGTGTAAAATACCAAAGAGCTTCTGAAATTCACTGTGCTGGCTGTTGTATGAAATATAACAATGGGATGGCAACGTGGCTGCACGTTTAAACTATAACAATAATTTACAAATAAAACTGGGATTGCAAACGGACAAATATACACAATGCTATGTACAGTAAACTCTGGAAATCACAAACATGAACCATTTTTGCGAAGATATAAAAAAAGTTTGCATGCATTTTATTGCTTCAGCTCTAGAATACAGTAACAGCATATTTGCAGTCTTCAAATGTGTTCTCATTCATTTACCACCAGGCAGAAATATTAGCTGTACGGTGATCATCTTGCTTTTAGGCACACATTGCAAAAGATCCCCTCCCATCTTCACATCCGTCGTAAATGCTTGTGGAAGCAATTTTCTCATTTGATTTGAAAGACATCGATTAACCGAGTCTCCTCTTGCCACAATGTGTGGCTAAGATTCAATTAAAAAAAAAAACCATAATTCCAGTTCCTCCGCCATGCTTCCCGTTCTCTTACACGCCAGTCCCACCGAAGGGCCACAGTTCAGGGTTCTCACAGAAGTTGGCGGAGAAAGGCACGCAGTTGAAGTACTCGCACCAGCCGCAGTGCACGGGATAGAAGTAGAAAAGGGCAGCCAGCCCGGCAGGCAGCGCCAGCGTGCTGGTCAGTGCCAGCGCCACTTTCCAGGGGCGGCGGCGGTTGTGGAAATGGGTGAAGCGGAGCGCCGGGCTGGCGCTCCAGCCGACGTACGGCAGAACCGCGTACGCCAGGGGCAGCGCGGACGCGAAACCGACCACGTGCGCCACGTTGTCCACCCAGGGCAGCAGGCCGAGCAGCAGCAGCAGCGCGGCGAGCGCCAGGATCTTGGCGAGGGCGACGAGCGGGCGAGCCATGAGGCGCCAGCTCTGCAGCAGCTCCACGAGGAAGCAGGCGAGGATGCCTCCCAGAGACCCTGCAGGCCCCACCTGGGGGATGACGACATGGAAAGTGGGCACAGTATTAGCCGGGCTGGCAATGCTCGCGTGACGCTGCGCCACATCCCCACCCCACCGGCGGTGAGGCTGCCAAGTGCGCAGGTCGCTCAACTGCACAAGCGTACACGGGCCAGAGGGGCTCAGGCGTCGGGCTACGGAGAGTGGATGAGACTGGATAACGGCGACCCATCTCGTTCCTTTCCTGTTGACTGAATTGCAGCCGGTTCGCCGTGACGAATCGGTGTCCCGACCCGGGTATGGCCCTGGCTTGTGCCTCGTGTCTGCAGGGACAGGCTCCCAGCTCACCGCGATCCTCTGGAGGATTGCGCGGACACTGACAACGACGAGGGAACGCGATGCCGTGTTTCACCTCCGCGCTGTGGGACTGCAGGACGGCCGAGGCCAGGCCGCCCGTCGCGCCGCTCGTGACGTAGACGATCAGCACGCGCAACGAACCCGCCAGCTTCTCCAGGTCCCGCAGCACTGTGAGGTGCAGCACGCTGCTCACGAAGCAGTGAAGGATCCTGGGGCAGGGGGAGGGTAGGTGGGGGTAAGGGGGGGGACACCACGACGAGGTTTCTTACACCACCGCCGTACGGTTCGCGCTCATACAGCGGCGGGCACGCGGGCCGCACCCGATGTCATCGGCCTGCATTGCGCTCGGAGGCAGGGGGAGCCACGCTTACGAGCAGGGGGCAGGCAGCAAGATGCACCGTTGTACCGTACTGTGTTCCAAGCACCGAGCTCGCCGCCAGTTTCCGACCCGCACGGACCGACGTGGTGAATAAAAATAATAATTGTATTTATAGAGCGCTTTTCACGGGCGGCATGGTGGCCCGGTGGGTAGCGCTGTCGCCACACAGCAAAACAGTCCCGGGTTCGAATCTCAGCTCGGGTGCCTTTCTGTGTGGAGTTTGTATGTTCTCCCCGTGTCTACGTGGGTTTTCGCTGGGCACTGAGCGTAAATGCAAGCGTGAAGAGAAACTGAAGAGGTTCTTAGCCGTTCCCCCCCCCCCACTGCATACCCCGCGTGCAGGAAGAGCGACAGCCACACACGGTAGATCTGGTCCGGTGCTTCTGGACTCAGGAAAGGCAGAAGCCCACATGCATCCTGCATGCAGGTCACCTGTTCAAGGCAGAACAAAGACAAACAACACCTCCGTATCGTCTCAGTAACATCTTGGTGCAAGTGCTGTCATGAAAGCACTTTATGAAGGCCAGCATGGCAATACTCGGGGGTGGGTTACCAGCACCACGCCCGGCCGCCTTTGTGTTCCTAGTGGTGATGTATAAACACCGCACCAGGCGCTCATTGGAGGCTGAGCGAATCAATCCATAAAGTCAGGAAATAAGTTATATAAAAAACAGACACGACGTAACTATATTTTGCTAAATTGGTCATATATTTTTTTTATTGTGGACCCCAATTCGACTCATCTATCCAATGACGGTAGGGTTGCTGGGTGGCATAGTGGCCCAGTGGGTAGCGCTGTCGCCTCACAGCAAGAAGGGCCCGGGTTCGAATCTCGGCTCGGGTGCCTTTCTGTGTGGAGTTTGCATGTTCTCCCCGTGTCCGCGTGGGTTTTCGCCAGGCACTCCAGTTTTCTCCCACAGTCCAAAAAAACCCCATGCTGCTGCATAGGTTAATTGGCTTGCAGACTAACTGCCCGCAGTGCCCGATGATGGACTGGCATCCCATCGTAGGTATATCTCTGCCTTACGCCCTGTGTCTGCCGGGATAGACTCTGGCTCCCCGCGACCCTGTACCAGGACTAAGCGTTTTTTGACAATGAGATGAGATGAGGTAGGGTTGCCACTTTGCAGCAACCCTAATTAGCAGTGGACGCAAACTAAACTACGAGCCAACGTCAATTAAGTGACAAATACTGTGGCATGGCTGAGCCGCTGCATGGAAGGGTGTATTTGCAAGTCATGTTAACGCAGCAAAGCCATTTTAAGTACTGTGTCCGGTTAATGAAGCAATTTTCCCAACAGCAGGAGTGGTAGTAACAAGGTTAATTTTCCTCATTGCATTCAAGTGTCCGAGCACTCTGGAGTGATGCTTGCGTGTGTGATGTACCGTGGAGTGTGGCATGCTTTCCGCTGTTAAAAGTCAAGGTGACCTGGCCGCTCACATCAAGCAGGAGTCACTGGCTGTCTCCCCCAGCAGAGCTGAGCCAGTGGTAGGAATTCCACATTTAGACACCAACGCTTTATTATTGTAATGTAATATTGTACAGTCCTTTGTCAATCCACTGCTGGATGAAAGCTTATCAACACTCTCTCGGTCATGGGCTGATTATTTTTTTATTCTTTCTGTGCAGGCCGATCAATTCGGGTTGGCAAAGGTGGGAAGTTCATGACCAGGTCGGACAGCACTCAAGAGTGACGTGAGAGCTGTGGCCGATACTCATTCGCAGGTTGTCAGGTTCACAGTGCAACGTGCAAACGATCCTACCACCTGATAAGCACGCATCCGCATCAATGGCGGTTTATAATAGTGCGTTTAAACGCCTTTACACAGTGAGCACCACGCGATACGTGAGAACCAATTATCCACAAATTAACTCAATTAGGACCACGCACGGCAATTATCGCTTCCTAATGTCTGAGTGATGCACCAGGTCTCTTGAGTTTTCACCCGGCTAATAACGAAATGATCTCTTAATTACAAGAGGGGTGGCGCACGCCGCGGCACCGCGTCTCACCTGCGAGCACAGCGTGGCTTCGTCGTGGAAGTAGCCGCGCATGAAGTCGCAGTGCTCTCGCGACGTAATCTCGCACCTGTGGGACCGAGCCCGCGCACGCGACGCACGCTCGTCATTCACGCGCGGCGCCGACGTGCGAGCAACGAATGCGCTGAGCTTGTTTTCATTTTTTTGTTTCTCCGCGAGCGGATTATCTTCGATCGGAGCCGGGGCGGCAGCCACGAGCCGATCCCGCAGCGCGAGGTAAAGGCACGGTGGCCACGGCGTAACTCACCTCCCCTGGGTCCCGAGGCAGCAGGGCCTGCCCATCACCTCGCAGTCCACGTGCGGAAGCCGCGTGTGGTTCCGCGTGCCCCTCTTCGCGCAGATCTGAGGGTTCGCCCCGGCGGGAGGACGAGCGAGACAGAGGTGCAAGGTAAGATCAACGTCCACGGGGCCTCCGCGGTCGGACGAGCGTGCGCGTGGTGCTCATCTCTCTCGCCGGACCCTCGGCCCGTGGTGGACATCACAAACTCGCTTAACGGCGACCAGTCTCTGCCGTTTGCTCACGGGCGACAGGAAGTTCAATCCCTCACTGATACGGTCGCATCACAACCTCCATTCCCACCTGTTCTATACTGAATGTTTCAGCCACTTTCTTATCGACACATTCCCCCAGGCTGTGCTGGTTTACTTTCACCTCTGCTTTAATCATGAAATAGTATTTATTTTAATAACTCTGGAAGAAGCATGGGTCGATTGGATCCTGTACTTCCCCAGCAGTGGGAACGGAATAAATGACCTTCCAATTTTGGGTCACTTATTAATTATGGTACCTTTGCACCATCAGATTGGCTATATGCTAGTCAATATCTAATAACATAGCCACGCATATGTATGTTAATTAGATATGCATCGGTTTACTGTCCATCCAAGAAGTTAAGAAAATTAATCATTCAATTAAAAAAAACCGATTCTTTAAAAAGTATTACTGTCAATATAGTGGCCACTGGTGACTGCAATGTAAATCAAAATACATCACATATGTGACACGTACACAAACCGGAGGTAACCGGTTCTTCCACATGACATCCAATGCAAGCACCGCGAATGTAAGATTCGTTACTAGCCACCGACTTTATGCGTCGTTACGTTTATCGCTGTACGTTTTCTCTTTAGCTGAGAATGCCCGGCACAGGTGACTCACCGGCCACTGTGTGACGTTGTCCGGCCACTCGTGCGGCAGGGAAGACGCGGGCTTTTCACAAACCCTGCACGGAAACGGGGAACCCGGCCAAAAGGAGTTGATTCAAAAGCAAAGTCGATGACACGTTTGCTTTCCTATGATCAATCACCCAGAATGCACACAGCCAGATTTCACAGGCTAAACCAGGGTTGGGCCTGGAAAATGCATCGATGGGTGACCACCATGCGTGTGGCAGTGGAGCTACGCAACATTGTAGGCAGCAGAGGGCAGTGCAGCAGTATTCACTCCTACACTGTACTTCTATGCTACCGTATCTACGTAACCCAATCTCTTAGTTCTTTGAGGTTACGGCGAATGCATTAAAAGTTACAGGGGGATATTCCTTTAACTCGGGAGAGGACTGGTGATGACAATTTGGATTTTAAAAAACCTGATGTAGGTTTCTATGCCTCGATGCAGTGTGCCTGGGGATGCCCCCGTCGTGGGAAGGGAAACATCCCGAAGGGGAGAGGGAGAGGCGCTCGACATGGCTATCCCGAAAGAACAGCTCTGGAAAGTAATCACCAATTTGGATAAGCATTTAAAAACAAAAAAACAAATGGCATTCATAAACTCGATATGAGACTCACTGCAGCACGACAGTCATGGGAGGAAACCTGCGCTAGAGGACATCTACTGTGGAGATGGAGCAAAGTGAACTCTGCTCATGTGTCGGAGCTATCGAAGGTCTATTAGATATGGTGTCAGCCTGGGGAGGAAGTCTTCATAGAAAATAGTGGACAGATGATGGATGATGATGTTGATGATGGTGGTGAAAGTTGACAATCATACCTGGGGTCCTGACCACACACAGCCCCTGATGTTCTGGGCGTCTTGTCCTCCATTAGCGGTGGACTTGACTCTGGCCACTTAATCCAGTTTTCCAATGTTTTCTGAGAAGAAAAGCAATAATGATTGGTGCGATTAGTTCCTCTTAATTGCATTTTAATTGCACGAAGAAATGTCTCACGAATGTTGAATCTATAATGACAAATATCCCACACATAGCCAAGTGCTATTGTGTGCATCTACGAGGCGAGCACCACGCACTGCCGCCGTTATTTCATGGGTAAATCAGGTTCCTTGGGGCCTTGGTAAGGCTTAAGGCTCATTTCGATAATCACCACTGATGTTAGCCATAACCGGGAAGTAAACTTGGGACCGTCAGGCACGTAGAAACGTTCCTAGTTGTCCAATAAACATTTATCGGTAGTAAACAGAAGCAGCTATAACGTTGAGGTAATATACTTGTAAATATATAAATAAAACGATACTAATTAAGTTGGCATTCCAGCCAATGGGTCAATTTAATGCAATGACCTACATTGCACAAAGGCCACATTTTTACACGCTCGCAATTTATATTTCCCGTTGCGGCATTGCATGCGCTTGCGTTCACCTGATGCGAGACAGTTTGATACGCACACGCCACCAGCACGGACGTACTCCGCGATAAATCACGACCCCCCCTCCGCTTTATGTAAATGTATCGGGGGGCCGCGTTACGGCCTATAAATAAATCCACCGCACAATGACGAATAGGGGACCGGCGCCCGAACTGACAGCCCTTGAACGAATGGGTCACCGACACCGTGATGGATGGACGGAGGTGGGGAAGAGTGGTGGCGGTGGGGGGAAAGTGACGGTGGACGGGGGAGCGCTCGTCCCTGCGCGCGTGCGGATGCGCGCGTTCAACGGCAGGGACAATAATACAGGAGAGGCTTGCGAATGGTGACACTGGGCAGGTGGCTGTGGTAGCAAAAGGTGGCGGAACGATGCTCACAACGACAAGTGGCGGAGCTTCCTTCGGGTGAATTCAACGCAGCAAACACAGTGGTGCCCTGTGCTGAATTAAGGCGTTAAGGCCCCGGTGCCTCCTGAGAGTAGACTGGCCAGCACAATGGAGGAGGATGGAGGAAATCAATTTCAGTTGTCATGGGATATCCATGAATGAAGCCCAGCATTCAGCGGTTTCTGCAGAGCAACGCAAGTTGCTGTGCAATAATCTGCTACCTGTTGCAAAGTCAATTCAAGAATATATTTTCTTTTGTCTTGACAATTGATGCAGGCTTCCGAATGTGTCGGTCATTGGATTTGTTTCACCATGCTTTACCATGCCTCTCAGTGTAGAATAATGAAGGGGTGTAAACATGTATTAGTTAGGATCTCATCTCATCTCATTGTCTGAAACCGCTTAGTCCTATACAGGGTCACGGTGAAGCCGGAGCCTATCCCGGCAGACACAGGGCGCAAGGCAAAGATATACCGACGATGGGACGCCAGTCCATCGCCGATTAGTTAGGATATCCATCACAAATTATATTACTTTTCGATGAAATCCATTTTTGGGTCAGGTCACGTAAAAAAATTATAAAATATTGTCGTTTAACCCTCCACCATCCGACACAGCCAATCCAAAAATGAATTTCATCAATAATATTGGTCACGAAAGCCTTCGAATTAAAGTGTATTACTTTTGACCAGGAATCAAACTCAGGTTACCAGGACATATGGCGAGTGGGCAGCTATTCCTCCATCCACCAACTCCACCTCCTTCAACTTAGCAGGTTCGATTCCCAGCTCGGGCGGCCTTTTCGTGTGGCATTTGCATGGTCTCCTCGTGTTCTAGTGGGTTTTCTCCAGGCACTTCAGTTTCCTTCCATCATCCAAACACATGCCGCTTCCCATCTTAACGGGAAACCTGACTAAATTTCCCTGCTATTAACTGGCACCTGATACTGGTTATAGCACTGCCTTGTACCCTGGGTCTGCCAGGAAAGGCTCCGGTTCATGGCAACCCTTTATAGGATTAAGGGGCTACTGACAATTAACGAATGAATGATTACGCGTCCGTGTGGGAGCGTGGGTCCATGCGGGAGAGCGTGGGTCGGCGCGGGAGTGCGCGAACACGCGCGCGGTCGCCACGCGGTCTCACCGAGCACTCATCGCGGGTCGTCTGCACGCAGCCCGAGCCGTTGCTGCGCACGCAGCAGCCGGTAAGCGCTTCCCGCGTTCTCTGCCGCGCCAGCGTCTCGCCGAGTGCCGCGTCGGGGCGCATGCACGGCACGAACTTCGCTCCCAGGTGCACGAGGACCTCCTGTTCGTCGCGGGATTGTTAAGTCGCGCGTTTCTGCACGTCGCTGTTTACTTTTTACGATTGCGGTTTCATTCGAAGCACGTGGCGTTGCTAATGCGAGCCTCTTTGCCCGTCGGTTTTGCGCGTCCAGAGCTTGCAAACTCACTGGGTGCTTTCTGCTGTAATAATAACAATAAAACATACATCCATCTACCCTGGTGTGCGCAGAGAGTGGCGGAGAATCGTCGGTGGTCCTTTTGTAAACCCACTGCTGGATGAGGGCCACCCCACGCTGCATGGACGTCGAGGTTATTTAATTATTTAATCACCACGCTGCTCGGTGTGGGTTGGTGGTGTAGGTGTTTAGCATGGATAAGGAACCACAGACGTATGGTAGAACAATCGATTTTGCAGCACCACGTGGCAAGTCCCAAGATCATCACATCTTTGATACTAAGCAGGTTGGAGCCTGGGTAATTCCTGGATGGGGGAATGGCTGGGAATAATAAATGTTCCATGTAGGACTTGGCAGTGAGCTGGCCAGAAGATTGCAGTAAAGCAACAAATAGATAGATGTTTATTATTACAGCAGAAAAATGCCCAGCTAGCTTGCATGCTCTTTATGGGATTCCCGCGACACAGCAAACACGCGAGTTGCAAAAAACATACATATATATAAATAACAACGTTAACCAAACAACATTTAAAAAACAACAAAAAAATTTTACGAACAGCATTGCACGTAATTAACCAAATAAATAAAAACAGTCTAACGTTGCAATGGGGGAATAAATATAGGTAGCATATTGTACATTGAGAGGGAACAAATGCAACATTAGCAACATTTCAAACACGAATCACTCTTTGCAATCACAGCCAGGCTATTATTCTATTTCTAATTGGGATTTAATGTTGCTCATTGAAAGTAGTGACTAGATTCAAGTTCAAGGCAATGTTGTTCCCAAAACGTGGGGCAGCTACCCAAAACACGTTTCCCCCTATCTTCATGTGAATCTAGGAGCAATGCATTCATTCCTTAATCATCTACAAGGAGCCTGAGTGGGCTTCCTGTAGGTCCTGCAGCTTCTGTTCACATGAAGCCAAACAACAATGAATAGAATTGGGAAAACATCCCAATGCAGAGTCAAGTGAACAAAGATACCCATTATGGATTAATGTCTCCAACAGTGACCCCTAGTGGTACCAGCACGCACTACCATTGCCCCACACCAGAAAGCCCTGGCTAGTGACCGTCAACATGGTGCTGCGTAATGACAGATTCCATAGAAATGCCCACATGTATGATATTACATACAAATTCTAGGTTTTGTCGACCCCCAGTGAATGAAGCCCTTCCGACACCTCGCTGGTAATGAGACGTTTGTTTACGAGCATAGCAATCAGACGACGGATAACTTTTCACGTAAAAAAAAAATAAACACAAGACTGGGAATGCAACTGCACTAAAGTGCACGCTCACCGAACTGGGTCCAATCCAAAAGTTTTGCCTCTGGTCGTATTTCACATTTTCGTAGGATCCTCTGCTCAAGCGAATCTAAATCACACACAATACAGCAGAACACGAGGTCTTCAAGGGCCACGTCAAGTGTCAGTCTCGGGCTGTCTAAACCTGACATGAGCAGTGTAAACCGGACTGTCCAATATATTGCTTTGTGCGGCAGATGAATTGAGCGGTCAATCAAGCCGGGGGTTTTTGCGGTTTGCGATGCGCACTTATACATCGGGCAGCAATCGACTTGGCAGCAGAGTCAGAGGTTGATGCTGATTTCATCCTCATTGGGGCTGTAGCGAGACATAATTTAGTCCAATTGTGTTGATTCTCAAGCTGATACACGGAGTGAATCGTGCACACGTAGGAATTAACTTGCTTTGATATTTGTGCACATTGTATATGGTATGTGCAGTGGCGTGGAGTGAGATGGGAGGAGAGAGATATGCAGGGGCAAGTCCATGGAGGATTTTGATGACATTGAATATGATCTTGAAAATGATCTGAGATTCTATTGGGAGCCGGTAAATAAGATGCAGTATTGAAGGTCAAGCTTCACCATGGGAAATCAAAATAATCAAATTTGCAAGAGTGACCTGGCACATAATTCTGCCAAAAGGGGATGATGACTTTCGTGCATAATTCCAATTCAGCAATAGCATTAAGAGGTGACGTGGTCTGACTTATGTATAAGAATAAAACTGTGTAACTGGAGTGAATAGATAATGTCCACAGCATTGTTCAAAGCGTCGGAGCTGCTCTCAGTCATGTTTGTGTGGTGGCAGCGCTCATGATGTTGGTCACCATCTTGTGTGCTGTGTCAGCCTTCACAGGTGCTTGCAACAGCACTTGCCCTAAAAGCCTGCTAAGGCTATATGGGGGATCTTTGTCTTTGGCTGGCACTCACATAGGCATTGGTCTGCAGCTGTGTGAAGCCAATGGGAGCGAGGCTGTAGATGGTGACGGTGAGCACGGTGATGAGCACGTGCACAAACGTGACCCAGTAGGTGAAGTATGCCCTGTAATGAATGCACAGCAGCACGATGGTTAGCGGATACGCGACGACAGTGGCACAGCGTGGCCCATGCCCTCGGTGGCAACGCGGCCGAGTGGCACGTTGCTGCCGAGTGGCATGTGCGAGGACAAAACGTGACCTAATTACCAGTGGAACTAGCTGTAGGCACTAGTTTGCTGCAGACACGAGTTTGCTTGCAAACACTAGCAAGCTGTAGACACGCGCCAGCTGTAGACACAAGCTTGCTATTGACGCGAATTAGTCACAGACATGAGCTAGATATAGAAACGAAATGAGCTGTCATCCATACAATTCTGTCTCTTAATCTGAAGGTTCCACTAAACTGACTTCACAAGTAAAGCATTAATAGAGCAGATTTCTGTTTTTAATGGCCAACTCAATTATAAGTATGTGTGTGTGTTGTATACAGTGAGTTCATGTGACCATTGCAGGCACTCGCGGCGACGTTCAAAAACAAATCAATGTCTGTTCAATCTGATCGTGACCCTGAATCACGACAATTGAGCAACACGTGTCCCGGTGGCTCGTGAATCGATGAACTGTTGCACCTAAAATTCCGTGTAAGAGGCTTCGGTAATGCATTCGATCCTTCGAGTTCGGATGGGCGGCGCGGTGGCCCAGTGGTTAGCGCTGACGCCTCACAGCAAGAAGGTCCCGGGTTCGAATCTCTCGG
>JAZEWT010000005.1:22924818-22936779 GCA_036362905.1 Mordacia mordax
CTGCCTTTCGCCCTGTGTTTCCGGGATAGGCTCCGGCTCACCGTGACCCTATATAGGATTAAGCGGTTTCAGATAAGGAGATGAGATGAGAGTTCGGATGTGTTTCGTGGTCTCTGTACGATGACGCTTTGCCGTCACTGCAGCGTCACACTGCATGTGAATGCTGGGCGGGAGCGCTGCCCCCGTTATGCACAACCTGCCCAGGAGGTGGCAACGAAAATACAGAATACAGCAAGGCTGCCTGCACGTATCGTTTATAACGCAACAAGTGCTCTGTCATATGCATGACCCTAATCCTTAAATAGTTCTAAGAAACGCAAGCCTTCCCAATCCCATGACTCTATGATCTGAGGCACGCGGTCTAATAATTTATTGTACGCAGATTATGGTCTCATCTCATCTCATTGTCAGAAACCGCTTAGTCCTGTACAGGGTCGCGGTGAGTCGGAGCCCATCCCGGCAGACACAGGGTGCAAGGTAGGGTATTACCCTTGATGGGACGCCAGTCCATCACCGGACACTGCGGACAATTTAGTCTGCAAGCCAATTAACCCATGCAGCAGCATGTTTTTGGACTGTGGGACGAAACAGGAGTGCCCGGCGAAATCCCACGCGGACACGGGGAGAACACGCAAACTTCACAAAAAAAAGCACCCGAGCCGAGATTCGAACCCGGGTCCTTCTTGCTGTGAGGCGACAGCGCTACCCACTTGGTCACCGTGCCGCCCCCACAGATTATGTTGATTCGTGGATTTCCACTTAAATATTTGTGGTTGAGTGGCGGTGCAGTGCGATGGTGGCACAAGGATTAACGAACTGCATCATGACTTCGAATGCCAGCAACGGTTGCAACGTTGACGATTATAATGATGCTTATGATGGAGGTAGTGACTGCAGTGACGACGACGATGAGGTTGTTGATGACGACGCTGCTCCCCGCACCTGTGATCCCCAAAGTCCTCCGCTTCGCGGTGGCGCTCTTCGTGCTCCCGGCTGGAGAAGCTGCCGCTGCGCCGTACGCCCGCGTGCCCGGCGATGCGGCCCAGCAGCCCCGTGCCGTAGCCGTACCCGCCCTGCGCGTCGCCGCGCCCGCCTCTCGGCCGCTGGTCTTGCAGCACCAGTGAGCGCACGACGGGCGTGATGCGCTGGCCCCGGGGACGCCCCACGCTCACGACCTCCTGCCGCAGCGGCACCTTGGGCTGCACGGGGGTCCCCCCGCCGCCGCTGCCGCCGCCGCTGCCGCTGCCGCCACCGCCGCCGCCGCCGCCGCCGCCGCCGCCGCCACCGCCCCCCTCCAGGCTCTCACGTTGCTTTCGCCAGCCCCGCTCGGTGGGACTGTGCGGGGGGGGGGGGGGGGGAGAGACGAGAGGAGCGGCTCACAGGTGGTTGCGAGTGGCTCGCTGGGCAGGGACGCTGAGACGGCACCGATAACATCCTTCGTTCAAATACGGAGACACCGGAGGCAATGCTGGGATCTCTCAGAGTTTACGTTCTCAGGCTGGTCACCAACGACGCAATACTAATATTCTTTGTCAGCTTGGCTTTTCAGTTAATTTGGATGAATTTCTGCTCTGCGAGTACACATTTGTGAGATTTAATTGTGACGAACCCTCTGTTGCACAGAATATCAACAGAACTTTTGAAGTCGTGACCGCAAAGTTTTTCAGTTATAATATCTTCCAGCGTCAATCTCCTCACAAAGGGTGATGCACTGCTGGCTGCTGACTATCGTATATCCCCTTAAATTATTGCTCAGGAACCACGGCATGCAGAGTCGCTAGATGAGGAGGGGGATCGATCTGCATGATAGAGCTTAAGTGATCTAGCTGCATTTTGGCGGCAAGCGCTCCGGAAGAAGAGAACTCGGACAGAGCTGCACTTACGTACAGTGACTTAATGCACAGCATGTACAGTGAAGCAGGTAACTCGAAGCTGGACAGCCAAAGCGATTCAATGAACAAGTGAGCATTCATCTCCACTGATCGTACGGGACCTACGTCAATAGCTATTCGGTATTTCTAAGGTGAAGATTAGTCTCTCCGCAGGACAGCCGCCGTTAAACTGGCTGTTTGCGCTAAATTCGTTCAACCAAGCTGAAATAACAAATCCTAAAGTGACAATGCAACACTTTGTAGGATTGCTACCACACACAGAGAGCAGCTTTCAGTGAATTTAAAATAATAATAATAATAAATAAGCAAAACATGCAAGTGTCTCGTTTTTTCACCACTAAACAAAAAATAACTGCCAAATGCGTTCTGGAAAAATGTTCTTCAGAAATGATCAACTTTGACGCCGATCAACACTGCTCACACTCGTGTAGCAGTCCACACCCTGCTGACGAGTCTCAAAATGTTTGAAACTATTCCAGGGTGTGCCTGCTTTAAAAAAAAAGAACTTCAACTGAATAGTGTTCCAAACGGCGTCATGACCCAAGTGTGAAACATAAATTCCATGTGACATTATTTTTTAAACCGTGCTTTCAACGCCAAGCCATGAGACAAATAATCTGTCTGGATTTGTTTGTGCAACAGTGCAGCTCACTGTGCTAGACAGCGGCAGACGGAAGTGAATGTCACAGAGCTACCTCTGTGATCCTGTCACTTGACCTCTGCCTTGCATAGCAGGGGGCAGCACTTGCCCACCTATCCCACTGAGAGTAATGTTTGTCTCAGGACAATGTAGGTGACAATTTTAATTCTCATCTCATCTCATTGTCTGAAACCGCTTAGTCCTATACAGGGTCACGGTAAAGCCGGAGCCTATCCCGGCAGATACAGGGCGCAAGGCAAGGATATACCGACGATGGGACGCCAGTCAATCGCCGCAATTTCAATTCTTAAAGCTGAAATTTGGCAAATTGAATTATTGGACTTCTATGTATTTTTATTCTCTGGCAATGGCACAGACGTTTGTATGTTTCAATAAATATATCATTACATTGCTCACAGTCTTCCAAGGTTGCATATTTTACATCAGTTTCACCGACTCATTCATGTACAATTATTTGCAGAATTGGGGCGGTGATGTTGTAGAAAGTGTCATTGAAAACTGATAAGTCATGAGTACACGTGGCATTCAAATGCCTAATCATCTAGCCCACAAGACAGTTCTTCCCCCACTCTTCTGTAAAGATGAGAATGCTTCACTTTCCGATTCGAATTTCCCACTTGCACGCACCGCTTAACGCTGGTCAAAGTGTACAACTGTGCGTGATCAAACGGCATGCCACAATCTGCTCATTGCAATACAGAATGTGGTGTCGGCAGCGATCGCTTTACCCCTGGCTTATATCATCGCAGGGCACGGCTCCGTCGCTTTGAACCACAGCGCGCGGCGCGTGTCACCGCATGGCACGGCCGTGGGTTAAGAGCGAGCGCGCGCTTACAGCATGTGACGGGTGCTCTCGAGCTGCGCGGGGTCCAGAGCCGACCCCGTCAGTGCTGACCCACGGTCCACCGAGTAGTCCACGTCGCGCCCGCCCTTGGGTTCCCCCGCGTACGAGAAGTCCTCCAGAAAGACACGCGTGTGCTCCTGCGCACGCGCCGCGGCCAGCCACACCAACCCAAACCGTCGCAACCCGTGGCGCGTCCATTCGGTGCAACGCCACGCTGGGCCATGCAACACGGCCCCTACCTAACATGGACTTGCCATACAACACAGCGCACCGTGTCTGATCGCTCACCACCTAACAATATAAATGTGCACCATCACGGTTAGTCAATGGGAAAGTCACGTCTGTTGGGGGTAAAGTACGGGTACTACTACCAACTCTTGCTAGATGTCTGACCAGTGGCAGAGGTGGTCAAAATATCCCTTCAAGGTGTTTTAAAGAGCTCCCTCTATTGAAAGCATTTCTGCTTTGCAATTCTGTGAAGAAACATCTGTCCGGCCACACCATTACCATTTACAATCGTAATTTCAGGAAATCCGTACGGAGATCCGTAACCGAGCACGAATCTGAGACTCACCACGTTGAAGAATGCCGTGTCCAGGTCGTCGATACAGCTCAGATACTCGTCCTCCTGAAATATGGAGGGCGCGAAGCTCCTGCGGTTGGGGTTAGGCTTGGAGAGCTTGCCGTCCCACTCCGCGTGGCCCTGCAGGACAGCGTGGGGCATTCCATTACCACTGTGAGCTCGCACACACGCACCATCAATGGGCACAATAAAAACTACGGCTCCTGGTCAATCCCCTGCTGAAAGAAGGCCTGCCTCCCGCATGCTGTGCTTGTTATGGAGGCTGTTTGACCATACTTCCCCAAGCTGGTCGGTGCGAGTTCAGAAGAGGTGGTCCACCATTTAACCCCAGAGTGTAAGAGGCTGAGCCCCCTCCTCCCCGTATAAAATCTAAAGTCAAGTCAAAACGTGTTGGTAGAGCCTTTTTTCATGAAAACCACAGCATAATGCACGATGGACATATGTAGATGGTATCACTACTCAGTCTGTTAAGCATTAAGCATTTGTTTAAAGTTTATTTAACACTGCCCGCGCTCCCCTGAGATATTGTTCGCTCTCTATTTAACAAGTTCATGCTACAGGACTGCTGTGATTGATGTTTTTCCTCTGGATTTTGTGGCCTTGGCCATAGGAATGTGGAATCTTCACTTTTTTTTTTTAAATATCGGCATAGAAAAGCAATGCCCAATAATCGTTTTGAGCAGAAGAGCTACTCAATTGCATTGTAAAAAATACCCCATAACCAATTTATCTTAAAACTCCAAAAGCACCCCCACAAATAAAATGAGATGCTCCAATGTAGCCAAAATTGACAACATATGTGCACAGCCTCGTAAGTGCTGATTAGAGGAGTTTTACAACTCCAGTGGTATTTGGAAGCTAACCTCATGTTCATGATTGGCTGAGGCGTCCCATTAACTGAAGGGGGTAGCTTTAAACAAACAGATGTTTTGTAATTACGTCCCACGATGGGGCAGAGATTTATTTTCAGACAGTGTACGGTAGGCAACATTTTTTCCCACATAATTTTCCCTTCTTTTTTTTTGTTCGACAAAATCATATTCCCACAGTGGGTGGGGGAATGTCCCTTTATAAGAAACAGATCTTGACCTCTCGGAAACAAACTGGAACAAAGCCAGCTAGGAACTCCAGCCCGCAGTTATCTGTCCACCGTGTAAGCAGTGCTACTCCTACATTTAACTGGGATGACTTCAGAACTAGACATGACATCATGCAGCCGCAAAGGCTGGCATCCAGGACTTAATCTCAAAATATTTTCCAAGTCACTTGTAGACTACATCAAGTGGCACATGGTGAATGGCCACAATGATAGTGTATTAACACCCACTCATTGGCTGAAAACATCTTAATGCACGGAGGTCTGCAGAGCTTTGGATGACCGTTGACAACGGTTCACTGTCTGAAAAAACTCTTCAGTTAATTTGTGAGTCTGCAGCAATTGTGAAATGCTCTTTGTATGAACAACGCTATGCTGTACAAAAGACATTTTTAGAATGAAGAAAAACGCAATTTAAATAAAGGTATTATGGCATCAATCCATTCGAATAAAATACCAAAATAATCTGCCAAAGAATTCTAAGCATTATCCTCTTATTCTGCATTCTAGTGATTACAGAGGTGCTTGAATTGGTTTAGCAGACAGGGTAAAGCCACTGAGCTCACTTCCAAACGAGCAGCTAAATACCATCAGACCCGATGCAAAGTGGAGCCAAATATCATCTCATTGTCTGAAACCGCTTAGTCCTATACAGGGTCACGGTGAGCCGGAGCCTATCCCGGCAGACACAGGGCGCAAGGCAAGGATATACCGACGATGGGACGCCAGTCCATCGCCGGGAGCCAAATATCACTTTCCTGAATACCCTTTTCCCTTCCACACACTTTCACCTGGGTTGATTCCAGAACCAGTTGTGTCTCCATTATGGGGTTAACGCACACAGAGAATATGATCAGTGCCGTCGCCTGCCTGTGCTCAGCGTTGGGCAGATGTTCGAGTCAGATTGATACCGATGCAAAATTACAAACGGTTACATATTTTAACTCGTGATGGCCTACGTCTACTTTTGGCCTGCATTAGGCACTGTTAAAAACAAAGCGTGTTTTCAAGATCACTTCGTGCCCCCCTTCCCCAGTTGGCGAAGGATTGGGAGGATGCACGGAGGGTAGTTCCGCCCTGACCGGCATGGTGATGTATGGTCAAATAAAACTCCAACACTGGTGCGGCTTCACAATCAACGCCGTTCACGCTCACACAGAGATACCGCGAGCTGACGCCTCAAGCGATTCCATGCCGGGGCTGAGCCCACAAGGGCCTTCACGACAATGAAAACAATCGCGCTCTTGTGCTTCACGTGTGAAGGAACCGAATCTCTTCGCCTGCGTTTGTAGCGCGCACGCATGCGAGTGGGTGAGGAATCGCGCGCGAAAACGGGCGAGGGATGTGCGCGCAGGAGGCCTTGGGGAGTCACGGGGGAACTGGCAACTCACAGGTGCATGAGCAACATTGAGGCGGTGGTTACGACAAATCTATTTTGAAGCCTCACCGATCCCCATTCCCAGCATCAGGTGAGAGTTTTCGACGTCTCATCTCATCTCATTATCTGAAACCGCTTAATCCTATATAGGGTCACGGTGAAGCCGGAGCCTATCCCGGAAACATAGGGCGTAAGGCAAGAATACACCCGACGACGGGACGCCGGTCCATCGCCGGGCATTGCGGGACAATTTTAGTCTGCGAGCCAATCAACCTATCCAGGAGCATGCTTTTGGACGTCGATTTTCCTTGTTCAGGGAACACAGATTGCGTCGGTGCATTGTAGGCGCGCTGCGTATTTGGGAAACCACTGAGAGTTTCAGAGATCAAATCCGTCGCACAGCATCGATCCTCCAGCTCACGACACGGGCATCGCGCCATGCGTGGACAAGTGCGCGACTTTCATTCGTGGAACTTGTACGCAATCTCTTCCATTCATGCCTGCAGCCACTACAGGTGCGATCATTGACTGGGCCAAAGCGCATGATCGTTAATGCTTATACTGAATTAATCTTTGTGAGCTCATCACAAGTCATCAAGAAATTGTCAGAGGAGAGCTGAATCGCTCCACACCAAAATAAATGTTATAATAATTTCATCAGATGCTCCATATAACGCCAGATGGAAAATCCCATCAATCAAGTGAGACTGGTACTTGCCAAGTAAACTGCCCAATCGATGATCGGTTGGCTTTAGCGATGCCTCGACCACAGAATGTGCGGACGCTTCCGTTTCGACTCAAGGGAGGCGCAGTGGTCCGTTTGATGACGATCTGAGCTAAAAATCAAAAACTAAACACAGCTGCTGCTCCACTGGTACAAGAATGCCGGAACCTTGTGGGTGTAAGTAAACAAACATTTCAAATGAGATTCGCTTTCCCAAGCTGTTTTTTTTATCGGGATAGCCATGTCGAGCGCTCCTCCCCCCCCGACTCTCTCTCCCTCGACACTGCTATCCTGAATGTACGAGCTTTGGAAAACAATTATCATGCATCGAACCGTGAAAATCCTGGACGATCTACCAAAAGAGAGTCACCATTATCTCATCTCATCTCATTATCTGAAACCGCTTAATCCTATATAGGGTCACGGTGAGCCGGAGCCTATCCCGGAAACACAGGGCGTAAGGCAGGAATACACCCGACGACGGGACGCCAGTCCATCACCGGGCATTGCGGGACAATTTTAGTCTGCGAGCCAATCAACCTATCCTTTTGGACTGTGGGAGGAAACCGGAGTACCCGGCGAAAACCCACGCGGACACGGGGAGAGCATGCAAACTCCACACAGAAAGGCACCCGAGCCGAGAGATTCGAACCCGGGACCTTCTTGCTGTGAGGCGTCAGCGCTAACCACTGGGCCACCGCGCCGCCCGGGTCACCATTATGATAACGATTATTAAGCGGTACAATTAAGCTTGGCGGATATCGCTCGGCGGCGCCGCGGATTCGTTAACTCGCCCCGACCGCAAACGAACCCGGAGGAGAGCGGCGGCCGTTTTGAGGCTGAGTTTCGGTGCGGAGTCGTGGGCCCTGCCCGGCGCGACCCCGCGCCCGCTGAACCCGGAGCGGTAGCTGCCCATCGACGCGAGCGAGATGGCGCCGGGGCTCACGGGCGTCGGCGGCACGCTCACGCTGTCCATGTCGTCCGCCACGCGGAAGGCCCGCCCCCGGGCCAGAGGGTCGTAGACCTGCGACGCCGCCGCCACAGCAGACGACGAAACTCACATCGTGGAACAAACACAAGCGGAACCCCGTGTCGTGCCTCAACGTGTAAATAAAATGCACTTTAAGTCGCTGGCTTCCCGGACCAAAAACGGTCGTGAGCTTCGACGTCGTAAAGTTTACTCGAGCACGAGGTGACGAGGCGGGGGACACGGAGGTCAGGAGGTCGGGGGTCGAATGGTTGGTGGCTCTGGGTGGTCTTTTCCTCCTGTTACGCCCCCGAGCAGGTCTAGGAAGATCACTGACGGGGGCGGCATTGTAACGGAGCTAGCGCGTCGGAGGTTATGACCTGATTAACGAGACACAGGCACACGTTATTGACCCCCCGGGCCCTCGAGCCGGCACAATGTGAACAGGACCCGACAGTAATGGGACAGGGTTCAGTTTGTTAGCGAGGACACACGTGGCTAATGGTCAAGGGCTGTAAAAGGGTGTAAATTTCAAGCTCGTTCACTCACACATCGGTCAGCTGGCTCCCTTTAATTAAAGGCGAAAACAAAGAGTTAGTTTGCAAACGTTAGACTCTGTTGGTTTAAAAGGGTTATCCACTATTAAATATAAACATATATATCTTTGTGAGCTTTTCATTTTTGTGTAAACCTTTATGTTACCTTTAAATAGTTTCGACAATGCCAAATAACGAGGCTTATTATTATTTATCTAAAGATTATCAGGCTAGTAAGTCATGCTTCGTACAATGCACGTTCCCCGTAGTTTTCCAGCGCTGATCGATAATTGTATTATGATTGCTTCGAAAAGCTGCTCTCTCGTATTATTTGTGGACTGCACTGCCATTTACAGTAACAATGCAGCAACGTGTGCCCTCTAGCAAGCATCTGAGGATACAACTGAAGCAGCACAGAGCCTTTAACGGGTAAGAAAAATGTGAACAAGCAGAGCAGGAACCCCACCTATTTGGCTCTTTTACAGAAGCTGTGCCTTTTCTTGCTCATCTGATAATTAAATTCCATAGCGGGCAACGGACGGGTGCTAAGCGAGAGAAAAAACTGCAACCAAAACCTGTTTTTCTAAACGTCAGCAAGATAAAAAAAATAGTTTCTTTATTGAAGCGAGTTCAGCTGTTGTCTTAACACTGTGCAAGCTTCTGTGACACAAGCCCTTACTGCAGGCAAAGACCAATGGGCATTCATCATCAAATGTCATCAGGGCTAAAATTAAGACTGCTTTGTTGATGAAAAAGGCTCGCAACAATGGTCTATTGAAAGTGTTGAATGCTGTAATAAATAGTTGTTTTAATGTCACGTTTTCATCTGAAAGGGCTGTTTGTGTGCATCTCACTGATCTCCAGAAGAGATCTGGACTTTGACACAAGCGCTGAATTGATGGTGGCGGTCGTGGCACAATAAATCATTACCAAGGCTGGTGATGATGCAGTGGTGACGATTTGTTTTCGTGTTGAACTTTCGTAAAGGTTTGGGTTTGGCCCCTGCACGTGTGGCAGCCGTTGTTTTGTTTTAGCTACTACCCTGCGCTAAAACCAACAAGAGGAGTGGCGCTAGCAGCAGACATGCACAACGTACGGCATACCAGCCAAACCCGGTCCCGACTGCAAATTCTCAAAATCAGCACGTTGCCATTCACGAACCACGAAAACTGAGATCACTATATCATCCACAGCGGATTATATTACAGTGCTTGTGAAACTACACAACGCACTGAGGTCATCAAGTGGTAATCCTACAATAGGGAGTATTATAACAATAATAATTATGTAATGAGACACTGGCCCTCAAGCTAAGCGCATCACCAAAATGATTGCTTTGACAAAGGGTCATGAACCCCTGGGGTGAGTGTTGTCATCAGCGCTGGAGAGCAACATGTTGCAAGTGGTGAATTACTATAATCACAGCAACCGGGCCCAGAACTGGTGGCAATTACGCTGTTTGCATGAGTAGAGTACTCTTACTTCCTTTAGCTCGCATTTGCAGGTTGATTACCTTCATGAACATTCTTATTTCAATTAAACGGATTGTAATTGAGCAACACAAGAAATGTGAAAGATCGTTGCATCATCAAGCTCGTGTTATTATGAAGGCAGCCACACCTAACTGTACCTGCCCAGACATGCAATACATTGGTGTGTAAAGAAAACTACACAAGAATTGACGTTTAGAGGCTATAGTCGCTGATGTTTATTGACATCAGGCCATAGGATGCAGTTACCGCACTAAAATACACTTTAGGCAGGGCACCGCACTAAAGCACACTACACTTTACACTATAAATCTATTAATCACCGTAACGGATGCTTTAAATAAGGTTAATTTAACATCATTAGAAACAATCACAAATTCCGATTTCACTCAATTAAACATCATCTACAGCATCGCGTTACATCACAGAAGTTCTAAAACTTATGGTAATATGTAGTTAGAGACTGATGACTTTTCAAAAGTAATGCTCGTTAGGGTCAGGGTTAGACGAAGGAACAGGATGTTAGAAATAATGGTCTCGCTTTCTGCAGCACAGTAGCAGTTTGAGGTTTTTTGAATGCGGTAACTTATGTGCTATTGTATGCAATTCATTGCTTTAATTTATATAATACATTTGAGTTGCAATGTAAAAAAGGACAAATTACTTTCTTTTAAATTAATGCATCGCTGCCACCTTGCCATGATACCCTTGTAAACGACAATTAAATCTCAGGGTTTCATTTCTTCTCAACGCCTAAAACATTTTATATTAAGGGGTCAAAGTTTGCAGAAGCAGGAGACATGACGATGAACCAACGCACTATGTGGGCAGAACTGCTTGTTACAGTGAGTGGGTGTGGCTTGGCCAAGCAAGGGCCATGTTGCCAGTTCTCTGTGTCTTGGTTGAGCCTCCCAGAAAATGTAGTAGCTTTACCAGTGTGGCCTAGGTCTATTGGTAGGTCGCGACCCATCAGTGGGGCTGCGAGCGCCACCCTGCTGATCCATTGGGACCAAATCCTTGTGGGCCAAATTGGCCTTAGGGTGTAAAAGGTTGAGAATCCCTTGGCCTGGACTGCTCACCAGTACCTTCTGCATGCCAACGAAGAAGGGCGGTGGTGTCTCAGCGCTGGCCAGCGAGATGGAGTCGTGGTTGTGTAGGTCCATCTCCTTACGGAACTGTGGCTTGAGCTTGCCCAGCCGCCGGTCGCAGTGGCGCAAGCCTCGGCGCTGCCACTGCTGCCACACCTCACTCTCCTGCGCCAGGCCGAACCACTCCGCCAGGCCGCTACGCACAGAGGCAGCGTGTGTCAGCAAGCAGAGCGTGGGAATGGGCTGCTCTCTCTCTTACCGCAACACTAAAGCTTGTCTAGGACCGGTTGAAGAGCTCCGTTTTGGCAGAGTTATTGGAAAGAATCGTTCATAGTTTGTTCCACTAATAAACAGGTTCCTTCATGGCAACTCAAACAATTTCATACACATTATCAGTACTTGGAATGGAACTGTGATAAAACACTCCAAATATATTTGGTTTAAGTGAAAATTTCACAATGAATTTTATACAGCCTTATAGTCGAGTCATAATATATGCATAGTTCTATACTAATATTAACCAGGTGATTTGTATCATTATGCTCAGGCCAACAGGTACCACACTCTTGTGGTATTGATTGGCATATGCAAATGTGAAGACATTTACTTCTTTGCATGCATCCAATCAGATTATATATTCACTCTGCTACCATGTCACAGGATGAATGTTACACCAAGCACTGTCCCATAAAAGTGGATCAC
>JAZEWT010000005.1:22937211-22949059 GCA_036362905.1 Mordacia mordax
TTAAGTGTTGGCAACTGAAACATGGATTCCAACCAAGGCCCTTAGAGGTGCCAGCTCAGTCCAAACCCATAAATATTCAAAAACTTGATATGGTGCACTGAACAGCACTACCTGGGCATGTATCTTGTGCGTGCTGGAGTGACTAATGGAGTTTAAGAGCGTGAATCGCTTTTAACGTAACGCCTATTGAACACCCTTGGAGTGACACCTGGAGTGTGAAATCGCTCAAGTCCTGTGAAAGGGGTTGGGGCTGTGCAGGACCACACAGCTGGTCCTGCTAGGCTCGCCGCAACGGCCTGATGCACCGCGATAGCGAGTGCGTAAACGCACCGCGTGACTCAATAACGCAGCACGGTGTTGTGCATGGCCTTATGTTAAGCAGGTGATTAAGTCAATAACCGTATACTACAAAGAAATCACCCACAATACGGTTGGATCTTAACAGACCCCAGGTAGAGCTCGGGTGAGCGACCACGGTGAAGTAAAACACTGGGGCTGTAGGCTATTGAGGGACTGTGTTGTTACCAGAGTGCAAATGCAGCCAAATTCATAGTTAGTTGTACTGTACTATGCTCAAACGTCTCTGCTCCCTGCCTTCACTTTAAGTGAACTCAGAGAGAGAGATCTACATGTCAAATAAGTTGCTGTGACACTGTCGAAGAGGTTAGCTTACTGGGCTGTGAAATTAGTAACCCAAGTTCGATTCTCGATTAATATTCTATTTGATATACGGTCAAGTAACCCCCAGCACCTGCACAACATACGGGAGGCCCTCATCCAGCAGTGGACTGGCAAATGGCCAGTACGTGTGCTATTAATTGTATAGCGATGGTGCAAGCTTTACTTTTGCAAAAATGTATTATTTAACATTTAGCTGATGTCCTTATGCAGGGCGACTTACATTAACATGTTCAAACATTCGCATGCCACAAACATCCTGATACACCACAAATCGGCAATAAATCACCGGAGCAGCAAAAAATAAATACTGCTTGTTGCTTGCTTGTGATAGTGGTCATATCTATAGATGTTTGTTAAAAGAGTGCTTTTAAACGTTTTCAGAATGTTATTCGTGAATTTGTGGACATAATTTCTATGATTACATTTCTTATTATTTTTATTCTATGATTTCTATTCGGCGCAGATGTCCATGAGGCACATATAACTTTGTTGTTAATCTTTAATTCGAAGGCTTTCGTGACCAATGTTATCAACGTTATCCATTTTCGTCGTATTTCATTGTAAATGTTGTGGGTTTGCTCTCCA
Organism: Mordacia mordax; assembly: GCA_036362905.1. Classification (NCBI taxonomy): domain Eukaryota; kingdom Metazoa; phylum Chordata; class Hyperoartia; order Petromyzontiformes; family Petromyzontidae; genus Mordacia; species Mordacia mordax. The sequence goes on from JAZEWT010000005.1 coordinate 22,938,478, forward strand.
ATGCAACGGTGCGCTGAGCTATTGAAGATTTGGCATGTTCTGTTCACGTGACAAACTTTACTTATTGACTTAGTCGGGTGGTTGAAGGTTTACGACACAATGCTTGTGTGTTGTTTATATAAAATGTGCACCAACCAACACGTGCAACGTGAATAGTTTTGCGAAGCGTCGAGGCTTAACGTAAGGCCCCAGCAAGGCCCCGCTTCATTTCAAGTTGCTGCAAAGGATCCAGGAGGAATGCAAATAATTGCCAAAGCAATGTCAATTCCACACTCAGTAAATGAATTAGTTTCATTTTACTGGGACCACATGCTGTCCAATCCTGGGCCGCACCATTTCGCGTTAGATTTTGTAAAACTAGCCAAGCAAAGTTAATGCAGCACGTCGGTTTACATTCACGCCACATCCAAAATACACATGGCCCATGAAGGATCGAAGGATTCCAAAGCCAATTAAAAATACTTTGCAATCCACATTTTAATTACCCTAAAGTCAGTGAAGGGACCGTTCACATTCTTATGACAGGGCCACATGCTCTTTCGAATGATCACGCTTGCTTTTTATAGACCCCGGTGGGATGTGAACCCGAGCTGATTTGAAACCTGTGTTTTTTTTTCTTCACAATTCACTTTTTCCCACAATTGCACTACAAATTGTGCAATTGGCATCATGTCGTGCACAAAAAATATACGTGGACATTCTGCCACTGGAAGTGCATTGCTATATTTTACATAGAAGTCCTGAGAGATAACCTCACAGAGCTCTTTGCAAACATTCTTCTTTATCCACTCAGCGCAAACATATTAATATCCTGCAAAGAGTGTTCATTGCAAGTCGGATCGATTCTTCTCATTCTTAAAACTGCAATGAGCTGAATTAAGTAAAAACACGATTTCATATGACAACTATGCTTTTATGCAGTCAATCGTGAAGCGGCTGAGACCATCAACCATCTCAACTTGAAAATCAGTTTCATCGTGGGTGGGCGCTCAGATGCAACCTTGGGTCATCACCGATGCCAGCTCAGGTCAGTGACCCCTGAGCCACCCTGCCACACCAACACTGAGAGTCGAGTGCTCTACCGCATGGCCAGATTATGAACACAGTGGAGCGTTTATTTAAATGGGTACCTCTTGATTCTTTGGCCGATGGAAGGTGGCCTCTGGTAGTATGGATGCGGAAACTCGTACAAGCCAGGAAAGATCTTGCTCGGAGCCAGAGGTAATCCGGGGCTCTGCCCGTACCCAAGACGATTCAAGTGCTGTGAAAGGAATAGTAAGACGAACAACAACATACTTATAACCGTGCGATTTTTTTCACAGACATTTTCCAGGCAAGTGATGACCTGGCTGCGTTTGGGATTCATGAAAGAAATATTGACGTTAACCGGGTTAAGGAAGTATTTTTTGTAAGGGACGTTACAAAATGCCTGCACGCCCCCACATTACTCTGGCCTGAAACGTCCTGAAATCCCTCTGCAAAAATGCACTTTTACAGATAAAAAGAGGACAATTTTTATCTCAACATTCTGCTTAACAAAACCAAAGGCTCATTGCACAGTAATACAGTAATGAATGGATGATGGATAGAAGACGTATACGCACCACATCGAAATCTCATAATTAGATTTGTTAAAATTGCAGCACTGTATTATAGATCATCAAACCATGTTGCTAGAGGCCATATAAATGTTGGCTCTAAGTTGTAGCACTTATCGTGATGGAATGCACACATGTGGCACAAACATTGCCAAAAAGAGCAGAAGAGAACACTGTTTCTATCTGCAACGCCAAATCCATTATCAACAGAGCAAAGCTCATCACCGCTTCACAATACCACACTGGAGGGCTGGGCGAGTGCTCTTTTGTGGCATTTCGTCAATGTGCCCCCGCACAAAAACCATTTCGAAGTGTCTGGGAAATGCTACCTGAATGCAAATGATTTTAACAGGAATGACAATACGTGGACCTCGTGACAGTAGCGGTGTCTAATAAAAAAATAAAAACTTTGAAATGCGACGTTTAAGCGGCGGTTGGTGACACTAGCTATTGGTGATGGTCTCGAAGATTATGGTCAAGCAGCCTCCATGACAGAAACGCTCTCGGGAAAGCCTTCATCCAGAGATAATCAAGACCTGTAAAGTAATACGCGTCAAATGTACTAAATATTTGGAGGTGTCTGTCAGAGGGAAAGAACCGTAAAACTTAGCTGCATAACAACGTGCGAAGACGGTATGCTCACAAACAGCGGGAAGGAACAACTTCATGCCTTGCAAGCGTGTCGTGAGATCACCGTGTTGATGAACAATACGCCCAGCCTTATCCAGACCACCAGCTCAAAAGAGCTGAATGGCTGTCCACGTTATTGTTTAGACGATGACGCCAAAAAGCGCTGAAGATGTGGTCATCCCATCACCTCGCGGTGTGCGTTGATTTAGTGATGTTATTACCGCTGTCATTATTTTGAAAGACTATTTTGGGAAGTTACTGAATTTTTAAGTTACATGATTTTCCAGAGTCATCATTGGTCATGGTCAATCCGCTGTTGGATCGAGGCAGCTTGAAGCCACCATCACCTCCCACGATGTGCACATGGCCTGATTTCCATCACTCCATCTCCTCGGTGGATGTGCCCCCAAATGCATTCCAATGCGTCATCTTCCTCGACCACTGGCCATCATGCCTTCGAAGAAAGGCATTCTGCCTAAACTCACTTAACTGCCATTAACTATCCTTAAGCGGAATTATATGGTTTCAAACAAAATGTGGGTGGCACGGTGGCCCAGTGGGTAGCGCTGTCGCCTTACTGCAAGAAGGTCCCGGGTTCGAATCTCGGCTCGGGTGCCTTTCTGTGTGGAGTTTGCAAGTTCTCTCCCCGTGTCCGCGTGGGTTTTCACCGGGCACTCCAGTTTTCTCTCACAGTCCAAAAACATGCTGCTGCATAGGTTAATTGGCTTGCAGACTAAATTGCCTGCAGTGCCCGGTGATGGACTGGCGTTCCATCGTGGTTAAATCCCTGCCTTACGCCCTGTGTCTGCCGGGATAAGCTCTGGCTGACCCTGTACAGGACTAAGCGGTTTCTGACAATGAGATGAAATGAGAATTACAATGTGTGGGTTGAGATTTTCAGTGGCATTTCAACGGAAATTGCGCTCGCTAAACAAACTGGAGGAATGCGCATCTTTGCGCGAGGGTCACCTCGCGTGTCCTCGCAACGTGGGTGTAGGACTCGCGATTGTGCGAAATGATTGGGGCTTGGCGAAGGAGTTTGGGAAGTTGGCAGCGAGCTGGGGAAGCAAGACCGGGGCATTGTTTGCGAGAAGCGATGCAGACGGAGTCTCGCGTAGGTGTCTCGCGTAGGTGTCTCGCGCGTGTCATCGCCGCACACACCCTGTCTCAGCTGTGGCTTTGTCGCAGTGCAATTAGGTAATTTTCTGGCTCCTGAGGCGCAATCATCTCCGAGGGATCACCCGTGCTGACAAAGGTGAGGTCGCTTGCCTGGTTTAACTCGTATGAGCGTTTCTCTTTAACACCCTAAAATGCAATTAAATCAAAATCGAAAGCAACGTGAAGTCATAGTTCTTTCAATTTTTTTTGTTGGCAGGCCCATGGGGCATGGTGCAGTTGCACTCTGCCTGCACACTAGGATGGCCATGGCCATGGTAAAGAAGTTACAGAGAGTATTGAGGTGGTTGCCAGTGCTTTGGTAGCTCTGGAGATTCAACACATCCACACACCTGCTCATGTCGAGAGAAGATATTGCAAGCAAGGGCACCAACTCGTGAATGTTGAAGTATGAACACTGGACATGTTACTCTTGATAGCAATTCTTTGGTGTAAGCATCGTTAGTTATGCAATATCGTTTAAAACATTATATGATAAAAAAAATGGTCAACAACAATTATAATGGATATGGCCACGTTTTGTATCCTTGACAACAACAACAATAAAAAAAAAGCGTGCAAATTCTTCAAGTGAGCTTGAAATTACTTGAGATGCCCGGCTGTATCAACGTGTTATATGACAGTGACTTTTGGCAAAGCTGCGAGGTCTTGCAAATCATACGGCGGTGTTTCATTTCCACGTGTCGCAATTGAGCGACGCGCACGATCTGTCCCTAAGTGAGGGGGATTTTAGTGACGGCATCAACCGGAGGTGCGGTGGTGGTTTGTGTGGCGAGCTCGTGTGACCGCAGGTGGGTGCGACGCTCGAGGCGTGAGCGCTCCTGCCGAGCAACGGCAGCAAAGTAACGCGTGTTGTGTTTTTATCTAAAATGTCGGTGATTCAGACAAACGTTCATCACCGTCATCATCGGCCGTTCTCAGCTGGATGAAGACCACCCCCGCTCCAAAGCCATCGCATTAATATTAAACGGATATGTAAACAGGCGACTATGGTCTATTTTTAAACACACGGGGATAGAGGTCAAACGTAGACATTCTCCTGCTGGTAGACCGGTACACCATCGAATATGAAGACAGCCGCATACATTAGACGTTTCACTTTGATCTCGCATTAATCAACACATGCCCTGCTCTATCTCCTGCTGGATAAAGGCCTCACCCAAGTTGAGAGTCGCGATGGATAAGGGCGTAAACCAAATACAAACTAATCTCTCACGGACTCACTGTGCAATTATCCATATAGTTCGTGTACAGGGGATGATGACTTCATAACCCCGTCTCCATTGCGGATGTAGTCTCGGGCGTGTATGCACTTTTGGCTGCCGCTCCTTCATTAGTCTTGACCACCGGTGAGTAAACCTTCAGGAGACGTGTGTCCTGCCCCGAGCCCACTTACTGGTCCTAACTTTAGTATGGATTGTAATCTACACCTTATTCCTTTTCCTGTCCTTCGGTATATTTACAAACAGCCACTCCTTCGTGTTTACAGCATCTAAACAGAATGTTTTAAAGCTGTCTATATCACCGGCTATGGCACATGGACCAGAGACAGCAATGCAAGCAAAGAAAACGGAACGAAAGCCAGGGACTGTAAAGTTCTGTACCATGTGGTACGTCATGGTTACAGTCAAGGTGGATTCTGGTTCAGCTGAGGGTAGGAGTGCACTTCCTGTGTACAGCTTGAGTCAATGGTGGAAATTCCACATTCACATGGTGGGGTTAAGAACGTGTCCGGCAATAGGGTTAGTGAACAGCTAGTTTTACATATTGAGGAATTTTAGATTAATCAACGCGATTTTTAACAGAAAATAAATGGTTACTCACAAATTTGCGCAAATAATATTTAGCTTTGTATTGCAAATTGAAACCATGCCATAAGTCATGATAATCGAAATTGGACCGTAATCGTTATTTTTTTTATTTTCAAATCTATACATGGCATTAATTATCTCATCTCATTATCTGAAACCGCTTAATCCAATATAGGGTCACGGTGAGCCGGAGCCTATCCCGGAAACACAGGGCGTAAGGCAGGAATACACCCGACGATGGGACGCCAGTCCATCGCCGGGCATTGCGGGACAATTTTAGTCTGCGAGCCAATCAACCTATCCAGGAGCATGCTTTTGGACTGTGGAAGGAAACCGGAGTACCCGGCGAAAACCCACACGGACACGGGGAGAGCATGCAAACTCCACACAGAAAGGCACCCGAGCCGATAGATTCGAACCCGGTACCTTCTTACTGTGAGGCATCAGCGCTAACCACTGGGCCACCGCGCCGCCCGGCATTAATTATTACTATGCCTATTTATTTATTTAAGATATATTTGGCAACACCGTATTGGCAGTGGTCGACGAATCATCAATAATACTGCCTTTAAAGGACTGCTATGTAATAAGTCAACCTTCAGGGCAATGCTTCTCATTCATGACACACAGCGGTCAGACCTTTCTGGCCTCATAAACGTGTGTATTTGTTATTCATGAGAGAGTTCAATCGACGGCCGTGTTGAGTTTGTTCTTACTTATTTATCGGCACTTGTACATCTGGCAGCTCTCACAAGTGACTTTGTCTTTCACGAAGCTCCATCTCTCAAGGAGCTCTCACCTGCTTCTGATTCAAGCTGAATGACCGATTATCACCGCCGCACATACGCGTTGGGAGACAAGCTTCATCTTGAGTGTGACGTTAAATTGCATCCGCGGATGTGTCACAGGACAAAACGTCGTCGAGAAAAACGACGGGAAACCACAACTATTGTTTCTCATCTCATTGTCAGAAACCGCTTAGTCCTGTACAGCCAGAGCCTTATTCCGGCAGACACAGGGTGCAAGACAGGGATATACCCATCACCGGGGCACTGCGGGCAATTTAGTCTGAAAGCCAATTAATTTATGCAGCAGCATATTTTTTGGACTGTGCGAGGAAACCGGAGTGCCTGGAGAAAACCCACGCGGACACGGCGAAAACATACAAACTCCACAGAGAAAGACACCCGAGTCGAGATTCGAACCCAGGGCCTTCTTGCTGTGAGGTGACAGCGCTACCCACTGGGCCACTGTGCCGCCCAACTATTGTTCCATTTAAAAAAAATAACTCAAACACTTTAATCAATAAAACTGTAGCGATAAAAATAAAACAAGCGTATGTAACAGGTGACGTTTCGGAGAATGGTCCTCCTTCACAGCACACAGATGGTCCAGAGAGGGGTTTGGTCGCCCTTATGTGCTCTAAATAATAAATGATGTCTCGATAGACACCCTGGGTACAAAACAAAGTCATTATGCATTGCGGATGACTAAAAGAGCTTCGGAGTAGATGGGTAAGTGAGCGAGTGAGTGAATAAGTGAGCGAGTTAATGACTTTTACATCTGATTTCATTGCTCTTCCGAGAAAGTTTTCCAAAAACAAAATAATCAACGAATACAAAGTACAATATGTACAACCGTTTACACAACCCGTGTCCCACATCCCCTTCAATACAATTTATAAAGCGTGTGCATTCAGTTTACGGATAATGTGAGAGAAAGATGGGGTCTTGGAGAGGCGCGGTAAGACCCGCAGAAAAGAGTGCAAATTAAAGCGTGAAACGGAGGATCCCCTGAGTGTCTGTGCACAGAGGGTTAATGAGAGAGATAATGAAGAACGTGAAAGCGTAAGCAGGCGAGTGAGTTAGCGACTGACTGATTGAACGAATGAGTGAGGTCAGCATGGGCGAGTGAGTTAGTGACTGAACGAATGAGTGAGGTCAGCACGGGCGAGTGAGTTAGTGACTGACTGAACGAATGAGTGAGGTCAGCACGAGCGAGTGAGTTAGCGACTGACTGAACGAATGAGTGAGGTCAGCACGGGCGAGTGAGTTAGCGACTGACTGAACGAATGAGTGAGGTCAGCACGGGCGAGTGAGTTAGTGACTGACTGAACGAATGAGTGAGGTCAGCACGAGCGAGTGAGTTAGCGACTGAATGAACGAATGGGTGAAGTCAGCGCAGCATCTCCCGTGGCGGAGCCATCGCGGTGAGAACCCTGCATCAGCGGCCAAGCACCGGAAACTCTGCTGCATGGAGGGAGGAAGAGGAGCGCATTAGCCAGGGACGCGATGGGGCAGAAACAAAAGGGCATGGAGTCGCCCGCTGAAAGACTTAAGAAAGAGAGAAAAGGCATAAACAGGAAAACGGACACAAAGTGAAAATACACCCTGGAGGAAGTTCTGGTTTCTGCAGGAGGCTAGATAAGGAACGGGTGCCGCACAAACTGTGATACCGTGAAACGTGAGATTCAAACTATTTCGGGGACAACATTTATTTTTATGAAAACGGTGTCATGGCAGTTGCCGTTTGTTTACACAAGGCCCAGCAAATGCGACAGTAAACATAAAACAAAAATACTGCTGTCACAGAACGATGAGCTAAAAGCAGTAAAATTTATTTGAAAAAGTGAAAAAAAAACCCTCAGCCGAGTGGTATAAATGATGAAACAAATGGGATTGTGCTGTGGCGTAAAAATGTCTCAGGAAGGAAATGCTGATTTAACAATTTTAATCAGGGTGAGTTTGAGCCCAGTGTCAAAGCACTACTGGATGGGTGCTCCTCTATGTCGCTTTGGTAATGAACGCTGTTTGTCCGTGGTTTGTGCCAATTAATCGAGTGCAAAACCCTTGTTCCTGCCTGATTAGCACTTTTGGCATGTGCATAGCAAACGTGACGTCAAAAAAAAATCACGGGACTCATGTTGGCACGTGTGGAGTGTATTTGTATGGACAAAAAACTATGATTTAGTAATTATACAGGACAAATGAGTGTTAAGTCTCATTTAATTGCCAGTGTGTTGTTTGTCCGGAGACATTGTTTTCGAACAGAGAAATCCCATAGTTTAAGGCTACGATGTTTTTGGTCGTTATCATTTGTTAAACAGGTCTGACTCACTAACTCTGCTGATGAGATCTAGAAGGTCAAAACCAGAGCAAGGTTTAACTATTGAAAGCAAATACCGCTGTTAAATATTGATCTAAAAAGTCCACATGTTGAGTCACTCAAAAAAAAGGAGTCCTTTTTTAAACTTTTATCTGTTTATTTATTAATTTGTCAAATATGGCCAAACAGCCCCCAAAATCAACAGAGAGTGGGGAGGTCTTCGTTCAACATGACTGCTTCGAAAATCTGCTCTTGGAGGCATCCTCCAAGGTGGGAGACGAAACGTCGCATTGGATGAGGAGCGATCGACACGGCTAGCCCGAAAGAGCAACTTTTGGAAGCAATCGTTATGCATCGAGATGTGAAAACCTACATCGGTACTTCATGCAACAGGTGATTGACATAGAGAGCTGCAAACTAAACTGCTCTCGGTATAATCTTCCGAGTGCACTATACGGGCGAACACCAAAATCAAGTAATTCTCTACGTTGCATCCATGAGATTGTCAATAGTGTATCGGTACCTTTTTGTTCGTGTAAAGATGTAAAAAGAGAAAAGGTTTTGCCATTTCTTAAAACACCAAATTGACACCTTTTACCATGGTACAACCTTTAAGTTTTTTACGTCTTTCCACTGGAAATAGGTACCCATAGATTTAAGAGATCGGCGCGAGCTACCAATGCACATCTGGTTAACACTGAGACTAGGCTCTAAAGGAAGCAGTCTCGGGTGTGGACCAATCAGCTTCAAGGACAATGCATACATTATCAAAGTATTTTGTTTACATGTTTTGCCACAAGCATATGTGTTTTTTGTTGTTGTTGCAAACTTGACACTTTGTGAAAGATGTCTTTGTTTTTTGAAGACCTTGTCGCTTGTGTTATTTCCAGAAATGGTCAAAGCATTTGCCTTTTTACATATGAATAATGTACTAAAGCTCACACTTAAATTCACAGTAAATACACCCAATCACATTAGCCTTCAGAAGCTAAGCAGGTTTGACTCTGGAAAGTGCTTCGATGGGTGACCACTGTGCGTAACGAAGCAGCAGATTTCGTCGGCGCTCATGGGCAGCAGAGGGCAGCCCGGAAAAATCCATTGTTGCAAAGTGAAGTATGGCCAACTTACCCTCATGGCCCGCGTGGCAGAGTAGAGGCCCCTCATTGGACAGTGGTTTGACAAGGGAGCTGACGAGCTGTGCATGTTCATTACCACGACAGAACGCCCTGCGCTCCTCTCTCATTATGAGCGACTTCGTGCATACGATGCACACGCAAGGGCAGCAGGAAGTGAGCACGGCTAAAAAAAGAAATGCTGCTGAGAGGATGTTTTTTGGCTCTCGGACGCCCCTGACAAAAATAACGAGAGGAAGCAAGAGTCCGGTTTTAAAAACTAAAAATGCCGGTGATGGCCGAGTCACCATCACCTCTTCGATTCACTGCATCGCCACCGAATATGATTGTGCGGTCTCGTTCCACGGTGTGCTTTTATGCGGTTACGGCGCTCCGCCCGGCATCTTATCCGACGTTTCTCTCTATGTGCTCGGTGCGGCAGCGCCTCCCTCCGTAACGAGACTGAGCAGCGAGCGCCGTGTGCGCGCAGGAACGTCCCGTGGCACAAAGGCCTGGTGGAACGAGTCTGACCCCACTCCTCTTGCAAAGTGGTTCTCGTCGTTTAATCGAGCCCGGAGGGACGACGATGACGGCGAGCAGAGTCAACCGACAACCAGAATGTGAAACGGTGACCTCCCAGCTCTGACTCAACAGCGCCACGAGGCCGGTCGATGACCCACGATGGATATTGTGCGTTGTGCGCAGCCACCCGGTTGGATGGCATGGCCGACGAGCGCCAGCCGTTGGCAGGCCAAGACCCTTTTGTCACCTCGGCAATGCCTGCCCTTGTGTCCCCTCCCTATACGCGCACCGCCCGCCTGCTCCGCACGTGGCAGCGTGCCAACGCCTCCGAGCAGGGAGTCACCAAACGATCCTGAAGTCAATGTCGTTAAATCGACATTGTCAAATCGACACAAACGCCACCACCACTTCAATTCATCAAGCAACATTCTCACGCAAAATCCTTAATGCATGCTGGGAATCAAACTAAAATATGCATGATTTTTCCTGCGATGACAGTTGCTAGATTTGTTAATAGTCGCTTGTGCACAATTTTTATGCTACGGAGGAACCCAATAAGTCCGCTAGAACCAACAACAAAATCAGCGTTTTGGCTGCGCCAGAGGATGCCTCACCCTCTGGGCCCCGC
>JAZEWT010000005.1:22986974-23002047 GCA_036362905.1 Mordacia mordax
CGGCGCTACTCGCTGCGCCACCACGCTGCCCGATGGAAGGAAAAGGCAGTGCTGATTACCCAATAGGCAGACTGAGCACGTGCATAGCGCGCCAGCAAAGCAAGGACACCAAAAATGGAGTTATTTGTTTCGTAGTGTCGCCACATTGTTAGTGATGAATAATAATAATAATAATTGCACTTCACGAGCGCTTGTCATCCGAGGGTTACAGAGCGCTGCACAGAGCTGCGGAGAGAACGGCGCGCCAACAACGACAATACAATGTGTATTTTTACTGTTATAATTATTTTCAAAGCAGACATCGCCCGACGTATTTTTCTGAGACCCATCACTGCTGACCCTTCTTGTTCTCAGCTGAAAGTTTTTAAAAACCCTCAGGTAAAAACAATGTGTCAGGACAGACTGTATTTACCTCGCCTACTGTGCATGGAAGCGGACGAACTTCATCGAATCAGCTTCGATAAACTTATCCAGCATTTTGCAATTTGAAAATCTAGAATGAAGCTATTTTGGTTTCAGCATACACATGCGTTTTGATAATTTCAAAACATAAAATTTTATTTTGCATCTTGGAAATCTCATCTCATCTCATTGTCATAAACTACTTAGTCCCGTATAGGGTCGCGGTGAGCCGGAGCCTATCCCGGCAGACACGGGGCTCAAGGCAGGGATATACCCACGATAGGACGCAAGTCCATCACCGGGCACCACCGGCAATTTAGGCTGCAAGCCAATTAACCTATGCAGCAGCATGTGTTTTTGGACTGTGGGAGGAAACCGCAGTGCCTGGCAAAAACCCACGCGGACACGGGGAGAGAACTCGCAAACTCCACAAAGAAAGACACCCGAGTCGAGATTCGAACCCGGGACCTTCCCGCTGTGAGGCGACAGGGCTACCCACTGGGCCACCGTGCCGCTCTCATCTTCGTATTATATTTGTTTTATTTTGAATTACATATGTGGGGGGAGGGGCGTAATCTTTTCAGTGCGTGGGGCCTCTAAAGGTTTTAATCTGGCCCTGGAAGAAGGCCTTGGTTTACTTGAGAGGCGAGCGCGTGAAGGGCAGGAGGTGAAAAAAGGAAAGAGATGGGGCAGCAGCGAGTACAGCGTGGAGTTTAAAGACACGATTCCAGCAATTTCTTGAGCTGAAAATGCATCCACGAAGATGAATGATGGGTGTTTATTATTTCAGCAGCAAATACCCGATGAGCTCGCAAGGTTTCTATGCGGGATTCCTGAGACGCAGCAAATGTTCGAACCCACCAACGCAACATCGCGTACGATGACGGAAATACCTCGGGCACTCATGGCAGCCCGTAAGCATTCACGGCTATACTGTACTGATAAGCCCTAACAACGGATCGGATGAATCCAGTACCGTACGCTTCCTTGCACGAAAATCATCGCAATCTCGGATATTTTGAGCCGTGGCCATCGCAAAGTTGCGTGCAGAAGGTGGCGAAATCAACCGGGTAGTTCCCTTAAAGTGTCATTGCTTGAGAGGCATTGTGTACGCGTGTACCATCATAGTCCTCCGTCCCTTCCGGTGTAGACGGAGGACTTCGGGAAAACGAAAGGCGGCGCGGTGGCCCAGTGGTTAGCGCTGACGCCTCACAGCAAGAAGGTCCCGGGTTCGAGTCTCTCGGCTCCGGTGCCTTTCTGTGTGGAGTTTGCATGCTCTCCCCGTGTCCGCGTGGGTTTTCGCCAGGTACTCCGGTTTCCTCCCACAGTCCAAAAAGCATGCTCCTGGATAGGTTGATTGGCTCGGAGACTAAAAAAAATTGTCCCGCAATGCCCGGCGATTGACCGGCGTCCCGTCGTCGGGTGTATTCCTGCCTTACGCCCTGTGTTTCCGGGATAGGCTCCGGCTTCACCGTGACCCTATATAGGATTAAGCGGTTTCAGATAATGAGATGAGAAATGCCCTCCGTGGGTGGGCGCGAGCAGGTAACATTGAGACAATTACTTCTCTCATTTAACTTCTTCCCAATTACAGGGTTAATATTAACAGGAACAACACACAGCAGGCGGCCTGGCTGACTCAGGATTCCAAACAATGTGGACCCTCGTTTACATAGATTCCGCTCCGGCTGAATCACAATGCCTTCAACAACCGCAATAGTTTTTTTCTTTCTAAAGTAAAAAAAAACAATCTGTTGGTGATTTGCTTTGGACGGGAATGTGTCAACGGATACGAAGCACCCGTTGGGCAGTTAACGCCAGGTGTTGAGCTGACTAGAAAAAAATAAGACACCTACAGAAACTTACACAGCACTTGATTTAAAATTGCAAACTAATACATGTATTCTACTGGACGTTGTGCATTAACGTACCCACAGCGCTTGTCAAATGCAATATTTAACTGAGGGAAGCAACTGGGATTTTACGCGAGCTCGCGCATTCCTGTCTTCGTACTACTTAATCCACAACGTCTAAATATCTCATTATCTGAAACCGCTTAATCCTATATAGGGTCACGGTGAGCCGGAGCCTATCCCGGAAACACAGGGCGTAAGGCAGGAATACACCCGACGACGGGACGCCAGTCCATCGCCGGGCATTGCGGGACAATTTTAGTCTGCGAGCCAATCAGCCTATTCAGGAGCATGCTTTTGGACTGTGGGAGGAAACCGGAGTACCCGGCGAAAACCCACGCGGACACAGGGAGAGCATGCAAACTCCACACAGAAAGGCACCCGAGCCGAGAGATTCGAACCCGGGACCTTCTTGCTGTGAGGCGACAGCGCTAACCACTGGGCCACCGTGGCGCCCAACGTCTAAATAATGTATCGCAATTAATGTATTAGTTCTTAAAACATATGTAAGCTTCTCCCTGCTCAAACCAATGGGGCAACACTCAACTTGATTGCTTGCACCGAGTCAGGGGTATGAATTTTACATTCCCATGGCAGAGACCAGTCTATCCGTGCAATGACCTTTGGCTTGCTACTAAGTATTACTGCATTCATTTTATCGACCCCAGTGGGATGAGAGGCAGAGCCGACTTCCAACAGGAAGTCTAATTCATAACCATCTGAGCCGCAGTCAAACGATCTCACCACAATGCCAACCCATGGGATATTTAAAAGCATTATTGTATTCATATGGTGCACATTACTGTATTGGGCGAGCGGTGGCGCAGTAAGCACTATGTCCCCAGCTACCTGAGTTCAATCCCTGAACCGACCCTGGCATCACCCGTCCACCAACTCTCATGACAGTGGAGTCATAGAAGCGGGTACAGTGTTGTTTTACGATTCTAGAATCATTCCGAGAAGGCGCCCTGCGCATATCCGATGATTCATAATACTCCCCGATGCGTCTCATCTTTTCTCCTGTTTTCTTGGACGCAGGCCGAAGTGGAGATGAAGTGGGGCATCAGTGCGCGCTCCCTGATCCGCGTTCTCGACCCTCCAGGGTTCCGCACTGCGATACAATGTGTCGTGATTCATAGCGCGTCCACTCATCGTCTTGTCGAGTTAATAAACACGACCGTGTTTATTGGAATGTCGGCACGGTAAGCGATCTTGCCGCTGTAGTCTTTTCCGTTCAATGTCTCATCTTGGATGCAGGCCGTCGTGTCAGTGTGACACATGCGGCTTTACCGATAAATTAAACGAGGCTCACCCGATTGCATTTCTCAAACAAGGGTTTCCGCGCAGAATGGCTTTGGGAATTTCTCCTGCGGATGTTAGAAATGTTGCTTTAGTTTCTTTTCTGTTGGGTGCCTTTGGCATTCACGCTGAATGTGAAGACTCATCAGCCACATCTTCTGTGACGGCAGCAACTTGCAGCGATCCACAGTCCTTCAATACTGTACGTGCTCGTAATTGTGTACGGATGGGATGACAATGAAGCGTATCTATTTATCTACACATTTTCCCAGTTAAGAGAATGGTCTTAGCGCATGCAAGCAGCGGTTTTCTGCGCGACATTTCTCACGTGAATCCCTTCTTTCCGTTGTGTGACAGATTTCTATTTTCATTGCTGTTGTGTACAGCAATGAAACGTGCTGTCACTTTGCACGTCACAATTGGCGGTCAAAAGCTTATATTTGGTATAAATATTTTACCTCGGCGATGGACTGGCGTCCCGTCGTCGGGTGTATTCCTGCCTTACGCCCTGTGTTTCCGGGATAGGCTCCGGCTCACCGTGACCCTATATAGGATTAAGCGGTTTCAGATAATGAGATGAGAGATGAGATGAGATATTTTACCTATCGATACGGTGTGTTTCAAAGGAGATTGGGGTAAGATATATGCATGATGTCTTACGGCATATATAAACACATGCTTGTGGACGAAACAATAAAATGTCCTTCAAGTGAAAAAAAAGATATAACGGAAACGTGTGTAACAGAAAAGGAAGTCTTTGTTCACAGAGCGGTGACATTTCCGTCAATTTAGGCAAACGGCGTGAGCCGCTCGTTCACGATGTTGGCGAAATCCCAGAATTCTTGGGCGCAGCGAGGCACTCTCGCACGCTCTTTGCATCCCGTAGCCGTGTAGTGACCGAATTGGGCAGAATCGGGTTAAAATCCCCCCCCCCGCCCGCGGAGAACTCTCCCATCTGTTCCGCCAAGATTTATTGTTTTGAGACACGTCGGTTCAGAAGAGTGAAAGTGTGTGACATTTTCGTGACTGCAAACGTCGTATTTTCTCAATCAAAAGTCACGATAGGTGGTACTGCGGTCAGGGCATCTGGCAACTTAAAATCAGAGCGCTCTGAGATGGCGGCAGGGCCGACTCAGCTCGTCAATGTCAATTAAAATACCGACTTGTGTTTGACAGGGCGCCACGGTGGCCCAGTGGGTAGCGCTGTCGTCTCACAGCAAGAAGGTCCCGGGTTCGAATCTCGGCTCGGGTGCCTTTCTGTGTGGAGTTTGCATGTTCTCCCCGTGTCTGCGTGGGTTTTCGCCGGGCACTCCGGTTTTCTCCCACAGTCCAAAAAACATGCTGCTGCATAGGTTCATTGGTTTGCAGCCTAAATTGCCCGTGGTGCCCGGTGATGATCTGGCGTCCCATCGTGGGTATATCCCTGCCTTGTGCCCTGTGTCTGCCGCGATAGGCTCCGGCTCACCGCGACCCTGTACAGGACTAAGTGGTTTCTGACAATGAGATGAGACGAGATTATTATTATTGTTATTCAGCGCGACCTTCCGACGTTTCATTCTACGCGCCGGGAACTTCTTCAAGAACCCGATTCGTTCGCGATAGACGGCATGACCGTGAGAACCCCACACAGGCCGCTTTTCATGAGGAGAAACTTATCTCTGACTGTGGAATGTGGGTAGTTTGAATCCCTGGCTTCAGGCCAACAGTGGAGATAGGCATCAGTCGATTGCTCATTCGGGCAGGGTGAGCCTTTGAATTTAAATATGATTCAAGAATGCAAATGTAGGTTGGCTCCATGATGGAAGGAGCGCGGGCAGTGGAGCGGGTCATCACTGGGTTTGACATCAGGAAAGCAAGATGCTGTATGGATCGCAGCACATTAAGGGCGGGACGCGATCTCCGCTCCACGTGCATTTGTAGTTTGGCGATCTGGCAAACACAGAACAAAAGGGAGGCATTTTTTTTTGTAATGCGTTTCCACGTGTCAGTGGTCTCAACACACCGTGTGGTGGTGTCGTGGAGGTTTCCGTGTGATGATGCTGAAGCCTCGTAGGTAGTCGTTATCTCGTGAGCTCACACATCCCTGTTGTGTGAAAGCTCGTGAATGTGCGCGGGTGATGTCATTACTAGGGTTCATATGCGAGCAGTCATGAATGGTGTTTTTTCCTTCGACAAATACAAAGGAGCTGAGTGTGAATATTTTGAAAAAATTTACAGCAAAACTGGGTGATTGGATGTCTCCTTGTTTAAACCGGTTTCCTGAAATGTTTTGGTTATGTGCTAACTTAATCATGACATCTGTGTGGAGTTTGCATGTTCTCTCCCCGTGTCCGCGTTGGTTTTCGCCGGGCACTCCGGTTTCCTTCCACAGTCCCAAAAAAACATACAGCTGCATAGGTTAATTGGCTTGCAGACTAAATTGCCCGCAGTGCCAGGTGATGGACTGGCGTCCAATCGTGGGTTCATCCCTGTCTTGCGCCCTGTGTCTGCCGAGATAAGTTCCGGTTCCCCGCGACCCTGTACAGGATTAAGCGGTTTCTGACAATAAGATGATGACCATGACATCAGCGGTGTATGCTGATGGAGGTCCTGCGTTGTAGACCACAGACCAGGGGGCTGGATGAATCAACGTCACTTGCACCACCGTTTACTGTCTATGAGATTGAACAACACAGTTAATATGGAGTGGTGCGTACCTTCAGTGGCTACATGTAACATGCACAAAAGTTACCTCTACAAATTATAAAAGAAAAAAAATCTCATCTCATTGTCAGAAACCGCTTAGTTCTGTACAGGGTCGCGGTGAGCCGAAGCCTATCCCGGCAGACACAGGGGGCAAAGCAGGGATAGACCCACGATCGGACGCTAGTCCATCACCGGGCACTGCGGGCAATTTAGTCTGTAAGCCAATTAACCTATGCAGCAGCATGTTTTTGGACTGTGGGAGGAAACCGGAGTGCCCGGTGACAACCCACGCGGACACGGGGGAGAACATGCAAACTCCACACAGAAAGGCACCCGAGCCGAGAAATTCGAACCCGGGACCTTCTTGCTGTGAGGCAACAGTGCTGCCGGAGCAGCACTGTTGATAAGCACAACATCATCATTTAACTCGCTCTGCATAAACCCTGCACCCAATGACCCAGAAATAGGATGTGAACGACTATGGACATTATTCCACGAATGTCGCTGGTGTAAGTCCCACATTCATATTCAGCAATCACCATCACTATGCGCATCTATAGCAATATAATCAGTCGATTCATAGATTATATTGAGTGTTGTGATCACGATGTTACTCACTGAATCACCCATGTAAGAACTTTGCAATGTATGCACATTGCACCCGTCTTGTAATTTTAGACTAGTACAATGAATTACGTGGTCAAAATAAATTAGACAATGTAAATGGGACAGGAAAATAACAGATTCTAGAATGAAACCGTAATTCCAATTCTTGACAGTTCATTGAATAGCCAGGACAGAATAGAGTGGGGTGAAATGTTGGTATTAAGTGTTTAAAATCAATGAAATACCTCTGTTGTGAATTCAGGTAATTCTACTAACGTCACACTATATTGAGCTGCAATTAAGACATAATTAGGGTATTGGAAATGTTTTAAAGTTGGAGTCCTCAAGCAGACGCAGAGTCAAGAATTTTTACTGCACCGGGAGTGTTGTTTCAAAGGCAGCAGGCTTTAAAATAAAAATTCTACCAAAATATTTGAGCAAGTGGAGAGCAGCCTGCATGCTGGTAATAAATCTGGCACAGTGTGTGTGTACTTAAAAGTTTAGTGGGTTTCAGTGCAGAAGTGTGTGGCGTTCAAGTAAGTTCTAAACTTTTAGGCAAGCACGCCTGGCAGGTTTAGGAATAATAATATTGAGTGTCTTTTATATTTCCTTGCCAAGTTTCAAGACATCAGTATTTATCAGGATGGTTCTATATTTGGACAGTTGTGCTGATTTTGTATGTGGAAGAAGCTTTTTTCTTGGTGTCAGATCATATATGTTCCCACAAAATTATTGTTCCCAAACCAACGAATATTAATTGACCTTAAAAACAACATTCGTAAATGCTGTACTTGTTCCCTTCCGAATATACGTATAGTTGCTTTTTAAGTTAACACTAACCTTAAAACCCTGTTCCTCACCGACACAAATATTAATATCCTTGAGGATTGTAAACATTGGATAAAAAAAACGTCTTCCCGAGCAAACAAATAATAATTCTGGGCACTTGAGAATCTTTACTTATACAACCTGTTTTTTTTTTAACCAACTCTCAAGCGTTAACGAAAGACAGCTTAGCAACCGACTTTCTGTACTGCCACCTCCTGGTTACCACGTCGCCCAGTGGGTCAGCAGTCTTGCCAGAAACCCTGTGCACAGTTCCACCATTGCCACGCGCTAAGCTTTGGAGCAAAGGCGTTCGCCACCCCCATCACCACCATTGCTACCACACCCGGCTTAAGCCACTGTGAGCCGAATCGTGCTTGTCAGCTATAAGTCATGCCCAAACCGGGAAATACTCATCGTAATCAAAAACGCTTCTCGCTTTTCATCGCGTGTAAATATCCGTGTCTCCCACAAACCGGAATATTTTTTTGTGGAATTCTTTTCTCATTTGTCCAGCAGAGCCACACTCGGTAGTAGCACTAGTTTTTTTCACAAGAGGCATGCATTGGGTTTTATTTTAACATTTGTTCGGCCAATTAACGAGTGTTTACGCACGTGGAAGGAAACCGGAGCACACGCAGCAAACGCACACGTGCAAGGGGGCAACACTCCATTCCCGTACAGATGGAAACACGTGGCAATTAGTCCACTTCCTGCACTGCATTCGCGACGCTCGCGGGAAGAGCGGTCCACAACAAGTGTGTGATCCACCAACCATCGCTGCCTCTACGGCGATGGATCCACAGGTGTGCTTAGCCACCACAGCCTGGGATTGCACGGTAGATATTCGTGTTTCATCAAGCGGCCTTTCGTGCGCACTCGGAATGGCCGGCTGAATTTAACGCCCATCACGAAGCGCTGGTGATCGCTTAGGAATGCACGACGTCACAGAAGCCAGCTCACACTTAACTCAATGGGTCGTGCAACAGCGAGCTTTTGTTTTTGTGGAGCCTATAAAAGTAACGCGTTCGGCTAAATAATATCCTGGCAGGTTTAAACTTTAGCAAATGTGGAATAGAAACTATTTGCAATTGGTGGCTACGTTTATATATTTATTTTGCACACGTTAGTCGGCGAAGCCATGTCTGTACACGCAGACAGCCAGAATAACAGGTTTTAAATTCACTTGAGCAAATTACGTGAGAAATAATACGTTTGCGTCTAGGTACTGGTTCAATACAACAGCGCAATAATTGAGGGCACTGTGCTAGAACCCGTGGTAAGAAACGCTGTTGACCACAATATCACACAGAACTGCTTGCTGAACCAAGTACTCAATAGATAGGTACACTCTGAGCACACTAACATCATTTATGAACCCAGTTGTCAACCAGTGGGTCCCGATCCATCAGTGGGCCGCGAGCGCCACCTCGTGGTCCGTGGAGCCCAGATCCCATCATTATCTGAAACCGCTTAATCCTATATAGGGTCACGGTGAGNNGGGGAGAGCATGCAAATTCCACACAGAAAGGCACCCGAGCCGAGAGATTCGAACCCGGGACCTTCTTGCTGTGAGGCGACAGCGCTAACCACTGGGCCACTGCCCAGATCCACGTGGGTCAAGTGGGCCATGACGTGCAAAAGGTTGAGATCCCCTGACCTATGAAATAAACTGAAGGTACTTAAGTTTACGAATGCATGTGTCTCGAATGAGAATGCGAATATTTGTTCGAGTTTACCATGCAAGCGACTGGCCTGTACGGCAGTCTATGACCACAAAGACCAGATCTGTGATGACCGCTAGATGGCAATGCGATCAGCTCCGAGCCGAGAGAACAGCCGACAGCTGATTGGCGAGTGAAGTTAAACGACCAGCCAATCTCATCTCATCTTATTGTCAGAAACCGCTTAGTCCTGTACAGGGTCGCGGTGAGCCGGAGCCTATCTCGGCAGACACAGGGCGGAAGGCAGAGTAATAATTAAAAAATGCTCATTAATTAATTGGCCGACGACATCCTAATATATAGGAAGCAGTGGGTGGCAATAAGGTGCCGGCAAACCGCCTGGCTGTCTCCTACGCCTCGCTGTGCTTTCCTGGCGCCTCTGAATCGTTCTCTGTCGAATGAATACCTTCGACAGTGAATGATAATGTGCGCGTTACAAATGTAAAATTATTCATTATTACCCACGATGGGACGCCACTCCATTACCGGGCACTGCGGGGAATTTAGTCTGCAAGCCAATTAACCTATGCAGCAGCATGACCCAGTGGATAGCGCTGTCGCCTCATAGCAAGAAGGTCCCGGGTTCGAATCTCGGCTCGGGTACTGCTTTCTGTGTGGAGTTTGCGAGTTCTCTCACTGTGTCCGCGTGGGTTTTCGCCGGGCACTCCGGTTTCCTCCCACAGTTCAAAAAAAACCATGCTGCTGCGTAGGTTAATTGGCTCGCAGACTAAATTGCCCGCAGTTCCCGGTGATGGGCCGGCGTCCCATCGTGGGTATATATCTGCCTTACGCCCTGTATCTGCCGGGATAGGCTCCGGTTCACCGTGACCCTGTACAGGACTAAGCAATTTCTGACGATGAGGTGAAGTCGTTGTTGTTGCCGACATGCCGTTCTCTCGACAGTTCTGTGCAGCGCTTTGTGACTCTCGGGTGAAAAGCTCTCTCGAAGTGAAATAATAATTATTATATATTTAATTTATTATTAATATTATTATTGCGCGCTCCGTATTTTCGGGGAGCATCGAGCGATTAACGGTGCGGCGGTCGCGGAACTCTGCGAGCCGAGCGGGAGGAGGAACCCCGTGCCTTCAAGGCCTCCCTCCTCCTCCTCCTCCTCCTCCGCCGCTCCCTCCCTCCCTCCCACCAGGTGAGGGATCAGCGCAGAGATGAAGTGCGGCGTCTCTCCCAGACACCGTGGCGGCGCAGCTCGCAGCCCTGTGTCGGCGCTACGGCCGTCGCCTGACAATTGACAGCTTGATCCGCTTCGGGCCGCATTGAAAATCAGGACAAAGACCATTGTGAGGGAGGGCATTTGCCAGCTCCACGCGAGTCCGCTTTGGCAGCGTGATCATCAATAGGGTTAGATAAGCGGTTAATGCAACTCGGAATCCAGCGTTCAAAATGATTAGAACAGGAATTTGAACTGGATTTTGGGAGGACAAAAAGATGAATATCTGGGGGACATTGCAACTAGAAACGATGTAGGTTTTCACGGCCTCGAGAGTGATGAGCATCGCTCTCTTACGCTGCTCTTTTGGGATAGCCGTGTTGAGTATTCCGGCTCTCTCCTTCACGATGTTTCGTCTCTCACGTTTGAGGCATCTTCCAATGGAGAACAATTCTTGTTTCAAATAGAGTTTTGAAAACTGAGTATAGTGGATTTCTAACAGATAACGAAATTTTGTTGTGGATTTTTTTTTAGAATAATATTTTTTACACTCGGGCGGCACGGTGGCCCAGTGGGTAGCGCTGTCGCCTCACAGCAAGAAGGTCCCGGATTCGAATTTCGGCTCGGTTGCCTTTCTGTGTGGAGTTTGCAAGTTCTCTCCCCGTGTCCGCGTGGGTTTTCGCCGGGCACACCGGTTTCCTCAGACACGCCCAAAAAACATGCTGCTGCATAGGTTAATTGGCTTGCAGACTAAATTGCCCGCAGTGCCCGGTGATTGACTGCCGTCTCATCGTGGGTATATACTTGCCTTGCCGCCTGTATCTGCCGGGATAGGCTCCAGCTCACCGCGACCCTATACAGGACTAACAATGAGAAGATGAGATGAGACACTGGTTGTGTACCGAACACTGTAAATTGTTTGTGTATTTTCCCCAAATATGCTTTGCCACCTGCATTCCCTTCTTGTTGCTACTCAGTGATTAGTCTCGAGAACCACCAATCCTTCCAGAGACCACGTGCTCTGCCCCTTCTCCACATCCTGCTCTTAACCATTCAAGGTGATGCCACCAGATGTCATTTGTTCTCTGATCCATGTTCCTCTGTATTTATTTCTTTTCGGGGTAACTGCAAGCGTTCACCTCCCCACAGGGAAGCGCATATTTGGCATCAACCCTGGAGATCGTAATTATGGGAGTAAACTTCACGGGTTGGTCAAGTTTGCAAACTCGAGGGATTACTGTGGCCACCTTGATTACGCGTTTGTGAGGAACAACAAAGGCCTTCCACGTAATCTTCAAAAGAAGCTTAGTGTGGGGATTACGTGCACAGGGCACAATTGTGGATGCGGCGAAATCATTTTGTAAGAAACTAAGAAAAGAGATTCCAGAGACGAGAAGCTTAGTGGGAATTGACTCCAACGGTTGGGACACCTTATCAATAGGTTAGGCGACTTCATCGGACAGAATGTCCGGACAATGACAGCTGAGGGAAAGAGGAAGAGACTGAAGAAAACATTGCAGTGAAAAGTTGTCACCAATCGATAGCTATGCGATGGCGATGGATCAGAGACTCTGTAGCGAGAGAAGACTTTAGACCCCACAAGGTGGGATAAACGTTCTGCAGATGGACACAGGGCGAATAATGAAGAGCATGGGTTTTTTTTACAATAATTTGTTTTAGAAACAAATGACTACCACAGAGATGCAGCGATGAGATCGGTTTCTGTTCACAACAGTGAAACGGATTTTTGCATCACAGCCCTGTGTGGGTAGACAACGGGGAGGTCTTCATCCAGCAGTGGAGAGCAAAGCGCAGAAGATGGTGCTATGCGTATTGGTCTATATGTTAACGCTATGGGTACTTCTTGCCAGTATACATATATAAGATTACAACAGGTTTTACCGTATCTGGCGATTATGCAGGTGTTAAGATCCCAAACACCAAAATAGACACATTTTACAATGCGTCCAGTTTGCAAAAGCCACACATACTAGTGGCAAAGTATGCAAACAGGTAGCTTTGATAACCTATGCATTGTCCTTCAACTGACCGACCTTCACCTGGCAGTGGCTTCCTTTTGAGTCTATTTGCCGGTGTCAGTCGTTGCCAAAAGGCAATCAGCTCAGGACAACGCAGTATCAATGCTTTATAGCTTAGGTGGGGCTGTTAACGCTTGGGTACTTTTTTCCCGGTATACCGTGGGGGTCAGGGGCAGGTGTTAAGATTTTAACACCTGCATAATCGCCAGATACGGTAAAACCTGTTGTAATCTTATATATGGTCTATCTGTGTGCACTTCACTGGTGCTGATCTATGCCCGTGACCAAATCACCCGGAATGTGTCCGATCTCCAAAGCTAAGCAGGCTTGAACCAGGACAGTGCTCGTAAATAAACACAATATAGGGTTCGCGGGGTATGTTGCAAGGATGTGCAACATGAAGCGTTCGGATCCATTAGCTACGCCTTACGACAGAAGCGAGGCCGTCACCCCCAATATGTTTAAACATCGCTGAGCTGTCGCGGTGCAAGTTTCAACATTTTGTAAAATGTACGAAACAATATCTGCCTTGTGCGTCCGTTGCCTAGGTGGCTTCACAGGGTGACGCGAACTCGGTGCCTGAAAGCATCCCAGAACTTACACGCATGCACGTGTTCTAATTCCGCTCAGTGACACGTGAATCCAATTAGTGCGTTCGCTGTCCAAGTGACGCGTCGCCACTACCGAATGTGGCACGCGCGCGTGCCAGTGTGTGCCAGTTCACCCTGACTGGATACACCTCGATCTATAAAACTTTGCCACTTCCGAATGTGGCACGCGCGCGTGCCAGTGTGTGCCAGTTCACCCTGACTGGATACACCTCGATCTGTAGAACGAGACCACGGTGACCCGTGTTAATGTTCAGAGCCATCCTTTAGTCTACTTTAGTTCCCTTTCCGGCTTCTCTTCGAGACTGAGATTGGGCTCATTGTGACCTCTCTCTCTCTCTCACACACGCACAAGATTCATGGCTTCCTTTTCTTGAAGCCCTTAATATTTCAGAGATCATTCAGGGTCAATTGGACAGTTTTCGTAGCTTGTGGCTGCTAAACAATTACCACTGACATAAGAAGTTCACACGGCACATGCGCTCACCTCATGCTCTAAGAGAGAATTAAAATAATCCATGTGACTGGGGATGTCGGTTTCAAACAGTGGATCGCATTATTCATGAATGCCCCCTAAGATCGTTCTGTGGAGGAATTTATCTGAAGTACAATCGGCTATTGGAAACACTGACAACCGGCTAATTGTCTTGCACCGAAACAATTCAAATGCTACGGGACTTCATTTAGCCATAAGAAAAAAATATATAGAGAGGTGCTTATTTTTACTACAGAAACATACCCGGTGAGCTTGTAAGCTCTAAACGTGGGATTTCTGCAATGCCAAAGAATCGGTGCAACGAGCCAACATCGCAAGCAAGAGGAGCGACTGATTCTGCACGCGTGCGTCTTCATTCAGAGAGAACTCCTCCGACACCAGCAGTGTCAGTGTATGAGGAGTCATTGAAAACAGATGCCATGAGCATTGCTCTCAAGTGCCGCCCTTTCTGGATAGCCGTATCGAGCGTCAGCGCGTTGATACCTCCAATCCGCAAGGCAGATCGTCGCGAAAGCGAGAGGAGGAACGCTCCACGCTGCTCTCGCGAAAGAGCAGCTCTTGAAAGCAATTCTTATACAATTCTCATCCATAAAGCCATGGAAAGCTATATGGGCACTACATACTGCAGTGTGAGTAAAAGTCAAAACCAATGTAAACTATTCCCCTGACAATTAGATGTATAGGTCACAGCACTGCTATCGGGCGGCGCGGTGGCCCAGTGGTTAGCGCTGACGCCTCACAGCAAGAAGGTCCCGGGTTCGAATCTGTCGGCTCGGGTGCCTTTCTGTGTGGAGTTTGCATGCTCTCCCCGTGTCAGCGTGGGTTTTCGCCGGGTACTCCGGTTTCCTCCCACAGTCCAAAAGCATGCTCCTGGATAGGTTGATTGGCTCGCAGACTAAAATTGTCCCGCAATGCCCGGCGATGGACTGGCGTCCCGTCGTCGGGTGTATTCCTGCTTTACGCCCTGTGTTTCCGGGATAGGCTCCGGCTCACCGTGACCCTATATAGGATTAAGCGGTTTCAGATAATGAGATGAGATGAGATGGCACTGCGATCCCATCCAGACTGTCATATACAACAGCTAGCCATAAGCAGAGAGCCGCAGAGAGGTGTGTGCTGTTCAGGGAGTGCGCGGCACTGACTCTCAAACGCGCGCTCATCACTCCCATGTCTATCGCACAAACTGGTGAGCGGTGAGGTTAAGGTGAGTTGATGACCGTCGATGGGTCGTCAGCCAGGCGGGCGATGTCTGACCAGGGATGGCTGCCTCTCCACCACCACGAGGTGTACGTGCAAGGTGGTTGCTAA